>OY755245.1:66423719-67651219 GCA_963576725.1 Azorinus chamasolen
AAATAGACATACCAACTACAGTAAAACAACGATTATGCGAACGCTTGGCCTATTATCATTATCGGTCTTCAACCCTTTCCCTTATGTAAGCGCATTTTCACACATCTGCAAACAGAGTAGACCCAGATCAGACGGCTCTTATATGAGCCGTCTGGTCAGTGTCTGTTCTGTTTGCTTATGGTGTAATATTGATCTGATTCTATAGGTTTTACCTGACCTGAGCAAAAATGTCCTGGGTTCATATGCCATTATAGAAAATAATCTTATTAATATTCATGACGTCATTACTTCTTACATGAATATACAACATGGAAAGGGTTAAGATAATTCTACCTGTATAAGTATTAATAGTTATAAACACCTATACAGTTTCTCCCTAAGTAAGTGTTTAAAACATCCTTACTTGATAATCCAACACTGTCTCTTTACCACTTTTTAAACTTTGTAGACCAAGACCAGCCCACCACTATCTGATCAGGGTCTGCTCTGTTTGCGCATATGTAACAGACATCTACCCTCTGTATTGACATTAAACACCATCGTTTTATAGTTTTGATAGAAATGTTAAAGTACTCAATATTCGTATTTGCAGGTAAAAGTGCATGCACAGTAATTGAGATAAAGACTCAATGAAGAGTGATAGAAATTATGTGCGTAACACAGTAGAAGTCAGAGATCCGATAACCAAACTAAATGTGTTGTACAGTAAAACCCCGCTAATGCGACCACCTAAAAGAGGTATAATTATGGGTGCTAGATGCAGGTGGTAGCTTAATGCAGGACAAAAGTAATGCAGAAAGGAGCTTTCTGCATTACTTTTGTCCTGTTAAGCAACCACCTGCTTATAAAGACAACCATGTGTATTTATTAAGTGGTCGCATTAGAGGGGTTCTACTGTATGTGCTTCGTGTTATAAAGAAGAACCTGTCCTAGGCGGTCATTCATTTATTGAACACGGGTGTCTTAAAACGCAGTTGGCTGCTTAATACAGGTCAAACGTAATGCAGAAGGCTCTTATAGGAGCTTTCTGCATTACTTTTAACCTGCAATAGTTACAACCAGCCTTACATACCCGTAATTAGTCCTCTTTTTAAAGACCGCTTAAGACAAGTGTTTCTGTACGTAGATCATTTGTTATAGTTCGGACTCCATGTTGTCGCCACTTATTTCCAGTTTCCCTATGTATGTGCAATGGATTACTTGAGACACAGGGTACGTTATTGTAAGCATATTGAGGTCGATTGGTCTAGTAAGATTATCCAATTGTTCATTTCAGGTAAGACACAGGCCGGTAATATGGGTAAGTACAAATTGACAAGAGTTATGCACCTTTTCGAACAGACACGAGTTATGCACCTTTACTAGCATCACTAGACCGTTTGACGGAGTTTGCACCCTAACAAGCACCAACTGTAGAACTACAGTAGAACCTGTCTATAGCAGCCGTATAATAAATAAACATGGGGGCATAAAAACAAGTGGTTACTTTACCCATTACCTCATATGCTATTTTTAGATACAACCTCTTTTAGAATTTGTAGTTTTAAACCATTGTAATAAATAGAGCATTTGCTCCTTAGGAACAAAAGCTCTATTTATCACAATGGTTTCACAAAGTGACGACTTCTACCGAGTCATCAAAAGTTGTCAATATGAGGGAATGGGTTAAATACAGTACGAAAGAAATGCAGGAAGCTCCTAGAGGACGTTTCTACATAACTTCCGTCCTGCATTTGGCTACCACCTGTTTTAAACCCTCAGGATGTAAACTTATTTTGGATGGTAGGTGTAGACAAATTTTAGTGTACAGTACAACCTCTCTAAACTGGAAGTCTAGAAAAACATAATTTAAATACTTTGAGTTTAAGCAGGGTGACAGTTATGCAGAAAGTTCCTAGAGGAGGATTAAGCTGCCACCCGCTCCAATAGTGATATTTATACTACTTTGAACGTCCGGTTCAGATGGGTTTTGCTGTACATATCGGCACCAACTAGGTAATGCACCCCTTATAATTAACAGACAGTGACAAATGTAATTATCATACCCTATCAAATGTTGACCGATGTTTACAAGGAGACAATAACACGGTCCAAATTGGTAAGATTCGGACGAAATACCCGCGTACAAGTTGAAAGATTAATGCATTTCAATGAGCAAACTAAAGAGATACATGTAGACAAGGCCACGATCGATTTAAACCTTTATAGCAATGTTTTATACCCGAAATTATATATACAATACTAATTACTACGTTCTTTTTTATTCTGTTGTTGTTATTTCTTTCCTTTATCATTATCATTGTTATTTTAAATTTTATTTGTTGGGGGTGTGGGGTGGGTGCATGTACCTTCTTCATCAGAAGTCTTAAATGATTTTAGACAAAATATTAAAAATTAACAAATTACATGTTTTTTAGAAGCGTCATTGATGGAAAGTTCTGTACCGATATGGCAATGTGAAAATATCGCACGAACATGATGTATACTCTGTAATCATTTTCATCTGAATGTAAAAAATCAAAACTTCCTATAAAATTATATAAAATAATACTGTATATCATTTATGGCTTATATACTGCATCACTTCCAAATTGTTTATCTTTATTTTTTAAAATGTAAACAAGTAAGTTGAATTAAGTATGGCAAAAAGTGCAGACCCAGATTGAGACATGATCTGCAGGACATGTCTCATCAAGACTTTCACTGCAAGTATGTAAGAAGTTACCAACCTTTAAGAATTATAGCCCATGGAAAGGTGTGTATTTTTCCTCCATTTGTATCGATATTTTGAAACCAGTATCGATATCGGACCGACTGGTGTGACTCGATGATATATTGATATCGTTCCTATATCAATGACACCTCTAAATTGTTTTTTCTTCGTTTCTTCCTCCGTTTTTCAAGATTTGCGGAATTTATTATATTTATTTGAGTTTTCTTGCCCAGACTTATACATGTACATAATCAATTGTTTAGCTTGTGCAGATTGATACCACATGTACTATTCATGCATTGTACGATTATATAAAGATCTGTAACGATGCATACAAGCCACTGCACATGTATACAGTAAAACATAAAAAACAATGTGGGTCTTAACCCATTACCCCATAGGCTATTTTTATATCCAACTATTTTGAATAAATCTACCGAAAAGGAACATTAATTAGAGTAAATGATTTTTTTAGAATTTTGTAGTTTGAAACCATTGTGATAAATAGAGCATTTGCTCCTATAGGAGCAAATGCTCTATTTATCACAATGGTTTCACAAAGTGACTTTTACAGAGTCGTCAAAAGTCGTCCATATGAGGGAAAGGGTTAAAACCAGCCTGTAGATTAGTGCATCTAACGGGAAGACGTCAAACAGCCTGGACTCTGAATAGAGCCCTTCCCCAGGCATCGAACTTCCGGTGGATGTGTTTGTGTGTATGTATGTGTGGGGGATATTTCATTCATGAAACATTCGTGGTATCAGTCAATGGTTAATATCACATTGGATATACCGTAAAAAACCTCTAAACCGGAATTCTAGTAGAGCAGAATTTAGATACTTTTAAGCAGGTGACTTAACCCTTCGCTTGCTATTCGCGTCAATATACCTACCTGTAAATAGTGAAGACCCAAATGAAACAGCTCCTGTAGGAGCTGTCTCATCAGGGTCTGCACTATTTACAAGTTGTTTGTGCAACCAGTGCACCCAAAGCAGTGATTGCACATAGAAATAATTGTAGACAGTGAAGATATATGTAATTATACAACAGGGCACGGGTAAAGAAGGAGAAATGTATTTTAAAATTCAGCAAGAGAAGGGTTAGTGCAGGGTGAAAGTCAAGCAAAATGCTCCTAGAGCATGTCTGCATGTCTTTCTCCATACATGAAGCTGCCATGATATTTATACTAAATTTAACGTCCGGTTGAGAGGGTTTTTTTTACAGTAAGGCTTGATTCCAAATGAGATGCCGAGTAACTCGGCGTCTCATCAAGATCAGAACAGTTTGGCACCCAGACAATAGTTTCTAAAAAGCTTGATCGAATCGGAAGAAGTCAAAAATGAACCAGAGACATTTTTGACACAACAATGTAAATGTTAACACAGGCTAGTGCAGTTGTTGAGCCCTGGGTATCATTCATATATACAAGAAGCATTATTCCTTCAAAATACAGTCGAGCTTCGAGACCTTAAATTTCAAGGGATCATGTAAATTACTTCGAGAAAACAGATGTTCGAGTCATACGATTTCTAATCTTATTTTTTCTCAATATCACAGTTTAATGCAGGTCTAAAGTAATACTGAAAGCTCTTGTAGGAGCTTTCAGTATTACTTTAGACCTGCATTAAGCTGTCACGTGTGTTTCTAAATATGTGTTAGATATTTTTTACTACAATTCTGCATTGTAAATTTTGGAACGATCGAACTTTTACTTCGAGTTATTTTGAGGTTCGAGTTATCCGAGTGCGAGATATAGAATCTCAAATGTTTTATACAAAACGCAATCAGAATTTCCAAACAGTTCGGATTCAAATGATACACCGGGCGTCTCATCTGGATCCAAACTGTTTCTACAAGCATAATTTATTAGGTAATAATAAACCCGTCAACAGGACTGGGTGTGTTAATATAATAATATGCAGGAATCCTCCGTGTGAAACAAACCTGGGCAACATGTCTACAGTAGATGAGGGAAAAGGTATACTTAAACAATATCTAGGTAATAAATCTAACACTGGATGTATCTTTCATCTTTTATTCAGGAAATACACTTTTCACTAATCTTCTAAAGTATGACAAGCTTCTGAGAGAGCTTTTGTACTGTTATTTTGGCTTTTATCCGACCAGAGAATTTCATTCCCAGCATGTGAGCGAAATATTGCCAGTGCAAACGTAAACAAACACAAACACAATTGTAAGAGTTGTGTTGTCTGGACTCTTATCCTATCTAGCAGGTCTATAACATAAAGGTGTTTATTCAAATATCTAAATTCACCATTTCTCGAAGTGACTAAATTCACAATTTCTCGAAGAGACGATTCTAAAGAGTGATCATAACATAGGGTTTGGTGTGAAAACAGGAGTAATTTTAGAAAAGGATTTTAAATTACACATTTTTAAATATATAGCTTCGATTAAGAGCGACATGGTTTGTATTTGCTAACAGTTTGGGTCCAGACGAAGCATCCCATTAAGATCCTAAAGATTCAGGATATATAAATGCAATCACCTAGATTCCCTCGCTCTGTAAAGTTTTGGAATTGTTCCAGGTTCTATTGTATTCACCAAATCACATCGCAACATATAATAGCATGCGTTTTTTGTCAAAATACACTCTAGGGTTATTGCTTCAGAAATACGCAGGCATGATACTGCATTGTCCAAGTTTCGTTCTAATAGTCTGTGTTGGCCTGAGTACTCGTCGTATTTGTAACATAATGACCTAAATGACCAGAGTACAGATAACCCTCTCTATAACGGCCTCTAAATTACATCAAGTATTTTGTGTTAAAGGCAGGTGGCTGTTTAAAGCAATGTGAAAGTAAAACAGAACGCTCAAGTAGGAGCGTTTTGTTTTACTTTCACCTTGCTTTAAGCAACCACCTGCCCTAATTAACACAATTTAGTGACCGTTATAGAGAGGTTTTACTGTATGAATATGGTAAACTGATTTTCATATTATCATGAATGAAATGATTATGCTGAGGTGTAGATCAGATGAGTACCGGTCTGTAGAGGATCTTACATGAGTGTTCATTACATTTTTTTTATTAAACGAGTTTATTATAATGATCTTATACGAGCTTTAGCGAGTGTCACATTCATAATAGTAAACAAGTTTTATGAAAACAATTTGAAATGAACACGAATGTAAAAATGAGCGCTACGATTGGCTGACGATTGCTAATTTGCATAAAAAATGCATTTCTGCGATTTACTGCACTCTGTTACGGCACTCCTACAAGGCAGATTATGTGATAAAAATAATATCATACAGTAGAACATTTTTAAGCGGTCAGTCATTTATTGAACACACGAATCTTTAAAAAAGCAGATGGCTGCTTAATGTAGGACAAAAGTAATAGATAAAGCTCCCGTAGGCACTTCCTGTATTACTTTTCACCTGCATTAAGCTACCGCCTGCCTTATAGATCAATACACAGAGCTCTTTTTGACGGCAACTTAAGATGTGTTCTAATGTATTCCCCGGCCAAAGCAGAGTCCATGCTTATAAAGCTTTTAGTTGAGTCTGAGTTTCGTTCTCAAACTTTTGATTGGTCAGATTTGAGTTCTCAAGCTTTTGATTGGTCAGATATGAGCCTTTAGCTCAAATCTGACCAATCAAAAGCTTGAGAACGATCTCAGGCTCAACTAAAAGCTTTATAAGCATGGAGCCAGAATCGCTTCTAATGAGTAAGTAGCCAGATAGGAGTCGGCGGAGAAATACGTAAAACCCCTCTAATGCGTCCACCAACAAGGGGCATCATTCACAGTGGCAAAGGCAGGTGGTTGCTTAATGCAGGACGAAAGTTATGCAGAAAGCTCCTATAGGAGCTTTCTGCATAACTTTCGTCCTGCATTAAGCAACCATCTGCTTATGAAAACAGCTATGTTTGTTGAAGTGGTCGCTTTAAGTGGTCGCATTAGAGGGGTTTTACTGTACGTAAAACCCCTCTAATGCGACCACCTGAAATAGGTATAATTATAGGTGCTGGGACAGGTGGTAGCTTAATGCAGGACACAGGTAATACAGAAAGCTGCTAGAGGAGCTTTCTGCATTACTTTTGTCCTGTATTAAGCAACCTCCTGCTTATAAAGACACCTATATTTAGTTACTAAGTGGTCGTATTAGAGGGGTTCTACTGTACGTAAAATTCTTATATACCCCTCTTATCTTTAGTTCTGCATGCTATATTGGTATAGTGACTATTGGGTCTAAATATGTTGATTTGGTTAAGCTTTTTTCTAGTGACTTATTTGGTTTGCCTATATTCCAAGAGGGCATACACACGTTAGATATACATGTATTAATCTATTTTCAACATTTTTAGGCGCGTTACTTTTGTATCATAACATATGTTGTAACCACACTTTAAGTAGTTTCGAAGAGCCACCAATCTGTTCGAAGAGAAGAGTCCAGCAAGTGGTCGCGGCGTATGATTTGATGGGGAAATGGAAAGTTTGTGTTTGAAATACTCAACTTCATGTTCCTGAATGCCACTAACTTTAACCATTTCTTTGAATGAATGAATGAATGAATGAATGAATGAATGAATGAATGAATGAAAGACTTTATTTAAAGAGGGTTACCCGGTTAGTCAACAGACTAATCTACCCCAGGGCCCTCTAACACAAGCATTTCATACAAAATATTTAACAACAGAAATATAATAAGAATATCTAATTTAAAAGACAGGACAGAGTAGCCATATAATGCACATTTTAATCGATTAAAACAAACCGAATGCGAATACTACATGTAGCTTGAACAAGTGAAACGTTGCATTACAAGTGTGCATACCAAGAAAAGAAACTTTCATAGAAATTGTCTAATCTGGGATTACCCAATTCTTAGCCTCATGTAATACTCTGTACATAGTCTGTACTCATATAACACATGAAAAAAATCATAGTGATAGACATTAGAAAACATATTCACAAAACTGAATTATCAAAACAACACTGTATGTATATGCTATGGAAAGTATAAAAATATTGTTCACATATTTCAAACAGGGCAAACCCAGCTCAGAAACTCTGAAATGGAATTGTTCTGTCTGTTAATGTTCAAGACTAAATTTGTAAATCGTCATTGTTTTACACTGAAATACAATAGAAGAAACTTTGACGTCTTCAAAAGATGTCAGTATGTTGGAATGGGTTTAAAGTATGTACATACATGTACATCTATTCAACTTTGTATTGAAAACTGATTGACCTCTAACACATCCGTGGCCCCTTAGATGGGACATAGATAAATGGTGCAGACCCACATCAGAGGGTTACTGGCGAAAAACTATGAGCAGGGTCTACACCGTTTGCTTTGTCAATCGATGTCAAAGAATATCACCGGTACATATTGCTTTCGTACGTCTCATCCACCATGGAAAATGGATGGGTTTTAATCGGTCTTAAATTTTAATTTGGAGGAGTTTACCTAATACAATAGAGGGGTGAAAGGGTTAACATGTGAACAATGAGCAGAGATTACCCGCATGTTGGAAATAAAATATATTGTACGGATTCGTCCAGATGCACCGCGTAATACAATGAAGGATACGGGATTCAGTTATAGACGGTGTAGTGTTTTATTAATTTTATGACTTTATTAAAATGACTTTTACAGTGAGGTAGCAAATTTAAATAGACAGTGACAAGTTTCATAATGAGATACAGTAGAACGCATCTAAAGTGACATGTTTAGCAATAAGCACATGTGTGTTTAAAATCATGTAAACGTTTCCTACAGGACGAAAGAAAGCCGCGAACAAACTGACTTAAAAAATCAAGAATTAGATCTCATTTAGGTAGTTACATTACAGAGATTGTACTGTAATTGAAACATCTATGAGTGTAAAACAGCATGTTGCATGACCAGATATTCGGGATATGATCTGTACTGTTTGCAAACAAGGTAACATTTAGTGCTGTCTGCATAGATGATATCGTTTTGTTTATTGAAACCCATATCCTTCTTCGAATTAGTTGTTCGACATCTGACCAGGTTGTAAAATATGTGCATTTGTTCCGTGTAATTCCGTGTATACATGTATTTCTTCTGTGTTAATCTTTCTGCAACATGTTACCTGGTATACATGCATGGTTTTGACGCCTTTGCAAACAGAGTAGACCCAGAATACAACTAGGTTCTGCTTTTTAGCTTATCTTATGGTTTTATATAGCTCTTTTTCTACAGTTTCTCCTTTGGCCAAAACATCCTATGTTTTATACCTCTACAGGAGCCATCTAATCAGATTCTGCTCTGTTTGCTTTTGACACAATATAGATATGATTCTACAGATTTTGTTAAAGCAAAACAAATCCTTGAAAAGTTTACATTATAGAAATGCATGTAATAGATAGTCATGGTATAATTATTTCGTACGTGAATATTGATCAAGGAAAGCATTAAGATATTAACAATGCAGCCATTTTTCATGAATATTCACTAGTAAAATGGGGAATAATTTGTAAGTGTATTTCACTGGTCAATTAAAAGCCGATACATGTACATGTACATATTATAAAAACATCTCGTTATTTATGTAATTCATAAAATACCAACTGTAGCAAAATTCAGGTGTTATTAGCTGAATGTATATTTAAAGTATCATTGTCAGTCTTTAAGACATGTGGCAGTTTAATACAGGGTAAGAGTCAGACAGAATGCTCCTCTAGGAGCTTTCGGTGTGACTTTCACCCTGCATTGAAGCAGTCACTTGCCAAAAAAGCATGAACTCTTCATTAATGAAATTTTGACGTACCGGGGTTTTACTGTATTAAAAGGTGGTTTACTGATAACGAATTATCTTTTACGAAATGACCAGACGCTTAACCCTTCTCTTGCTGAATTTTAAAATACATTTCTCCTTCTTTACCCATGTCCTGTTGTATAATTGCATATATCTTCACTGTGTACAAGTATTTCGCTGTGCAATCACTGCTGTGGAGTGCACTGGTTGCACAATCAACTTGTAAATAGTGCAGATCCTGATGAGACAGCTCCTGCAAGAGCTGTCTCATCTGGGTCTTCACTATTTACAGGTAGGTATATTGATGTGAATAGCAAGCGAAGGGTTAAACTATCTAGCGAATAGCTGGGGCATGTAAAGGGGAGTAACTGCCCTTCTTACATGTCAACCCATGTTAGACATTATCTCCCTCATATATTCCATTTGGCAGCGAATCATGAACATTTTTAACATTTTCACTGCCACCGAGGATTCTGTTATTATTAAATTATTATTAATAAATGTGCAGAGTGATTTTGATGCAGTCATTATGACTTTATTGAATATTCCTCAGATAAAACTTGGATAGTGCCCATTAGCGGGGAATAATTCTTCTGTAAACGAGTGAAAGCGTTACATGGTTGTCTTTCTTGCGGACAGTTTTCCAAACACAGAGACATTTTGATAAAAGCCAATAGCTCATTGTCATTCACAGTAAGTAATGCACACAAACGGAAACTAAAGTAAAACTATTACCCGATTGAGTCTATTTTTAGAAACGCAATGAGAGAGTTCTATATACGTATGCTGTATCCTGATCTGTCAAAATATCTTATTTCTCGGACAGGTCGTTCTAATGAGTTAAGATTTTGTGTGATATGCGTCATATCTACTGTCCAGATAGTTTATTATACAGCAAAACCCCTCTAAGCCGGAATTATAGTACAGAATAATTTGGATACTTTTAGGCAGGTGGCTGCTTAATGCAGAGTGAAAGTAACACATAAAGCTCCTAGATGAGCTTTCTGCACGACTTTCACCTTGTATTAAGCTGCCATCTGCCCCTGTTAACAGCTTAATGCGGGTCTAAAGTAATGCAAGAGCTTTCAATATTACTTTTGACCTGCACCAATCTGTTACATGTGCTTCTAGATACATTGTATGTGCAGTGATATATTTTAGAACAATTCTGTATTGTAAATTTTGGAAGGACCGAATCCAGACCTTAGAGTGACCCGAGTTCGATATATCGATGTTCAAATGTGTATCAGTTTCGGAAAACGAACTTTGCAGTAAAACCTCTCTATAACGGCCAATAAATTGTATTAATTATTTGATATTTATGGCAGATGGCCGCTTTAAGCAAGGTGAAAGTAAAACAGAACGTTCCTTTAGGAGCGTTCTGTTTTACTTTCACTTTGCTTTAACCAGCCACCTGCCTTTAACACAAAGTACTTGAGATAATTAAATGGCCGTTATAGAGAGGTTTAACTGTATTTAAAAACGTGTCGAAGAGACGTGATAGTTGTATACTATACATTAATCTTATAAGCACTTACATTAAATAGAGCAGAATCTCACAAAAGCAACCGATTGACATCCTTCAGTCCATGACTATAATATTCTAAACCGTATGTGTATTAGTCAAACTAAACTCGGTGTTTGGGCATTTGTTCGACATACACTAGAACCTGTCTTAAGCAGCCATCAACTCGAGGTCTAAATACAGGTATGCAAGGCAGGTGGTAGCCTAATGCAGGTCAAACGTAAACGCAGAAAGCTCCTATATGAGCCCCTTTTTACCCTGCATTAAGCATACACCTACCTTTAAAAAAGCCTATGTTCAATAAACGAATGGCCGCTTATGCTGTAAAAGATATACCTCTTTTAAAAGTAAGGTTAATAATGGACAAATTAGGCATTTGTAGCTAAATGCAAAATAAGATTACATGAACAGCGACATGTCTATGACGTTTAGTAAAGAAGAATTTAACCCGTTCCTTCTTCAACGCCCTTTCACGCATTTGCAAAGATAGTAGACCCAGATCAGGGGCTCCTATATAGGGTCTGCTCTGTTTGTTTATGGTATTAATAAAGAATTGAGTCTACAGATTGTGCCTGAGCAAAGTTATCCTCTGTACATATTCCATCATAAAAATTCAGCTAATAAATAATTGTGACGTCATTATTACTTACATGGATTCTAAACAGAAAAGGGCGACAATTATTATACAGGTGGCTGTTTAATGCAGGGCGACATTCCCAAAAGGTGCGATCTTCATGACTTTCACCCTGATGTAAATTGCCTATAGATCGGTGTTAATACTTATTTGATATTCCAGTTTAGAGGGATTTACTGTATGCTGAAACGGTGTTCTCTAAACAGTCACGTGTTTCCAAACCCCTTCGCAATTACTTACTAACATTTAGAAAGGTTCTGCTATATACACAAGACAAGCATTGTCATGGTTATTTTTTAACCCTTTCCCTGTTCTATGTTTATTACAAATTTCTATACCTACTGAATAGTCATGGACAAAATAGTTATAATAAAATATGGTACATAGAACATTGTAGCCATTTTAGAACGTAAAGAAACATACCTTTCAAATGCCACTAGCAAACAGAGCAGACCCTGATAAGACGGCTCCCATAGGTACCGTCTGGTATGGGTCTACTCTGTTTGCAAATGCGTGAAAACACGTTTATATGAGAGAAAGGGTTAACCCATTACTACATAGACAGTCATGTAAGAAATGATAACATGAATATTAATTACATTATTTCTTTGCATGGCATACATGTATCTACATATGAAATGTTTGCCAAAGCAGAAATTATAGAATCAGATCTATACAATTCCAAAAGCACACCGAACTGACCCTTTAGGAGCCGTCTGATCTGGGTCTACTCTGTTCGCAAAGACATAGAAAGGCGTACATTGTATTATAATGAGTAATGGGCTAATAAATGGTATTTAGTCAAATTAATGTAGTTCTATTAGCATATACCTGTAGTTCTATATCAACATATAACCCACATGTCCCTTATACATAATGTCCATTCTGATACAGTAAAATCCTCTTAACCCATTACCTCCGGGCTATTTTCAGATCCAGTTTCTTGGAATAAATCTACCAAAATGGAGCATTTACTTCAGAAAATGAAATTGTGTAGTCTTGCGACCATTGTGAAACCATCATCGGGAGCGAATGCTGTATTTATCACAATGGTTTCAAAAATGCCATTTACAGAGGCGTCAAACAGCGTCAATATGAGGGAATGTGTTACAGTGGAGAAACTGTTATTCTTTCCCACTTAGTGCGTTTCAAACGCGTTTTAAACCCGTTTAAAACCCGTTTAGCAAACGCGTTTGTATATCCACTTACAAACGCGTTTAAACTCACTTATAAGTTAATCGTCAATATATGGTTCCGCAGGGCATATTGGGTGTTTAAACAACGTTAATAATGGTAATTTCTCATTTTGTACTTTAAAAGTCCCTTTATATATACCTAAAGCTGTGTGGATTGTGTTTTGTAAAGAGTTATATATCAGTAGATCGTTAAATTAGACGATCTGTATTTCGTTTAAAGAAACAGTGATACTTTTTGTTCCAACCGAAAGAAATCGCACGTTATGTACTGCTGCTTCGTTTTAAGTGGTAAAATGGTAATTTGTGCTGTCTATGGGTGTAGCTCTGTCGGTAAACGGACATTAGCCCACCCGGACCACAGCCCACCCGGATGACAGCCCACCATTTCTCTAAGGGCGGATATTAGACCACTCGTGTTTTTGAGGGGGGAGGACATTAGCCCACTCGGTGTTTTGAGGAGAGCGGACATCAGCCCACTCGTGTTTTTTTGATGGGCGGACATTAGCCCACTCGGACAATAGACCACTCGCGCTGAATATCAACGAGGCGGACATCAGCCCACCCGGACATTAGACCCCTCGAGATTATAATATGTGTTTATTCACACTCCCAATTAGTTGAAAGTCGTTGTAAGTCGTTGTAATTACCCATGATTTATCAAATATTCAGCTACTCTTACTGGCTCTTTATGTTACACATAATAGTCTCTTTCGGACCGAGGATGTTTGGCCCCTAATTATCTTAGTTATAATGTTTGCTTTATGTTTCATTGCACTGCACTGTTTGATAAATCATGGATTATTAGCTACAACCTGAAAAATACTGTACTGATACTGTAAATTGAACGACTGTTATTTATTTATTCCCCAAATTTTACCTGATTACCTTTAATTACCGATCGCATACGGATAAAACAAATTCTTGTAATATGCGACAAATTAATCTACCCATTTGCCTTTTGGAACGCACGCACATTATTTTCGAACCGATAATTACCTTTAATTACTTACAAACAGCAGGATAAAGCTCAGCATACCCATCTAATTGGATTATCAACCACGTGCATGTAATTAATTGGATTATCACACCTGTAGACGAGTGTTTCAGTCAAACACGCCGAGTCAGATATTAACACCTTCTTTAAAATAAAGGTCAATATTTCTTCTAAGATTGTTTTGATTTATCTGCAGTCGTCTGGGAATTTTTTTACCCCTGGTCCGTAACATTTCGGACCATTATCTTGTAGTTCAACGTACTTGTTTGAACATTACTGAAAAATAAAATTTGTGTGATATGTTGCTCCGATGTAAAGTCGAGGATATTATTTTTACAGTCATTTGGCCTTACAGACATACAGAAGTAGGTGAGCAAATGATGAGGGGTCTAATGTCCGGGTGGGCTGATGTCCGCCTCGTTGATATTCAGCGCGAGTGGTCTATTGTCCGAGTGGGCTAATGTCCGCCCATCAAAAAACACGAGTGGGCTGATGTCCGCTCTCCTCAAAACACCGAGTGGGCTAATGTCCGCCCCCCTCAAAAACACGAGTGGTCTAATGTCCGCCCTTAGAGAAATGGTGGGCTGCCATCCGGGTGGGCTGTGGTCCGGGTGGGCTAATGTCCTAGAACCCCTAGGGCCATTTAACACATTCATTCGTTGAGAAATTCTAATGGCTAAATTACTTTTGTTTCCCATCAAACCATAATTAAGTTGCACCTATACTGTAAAATTATGATAAAAAATGTAATAACAGTTTTCATGTGTTGACCATAATGTTTTAGAAACATGAATACATTAATAAAAAAAAATAATAAAAAAAGTCATGCTTCAAGACTGACAACCATTTGTTATCAAGATCCATCCTTTTCTCATTTTCCCAACAAAATTCATATTTTACTCTATTTTCTGAAAGTAATGCATAATTTTGGTATTGCAAATATTAAAGTAAATAAATAATTCATTATCTATTTTTCTGTATGTTGGTGGAATTTTCTTTTTTCTAAAGTACATACATTTATACAAAGCAACGAGAACACACCATTTCATCTGAACCCACTTTGCCTAAATATAAACAAATAAAGTTGTAATAAAGTTGTTACAAAATACATCTAAAGGTGTCCGGTTTTGTCTAACAGTTGTTTGGACCCAAGTCATGGGCGGGGCCCAAACGGCCCCTCTGATCTGAAGCTTCACCATTTTGCCAATGGTCTTGGCTCTAACCTCATCCTAAAAATTCCCTATTTTATTGTTTTTGAATAGTGTAAATTCTCTGACAGGTAAAGTTAGTTAAGATTAAGAAAATTATTAATTATGCGTTTAATATCAAGTACCATATTGTATTTCACACTTAACATAAACATCGCACCCCATAAATAGTTTCCCCTACTCGATAAGTGTCACTTTCTATGGGTTATACATGGACGTAACGTCTGGAAAAGCGTGAAAATATGTGTGTGTTTGTAAAAACTGTTAAGTCGGATTTGATCTAATTTTATAAGCAAACAGAACAAACCCTAATTAGACGGTTCCTGTAGGGTCTAAATCTGGATTTACTTTGTTTGCAGAGGCGTGAATTTAAATGAAAAGGTTAAGTTTCTGTGTATATTTCTCCCACATAAATATAATAATGCAACATCATGTGTGATGGGTCTACTGTTTAGGAAGTGATAATTCTACAGTATTTTCAATTTTGAAAGCAGAAATATTTAACTAAATATTTATCTTTCTAGTTATAGAAACCAAAATTGGAAACTGTTTTGTAAATATCTGTAACCTGACTAGTCCACAACTAATATATATGGGGATGTATATGTCCCAAACTGTTTGTGTTTTTTGATAGATACAACAGTGTTCTATACTTCATATATATCAAAAACACAAACAGTTTGGTTGAACTGGACACATTTATGAAGTTAATGATAGATCAATCGGTAGACATTGTAAAATTTAAGGTATAAATTTGGTCACCAATTATGATAATGGCACAAATTTTGAAAAGTTTAGGGTGGGTCAATCCTATGACTACTAATATTGAGATATCAGTCGTTTTCTTCTATCCCTTTAAAAAGCAAGACAAAAATTAAACTGAAAGTAGTTTTGACCATATAAATACAAATGTAAATCGTTGGTTAACTTACTAATTCCAGATTATAGGCTGATGCAACCGATTTCAGGATGAATTTCTGGATAAACTGATCTTGCCCGGTGTTTGTTTGATAAATGACACACGTATTAGAACTGGCCCTTGTGACGGAGCTTCAAATCGTCAGCTATTGTTTGATTGGGTGTTAATTGGAGAGATTGACACGCCAGGGACTGCATTAGGTTTATCTAATCCTAGACATGTTATGTCATTTTCGGCTTTTATTTCGGAGGACATGTTAAGGCTGCTGAGCAATATATGACAGATCCTGTTTCCCCATACCTTTCGTTTTTTACCACATTCGTATAATTGGTCGGTCTCGATAATAACAAAAGTATGCCGAATGAAACGCACTTATATACGCAAAATCCGCTTACAAACGCGTTTGTATGCACAAACGCGTATATCGTTTATCGTTTAGTTTGCGTATCGTTTGCGCATCGTTTGCGCACGCGTAAGCATAAACGGGAAAGAATAACAGTTTCTCCACTGTAATAAGACGTTTAGTTGATAATAAATAAATGTTTTAACCCGTTACTGAATGAATATCCAAGATGTATAAGGGATAATGACAGCATGAATATTAATTACATTGATTTTTATACTGGCACATGGACACAGATATGTTTAGAGATCTCGTTGATTATAATTTTAAAGTTCGGTTTCAGAGATTTTCTTGAATATCGTTTACAATAGTCTTTTTACAATTGAAACGGACGTATCGTCTAAATATTGTCTTTTGCATTTTTATTGAATTTCAAACTATACACAAACATTGTTTTCTGAAAGGTCCTTTCCTTTTGCGACAGATGCAATTGCCCAGTAAAGTGGCAGGTATAATGTTATTTAACAATTCTCCATCTTTCCGCGACTGACTCGCTTTTGAAAACAGTTTGGATCCAGATGAAACGCCGAGTACATGTAATTCGGAACCTCACCTGGAGCCAAAGTGTTTGACATACACACAAAAGTTGCTCAAAAGACTGATACGTTCAGAAGTATAATTAAACTTATCTATAACGGCCACTAAATTGTGTTAATTTGTTGCTATTTAGGACAGGTGGCTGATTAAAGCAAGGTGAAAGTAAAACAGAACGCTCCTATCGGAGCGTTCTGTTTTACTTTAACATTGCTTTAAGCAGCCGCCTACCTTTACACGAACTATTTGATGTAATTTAGTGGCCAATATAGAGAGGTTTAACTGTAGTCAAAATTGCACCTGTTCCAAATTTGGAAGGCATTATGGTTTCTAAGTGCCAAAGCCGTTATTAATTGTCTGACTTCATTACAGTGAATCTGGAAACAAATTATTTGATCTTACATGTAGTTACAGTTTCACCCTAGTTCTACTGTGATATGTCGCATGCACAGTCTTGTTTCTGCTTCATTTCTGACAAGGCCGCCCTTTAGCGATAGTGATACCAAGCACTGTACAGTTTGTATCTTGATGAAACATCGATACATTTGGCATATGAATTGAATTCCTGTTAGGAATTCCATGACACAAGGGAAGTAATTCATTTGTTCCAGTGGTAGTGATCTGAAGGGAGATTATTCGTACTCAGACTATCACAGTCACCGGTTTGTTTTTATTAAGGTCAACATTTTACCATCGCGTTTTAGGAGTGATGGCTGTGTCTATTTATGGGGTGCTTTTACTGATTAGTGCAAAGTATGATGTCTTTTTATGTATGCTCGTTGCCAAGGTAACTAGCGACACATAATAAAGAAAATATAGTTCCTTGATTTGTAACGAAGTATAATACTAACTTTTTTGCACAAATCAATACTGTTCCATCTGTGCTTTACTTACATTGACACTATCGGAAAGATCAAAGAATATCAAATTATTTGTCATAAGTGATAACTGTATGGCGACATCTTGGTTTGGACTCTAACCTATACTCCATACATGCCCATTTCTATGCCTTTGCAGATTAAACCCAGATCAGACGGATCATATATGGGCCTTCTGATCATGGTCTACTCTGATCTGTTTGCTTAACCCATTCCCGCATATTGACGCCTTTTGGTGCTTCTGTAGAAGTCACTTTGTGAAACCATTGTGATAAATAGAGCATTTGCTCCTATAGGAGCAAATGCTTTATTTATCACAAAGGTTTCAAACTACAAAAATCTAAAATTTTCCTTTTCTCTAGTTAATGCTCCTTTTCAGTAGATTTATTCAAAGTGGTTGGATCTAACAATAGCCTATGCGGGAATGGGTTAAGCCATAATAAAAATCTGATTCTATAGTCTTGGCAAAAACAATCTTATTTCATATGTCATTATAAAAGGTCAGCAAACGGATATCCATGATGCCATTATTTCGTTCATGAATATACAAAGAGTAAAGGGCTACTCTTTCCCCTGCTACGCCCAAACAGCTTGGGTCAAGGTCAGAATCCGAGTAACTCGGCGACTCATCAAACTCCAAGCAGTTTGACACATTTTTAAAGGTTTGAACGAATAGGATATAAGTACAAATGTGGCAGATTAAACTTTGAGCAGACATAATACTTTTAGCAAGTTAAAGGTTAACCACAGCAAGTGTACATTTATGTAAGTGTTCTTGGCAATCTACATGTTGAAGTGTACTCGGCAATATACGTGTACAGTATGGATTAGAAAAATAAAATTGAGGTTAAAGTATTACCTCTCTTAAGCGGTCTATATGAACTTTCTACATTACAATAGCCCTGTATTAAACAAGCACTTGCTGTTTAAAACTCCTATGTTCAATAAATGAATGGCCGCTTAAGACAGGCTCTACTGTTCTATATAATTAACAAGATAATGCCTGTGTCTGTATCAGATGTGTCCCCAAAAGGAGGACATGAAGTCATTTGATTAAGATGTTACATGTGTTTTATGTTCTTCGTCTCCATAGTACTGTGACAGTTTCCGAATGCTCAGTAAAACCTCGCTAAATGGAACACTCAAAGTATGAGTATCAGTAATTAACGCTTGTTTGACAAGGTCGCTCAATAGCCGCATAGTCAAACCCCTCTAATGCGACCACCAAAAAGAGGCAAAATTTTGGGTGACAGAGGCAGGTGGTAGCTTAATGCAGGACGAAAGTTATGCAGAAAGCTCCTTACTGTAGTGTGTATTCTTGCTGAAACATCGATGCATTCGGCATATGAATTGATATCAGCATGGAGAGCGGTTAGGTTCAGCGTTTTTGTGACGCAAGGGAAGTAACTCGTTTGTTCCCAGTGATAGTGATATGAAGGGAGAGTACTCGTACTCATTCAACCATAGTCACCAGTCAATTTGTTTTATTAGGTGGACATTTTATCGTCGCGTTTTTAAGAGTGATGTCTGTGTCTATTTATGGGATGCTTTCACTGATTAGTGCAAAGTATGATGCCTTTTTTTATGTTAACTCGTTGCCAAGGTAACTAACGACACATAGTAATGAAAACGCAGTTCCTTGATTTGTAACTAAGTACAATACTAACTTCTTTGCGCGAATCAATACTTTTCCATCTGTGCTTTACTTACATTGACACTGTCGGAAGAATCAAAGTAGATAAAATGATTTGACATCAGTGATTACTGCATGGTGACATCTTGGTTTGACTCTAACCCTTTAGTCAATAATGACGCCCTTCTTTGACCTTGCAGAGTAGACCCAGATCAGACGGCTCCTATAAGGGTCTTCTGTTTGCTTATGCCATATTAATAATCGGAGTTTATAGTTTCTGTTTTGGTAAGACAAATTCTATTAGTTCAGCTGTTTGATATGCATGATGCCATTATTTCGTTCATGAATATTCATGGAGTAAAGGGCTACGTTCAAACAACTTGGGTCAAGGTCAGATACCGAGTACGTCGGCGACTCATCAGAATCCAAGCTCTTCGACACATAGTTTTTCAAAATGTTGAACAAATAGGATGTAAGTAAAAAATGTGGCAGATTAGAGTTTTGGCTCCCATGATTCTTCTAGCAGGTTAATATTAATCATAGTAAGTGTACATGTATGTAAGTGCTTTGGCAATCTACATTTATATTAAGACAATCGTTACTTGAATATTTGGCCATGGCAGACATTAGAATCATATCGTTATTATTTCAAACGCAAACAGAGAGTGTGGTACCTTAGCCCATTTGCGCCCAGTGATTCTTCCGTGCTTATATATTGGATTAGTCCTTTTTTATCAAAGAGATGCCTGGTCTAAATTTTCATTTTCGTTTTGTTTTATATAGAAATTCCTATCTGCAAACAGTGTATACTCTGATCAGATGCCGCATTATGCGGCGTCTGATCAGAGTCTACACTGTTTGCCTATATCCCATATATGGAATCGTGGGGGCAAATGGGTTAATGCAGCGGGAGAGTCGTGCAGACAGTTCCCTGGAGCTTGCCGCATGGCTGCCACTCTGCATTAAGTAGCCTCCTGCATAAACAAGTCTCAGTACTTCCTTACTCAGTCGTTCAAACAGTTCACAAAATGGCAAACTATTTCAATTGTTCATAATGCCATTATAGCACCTCAGCTAATTAATATTCATATTGTCATTTCTTCGTACATTAATATTCACCAGGTCAATAATCTTTGAACAAGGCCGGCACGTACTATTGTCAATATTAACCCTTTAAATGCTGAATTTTCAGAGTGGGATAGCCTATCAGTGTTTAGATATAGAGTCCATTAAGTATTAACCCATTTGCGCCCACGATCCCATATACGAGGGGTGTTCCATAAATAATGTCATCTGTGCTTTATTTCGTGGTTTACCTGTACATCGTTTCATAGCCTATTCGTTAGACTATACACAAAATGACAGGAAAACGAGCTGAAAATGTTATTGAAATTAGGGCCTATATAAAAGGTAGGTCATTACTCGGCATAAAGGCTGTAGATATTCACCGCGAGGTGTGTGACATTTATGGGGAGGGCCAAATGTCCCACAGGACTGTTTGTAGGTGGGTAGCTAAATTTAGTGCTGGGCAGCAGCAACTGAAAGATGCTGCTCGCCCAGGTCGTCCTGCAACAACTACGACCAAAGGTAACATAGAAAAAATCCGAAATATCCTCAAAACTGATGCTCGATTCACCGTAAGACAATTGGCTCGAATGACAAACTTGTCGTTAGCAAGAGTTCATGCAATTTTGAAGAAACACCTAAAAGTTAGAAAGATAAATGCAAGATGGATACCCCATTTGTTAACGGATGAGCAAAAGAAGACGCATGTAACAATGGCAAAAAAACTTCTCAAAATGTACCCAAAATATAGTAAAAAGGCTTTTGATAATATATTCACTGGTGATGAGACCTGGGTGTATTATTTTGAACCAAAGCGGAAGGTTTCCAACCGAATATGGGCCACTAAAAATGCCAGACGCCCAAGTCTTGCCAAACGAATACGAACGGTAAAGAAGGTTTTGTATGCTATTTTTTCACTAATAAGGGTCCAGCTATTCAAATCCCGGTGCCAAAAGACAGAACGGTCACAGGCAAGTTCTATAAAAACGTTGTTCTGAGAAAATTGAAGAACTACTACAAAAGTAGCCGCCCCAAAACAGGACTTAAGTATGTCCGACTTTTGCATGATAATGCACCCGCTCACAAGGCACGTATTGTGACTGACGTTTTGGAGTCAGAGAAGGTTACCGTCCTTCCGCACCTCCGTATTCGCCAGACTTGGCCCCCTGCGACTATTTTCTCTTTCCAAAACTTAAATATCATTTATCTGGAAGGAGATACAATTCGAGAAATGCCCTTGGATCTGCTGTTTATCAGTGTCTGATGGGTGTCCCCATTGAAGAGTATGAAAAATGCTTCCAAAAATGGATTGACCGGCTAAAAAGGTGTATTCTGGCTGGCGGAGAGTATTTTGAAGGGCAGAGCAAATTAAAATGAACAAAAGCACTTCCGCTATATGAGCACCTATGCAAGTGACATTATTTTTGGAACACCCCTCGTACGGGACGTAGGCAAACAGTGTATACTCTGATCAGACGCCGCATAATGCGGCGTCTGATCAGAGTTTACACTGTTTGCTGATAGGATATTCAATTTAAAACAAAACAAAAATGAAAATTTAGACAAGACATCCCTTAGATAAAAATGGACTAATCCAATGTATAAGCATGAAAGAATCCACTGGGAGCAAATGGGTTAAGGGAGTTATTTTCAGAGTGAAATAGCCCATCAGTGTCGTCCACTCAGCATGAAAGGTTTTAAGTTTCAGAGTGGAATAGCACACCAGTGTTTAACATTAGAGCCCACTAAGTATGAAATGCTTAACTATGCTTAAGGAGTTTGAAGGATAAACAGTGTAGATCCTGACCAGAAGGCTTTTCTGAGATCCCTTTGATGTGTGTCTACATCGTTTGCCAATGCCACTGTATGAGTGTCCCGTGTTCAGTATGGTTAATGGCATCCCTTGACGATATCCTATACATCGTATGTCGCGACGTGATTACAAAACGACACCACTATTTGAATAGCATTACCGTTATGTGTCTAGATGGTAAGCAAACAATATTGGATGCAGTAACACCTGACCTAAGCGGTCATTCATTTATTGAACATAGGATAGTTATAAGCAGGTGGTTGCTTAATGCAGGGCAAATACAGAAAGCTCTTATTGGAGCTTTCTGCATTATTTTTTACCTGCATTACGTTACCACCTGCCTTACAGACCCATACGTATACCTCTTCTTGTTGGTCGCTTGAGACAGATTCTGCAGTAGTTTACTTGTCTGATACCAAGCAGACGAGGCACGTACTGTTTATATTTAACTTTTGTTTGAACGACATCAAAGTTCTGTACTACTGCAACCAGAGACCCGAATAAGTATGCATTAAAACATGTTCAAGAATAGCGCAGAGCTACAGATAAAAGGGCGTACTCAAATACTAAAATCGTTATTTCTCCACTCCACCAAACCCTATAATGTGACCACCTTTTAGAATCGTCTCTTCGAGACGATTCTAAAGAGTGGTCACAGTATAGGGTTTGGTAGACAAATAAAGAAGTTATTCCTGAAAAGTATTTAAATTACGCATGTTTAATGGAACTCTCATAGCGTATTTATTTCTCCACTAAGCCCTATGCTACATGTATGACCACTCTTTAAAATCGCATCTTCGAGACGATTTTGTATTGTGGTCAAAGCATACGATTTGGATGGAGAAATGGACGATTTAGAATTTGATTTGAATAAGTATGCACCTCTATCCATTGCTCAGTGCAGCAACTCAAAACGTCTGATGATGTGTCCTATAGCAGTTCTGCTTTGCTTCAAATCTTTACCTGATATGAACACTTTGTACGACCTTTTCAAACCGAATAGCCTAGGACTGTTCTGATTAATGATAAAATATACAGTTTTGATCCCTTTTCAAACAGAGTGGACCCAGGTGAGATGGCTCCTGTATGAGCCCTTTAATCATCGTCTGCTCTATTAGCCTGTGAAATAATCTACACCTGATTCTACATTGTGTATCCTGGTAGAACTGTCCTTCTTCATAATAACGTTGTAACCTTTCAGCTTATTGATAATCACAAAGTCGCTTTTTATCAATATTCACTAGAAGAATTGGTTAAACACAGGTCGACAGTATTTCAGCATTACTTTTGACCTGCTTTAAGTTACCACCGGCCTTACAGACCAACAATTAGACCCCTTTTTAATGCCGCTTAAAACAGGATCTACTGTATTCGTGTAAGACATAATGACTGCCTCAATGTATATTACCTGATTATCAGGTTCTACTGTATTCGTGTAAGACATAATGACTGTCTCAATGTATATTACCTGATTATTATTTTAGATATCATAATTTTTCATCATGGTATAACCAAACATTCGTAGTTTATTGTGATATAAAACTAATAAGTACAACCGTATTCAAATTATCCTCCAATTATTACTAAAATCCTTTATAACTTATCCCGCTAACGGCGACCTGGCTCGCATTTGCAAACAGCTTGGATCCAGATGAGATGCCGAGTAACTCGGCGTCTCACCAGGATCCAAGCTGCTTGACACTCGATCAATAGTGTCTCAAAAACTTGATCGCATCGGAAGTAACCAAAATTGCACCCAGTTCAAATTTGGGCTGACACTCTTTTTTCACAGCTGGGCAAGGGCTAAGAATGTTTTTCTCCATCGACTCCAAACTGTCCTGTTTTGCATTATTGACATAGTGTTTATTGTAATTTTGTAAGCCATTTTCCTGGCTGACACAGACAACATTCCATTTGCATTTCTATTTGATTCTGTGACAGTCTCTCGTGCCATTGAAGCCCCAGACACTAAGTCGTAGTTTATGGTTATCGATTCTCCAAGCATCTGACTATCTGAATCTTTACCATGCTACAGTGGAGAGTTTGGTAGTGAACAGAATGTACCCGGATGTACTCATGTGATGCGGATACGCTCGTAGTGCGCCTTTGAAAAGAAATGAAAGAATGTATTCTGAGAAGTTTATTTTTACAGAGGTCCAGATAAGATGCGTTAAGTTAAACGTTTTCAAGAATAGCTGCTTAGGTTCTCCACTGAACCCTATACTGTGACGATTCTAAAGAGTGATTAAAGTATAGGGTTTGGTGGAGAAATGGTGATTTTAGTATCTTGGCACACACCTTTATCTGTAGCTCTGTATTTTTAGAACATACATGTATATTTGAACATTTGCTCAGCATTCTAAAGGGTACGTCACGACATAGTGTCTACTCTCAGACTAGCGCTCAACAGTTCGCTACACAATTGTGCCTTGTTTAATAGTGTCTAACCATTTACCTCATGAATATTCATGTAAGAAATGATGACACCCTGAATATTTATTAGCCGACATTTTATAATTATATACGAAAACATGAATATTCGGCCATTACAAAGCCTGTAGAGATTGCATATGCAAGCAGGAGAGACCCTGATCAGACGATACGTAATATTGCTAATGTAATTTACAAAATAATAACTAAAGAATGTCTAACAAAAAAACCCAATCTAGTTACAATACCGTACGATGCAACTAATAAAAGACATTAATTTACTGCTTTCGTTCAACCTAGAAGTGTGCATATAGCTTCCATGTGGGTAGAACCGTTATTTTATCCATCGTATCAACCGAAAGAGGTCTAAACATGTTAAGTTTCCATTGAACCCATTCACTCCCGCATTATATAAATAAAGGACATACAAAGTGGTGATCTGACAAGGGTCTACACTCTTTATTATATCATTAAATATTAAATGTTTTCACAAGCATACATGTATAGTGCTTTTTCGGGAACAATTAGCATAAAAACGGAATTTGAAAAAATAAAACCAGCCAGTTTTGACGGGTTTGTCACGGTAAAATTACAACGGAATATGGAAGGTGGGACATTGTAGCCATTTTAGAAAGTAAATAAACCGTATCTTTCAAATTCCATTAGCAAAAAGAGCAGATCATTATCAGACGGCTTCTACAAGAGACTCTGATGTGGGTCTTCTCTGTTTGCAAAGGTGTGAAATGGTGTTTATATGCAGAAAAGGAATGGCACACACCAAATATATATCCTATAAGTTTAAGATATTCAGATATCATATACCGATGACATTGCTCCATTGATATTGAAGTCAGTTTGCCTCTTGGTAATGAGCATTCATTGTAATTTGTTTTATACTGTTTGACGTCATTTCACTCCAGGGAATGAAACATTCAGCATAATTGGTTTCATAATTATTATATTTTCCTCTTCTGATGCTGACAATTAATGTATCTCTGATCCGTTGTTTTAACTGACTTCTTATTTGTTGAAGACTTCTAGAAAACAGTAACCGAGTACATGTGTGAAACAGCTTGGGTCCTTATGAAACACCGAGTTACTCGACGTCTTAACTGGATCCAATCTGTTTGAAAATTACACAGTGAATTCACATAGCATTAGTAAGGTAAATACCAATATCCTATCGAGTTACTTACTAACAAAGTCACTGCCTCATGTGACATATCGTATATTGTATAAGTATACATGTAGATTGAGATATTCAATAAAGTAATTCTAAGACTGGTAGACTATCCATAGTTGCATACAATAAAGCCCTTCTAATGCGGCCACTTCATGAACATACACTGTTATTTTTATAAACAGATACTTGCTCAACCCATGATGAAAGTACAGTAAATATCTTCTAAACCGGACGCCCAATTAAGTATAAATATCGGTCTATGAGACAGATGACATCATAATGCAAGGTGAAAGTCACACAGATAGCTCCTCCTGGAGCTTTCTGCATGACTTTCACCAAGCATTAAGCAGCCACCTGCATAAAAGTACCGAAATGCTTCTCTACTATATTCTAGGTTTAAAGGTGTTTTACTGTATAATGCAAACAGCCTGTTCATGGCCTTTCTGGATATTTCTTGTCTCCATGAAGCTACATGTAACACCTGGCTTTTAACCCCATAACCAGACACGTTTTTCGAGGTCTCTACGACTGGGGTTTGCTGTATTGTTTTGTATTAATTATATGTACAGAGTAATTATATTATAGATCTCGCTAGCCTGAACTTTTATATAAAAAAAAAGAAAGAATTAAGAACGTTTGAGACAGCTGGCCGCTTTACTCCTTAGTGGATCTTTCTATATGACTTTCGTCCTGCATTAAGCTGTTATCACGAATGATGATATTTACATGAGTGGTCGGATTAATGTAGATTTATTATACAGTGAAACCTTACTAATTCAGCGTTCTTAGAAAATAAATTTAGGCAGCGTTATGTAGGATGAATGCCATATCAGAAGCTTTCAGAGGAGCTTTCTGGATGTCATCCTGCACAAAGCTGTCGCCTGCAATAATTACACTTATTGAAGTGTTAGAGTTAACGTTTATTTATCGTACAATGTATCGGTGAAAGAATGTTGTCAAGAAACATAACAACAGCAATATTAAAACCGGCATTGCAACTTATAGGTGTCACACCAACCATACCATATAATAGTATGCATGTATTGCAATGTATCACATGATGCTTTTCGTGTATCAAACGACTTCAGTATGATAAGTTTTTTACTTATGTCTTTACTTTTATTTACCGGTAGTTGTTTTATTCAATTAATTATGTTCAACTGTACATATATTCATTCATTATTTGCTTTTTTCTCGTTATTTTATTTGTATACCTATATTTTATAACTGCAAGGACGACTTCGATGGTTCACAGAAGACTGCCATTTTTAACAAAGTCATATTTAAAGATTTATGACAAAATATGTCACAAATGACACAACCTCTTTGAATAAATCTACCGAAAAGCATGTTTGTGAATGGATCAGTTACTCCTAGGGAGCAAATTAATGTTCTATATCACAGTGCTTTTAAAACATGGCTTTTACAAAGGCGTCAAAGGGATTCAGAAGCAGGGAATGAGTTAAACTCCGATCTTTCATCATTTATATTGTTTGTCATGCATTTGAGTAATCAGTTACTGTATGACGAGTTAATTATAGTTTCATCCGAATTCAACTCGGTTGTTAATATCTGGTCCATGTTGGCACGACAAGGATTCCATATACAGTTACATGTACTATTTAGTCTTTCTAAAACGACCACTTAACCCTCTCCCTGTCCAATATCCATGTAGAAAATAATTACGACATGAGCATTTATAAGCTCACTGTTTACTATGTAAACGTTTGTAGGATTTTTTTGCATTGACACAAACTACAGAATTATATCTATATCCTGTCAGAAGCAAACAGAGCAAACCCTGATCAGACGGCTCATATAGGAACCGTCTGATCTGGGTCTACTCTGTTTGAAAATGCATGAAAAGACGCTTATACAAATGTATTAGGAAAAGGGCTAAGGAATAAACATGGGTGTGAGTAAACTTAGATGTCAGCTTAGTGCAAGACAAAGGTTTTACAGAAAGTTCCTGCATTAAACTACAACGGGCGTTTATGACAAGGAATTATACCTATTTCTGTTGTTCGTTTCTCTCTTTACTCCATTTATAATAATGTAACAACTGACGCCATGGATGTTAATAAGATTAATTGTTATAATAGGAACATGGATACATGAAGTTTTGGCCACGATAGAAACTGTAGATATTTACCTATACATCATATCATAAGCAAACAGAGCAAACCATGATCAGACGGCTCCTATAGGAGTTTGCAAGGTGTAGAAAGGCGTTTTTATGGAGTAAAGCATTAAGAGGGATTTTTATAGACATAAAAATCAAACAAACAAGAATCATTTATGTACATATCATTCTGTGAAGGCAAGCTATCGTTTTCAGTTTGATCTACGAACATTTGATTTGTTTCCCAGTGATGAGAGAAAATGTATCCGCTGGGAAAGATGTTTTGCCCTTATTCAGTTATATACGATCTGATCGGCGTCTCATCTGGATCCAAACTGTTTGACACTCTCGATCAAAATAGTTTCTCAAAAGCTTGATCGATTCAGATAAGGGCTTCATCTAGAAAAGATAATAATTACAGTTACAAATATGCTGGATCTTAAATGAGACACTTCAGTAATTTGAAGTCTATAATTTGGATCCAAAATGATTGACACACCGGTTTCTGCCCGTTGAACTTTGTGCAATATACTATAGATTTAACCCCTTCATTGCCATTGCGACGGACCTGTGCTATCATTTATGCAGTTAGTTTGGGTGGATCCAGATGTGACACCAGGTGTCTCATCAGGTTCCAAACGGCTCAATACTCTGATGATCTTTGGTCTTTTTTATAAAGAAAGTGAGGAAAACGTCGGCACTAAATCTTGAAGCACACGAAATTGTGTCCAGCAGACAACAGGTCTGGCAATAAAAGGACTAAACATTAATATACACTTTTATGACCATTATCCTAAATATATATATATATATATAGGAGTATGTCCAATCAAAGGTTTCAATTCAAGATTTCAGTTAAGGAAAACCCTCTGTTATGAGGTCCGTGAAGTTTGCACGACATTAGACTTTTAGACCTTCGACAGAAAGTGTCTAAATGTCCAATTTTAGACATTAGACAATACAGCTTTTCCCATAATGTTCAACAAATGTTCAATTTCGACGTTAGACAATGCAGCTTTTTTCCATAACGTCGAAAAAGTGTCTAATTTAGACGTTGGACAATTTGCCAGACGGGGGAAATTGTCCAAATTTTGTCCAATTTTAGACATTAGACACTTCTATCAAGTTGGAAAAAAGTGTCTAACAAGTGTCTAATTTAGACGTTAGACAATTTGCCGGACCGAGAAAAATGTCTAAATATTGTCTAATTTAGACATTAGACACTTCTATCAAGTTGGAAAAAAGTGTCTAACAAGTGTCTAATTTAGACGTTAGACAATTTGCCGGACCGAGAAAAATGTCTAAATATTGTCTAATTTAGACATTAGACACTTCTATCAAGTTGGAAAAAAGTGTCTAACAAGTGTCTAATTTAGACGTTAGACAATTTGCCGGACCGAGAAAAATGTCTAAATATTGTCTAATTTAGACATTAGACACTTCTATCAAGTTGGAAAAAAGTGTCTAACAAGTGTCTAATTTAGACGTTAGACAATTTGCCGGACCGAGAAAAATGTCTAAATATTGTCTAATTTAGACATTAGACACTTCTATCAAGTTGGAAAAAAGTGTCTAACAAGTGTCTAATTTAGACGTTAGACAATTTGCCGGACCGAGAAAAATGTCTAAATATTGTCTAATTTAGACATTAGACACTTCTATCAAGTTGGAAAAAAGTGTCTAACAAGTGTCTAATTTAGACGTTAGACAATTTGCCGGACCGAGAAAAATGTCTAAATATTGTCTAATTTAGACATTAGACACTTCTATCAAGTTGGAAAAAAGTGTCTAACAAGTGTCTAATTTAGACGTTAGACAATTTGCCGGACCGAGAAAAATGTCTAAATATTGTCTAATTTAGACATTAGACACTTCTATCAAGTTGGAAAAAAGTGTCTAACAAGTGTCTAATTTAGACGTTAGACAATTTGCCGGACCGAGGAAAATGTCTAAATATTGTCTAATTTAGACATTAGACACTTCTATCAAGTTGGAAAAAAGTGTCTAACAAGTGTCTAATTTAGACGTTAGACAATTTGCCGGACCGAGAAAAATGTCTAAATATTGTCTAATTTAGACATTAGACACTTCTATCAAGTTGGAAAAAAGTGTCTAACAAGTGTCTAATTTAGACGTTAGACAATTTGCCGGACCGAGAAAAATGTCTAAATATTGTCTAATTTAGACATTAGACATTTCCATCAAGTTCGAAAAAATGTCTAACAAGTGTCTAATTTCGACGTTGGACAATTTGCCCGACAGGGGAAATTGTCTAAATATTGTCCAATTTAGACATCAGACACTTCTATCAATTCGGAAAAACATGTCGTACAAGTGTCTAATTAAGACATAAGACAATTTGCCGGACCGGGAAATATGTCTAAATATTGTCTAATTTAGACATAAGACATATCTATCAAGTCGGAAAAAATGTTTAAAACGTGTCGAATTTAGACGTTAGACAATTTGCCGGACCGAGAAAAATGTCTAAATATTGTCTAATTTAGACATTAGACACTTCTATCAAGTTGGAAAAAAGTGTCTAACAAGTGTCTAATTTAGACGTTAGACAATTTGCCGGACCGAGAAAAATGTCTAAATATTGTCTAATTTAGACATTAGACATTTCTATCAAGTTCGAAAAAATGTCTAACAAGTGTCTAATTTCGACGTTGGACAATTTGCCCGACAGGGGAAATTGTCTAAATATTGTTCAATTTAGACATTAGACACTTCTATCAATTCGGAAAAACATGTCGTACAAGTGTCTAATTAAGACATAAGACAATTTGCCGGACCGGGAAAAATGTCTAAATATTGTCCAATTTAGACATAAGACATATCTATCAAGTTGGAAAAAATGTTTAAAACGTGTCGAATTTAGACGTTAGACAATTTCCCAAACCGGGAAAAATGTCTAAATATTGTCCAATTTAGACATTAGACAGTCCTATAAATTCGAAAAAAATTGTCGTTGGACAACTTGTCCGAACGGGTAAAAAGTCTAAATATTGTCCAGTTTAGATATTAGACATTTCTCTCAAGTCAGAAAAAAAGTGTCTAACAAGTGTCTTATATAGACGTTAGACAATTTGACAGAACGACAAAAATGTCTAAATAATGTCTAAATTAGACATTAGACATTTCTATCAAGTCGGAAAAAGTGTCTAAAAAGTGTCTAATTTAGATGTTAGACAATATGCCGAAACTGTAAAAATGTCTAAATATTGTCCAATTTAGACATTAGACATTTCTATCAAGTCGAAAAAATTGTCTAAAAAGTGTCTGATTTCGACGTTGGACAACTTTCGGGAACGGTAATAATGTCTAAATATTGTCTAATTAGACATTAGACATTTCTATCAAGTCGGAAAATTTGTCTAACAAGTGTATAATTTAGACGTTAGACAATTTGCCGGAACGGGAAAAATGTCTAAATATTGTCTAATTAGACATTAGACATTTTTTCTCAAGTCGGAAAAAGTGTCTAAAAAGTGTCTTATTACGACGTTAGACAGTTTTCCGGAACGTGAAAAATGTCTAGGTAATGTCTAAATTAGACATTAGACATTTCTATCAAGTCGGAAAAAGTGTCTAAAAAGTGTCTAATTTAGAGGTTAGACAATTTGCCTAAACTGGAAAATGTCTAAATAATGTCCAATTTAGACATTAAACATTTCAATCAAGTCGAAATAAGTGTCCAAAAAAGTGTCTAATTTCGACGTTAGACAATTTTTCGGAACGGGAAAAATGTTCAAATATTGTCTAATTAGACATTAGACATTTTTTCTCAAGTCGGAAAAAGTGTCTAAAAGTGTCTAATTTCGACGTTGGACAATTTTCCGAAACGGCAAAACTGTCTAAATATTGTCTAATTAGACATTAGACATTTCTATCAAGACGGAAAAAATGTCTAACAAGTGTCTAATTTAGACGTTACACAATTTGTTGGAACGGGAAAAATGTCTAAATATTGTCTAATTAGACATTAGACATATTTTCTCGGGGGAAATGTCTGAATATTGTCCAATTTAGACATTAGACATTTCTATCAAGTCTTGAAAGGTGTCTAAAAAGTGTCTAAAAAGTGTCTAATTTCGACGTTGGACAATTTTCCGGAACGGCAAAAATGTCTAAATATTGTCTAATTAGACATTAGACATTTCTCTCAAGTCGGAAAAAGGTGTATAAAAAGTGTCTAATTTAGATGTTAAACAATATGCAAGGCCGCGGACACTGGGATCTACCACGGGACGAAGCCGCATGTGCCGGAACAGTCCGCTCCCGTACTTCAACGGGGATCTTCCAGCGGCGCTGGCCGGGGAAGTCCGGTGCCATGACCCTGCTAACTCGACGATTTTTCATGGGACCGAGCCGCACATTCTGCGGCAGCCGGGTCCCGTTCGAATACGGGAAACTCCCATGGGGACGGAGTCGCGAGCGCTAGGGCTGTCGGCTCCCGTGCTGCAACGGGACCTTCCAATGAATCGAGCTAGAGCTGGCAGGGGAAGCCTGCTGTCACACAAATACGGTAATCTTACACTGGACCGAGCAGCGCAGCTCGCAGGAGACAGTTCCCGTGCAAACACGGGGATCTACCACAAGGACGGAGCCATGCACTCCGGGGCAGTCGCATCCCGTGCTTCAACGGGGATGTCCACGGGACAGGGCCGCGTAGGCCGGGGCAGCCTGCTGCTGTGAGATCACGGGGGAAATGTCTAAATATTGTCCAATTTAGACATTAGACATTTCTATCAAGTCGGGAAAGGTATCTAAAAAGTGTCTAAAAAGTGTCTAATTTCGACATTGGACAGTTTTCCGAAACGGGAAAAATGTCTAAATATTGTCTAATTAGACATTAGACATTTGTTCTTAAGTCGGAAAAAGTGTCTAAAAAGTGTCTAATTTCGACGTTGGACAATTTTCCGGAACGGGAAAAGTGTCTAAATATTGTCTAATTAGACATTAGACATTTGTTCTTAAGTCGGAAAAAGTGTCTAAAAAGTGTTTAATTTCGACGTTGGACAATTTTCCGGAACGGCAAAAATGTCTAAATATTGTCTAATTAGACATTAGACATTTCTCTCAAGTCGGAAAAAGTGTCTAAAAAGTGTCTAATTTAGATGTTAGACAATATGCAAGGCCGCGGACACTGGGATCTACCACGGGACGAAGCCGCATGTGCCGAAACAGTCCGCTCCCGTACTTCAACGGGGATCTTCCAGCGGCGCTGGCCGGGGAAGTCCGGTGCCATGACCCTGCTAACTCGGCGATTTTTCATGGGACCGAGCCGCACATTCTGCGGCAGCCGGGTCCCGTTCGAATACGGGAATCTCCCATTGGGACGGAGTCGCGGGCGCCAGGGCTGTCGGCTCCCGTGCTGCAACGGTGCCTTCCCCTGAACCGAGCTATAGCTGGCAGGGGAAGCCCGCTGTCACGCTAGTACGGTAATCTTACGCGGGACCGAGCAGCGCAGCTCGCAGGAGCCAGTTCCTGGGCAAACACGGGGATCTACCACGAGGACGGAGCCATGCACTCCGGGGCAGTCGCATCCCGTGCTTCAACGGGGATTTCCACGGGACAGGGCCGCGTAGGCCGGGGCAGCCTGCTGCTGTGAGAACACGGGGGAAATGTCTAAATATTGTCCAATTTAGACATTAGACATTTCTATCAAGTCGGGAAAGGTGTCTAAAAAGTGTCTAAAAAGTGTCTAATTTCTAAATTGGACAGTTTTCCGAAACGGGAAAAATGTCTAAATATTGTCTAATTAGACATTAGACATTTTGTCTCAAGTCGGAAAAAGTGTCTAAAAAGTGTCTAATTTAGACGTTACACAATTTGCCGGACCGGGAAAAATGTCTAAATATTGTCTAATTAGACATTAGACATTTCTCTCAAGTCGGAAAAAGTGTCTAAAAAGTGTCTAATTTAGACGTTACACAATTTGCCGGACCGGGAAAAATGTCTAAATATTGTCCAATTTAGACATTAGACATTTCTATCAAGTCGGGAAAGATGTCTAAAAAGTGTCTAAAAAGTGTCTAATTTCGACATTAGACAGTTTTCCGAAACGGGAAAAATGTTTAAATATTGTCTAATTAGACATTAGACATTTCTTTCAAGTCGGAAAAAGTGTCTAAAAAGTGTCTAATTTAGACGTTAGACAATATGCAAGGCCGCGGACACTGGGATCTACCACGGGACGAAGCCGCATGTGCTGGAACAGTTCGCTCCCGCACTTCAACGGGGATCTTCCAACGGCGCTGGCCGGGGAAGTCCGGTGCCATGACCCTGCTAATTCTGAGATTTTTCATGGGACCGAGCCGCACATTCTGCGGCAACCGGGTCCCGTTCGAATACGGGAAACTCCCATGGGGACGGAGTCGAGAGCGCTAGGGCTGTCGGCTCCCGTGCTGCAACGGGACCTTCCAATGAATCGAGCTAGAGCTGGCAGGGAAAGCCTGCTGTCACACAAATACGGTAATTTTACACTGGACCGAGCAGCGCATCTCGCAGGAGCCAGTTCCCGTGCAAATACGGGGATCTACCACAAGGACGGAGCCATGCACTCCGGGGCAGTCGCATCCCGTGCTTCGACGAGGATTTCCACGGGACAGGGCCGCGTAGGCCGGGGCAGCCTGCTGCTGTGAGATCACGGGGGAAATGTCTAAATATTGTCCAATTTAGACATTAGACATTTCTATCAAGTCGGGAAAAGTGTCTAAAAGTGTCTAAAAAGTGTCTAATTTCGACATTGGACAGTTTTCCGAAACGGGAAAAATGTCTAAATATTGTCTAATTAGACATTTTTTTCTCAAGTCGGAAAAAGTGTCTAAAAAGTGTCTAATTTCGACATTGGACAGATTACCGAAACGGGAAAAGTGTCTAAATATTGTCTAATTAGACATTAGACATTTCTCTCAAGTCGGAAAAAATGTCTAAAAAGTGTCTAATTTAGACGTTACACAATTTGCCGGACCGGGAAAAATGTCTAAATATTGTCTAATTAGACATTAGACATTTCTCTCAAGTCGGAAAAAGTGTCTAAAAAGTGTCTAATATAGACGTTAGACAATATGCAAGGCCGCGGACACTGGGATCTACCACGGGACGAAGCCGCATGTGCCGTAACAGTTCGCTCCCGCACTTCAACGGGGATCTTCCAACGGCGCTGGCCGGGGAAGTCCGGTGCCATGACCCTGCTAATTCTGAGATTTTTCATGGGACCGAGCCGCACATTCTGCGGCAGCCGGGTCCCGTTCGAATACGGGAAACTCCCATGGGGACGGAGTCGCGAGCGCCAGGGCTGTCGGCTCCCGTGCTGCAACGGGACCTTCCAATGAATCGAGCTAGAGCTGGCAGGGAAAGCCTGCTGTCACACAAATACGGTAATCTTACACTGGACCGAGCAGCGCATCTCGCAGGAGCCAGTTCCCGTGCAAACACGGGGATCTACAAGGACGGGGCCATGCACTCCGGGACAGTCGCATCCCGTGCTTCAACGAGGATTTCCACGGGACAGGGCCGCGTAGGCCGGGGCAGCCTGCTGCTGTGAGATCACGGGGGAAATGTCTAAATATTGTCTAATTTAGACATTAGACATTTCTATCAAGTCGGGAAAGGTATCTAAAAAGTGTCTAAAACGTGTCTAATTTCGACATTGGACAGTTTTCCGAAACGGGAAAAATGTCTAAATATTGTCTAATTAGACATTAGACATTTTTTCTCAAGTCGGAAAAAGTGTCTAAAAAGTGTCTAATTTCGACATTGGACAGTTTTCCGAAACGGGAAAAGTGTCTAAATATTGTCTAATTAGACATTAGACATTTCTCTCAAGTCGGAAAAAATGTCTAAAAAGTGTCTAATTTAGACGTTACACAATTTGCCGGACCGGGAAAAATGTCTAAATATTGTCTAATTAGACATTAGACATTTCTCTCAAGTCGGAAAAAGTGTCTAAAAAGTGTCTAATTTAGACGTTAGACAATATGCAAGGCCGCGGACACCGGGATCTACCACGGGAAGAAGCCGCATGTGCCGGAACAGTTCGCTCCCGCACTTCAACGGGGATCTTCCAACGGCGCTGGCCGGGGAAGTCCGGTGCCATGACCCTGCTAATTCTGCGATTTTTCATGGGATCGAGCCGCACATTTTGCGGCAGCCGGGTCCCGTTCGAATACGGGAAACTCCCATGGGGACGGAGTCGCGAGCGCCAGGGCTGTCGGCTTCCGTGCTGCAACGGGACCTTCCAATGAATCGAGCTAGAGCTGGCAGGGAAAGCATGCTGTCACACAAATACGGTAATCTTACACTGGCCCGAGCAGCGCATCTCGCAGGAGCCAGTTCCCGTGCAAACACGGGGATCTACCACAAGGACGGAGCCTTGCACTCTGGGGCAGTCGCATCCCGTGCTTCAACGGGGATTTCCACGGGACAGGGCCGCGTAAGCCGGGGCAGTCTGCTGCTGTGAGATCACGGGGGAAATGTCTAAATATTGTCTAATTTAGACATTAGACATTTCTATCAAGTCGGGAAAGGTGTCTAAAAAGTGTCTAAAACGTGTCTTATTTCGACATTGGACAGTTTTCCGAAACGGGAAAAATGTCTAAATATTGTCTAATTAGACATGAGACATTTTTTCTCAAGTCGGAAAAAGTGTCTAAAAAGTGTCTAATTTCGACATTGGACAGTTTTCCGAAACGGGAAAAGTGTCTAAATATTGTCTAATTAGACATTAGACATTTCTCTCAAGTCGGAAAAAATGTCTAAAAAGTGTCTAATTTAGACGTTACACAATTTGCCGGACCGGGAAAAATGTCTAAATATTGTCTAATTAGACATTAGACATTTCTCTCAAGTCGGAAAAAGTGTCTAAAAAGTGTCTAATTTAGACGTTAGACAATATGCAAGGCCGCGGACACCGGGATCTACCACGGGACGAAGCCGCATGTGCCGGAACAGTTCGCTCCCGCACTTCAACGGGGATCTTCCAACGGCGCTGGCCGGGGAAGTCCGGTGCCATGACCCTGCTAATTCTGCGATTTTTCATGGGACCGAGCCGCACATTCTGCGGCAGCCGGGTCCCGTTCGAATACGGGAAACTCCCATGGGGACGGAGTCGCGAGCGCCAGGGCTGTCGGCTCCCGTGCTGCAACGGGACCTTTCAATGAATCGAGCTAGAGCTGGCAGGGAAAGCCTGCTGTCACACAAATACGGTAATCTTACACTGGCCCGAGCAGCGCATCTCGCAGGAGCCAGTTCCCGTGCAAACACGGGGATCTACCACAAGGACGGAGCCATGCACTCAGGGGCAGTCGCATCCCGTGCTTCAACGGGGATTTCCACGGGACAGGGCCGCGTAGGCCGGGGCAGCCTGCTGCTGTGAGATCACGGGGGAAATGTCTAAATATTGTCCAATTTAGACATTAGACATTTCTATCAAGTCGGGGAAAGTGTCTAAAAGTGTCTAAAAAGTGTCTAATTTCGACATTGGACAGTTTTCCGAAACGGGAAAAATGTCTAAATATTGTCTAATTAGACATTAGACATTTTTTCTCAAGTCGGAAAAAGTGTCTAAAAAGTGTCTAATTTCGACATTGGACAGTTTTCCGAAACGGGAAAAGTGTCTAAATATTGTCTAATTAGACATTAGACATTTCTCTCAAGTCGGAAAAAATGTCTAAAAAGTGTCTAATTTAGACGTTACACAATTTGCCGGACCGGGAAAAATGTCTAAATATTGTCTAATTAGACATTAGACATTTCTCTCAAGTCGGAAAAAGTGTCTAAAAAGTGTCTAATTTAGACGTTAGACAATATGCAAGGCCGCGGACACCGGGATCTACCACGGGAAGAAGCCGCATGTGCCGGAACAGTTCGCTCCCGCACTTCAACGGGGATCTTCCAACGGCGCTGGCCGGGGAAGTCCGGTGCCATGACCCTGCTAATTCTGCGATTTTTCATGGGATCGAGCCGCACATTTTGCGGCAGCCGGGTCCCGTTCGAATACGGGAAACTCCCATGGGGACGGAGTCGCGAGCGCCAGGGCTGTCGGCTTCCGTGCTGCAACGGGACCTTCCAATGAATCGAGCTAGAGCTGGCAGGGAAAGCATGCTGTCACACAAATACGGTAATCTTACACTGGCCCGAGCAGCGCATCTCGCAGGAGCCAGTTCCCGTGCAAACACGGGGATCTACCACAAGGACGGAGCCTTGCACTCTGGGGCAGTCGCATCCCGTGCTTCAACGGGGATTTCCACGGGACAGGGCCGCGTAAGCCGGGGCAGTCTGCTGCTGTGAGATCACGGGGGAAATGTCTAAATATTGTCTAATTTAGACATTAGACATTTCTATCAAGTCGGGAAAGGTGTCTAAAAAGTGTCTAAAACGTGTCTTATTTCGACATTGGACAGTTTTCCGAAACGGGAAAAATGTCTAAATATTGTCTAATTAGACATTAGACATTTTTTCTCAAGTCGGAAAAAGTGTCTAAAAAGTGTCTAATTTCGACATTGGACAGTTTTCCGAAACGGGAAAAGTGTCTAAATATTGTCTAATTAGACATTAGACATTTCTCTCAAGTCGGAAAAAATGTCTAAAAAGTGTCTAATTTAGACGTTACACAATTTGCCGGACCGGGAAAAATGTCTAAATATTGTCTAATTAGACATTAGACATTTCTCTCAAGTCGGAAAAAGTGTCTAAAAAGTGTCTAATTTAGACGTTAGACAATATGCAAGGCCGCGGACACCGGGATCTACCACGGGACGAAGCCGCATGTGCCGGAACAGTTCGCTCCCGCACTTCAACGGGGATCTTCCAACGGCGCTGGCCGGGGAAGTCCGGTGCCATGACCCTGCTAATTCTGCGATTTTTCATGGGACCGAGCCGCACATTCTGCGGCAGCCGGGTCCCGTTCGAATACGGGAAACTCCCATGGGGACGGAGTCGCGAGCGCCAGGGCTGTCGGCTCCCGTGCTGCAACGGGACCTTCCAATGAATCGAGCTAGAGCTGGCAGGGAAAGCATGCTGTCACACAAATACGGTAATCTTACACTGGCCCGAGCAGCGCATCTCGCAGGAGCCAGTTCCCGTGCAAACACGGGGATCTACCACAAGGACGGAGCCTTGCACTCCGGGGCAGTCGCATCCCGTGCTTCAACGGGGATTTCCACGGGACAGGGCCGCGTAAGCCGGGGCAGTCTGCTGCTGTGAGATCACGGGGGAAATGTCTAAATATTGTCTAATTTAGACATTAGACATTTCTATCAAGTCGGGAAAGGTGTCTAAAAAGTGTCTAAAACGTGTCTAATTTCGACATTGGACAGTTTTCCGAAACGGGAAAAATGTCTAAATATTGTCTAATTAGACATTAGACATTCTTTCTCAAGTCGGAAAAAGTGTCTAAAAACTGTCTAATTTCGACATTGGACAGTTTTCCGAAACGGGAAAAATGTCTAAATATTGTCTAATTAGACATTAGACATTTCTCTCAAGTCGGAAAAAATGTCTAAAAAGTGTCTAATTTAGACGTTACACAATTTGCCGGACCGGGAAAAATGTCTAAATATTGTCTAATTAGACATTAGACATTTCTCTCAAGTCGGAAAAAGTGTCTAAAAAGTGTCTAATTTAGACGTTAGACAATATGCAAGGCCGCGGACACCAGGATCTACCACGGGACGAAGCCGCATGTGCCGGAACAGTTCGCTCCCGCACTTCAACGGGGATCTTCCAACGGCGCTGGCCGGGGAAGTCCGGTGCCATGACCCTGCTAATTCTGCGATTTTTCATGGGACCGAGCCGCACATTCTGCGGCAGCCGGGTCCCGTTCGAATACGGGAAACTCCCATGGGGACGGAGTCGCGAGCGCCAGGGCTGTCGGCTCCCGTGCTGCAACGGGACCTTCCAATGAATCGAGCTAGAGCTGGCAGGGAAAGCCTGCTGTCACACAAATACGGTAATCTTACACTGGACCGAGCAGCGCATCTCGCAGCAGCCAGTTCCCGTGCAAACACGGGGATCTACCACAAGGACGGAGCCATGCACTCCGGGGCAGTCGCATCCTGTGCTTCAACGGGGATTTCCACGGGACATGGCCGCGTAAGCCGGGGCAGCCTGCTGCTGTGAGATCACGGGGGAAATGTCTAAATATTGTCCAATTTAGACATTAGACATTTCTATCAAGTCGGGAAAGGTGTCTAAAAAGTGTCTAAAAAGTGTCTAATTTCGACATTGGACAGTTTTCCGAAACGGGAAAAATGTCTAAATATTGTCTAATTAGACATTAGACATTCTTTCTCAAGTCGGAAAAAGTGTCTAAAAAGTGTCTAATTTCGACATTGGACAGTTTTCCGAAACGGGAAAAATGTCTAAATATTGTCTAATTAGACATTAGACATTTCTCTCAAGTCGGAAAAAATGTCTAAAAAGTGTCTAATTTAGACGTTACACAATTTGCCGGACCGGGAAAAATGTCTAAATATTGTCTAATTAGACATTAGACATTTCTCTCAAGTCGGAAAAAGTGTCTAAAAAGTGTCTAATTTAGACGTTAGACAATATGCAAGGCCGCGGACACTGGGATCTACCACGGGACGAAGCCGCATGTGCCGGAACAGTTCGCTCCCGCACTTCAACGGGGATCTTCCAACGGCGCTGGCCGGGGAAGTCCGGTGCCATGACCCTGCTAATTCTGCGATTTTTCTTGGGACCGAACCGCACATTCTGCGGCAGCCGGGTCCCGTTCGAATCTCCCATTGGGACGGAGTCGCGAGCGCCAGGACTGTCGGCTCTCGTGCTGCAACGGGACCTTTCAATGAATCGAGCTAGAGCTGGCAGGGGAAGCCTGCTGTCACACAAATACGGTAATCTGGACCGAGCAGCGCAGCTCGCAGGAGCCAGTTCCAGTGAAAACACGGGGATCTACCACGAGGACGGAGCCATGCATTCCGGGGCAGTCGCATCCCGTGCTTCAACGGGGATTTCCACGGGACAGCGTCGCGTAGACCGGGCAGTCTGCTGCTGTGAGATCACGGGGGAAATGTCTAAATATTGTCCAATTTAGACATTAGACATTTCTATCAAGTCGGGAAAGGTGTCTAAAAAGTGTCCAATTTCGACATTGGACAGTTTTCCGAAACGGGAAAAATGTCTAAATATTGTCTAATTAGACATTAGACATTTTTTCTCAAGTCGCAAAAAGTGTCTAAAAGGTGTCTAATTTCGACATTGGACAGTTTTCCGAAACGGGAAAAATGTCTAAATATTGTCTAATTAGACATTAGACATTTTTTCTCAAGTCGGAAAAAGTGTCTAAAAATGTCTAATTTCGACGTTGGACAATTTTCCGGAACGGCAAAAATGTCTAAATATTGTCTAATTAGACATTAGACATTTTTCTCAAGTCGGAAAAAGTGTCTAAAAAGTGTCGAATTTAGACGTTAGACAATTTGCCGGACCGGGAAAAATGTCTAACTATTGTCCAATTTAGACATTAGATAGTTCTATTATGTCGGAAAAAAGTCTAACAAGTGTCTAATTTAGACGTAAGACAATTTGACAATTTGCGGACCGGGAAAAATGTCTAACTATTTAGACATTAGACAGTTCTATTATGTCGGAAAAAAGTCTAACAAATGTCTAAATTAGACGTAATACAATTTGCCGGACCGGGAAAAATGTCTAACTATTGTCCAATTTAGACATCAGACATTTTTATTAAGTCGGTAAAATGTCTAACAAATGTCTAAATTCGACATTTGACAATTTGCCGGAACGGCAAAAATGTCTAAATATTGTCTAATTTAGACATTGGACATTTCTATCAAGTCAAGAAATTGTCTAACAAATGCCTAATTTCGACGTCAGGAAAATTGTCTAATGTCTAAATTAGACACTTGTTAGACACTTTTTTCCGACTTGAGCGAAATGTCTAATGTCTAAATTGGACAATATCTAGACATTTTTCCGGTCCGGCAATTCGTCCAATGTCTAAATTAGACACTTGTTAGTCACTTTTTCCGACTTGATAGAACTGTCTAATGTCTAAATTGGACAATATTTAGACATGATCCCCGGTCGGACACAATGTCAAACGTCGAAATTAGACACTTTTAGACACGTTTTCCGATTTGATAGAACTGTCTAATGTCTAAATTGGACAATATTTAGACATTTTTCCCGGTCCGGCAAATTGTCTAATGTCTAAATTAGACACTTGTTAGACAATCTTTTTCCGACTTGATAGATCTGTCTAATGTCTAAATTGGACAATATTTAGACAATTTCACCGGTTGGGCAAATTGTTCAACGTTGAAATTAGACACTTTTTAGACACTTTTTCCGAATTGATAGAAATGTCTTATGTCTAAATTGGACAATATTTAGACAATTTTGCCTGTCCGGTAAATTGTCCAACGTCGAAATTAGACACTTTTTAGACACTTTTTCCGAATTGAGAAAAAATGTCTAATGTCTAATTAGACAATATTTAGACATTTTTCCCGGTCCGGCAAATTGTCTAATGTCTAAATTAGACACTCGTTAGACAATCTTTTTCCGACTTGATAGATCTGTCTAATGTCTAAATTGGACAATATTTAGACCATTTCACCGGTTGTGCAAATTGTCCAACGTCGAAATTAGACACTTTTTAGACACTTTTTCCGAATTGATAGAAATGTCTTATGTCTAAATTGGACAATATTTAGACAATTTTGCCTGTCCGGTAAATTGTCCAACGTCTAAATTAGACACTTTTGAGACACTTTTTCCGACTTGAGAAAAATTGTCTAATGTCTAATTAGACAATATTTAGACATTTTTCCCGGTCCAGCAAATTGTCTAATGTCTAAATTAGACACTTGTTAGACAATCTTTTTCCGACTTGATAGATCTGTCTAATGTCTAAATTGGACAATATTTAGACAATTTCACCGGTTGGGCAAATTGTCCAACGTCGACATTAGACACTTTTTAGACACTTTTTCCGAATTGATAGAAATGTCTTATGTCTAAATTGGACAATATTTAGACAATTTTGCCTGTCCGGTAAATTGTCTAACGTCGAAATTAGACACTTGTTAGACATTTTGTCCGACTTGATAGAACTGTCTAATGTCTAAATTGGACAATATTTAGACATTTTTCCCGGTCCGGCAAATTGTCTAATGTTTAAATTAGACACTTGTTAGACAATCTTTTTCCGACTTGATAGATCTGTTTAATGTCTAAATTGGACAATATTTAGACAATTTCACCGGTTGGGCAAATTGTCCAACGTCGAAATTAGACACTTTTTAGACACTTTTTCCGAATTGATAGAAATGTCTTATGTCTAAATTGGACACTATTTAGACAATTTTGCCTGTCCGGTAAATTGTCCAACGTCGAAATTAGACACTTTTTAGACACTTTTTCCGAATTGAGAAAAAATGTCTAATGTCTAATTAGACAATATTTAGACATTTTTCCCGGTCCGGCAAATTGTCTAATGTCTAAATTAGACACTTGTTAGACAATCTTTTTCCGACTTGATAGATCTGTCTAATGTCTAAATTGGACAATATTTAGACAATTTCACCGGTTGGTCAAATTGTCCAACGTCGAAATTAGACACTTTTTAGACACTTTTTCCGAATTGATAGAAATGTCTTATGTCTAAATTGGACAATATTTAGACAATTTTGCCTGTCCGGTAAATTGTCCAACGTCTAAATTAGACACTTTTGAGACACTTTTTCCGACTTGAGAAAAAATGTCTAATGTCTAATTAGACAATATTTAGACATTTTTCCCGGTCCGGCAAATTGTCTAATTTCTAAATTAGACACTTGTTAGACAATCTTTTTCCGACTTGATAGTCTAATGTCTAAATTGGACAATATTTAGACAATTTCACCGGTTGGGCAAATTGTCCAACGTCGAAATTAGACACTTTTTAGACACTTTTTCCGAATTGATAGAAATGTCTTATGTCTAAATTGGACAATATTTAGACAATTTTGCCTGTCCGGTATATTGTCTAACGTCTAAATTAGACACTTGTTAGACATTTTGTCCGACTTGATAGAACTGTCTAATGTCTAAATTGGACAATATTTAGACATTTTTCCCGGTCCGGCAAATTGTCTAATGTCTAAATTAGACACTTGTTAGACAATCTTTTTCCGACTTGATAGATCTGTCTAATGTCTTAATTGGACAATATTTAGACAATTTCACCGGTTGGGCAAATTGTCCAACGTTGAAATTAGACACTTTTTAGACACTTTTTCCGAATTGATAGAAATGTCTTATGTCTAAATTGGACAATATTTAGACAATTTTGCCTGTCCGGTAAATTGTCCAACGTCGAAATTAGACACTTTTTAGACACTTTTTCCGAATTGAGAAAAAATGTCTAATGTCTAATTAGACAATATTTAGACATTTTTCCCGGTCCTGCAAATTGTCTAATGTCTAAATTAGACACTCGTTAGACAATCTTTATTCGACTTGATAGATCTGTCTAATGTCTAAATTGGACAATATTTAGACAATTTCACCGGTTGGGCAAATTGTCCAACGTCGAAATTAGACACTTTTTAGACACTTTTTCCGAATTGATAGAAATGTCTTATGTCTAAATTGGACAATATTTAGACAATTTTGCCTGTCCGGTAAATTGTCTAACGTCTAAATAGACACTTGTTAGACATTTTGTCCGACTTGATAGAACTGTCTAATGTCTAAATTGGACAATATTTAGACATTTTTCCCGGTCCGGCAAATTGTCTAATGTCTAAATTAGACACTTGTTAGACAATATTTTTCCGAATTGATAGAAATGTCTTATGTCTAAATTGGACAATATTTAGACAATTTTGCCTGTCTGGTAAATTGTCTAACGTCTAAATAGACACTTGTTAGACATTTTGTCTGACTTGATAGAACTGTCTAATGTCTAAATTGGACAATATTGAGACATTTTTCCCGGTCCGGCAAATTGTCTAATGTCTAAATTAGACACTTGTTAGACAATCTTTTTCCGACTTGATAGATCTGTCTAATGTCTAAATTGGACAGTATCAAGACAATTTCCCCGGTTGGGCAAATTGTCCAACGTCGAAATTAGACACTTTTTAGACACTTTTTCCGAATTGATAGAAATGTCTAATGTCTAAAATTGGACAATATTTAGACATTTTTTCCGGCCCGGCAAATTGTCTAACGTCTAAATTAGACACTTGTTAGACACTTTTTTCCGACTTGATAGAACTGTCTAATGTCTAAATTGGACAATATTTAGACATGTTCTGCGTTCGGACAAATTGTCTAACGTCTAAATTAGACACTTTTTCGACGTTATGGAAAAAGCTATATTGTCTTATGGAAAAAAGCTGTATTGTCTAATGTCTAAATTAGACATTTAGACAAAAGCTGTCGAAGGTCTAAAAGTCTAATGTCGTGCAAACTTCACGGACCTTCTGTTATGAATGTTTCCAGTTTGTGTTTGGCATTTATGATTGTAGTTGAATATATTTATCACACATGAAGATCAATAAAATAGCTCTGTAACTATGCATGAACAATGCTTTGTCTAACACTTACGTCTAAGAGATCCATTTTAGAAAATGTAAACGGGTTCATAAGACAGAGCCATATATTAGTTTAACCCTTATCATGTCATACAAATATGCCTGTTCTGAGAGTTTGCATTCGTACTGACGTCCAAGTCATTTAACCCATTCCCTCATAGGCTTATTTAGAACCAGCTTCTTTGAATAAATCTTCCGAAAAGGAGCATTTACTAGAGACAAGAAAAATGTTAGAATTGTGTAGTTTTGAAACCATTGTGATAAATAGAGCATTTGCTCTTATGGAGAAAATGCTGTATTTATCACCATGGTTTCATAAAGGAACTTTTACAAACGCGTAGAAAGGCGTATTTATGGAGGAATGAGTTAAGCTTTTAACCCTTTACTCAATAAATGCGCCATTCTAGGCCTTTGCAAACAGAGTAGACAAAGACCAGACGGCTCCTGTATGACCGTCTGATCAGGGTCTGCTCTGTTTGCTTATGGTATAGATATAATTTTTTGCTATGCTATAATAAATATTAAAATAATTGATATTCATATCAAGTATTAGATATGCATTGACAAAAGGGTTAAGTAACTATTAATTGAATATCAAACAGCTTGGGTCCAGGTGAAACTCCGATGTTACTTGGCATCTCGCCTTGGTCTAAGCTGTTAGCAAACGTGAATCAGGTCGAATGTGGCTGGAGAGATGTTAATCCTTCCAGTCCTGAATTCTTATAGTGGAATGTCCCAACAGTATTTAACAAACGTGTCCACTAGGTACGGTACATGTATATAGCTTACAATGCATGCGGAAATGATATACACTTTCATAGGATACCATGGTGACAACGTGCGTCTTAGTTAAAGTATGTACTTTTGAAGTAAAACAAGTCATGATCAAAGGCACGTATGTCGTACAAAACACTTATAAAATACCTTCCTATATCGATGAAAGCTTTGGACAAAGAAACGTTAAAGACATTACCCAGGTCCATTCAATGATCCCCCCCATTGTTCTCAATAGGCGTGAAAGTAACAGTAAAAGCATGATACAAGTGTGCAAAATATGGCAAGCCGTCTCATTCTGTCTAGAGAGGCCCTGACATACAATTAGTCAAGGGGAACACACTCAAAAGACCATTGTTGGTCAGAACCCAATAGAAGTTCAACCCAATTTCATTTCCAAATCATCAAATGTAAGAGACGGGCCTCACATGGAACGCTCCAGTGGTTCTTGACAGGCAGACTGCTATAGCTCTTACCATGTGCTGCATGCTTTTTCACAGGTTAGCTGTAAAGACCCAAGCCGGCCAAGGGAATGTCTTTAAGTAATCAGAGTGTAGAGATCTTTTGAATGAAGAAACGGTTGCAGGCTTAGTTGTGTTTTTGATCCAGAGACTAGCGCTGCCGAACACAATATGGAATCAACGGGTTCTCACTGACAGGAAGGCTTTCTTCTGTTAATTATAGTAATTTTTATTCCCAAATTGGTAATTAGATATATTGCTGACCAGGGACAGTAATAACTGAGTAAGGTTCTGGGATAACATATCATTATGAATGTTATAGAAGCTAGTATGTGTACGCCCTTGTCTGTGTTGGCAAAGTGGTTCTCAGCTTGATGCCTCTTTTTTTTACAAAAGAGTGGTGACCCACATAGTACATGTATTAGAGCAGCTAGTGACGTTCTAGTTTACTCGTTTCTTGTTCTGTACACCTTGTGTTTGTTTTACTAACGATCATGTGAACAAAATTAAATTTACCCTTCCTTGATGGAAACGCCTTTTCACGCATTTGCAGACAGAGAAGGTCCAGATCAGACAGCTCCTAAAGACAACTCCTGCGTGAAAAATGCGTTTGCATGAAGGAAAGGGTTGATATATTCCTCATTATAAAATTAAAACTATTTTTCAAAATGATTCGTCACTAGTGTTGGTATGAAAACATATTTTAACAATGTACATGTAGTAAAATCGAAAACATATCCGTCAAACTAGCAAAGATCTCAACACACATGTATTTAGTGATACATTGAAAAAACCATGAAGGAGATTGCTTTATCGATTTCCGCCCAACTGAATTGATCACCAATGTTATTGATTCAGACATGTATATAATTGTTATTGGCCCTGATCCCATTTGACCAGTCACGTGTTCAGATTGTGATTACTGTGATGCCCATTGAATGCGAAATGTCGTTTCACGTAAGTTTCGTATTTGTCAGACGGTCGCTTTCCCAGTAATAACAATTAGCCCGTTGCCAGTTTAACCCTTCGCTTGCTGAATTTTAAAATACATTTCTCATTCTTTACCCATGCCCTGTTGTATAATTACATATATCTTCACTGTGTACAAGTATTTCGCTGTGCAATCACTGCTGTGGAGTGCACTGGTTGCACAATCAACTTGTAAATAGTGCAGACCCTGATGAGACAGCTCCTGCAGGAGCTGTCTCATCTGGGTCTTCACTATTTACAGGTAGGTATATTGACGTGAACAGCAAGCGAAGGGTTAATGTTCATGTAAGAACTAACGACATTGTTAATATTCATTAGCTGACTCTCTGTGGAAATAGGTCTATATCAGGTCAAAAGCAAAATCAGCTCCTATAGGGGCCGTCTGACTTGGTCTACTCTGTTTGCAAATGCATGAAAATACTTTTATATGAGGGGAAGGCTACACGGTGTCTCATCTGGATCCAAACTGTTTGATGCAGCACACTGTGAAATTTAAATAAGACTCATTGTTTGTAGACAAAGTTTATTTTGCGCCGAAAAAGATTTACTAAATTAATGTTTTATGAAAGTACTTTGGATACATATTTATATAAGCTAAAGTATATACGCATACCAACATATTTCCTGGTTTAACATTTGAAAATATAACAGTACCAGATTAGACGGCTCCTCGTCATTTTCTACCCTCTTTATTTATGGAAAATGGTGATCCGGTTCTACAATTTCTGCAACCGCCTGTAGTACCATTATACAAAACTGACCATTATTCGTGATGCCATTTATATCTTAAAATAATGTTCATGGATCAAAGGGATAAGTAAGTCTCAAAGATATTCTGTAAAGTGCATACATGATTATATTTCCATTTTCTACTATTCTTTAACCATTTCCTTCATATAAACGTGTTTTCACGCATTTGCAAACAGAATAGACCCAGATCATACGTCTCCTATAAGAACCGTCGGATCAGGGTCTGCTCTGTTTGCTGGTAGAATTTGAAATACATTGTTTCTTGTCTTCCTAAAATAGCTACAATGTTCCACCTTTCATATTCCATTATACCTATTTTGTATACACAGTTGTAGTAGGTGTTGAACTTTGGAATACACATAAAACAGGGAAAGAGTTAACAATGTCGAACTTAGCAAAACTATTGTTGAAACTATTTTAAAGCATTTACCCATTTAGTCCAATATTAATCAAATCCCACATCTTGACTTTTTAAACAATAGTGATAAATAGAGCATATGCTCCATAGGAGCAACTGCTTTATTTATCACAATGATTTCAAAACTACATAATTTTAAAGCTTTCATGTTCTCTAGTAAATGATCCTTTTGGTAGATTTATTCAAGGAGACTAGATAGATCTAAATACAGCCTATGAGGGAATGTGTTAAATACGGTAAACTTTTCTGAAATAAGATTTCGAACCCGACGAGGAGGTTTACTACAAAATATATATATGTGTTTCTTAAAACCTTTGATATTAATTGATAAAGCAAGCAGTGATGAACCTGATCAGATACATACTTTATGGACGGTCTGATCTGGGTGCACACTATTTGCCGATGCTACATTTATGATACGGGAATAAATCTGCCAAAGCTAAAACTAATCTTGAAAATGTAACTACAGTAAAACCCCTCTAAACCGGACATTAAATTGTGGTATAAATATCGGTCTTGGAGACAGGTGGCAGCTTCATGCAGGGTGAAAGTCGTGCAGAAAGCTCCTGGAGGAGCTTTCTGCATGACTTTCACCCTGCACGAAGCAGCCACCTGCCTAAATGTATCTAAATTATTTTCTACTAGAATTCCGGTTTAGAGGGGTTTTACTGTATTGTAACGGACTATGTTATACATTGTACAGTAAAGTCTCGCTAATACGACCACACAAGATAAGTTGAATTCTGGATTTATAAAGCAGGTGGTACATGTATCTCAACCCTTTCCCTGATGAATATTCATGAAGGAAATAATGACGTCATGAATATTAATAAGATTATTTTTTTTATGATGGCATATGAATACATGACATTTTGGCTTAGGCAGAAGCTGTAGAATCCGATCTATACATGTATTACACCATAAGCAAACAGAGCATACCCAGATCAGACTGCTCTGGGTCTACTCTGTTTGCAGATGCGTCAAAATGCGTTTACATAAGGGAAAGGGTTAACTTAATGCAGAACAAAAGTGATGTAGAGAGCTCCTACATGAGCTTTCTGTATCTAATTAAATGCCTAGTTTACATTTGCCACGGAGGCCGTACGTTCTTTCTCTGCGATTTTCTTACGATTTTGTTTGGCATCGTAGAAGTCTACGGGCTGCGATGTGTTTGTCTACATTGTCTACGACCATCGCACACTTATTTGTGTATACTGATCGGGGCTTAACCGTACGATGACTGAGACGCGACCGTACGGAGATCGTGCAATCTCCGTGCAGTCATCGTGCTGTCTTCTCTTGGATAAGGCAATCGTATGATGCCCGTGCGGAGCCCGTACGGAGCCTGTGCGGGTTCCATACATGTACGAAGACCAATGGGGTTGTTCCATATTCGATAGATATACAAACGATTAATGCTGGAAATGTGAAATAAATATGCACCCATCAGAAATCTCAACACCACCGCACGGCCATCGTGCGGTTGCCGTGAGGTTGCCGCAGGATGACCATGCGATGTACATACGATTTCACGGGTATCGCACGGACACCGAGCGGTAGCCTTACGGTGATCTTGTGCTGACCGTACGGTCGCTGTATGATTTTTTTGGCTACATGTCCTCCGAAATTCGGTCGTTTTCCGCACGATCCTCGCGCGGCCTCCTACGATACCTTTTCGGAGGTCGGACGATGCCTGTAACCACGTGTTTACGGGCTGCGGGCTTGCGATTTTTGAAAATATGTATAACTTTTATTTATGAAAAATCGTAGAGGCTACGGCGCCCGGGAATCCGTAAGAAAATCGTACGGCGACCGTATGTCTCCGTACAGAGACCGTGTGGTCGGTGTTGACCTTGCGACGAGTCTACGGGCGCCGTAAACTAATCGCAAGGCAAATGTAAACTAGGCATTATGTATCTTATTCTCCCTGCATTAAGCAACCATCTGCTTTTACAGTCTCCTGTGTAAATCATGTGGTCGCTGTCACGAGACTCTGCTGAAGGACATCGATTTTAAACTATATCCCATAACGCCTTTTGTTCTGAGCGATTTACTTACATTTCATATCGTATTTGTGCGTTTTCAATTTCGTCCCCATTAACACTGGTGATATTTCCCACACTCTATTCGATACATAGCGTGTGATGTTAGTGCTCGAATGTCCTTGTGTTTGAGAAGCTTTGTTATTTCATATGGAGTATTCCTAACGGAAAAAACAACTTCTATTTTCAAATGGCGCCACCTGTCTAGATCTTAACAGTCGTTGACATATATACGGAAGTCTATTCTCACATTATCATAGAGGACATGTATGCTTTATACCACATTTGTTATTCCTTTCCTTCATATAAACGCATTTGCACGCATTTGCAAACACAGTAGATCCAGATCTGACGGCTCCTAAAGGAACCATCAGATCAGGATCTGCTTTGTTTGCTACTGAACTATGAAATATATGTTTCTTTACTTTTTAAAATGGCCACAATGTTCCCACTTCCATATTTCATTCTAACTATTTTGCACATGGATGTTCACTTGGTATTCAAATTTGGAATAAACATAGAACAGGGAAAGAGTTAACATAGATCAACAACAGTTCGCTGATTTCAGTATTGTTTTAAATAAATTGGCATGTACTTAACATTATACGAATATTACAAGTTTGGATTCGGGACAAGCGTGCTTTTGCATTTGCAAATAATGTAGACCCACAGCAAAGGACTCGAACAGGGTTTGCACTGCTTGCCATTCAAAACTTCTGTCGCAAATAAAATCTTTCATATTGAATAGATCATGTTGTTAAACAATGGTGGACGATTCAAAATTAACCCTTCGCTTGCTATTCACGTCAATATACGTACCTGTCAATAGTGGAGACCCAGATGAGACAGCTGCTGCAGGAGCTGTCTCATCAGGGTCTGCACTATTTACTAGTTGAATGTGCAACCAGTGCACTCCACAGCAGTGATTGCGCAGCGCAATACTTGTACACAATGAAGATATATGTAATTATACAACAGGGCATGGGTAAAGAATGAGAAATGTATTTGAAAATTCAGCAAGCGAAGGGTTAATATTGATTTAAATTGGGTTTTATGAAACTAGAATAATTCCAGGGTCTTCGGTTTATTACTTAGTGATAGCCATAGCTACCTATCTCTCCTACATTTGATATTTAACCCTTTCAACGCTGAATTTTCAGAGTTGAATATCCTATATATTTACTTCATAAATACGCCTGTAGACGCATTTGCTAACAGAGTAGACCCAGATAGGAGCCGTCTTATCAGAATATGTGTGTTTATGAAATACCGGTTAATACAGATTCGATTCTACAGTTTTTATTTTGGCAAAAGTTCCATGAGTTAATATGATAAAAAATAGTTTCATTAATATTCATGACGTCATTTTTTCTTTCATGAATACATATACCCATGAAGTAAACTACAGAGTCCACACAATACCAGAAGCCGAAACGTGCTGGGGTCTTTTGAATAACACACAATGCAGACCATGATCAGGGTCCATGCTTATAAAGCTTTTTAGTTGAGTCTGAGTTTGTTCTCAAGCTTTTGATTGGTCAGATTTGAGCCAAAGGCTCAAATCTGACCAATCAAAAACTTGAGAACGAACTCAGACTCAACTAAAAAGTTTTATAAGCATTGATACAGATGGCTCGTCTATGAGTCACTGATCTGGGTATATATATACTGTTGGCAATTGCCAGTGTATGCGTGTAAATGGTTGAAAGGGTTAATCAGATACAGTAGAACCCCGCTAATGCGACCACGTAATAAATTAGGTGTCTTTATAAACAGATGGTTGCTTAATGCATGACAAAAGTAATGCAGAAAGCTCCTCTAGGAGCTTTCTGCATTACTTGTGTCCTGCATTAAGCTACCACCTACATCTAGCACCCATATTTATACCTCCTTTAGGTGGTCGCATTAGCGAGGTTTTACTGTACCACCAAATTGAGTATGGACGGTGTTAAATGTGGCTAGACTTTACAATTGATCTACCACCTAAAATAGTTAGTTTTAACTTTAGTTTTAACTCTTAAATTCTATTTGTTCAGCCATAACAGTGTGCACTTTGAAAATGAATGGCATGTTGTTAATTAAACTAAAACGTAATCACTTGAAAGCATTTCATGATCTTTGAATTGTCCTACTGTGTGATGCAAACATAGCTGCCATATTGTTTGTTCGCGAGGGTCTATTTTGTCCCGAGTAATTTGTAACATTTTGACATTGACCTGGTCATTTCCTTCCTTTAAAGCAGATGCCAGCGTTTGATACTGTATACTTATTATTAGAAACATAACCACATATAAACGCCTTTACACACCTTTACAAAACAGAACATACCCAGATTGTAGAAGCGTTCTGATCAGGATCTGCTCTGTTTGTTTATGAAATTATGATAGATCTGTCATGCAGATTCTGTCAATACCAAACAGTCATGTGTACATAGGCCATTGTAAACGTTCAGCTAATAAATATTCATGATTACAATTACGTCTTACATGTACAAGAATATGCAACAAGGAAAGGGTAAAATTGATGAAGGGCATAAACACATTAATTGGGATTATAAATGATAAGTTGTAAGATATATCAATATTTTACTCTTCATAAACATTCAATGGCGGTAACATCTGGTGATGACACTAGCTCATGACATTTATAGTCAAATGTGAGTTTATTTTAATGTTTTGCGATCTTGAAGAACAATGTAACAGCCGTAACAATATAGATATCTATATCATTAAAATACTTAAATTTCGTAGTGCAATGTACGCATGCTTATGTGTTTCATGAATGTAATTATTAACCCCTTCTTTCATATAAACGTGTTTTGAGGCATTTGCAAGCAGAGTAGACCCAGATCAGATGGCTCATGTAGGAGTCGTCTGATCGGGGTCTGCTCTGTTTGCTAATGGAATTTGATAAATCTGTTTCTTACTTTCTAAAATGGCTACAATGTTCCACCTACCATGTTTCATTACAACTTTTTGGCCATAAATATTCAATAGATATCGAAATTTGGAATAAACAAAGAACAGGGAAAGGATTAAGTGATTTTGTAAACTTAACCCATTTGTTCCCACGATCCCATATAATTATGAGAATATATACAAACAGTGTAGACTTCGATCAGACACCGCATAATGCAGCGTCTGATCACAGTCACTGCTTGCTGATAGGATTTTCAATATAAAGCAAAACGAAAATGAAAATTTAGACCTGGAATCCATTTGATCAACAATGGACTAGTCCAATATATAAGCATAGAAGAATCCACTGGGCGAAAATGGGTTAAACTCCGTTGTCTGCATGATGACAATTTCGATGACACCAAGCTGGCTAAATAACAAAATAAAATACAGTTACATGTCAATTGTAAAAGTATTCCAGAAAAAAACCTACCGCTTCAAATATGTATACTGACACAACAACAGACAAATATGCGTACTAAAATAGTAACATCGCCATTTCTCCACCAATCCCTATGGTGTTACCATATTTTAGAATAGTCTTTTCGAGATGATTCTAAAGAGTGGTCACAACATGGGGTTTGGTGCAGAACTAAAGGAGTTATTTTTGAAAATGTTTCATTTACGCATTTTATCTGCACATCTGTGTACAGGTTCAAGGCGTAGTAAACCTTTGAATGCTGATTTTTTTAAGTGGAATAGACCATCGTGGTTTTATAAAAAGAGTCCATTAAGTATGGCAGTAGAATCTACAGATCCTAATCAGATAGCTCTTAGCATTTTTCCATACATCACCTCGAGTAGGATGTTGTCTAATAGGGAATATTAAATGATATCACAAGCGTATATGAGTGATCCAATGGTCCGTATACAGTGAAGATAGGTCAGTTAATTATTTTTAAAGGTGCCTGAGGAAGTGAGCGAACACGTGTATCAACAGTTTAAAGTTAAAAATTAGACAAACGTCAAAGGAGTCCTGTAAATATATATCTTACAATGTTGTACGTATGTACAAAACTATGCATTTCAAAGTATTAGATTCATATTTACGTAGGAATATGTTTCCAGAAGAGGCAGTGGTCTATGATATCCACATTAACGTATTGTCATTTTTCTTCCTTGTTTGGTTGGCGAGTGAAAGCCGTAGAGACCTCAAAAGTGTATGCGACACACTGCCTTCCTAAGATGCATCCGTATACATTTGGAAACCCTAATCCAAGCGTTTGATGTGATAGCATGCACCTACAACTTGCAGTTGGACATTTACCTAAGTTGAGGTCAATGTCAGAGTTAAGGTCACACAGACACTAATGTAGTATGAGACACTCTGCATTCCGAAGATGCATCTAAACAAGACCATTAGAAATCCTATCACTAGCGGTTGAGGGGATATCCTCCATACAATTTCTTGTCTAGATCAGACATAGACACAAACGTTTTATGCGGCACTATGCCTTCCCAAGGTGCATCCATACAACACAATTTGGAAACCCTCACCGTCTGGGTTGAGACAAATTTCCAGACATTTCACTAAATTTGAGGTCAAGGTCAGGGCTAATATAAAAATCATCAAAACAGTATATGACACTCCGCTTTCCCAGGATGCACCAACACATGGGATTTGGAAACAATAAACCAAATGGTTGAGGAGATATCATCCGAACGATATTTCGGACGGAAGGTCGGATGGACGCAAGGACAGACAAATAGAAGGACAGACGAAAGGACAGACGAACGGAGTGAAAACCTATAGCCCCCTCTAGTAGCCGGAGACTGATAAGCTCTGTTACTACAGTGTCTCCCAGAGTGAAAATTTCCCATTTGTTTATAATGCCACTATGAATATTTAATTATACATGTGTATTCAAGCACATGTATACAAGTACAGTAAAACCCCTCTAATGCGACCACTAAAGAGATACGCATGGGTGTCGTTACATGTATAAGCAGGTGGTCGCTTAATGCAGGACAAAAGTAATGCAGAGAGCTTTCTGCATTTTTTTGTCCTGCATTAAGCAACCACCTGCCTCTATCACCCAGAATTATACCTCTTTTAGGTGGTCGCATTAGATGGGTTTTACTGTAATTATGTTGTACAACATGATTGAGGTTCAATATAAGTACAGTACACCTGTTGAACAACATGATTGAGGTTCAATATAAGTACAGTAAACCCTTTTAATCCGGAAGTTTAGTAAAGAAGAATTAGATTTGTTTGGTAGAAATCTGCTTAATGCATGACGAAAGTCATGCCTTTTGGAGCTTTCTGCATGACGTTCATCCTGCATTAAGCTGCCATCGGTCTTACGGACTGGTACTAATTTGAACTTCCGGTTTAGAGGAGTTTTACTGCATAATTATGTTGGATTCCTTCTTTGGCGTTAAATAGCAAGATATTCCATTTCACGGATGTTAAACAAATAAACGATGAAGACACTATACAAATCAGTTCCAAGCCCATTTCCAATTCAAATCAACTGGTTGGTAATTCAGAACCAGAAACATATGACCCTATTTAAATAGCTTTTAACACATTTAGCTTAACACATTTTCCACGCTGCAGGAGGGGAACAATTATGGAATTATGAGAATGCAACTCAATCAAGCGTTATCGTTCTGTAGCAATTTGCCCTATTTCTGTCGTGACTTGACTCGCCTTTTGTAAACAACTAGAATCTCGATGGGACGCCGAGTAACTCGGCATCTCGTCAGGACCTATGCAGTTTGACACCCGTCAAATGCCTTCTAGCAAGCTTGATTGAATCTGGTTTAAGTAAGAATGACTCCAGATGAGGCTTCAGGGGCGATAGTTTAGCTGCGAGATAAGTGTTAGCAATTAGCTGGATTTATCGAAAACATAACACAACAGTAAAACTTTTGCAAGCCAATGAAGATGAACTCTGACACTGCTGTCTGCAACATCTGTCCACTGCTACCACTGTTTTTCTAGTTTCCTTTCAAAATCAATTCCACAGTTACAAACATTCTGGATCCTGATTAGACGGCGATACTGGATGTCTTATTTGGATCCAAACTGTTTGCGTCGGTAATCACAGATGCGACATTGGCAGCGAAATAGTTAATGTTATCGATAAACCAACCAGGAAATAGAGGCAATATATCACCACATTGAGAAATGTTGATTAGTTCTAGATTACATTATATATATATTATGTTTTAACCCTTCGCTTGCTGAATTTTAAAATACATTTCTCCTTCTTTACCCCCATACCCTGTTGTATAATTACATATATCTTCACTGTGTACAAGTATTTCGCTGTGCAATCACTGCTGTGGAGTGCACTGGTTGCACAATCAACTTGTTAATAGTGCAGACCCTGATGAGACAGCTCCTGCAGGAGCTGTCTCGTCTGGGCCTTCACTATTTACAGGTAGGTATTATTGACGTGAATAGCAAGCGAAGGGTTAAAGCAGCGTAAGTATTGTCCGTGGCAGAATTGTTTTTATCATTATTAACGATACTCATTCATGTTCTGATATATTCCTTCAATGTATAATATATTCAGTTACTATATTCAGTTAATACGCATAGACAACCCCACCCGGCTTCGTTTTTGAAAATAGTTATTTAATTTAATAACTCTTGTAAATGCTTGATTACGGAGAATAACTGTTCATCCCATCAGTATTTTATTTCGATACAGATGTTAAAGAAAGACATACGCGCGTACTTTGACAACTGAGATCAGGAAGGTTTTATTTTGGTGTTTGAATGATTGATACATGTATGTCTCCATCTAATCATCTTTAGTTTAAATGTGGGAACGCGTACAATGTCATTTGCAAGCAGTGCAGACAAAGATTAGAGGGCTCTAATCAGGATTTGCACTGTACAGTGAAACCCCTCTAATGCGACCACCAAAGTTCTGGGTCTTAAAGGCCAGTGGTAGCTTAATTCGGGACGAAAGGTATGCAGAAAGCTCCTGTAGGATCCTTCTGCTTAACTGGTGTCCTGCATTAAGCAACCACGTTCTTGTAAAGGCATTTTTGTCTCTTCATAAACCCTTCTTATACTGATTAAAATTAGAGTAATTTTTGCATTTGTACTTCAACCCATTATTCCGTAAATATTCTTTTATATGTCTTTGCAAACATAGTAGACCCAGATCAGACGATTTCTGTAGGAGCCGTATGATCAGGATCTGCTCTGTTTATGATTTAATATAGAATCACACGATTCTAATGATAAAATATTTCCGATCCCCTATGCTATTTTAACGATTATTCTTCATAATGAATTAATATTCATAATGTCATTAGTTCTTATATAAATATTAATGAAGTGTGAAGAATTAGTACATTTAAGTTTCAATGTTTCACAATTGGTTCGTAACATGTGACTTCCCTGACTCTTGTCCGCATCACATTGATTATTGTACATGTAACGGCAGCGGTTCCCGGTAATAGCATATCGCTGACTGATTATTGTAATGGCAGCGGTTCCCGGCAATAGCATCTCGCTGACTTGAACTCTTTACACACTTGTGACAAATCTTTGATTACCTTTGGATACGGGTAACTCGGGGTCTTATCGAGATACAGACTCTTTGACAACATGATTTTTACTGTCTAAGAGCAATGTTAGAAAATAACGGCTTGAAGTAGACGATAAAATTTTGTAGGTGACATTTACTTAGCCTGTAAAGAGGTAATGAGCTTCTGTTCGTAGAAGAATTGGTAGCACAAGGAACTATCGGAGAAATGATACTGTGGTGGTAGTGTTAGAAAAAACAACTTGTTGGATACTTTACAGGAAATGTTCTACGTAAAGAGCGTATTGTTAAAGAATTATTGGTAAAAAAGGTAATAAGGTTTTAGTGCTTAGATACATGTAGTGAACTATCGGCTTTGGTGAAATCTTGTGGAATAAAAGGTGGCTATTTTTAGAACCAGACAGACTTAGGGAATTGCCTTTACTTTAATGGAAGTAATAACTGATTAGTGAACATATACTTAAATTCAGAAGTAACCGATGTGGAATAAAAATAGAATATATATAAGATTATATAAGATCATTTTTGCGAATAAACAGATCTACATAATGTAGTTACTGCACACATTGCATTATCCTTGTACTCGAGTGAGAGAGGCCTTTTGACATTATTGCAAACAGAATAGACCCAGACCAGTTGGCTATAGAAGGTGCAGTCTGGTCAAGGTCTGCTCTGCTCGATTATTGAATAATATAGATCTGATTTTACAATTTCTGTTTCCCTGTGTTCATATGCCATAATAAAAAATCAATTTATATTCAACATGTCAACATTTCTTACATGAATATCATCAGGTTAGATAAAGGTTTATTTATTGGAAATATCAGTGCATTGGGAGAACATAGATTTGTGCAAACATTAGGAATATGAAAGGTTTATGGTTTCACTGAGGAATATGGTTTTTATTGCATCAGAAATGCAATGCACGCAAATAACACTAGACTACAGTCGAGGACAAGGCCTTATTTATATGCATAAGTTGTTATACAGCTGTTATTGTTCGGTTAAATGACCTCAATACAGTAAAACCCCGCTAATGCGACCACCAAAAAGGAGCATAATTCTGGGTGACAGAGGCAGGTGGTAGCTTAATGCAGGACGAAAGTTATGCAGAAAGCTCCTATAGGAGCTTTCTGCATAACTTTCGTCCTGCATTAAGCAACCACCTGCTTTAAACGACACCAGTGGCTGTTTATTAAGTGGTCGCATTAGCGGGGTTTCACTGTATTTATTATTGATTTCGATCCTATCGTGGGTCATGGAGTAGAACTGTGATGGAAATGAAGTTAAAACGAGGTTGACTGCATGCAAAAAGGATGTGTTGATTTGAAACAGTACTATAAATGCAAGTTTGGTCTTTATTGTGTATATTAGTGCAGATACATGTTTAATGCATTATTAGTGATAGTTGTATGCTGAAACAATAAGTAAGTATTTGGACATATGTGCATTCATTACTTTGACAATTACACGCGCTATTGTTTACAAACAGGGACATACAAGGCCAGATATAACCATAATCGATGCATATTTAGGTTAAAAGAGAGCCATATATCACAAACAAGAGCTGGATCAGAGGTTCTAATCATACCTTAGATTTCTTGATAATGATTATGGGATTTATCTTTGCTGGCACACCGTGATTAAACGTGTTACAAGGTGGGACATAATGATGGCTATATAATTGTTGTTTAACGTGTTTGTGTAGCATTAATACAACGGTAAAGCATGTCTGAATTCTCACCTTTGCGTGCAAGGATTACTGAGCGAACGTCCATGCTTGATGAAAAGGTGACTGTTGCTAAGCAATCTTATGAGGAAATGTCTTTCTTGGAGAGGTTGCAGGCGAAATATAAGTGTTTTCTCTTAGATTGGATAGTATTAACCTTCTGCCATAGAGGTAAGTAAAACTGCAATGATGTTCCGGGTGTTGTCAACACTATGCAAATACAGTAGAGTAAAACCTTCTAAACCTGACGTAACTTTTAGTATAAATATCGGTCTTGGAGACAAGTGACAGCTTAGTATAGTGTGGAAGTTATGCAGAAAGCCCCTCTAGGAACTCTCTGCCTGACTTTCACCATGCATTAAGCAGCCACCTGCCTAAACGTATCCAACTTCTTCTTTACTAGAATTCCGGTTCAGAGTGGTTTAACTGTAAACCCTCGTTAATTCGAACACCCAACACTCAACTAAGTATCATTGTCGTTTTGAGTTTTGAAGGCATGTGGCAGCTGAATGAAGGATTGGGAGTTTTCTGCACGTTGTTTACTCTACATTAAGCAGCCATCTGCCTCGAAATATATTACATCAGTTTGTTAAGATTTGAATTAACGAGGTTTTTCTGTAATCCTGGAAATAGAGTTTTTTGAAATAACAGAACCTTCAAAATCACCTGTACGAGCTCTCTGCATTACGTCTGTCCTGCATTAAACACCCGCTGCCTTTTAAACACTATAAGTGTATTAATATTTTGACACCCGGAAGTATATACATGTAGCAAATTGCATCTGATTCAGAAACAAACTCTAGTCAAAATGTATTTACTGAATCAAAGAACCATAACACATTTTAATAATAAAATATTAACAGTCTGTTAAATTAGTGTCTTTTTCTGGCGATGGAGCATTACACCAGGATTTACATACGTACATTTACTGTATATTTCTACATGTCCTCATATAAATGCACGTAACTCTGTAATATTTTATTCATGTTCCTTTATTATACATACCACCCTCACATTAACTCCTATATACATGTAAAACACATGCCTGTGCAATATTTCTCACAGATTTCCCAGTCATTTGCTTCTAATACATGTATAAGCCTTTATATGCCTTTGCAAGCAGAGTAGACCCAGCTCAGACAGTTCCTGTAGGAGCTGTCTGATGAAAGTGAGCTCTTCTTGAAAATGGCTTAATTTACACATCTTACCTATAATGTTGTTTCAGTCGGGAATACATGTATACATACACATACAACATAGAATACATGTATACATACACATACAACATAGAATACATGTATACATACACATACAACATGAAATACATGTATACATACACATACAACATAGAATACATGTATACATACACATACAACATAGAATACATGTATACATACACATACAACATAGAATACATGTATACATACACATACAACATAGAATACATGTATACATACACATACAACATAGAATACATGTATACATACACATACAACATAGAATACATGTATACATACACATACAACATAGAATACATGTATACATACACATACAACATAGAATACATGTATACATACACATACAACATAGAATACATGTATACATACACATACAACATAGAATACATGTATACATACACATACAACATAGAATACATGTATACATACACATACAACATAGAATACATGTATACATACACATACAACATGAAATACATGTGTACATACACATACAACATAGAATACATGTATACATACACATACAACATGAAATTGTGACTGTAAAACATGGCAGCAAATGATACTATATACATATATGCATTATATAAAGAAATATGACAAGGAAATACAGTAGAAACACAGTATGTGTCCTTGTCTAAATATGACCATGACCGTAAAAAATATAGGTCATACCCAGATATGTGGGCTCGTATCGACTGCCATGTCTACGACAAGTCGTTTGATAATGGGTCTGCATTATTTCATATGTGTAATATGAGCAGCCTGAGTACTGTTTCTGCTCCTCCCGAAGATAGTGACATCCAAAGCAGTCGCCATGTAGGATTGATATGGATATTCGCCATTTCTATTATTTTGTATTATTTTCTTAGTCTGGTGTTTTCTTGAACCGTCGCACCGTTCTAAGGTAGCACTGTTATCAGCCAAACTCAACCTCCAGGTTATATGGAGCCAGTTTATAGGATGTCGGGGGTCAAACTTGTGTCAGCTGTCAATTAGAGACGAATTTGCAATTCCTACCGTTCTTTGATCAGCTTGATATGGGTGAACGATGCCACTGGAATTATTCATGGATATTTATGTAACATTTCTAGTCAGGGTCAGTAACAATGACACCAGTGTATAAATGTACATGTAGGTAATAAATCAAAACGACTATAGTGAAACCCCGCTAATGCGACCACTTAACAAACAGCCACTGATGTCGTTTAAAGATGGTGGATGCTTAATGCAGGACGAAAGTTATGCAGAAAGCTCCTATAGGAGCTTTCTGCATAACTTTCGTCCTGCATTAAGCTACCACCTGCCTCTGCCACCCAGAATTATGCCCCTTTTTGGTGGTCGTATTAGCGGGGTTTTACTGTATATAGTAAACTAATGCGGGGAGTTTGTAAACAATAGACCTGCTTAACTCTTTACAGTACAGTAAAAAAAACTCACTAATGTGAAATATTGGCAATGAAGAGTTGAGAACTTTTTATGCAGGTGTCTGCTTAATGCAGGATGAAAGTCGCACAGAAAACTCTCAGAGACTTCTACCAGCATTAAGCTACCACAACTACAATGTATCTTTAAGACAGATACTGATTTCTGCTCTCATGTTCGAACTATCGGGGATTTACTGTGTTTAGAAAATCTAATTCAGATTTATTGACATTTCTTCGTGAAACCTAATCATACTTTGACTCATCAGAATCACCACACAGCGGTACAAGCAAGATAAGATGTGGCTGAGAAATAAGCGAGATCTTAATTCCAAATACAGTAAAACCCCGCTAATACGACCACCAAAAAGGGGCATAATTCTGGGTGGCAGAGGCAGGTGGTAGCTTAATGCAGGACGAAAGTTATGCAGAAAGCTCCTATAGGAGCTTTCTGCATAACTTTCGTCCTGCATTAAGCATCCACCTTCTTTAAACGACATCAGTGGCTGTTTATTAAGTGATCGCATTAAGTGGTCGCATTAGCGGGGTTTCACATGTAAAAGCAATGCAGAAGGCTTCTGTGTGAGCCCATCTTTCGTCATGCACAATGACACATAGTTTAAAGTGGATTTAGAGAGGTTTTACTGCAAGTATCAGCCTACAGTAAAACCTCTCTATAACGGTCATTAAATTGTATTGTGTTAATTAGTTGGATCGTTCTGTTTTACTTTCACATTGCTTTAAGCAATCGATTGCTTTTAAAACAACATACTTGATGTAATTTAATGGCCGTTATAGAGAGGTTTTACTGTAATTGATATGCTCCTTCAAGAACTGTTAGCATTTCTTTCATCCTGCATTAAGCAGCCACATACTCCTATCGACCATGTGTGTGTATTTTTATATGGTCGTTATAGGCAGTTTCTGCTGTTTATAATTAGTCCATGCATGTACACTGAGACGATCAATATTTAACTCAATCGTCACCAATGAACCAAATGGTTCTACGATACAGCCAAGCGTTCAGTAGAGGCGCAATGTGCTGAAGACTAGTTTGTAGCTATTAGGATCAGAAAACTGGTCATGATCTTATAAATACAGTAAAACCTCTCTAATGCGTATAATTCTTGGTTGTAGAGGCAGGTGGTAGCTTAATACAGGACAACAGTAATACAGAAAGCTCCTAGAGGAGCTTTCTGCATTACTTTTATTCTGCATTAAGCAACCACCTGTTCGAAATCTTAGAAGAGGGACGACGAAGAAGTCTTCTTAAAGTGTACATACATTTTATTACTAACTATGCAATCTAAACTATAAGATATTGTCGAGCCATTTCTACCACGACTTCTCCAAACTAGTCTAAATCCGAAAGTAAAAGTCCAAAAGAGCCCCCTCTCTCACTTGGGTCCTGGCTTATACATGTATACTGATTCTGTAGGTGCTAACATGTTAGCAGGCTAGACAAAGGAAGGTAACATACTTGACACTAGTTAGCAATGATTAACTGTCTTTGTTCAGTGCTGTCCTATCTGACTGGTATGATTAGAATTCTAACAAGTTCCATCTACTGAAATTGTTATTAATATTAACCCAATACAAAGTCAGATACTTCTTTCAGAATTATAACACACCTGCTTATAAAGACATATATGTTTTTCATTAAGTGGTTGCATTAGAGGGGTTCATGAAGTGGTCGCATTAGAGGGCTTCTACTGTACCCATACTTGATTAGCTGGTTGTGCTGCTTAACGTCCGTTTCTGAAAGTTGTTGGCTAATTTGACGCCCAAGAGAAAGGGGAGCTGATACAGAGAAAACCAGGCGTCGCACGATGTCCTACTCTTATAATTGACAGAGTTCCTCTAGTTCTTTTAGATGTACAGTGTAAAGCAATGATACATCGGACATTGGTTTAAAGTTTCATCCACCAGACTTTGTGTGTATAAAATATAAGCATACTGACTGATGGCATTTCTCTAGCTATGAACTGGTACATTTTTACCACCAAGACTGTTACCACCAAGTGTGTGTGTGTGTGTGTGTGTGTGTGTGTGTGTTGGCGGTGGGGTACATTTTTGCATCCTTTACTAAACGCATGGTGCAGTAAAAACTGGATACTACGAAAATCTAGAAGAATTAAGTCTTTGTATGCAGGTGACTGCTTAATGCAGAGTGAAAGTAATGCAGAAAGCTCCTAGGAGCTTTCTGCATTACTTTCACCCTGCATTAAGCTGCCACATGTGTCAATAATGGTACCTATTTGAGTGTGTAGTATCGAGTGTGTACTGTAGCTGGTTTACGTAGGTGATTTATCTCTTCGAAATTATCTATTGTGCAAGTGTACGGCCTGAATAGCAATTATTCACCTTGCCAGACCAAAGGAAAGCTGAGACAATTCCTAATAGTTCAGTCGTTGTATGTTTCAACATGTCTCACATATAATTACATTTTAAATCGATATTCCTGATTCTGTATCTTTCATGTTGAACGTACACCGTGAATATGGCAGCGTTCGTATCGTTTTCGATGTAATTTGCGAACAATCCCGAAGTGTTCCGATTAATGAAACAACATTGTCGATTACTCTCGACGTGTTCCGATTAGCCTCTTCAGTGTCATGAAGACCGGTCTGTTATATCATATGCACACAGTTTGGATCGAGATGAGGATCACCAGGATCCAAACTGTTTGACACGTTGTTTATCTTTTTTATAAAGAAATTGATTAGGCCCCCACTCTAAAACTTGAAGCAGACGTACATGTAAGTGTGTCCAGCAGACGTCACTGATGACACTTAAAGGGTTAATGTTTACTCCGGAAGTGTTCCGAGTCATGACACAATATCGTCGAACGCCAAACTAATTATGTATTATATCAACATTGATCAGGTAAAAACAACATAAAAGGCACGTTTTATAAGAAGATATAAACAACTGGATCTAGTCTGCCCCTCGCATTAATTTAATTTTGTATTTGGTAACAGAACATAGAGTAGTTCGTTGTCTCACCAGGATCATGGGTCCAAGGTTATAAAACTTCTGAGTTTGAGTCTGAAATCATTATCAAGAATCAGTATCCATGCTTATAAAACTTTTTAGTTGAGTCCGAGTTCGTTCTCAAGTTTTTGATTGGTCAGATTTGGGCCAAAGGCCCAAATCTGACCAATCAAAAGCTTGAGAATACCCAGATGCTTGACCTGATAGTGACGCATTTTGACTCCTTTGCAAGCAGAGTAGACCAAAACCAAAAACGGTTTCGGCAGGGTCTGTCCTGTTTGTGTATGGAAATATATAGATAGTATTCAACAATTCTAGTCATCGAAAATGTATCAAGTGTTCATCTGCCGTCATGACAATTCATTAAATGAAATCCATGGTACCATTATTAATTTTCTTATATGAATATACGCCAGGTAAATTGTGAAAATTGGAGTAGAATTAGGAAGAGTAGACCAGAACCTGAGCAGATACTTATACATGTACAAATATAGCATAACATGTGGCAACCGCTTTACCGATATTCGCGACCAAAATTGTATGTGTAAAACATACTGGATCCAAGTGAGATGTCGGGTAACTTGGTGTCTGACTAGCATCCAAAACTGTTGGATCGGTCAATAGTTTCTCCAAACCTTTATCGAATCAAAGTACAATAAAAGATGTCTTAAAAATGCACCCGTTCCATTTTGACCCACTTTTCCACAGTTGGGTAAGGGGTAACAACTATCTGAAAAGCAAATCGTGGTCGTTTACAGAGAAAACGCGATTATTCAGACACTTAAATACTTACCATTATTTATATTTTACACGGGTGGCAGCTGAACGCAGGATGAAAGTCATGAAGAAAGCTCCTCTCAGCATGGCTTTCATCCTGAATTAGGCAAATGTTTCATTACTAAAATTTCGTAGAATCGAGATTTTACTGTATGTCAAAAATAATCTCCAGGTCAATGTTTTTATTATTATCCGACGGATATTATTGTCAAATATTATTGAGCTGATAATTCCATGTTTTACGCCACCCATTTCCGTACAAATTGCAATAACTGTATGCTTGGATGCCATTTGGAGACAGTCTTTGTGATATATCACACACTCGCCTATCGCAGTCCATGTTTACCAGACAATTGTACCTGAATATTCAATACTGCCAATGTATAGTCGTGACCTGCGTCTCAATCGTGATGTATTGCCATAATAAATTACCCGATAATAATAAGATAATATCAAACTGGCTTAATATTGTATGCATACCCGATTACCAGCTAAACAAACGAACTGACAGGAAACTCTTTCCCCAAATTCACTCTGGAATACGTCGCATATTACTAGTGCTTTTACCACACGAATAGTCCTCTAAGGACAGCATGCATCCAGAATAACTGACTTGTTAAAATGGCATATGAACGTAGACATTTGCGGCCATGGAAGAAACAACTGTTGAATCCTTATTTGATCATAGATCTGTATCATTTCTTACACAAAACAAAGCAGACCCTATGGGAGCCGTTTGATCTGCTCTAGCAAATACATTGAAAGTGGAATCGTTTTAAGAACAAATATACTCTGACAGCCGATGTTCACTGACCAGCCATGGATTCAGAGTTTGTCATTCGTAAATTTTATAAGAATGTCCCATATTTTCCATTTAAGCCCTATTTTGTGATCACTCTGCAGAATCTTCAAGAAGAGTGGTCTTTGTATATTCTTTGGTAGAGAAAATGTGTTTTTCAAGCATGCAACAAGCCCCTTTTTTATTTTGTTCTGTTGATAAATTTTGCAGTTTGGGTACATATTAGATGTCGTGAGACGCATCATCTTAACATAATCCGATCGATTAACCCTTTCTTTCATGTAAACACATTTTCACGCCTTTGCAAACAGAGTAGACCCGGATAATAAAACGTCTCCTTTAGGAGCCGTTTGATCAGGGTCTGCTATGTTTGCTTTTGAAATTATAATAGATCGGACTATATATGCTCTACCAATACCAAGCTAGAGGTCTCCGTGGCCGAGTGATTATGGTCTTCAACTGACAATCACTTAGCCCCTTGCAGCTGTGGTTGGAATCCTGGTCTGGGCAACTGAATTTTCACGTGAAGAAAATTTTAGAATTTTGTAGTTTGAAACCATTGTGATAAATAGAGCATTTGCTCCTATAGGAGCAAATGCTCTATTTATCACAATGGTTTCACAAAATGACGTCTACATAGTCGTCAAAAGTCGTCACTATGAGGGAATGAGTTAAATCGCAGAAGAGGGCACTTTTTGCATTTGAAAGTTACTTAGTGATTAAAGGGATTAAGTGAATTTATATGATTCATATGAATGTCCTTATTCAAAGAGCTTTACTCTTTGAACAGTACACAGTTGTGCTGATTTGGCGGTAACAAAATATTCCACTGACTAAAACAAAACACCCTGAAGCATATCTGACCTAATATCAATATCAGAAGCAAGAATGTATCAGTTCACCCTTTCCCTCGTACATGTATAAACATTGCAGGATCCATGTAACCAGGGCCTGTTCTATTTGCTGATGACATGATATAGATCTGATTCTACAGTTTCTGACAAAGCAGCATGTTCCCTTAGATGTGTTACATTACAAAATATCAGCTAATAAATAACATGATGTCATTATTTCTCACATGAACATTGAACAGGTACAGGAATATATCAGTGCTGTAGCACTGTGAACATTATTTGATATGCTAACCTCTAAGGACCAATGTGCAATAAACATCATCCTGCTCACAAATATATGTCTGCTCAGAATGAGTATAATCTGCTGAATCTTACTACTTACCTCTGTTCTGTTCGGTTAATCCGATCTGTTCGTAATACATGGAACCCTCGTTATACCGGCATTCGTTACAATGGCACCCTCGTTATACCGACAATATGCATTGAAACAAAATTATGGTTAACTCTTTGAAACAGCCATTGAATAAATAGGTGCAATGTCAATAGCACCGGTGATTGCTTAATGCAGAACACTTTTGCACTTCTTTTGTTCTGCATTAAGCGATCACCTGTTGGTATTATTTTAAAAATGGCCAAATCGTCCCTTTCATATTTAAACTCGTTATAACGGCAACCTCGTTATACCAGCACAATGTCCGGAAACAAACACCTCCGTTGTAATGAGGGTTAATTATATTATATTTCAGAAACTAATGACCAAGTGTCAAACAATTGGAATTCTGGTGAGACACCGGGTTACTCGGCGTCTCATCTGGGTCCAAATTGCAAATGCTCCTCATGTCACACTTAGATCGATAAGTGTTAACCTGGTCACGCCTTGTCCTCTGTGCGTCGCTCGCCCACCTCTGTGGTTCAAATCTCGGCTTGGTCGTTTGAATTACCTTCCAACTGGCTTGCGGAAAGTCAACGAATCTACCAGGGTGCTCTTCTGTGCAGTGTGATTTGTTCCTTTCCAAAAGAAAACGTACTGGTAAAGCGACTTTAAGCCCCGGTACAAAGCAAACCAAACCTCTTTGGAATATTCTTTTTATGTAGCTTCTTTAATTGAAATATAATCTGTCAATTAATGTAGATCCGAATAGGGCCGAGTTTATAGTCATGTTATATATACACACATCACAAACTGTTTGTATATTAACCCTTCGCTTGCTGTTCACGTCAATATACCTAGGAGGAGCTGTCTCATCAGGGTCTGCACTATTTACAAGTTGATTGTCCAACCCGTGCACTCCACAGCAGTGATTGCACAGCGAAACACTTGTACACAGTGACGATATATGTAATTATACAACAGGGCATGGGTAGAGAAGGAGAAATGTATTTTAGAATTCAGCAAGAGAAGGGTTAATGTATAACCCCTACTCCATGAATATTCATATGAATAATAATGACATCATGAATATTAATCAGATTACTCTTATAATGGACACGGGGAGTTTTGGTCATAGAAGAAATTGACAAATCATATCTTATATGTATTATTTCTCATAAGCAAACAGAGCAGACCCTGATCAGACGGCTCTTACAGAAGCCGCCTGATCTAAGTCTTCTCTGGTTGCAAAGGCGTATAAATGTGTATTTATGGAGTACTGGGATAATCAAAAACAGCAGTCACAGCGCGTGAGGGTGTAATTATACCTATTAGTACTGTATCATTGAATTAATGTATCTTTGTAGGTACTGCAAAACTCCTTTAAACCGCAATTCTAGTAGAGAAGAAGTGGGATACTTTTAGGCAGGTGGCTGCTTAATGCAGAGTGAAAATCATACAGAAAGCTCATAGAGAAGCTCTATGCGTGACTTTCACTCTGAATTAAACTGCCACCTGTCTCTAAGACGGACATTTATATTTATTTGAACGTCCGGTTTAGAGGGGTTCTACTGTACATGTACACCTCGTGATGCAATAATATGTGCTGATTAAAATCTCCCTTAGAAATGAACTTAAGATTGGCAAAATGCTGATGTGCCACAATTGATTAGTAAACCTTTTATATAACAAAATCAGTAATAATTATATAAATCATATTATATTTGGCAGTGAGTTTTACAAAGGTACTGGTATATTTAATTTTTATCATTTTATTTCTTATGACGAACATTACCTCTACGTCTCATCAGGATTCAAACGGTTTGTTGTTGTGCTTGAGTTCTTTCCTTTTTAAACATGAATGAAGAAAATCAAAGTGACATATTTACAGACGGCCAATTTTGTAGACGTATAAAATGTATTCGGTGGTACTTTGACACTATATTTTGAATTGATACTAGAAAATACATATGGCACACTCTCTGAAACACTCGTCGCAGCGGGATTATGCCTTGTCAGGAAAATCAATTCATGTCACAGATGCATGTAAGGTTCCGACACATGGCACGCCAAGCGACCATGTGGTAGGCTTGGAGGATACATTAGCCAAACTATATACAAGTATTAACACATTCCCTCCTATTGACGCATTTTGGCGTCTCTGTAAAAGCCACATTTAGACATTTAGAAACCATTGTGATAAATAGAGCATTTGCTCCTACGGAGCAAATACTCTATTTATCACAATGGTTTCAAAACTACACACTTTTATTTGTTTCCTTGTATCTAGCTAATGCTCCTTTTTGTTAGATTCATTCAAAGAGGCTGGGTCTAAAAATAGTCTAGTACAATTATGCTTATGGTTTTTTTCACGAGAAGGTGTCCAGTCTAGGTCGGCATAGGTACGTGTAACCATAGATATTCCAATGTCATCAATAAAGTAAAGCTGTAACCAATATTCCATATGGAGCATTGGTATGAAATGATTGTGCATGGACTTCTAATGTTGAATGATATAATACACATTGCAATACATTTAAACTTTAACTTCATAAATATTCATGTAAGAAACAATGATATCGTGAATATTAATTGTATGTAGCTTTTTAGAATGGCATATGTGTAGTATTTTATGTGTAGAATTTTGCCATGACAGAATCAAAGCTCTATTATTTCGTAAGCAAACTGGAAGACCCTTATTAAAGGGTCCCTACAGGAATAAAGGGTAAAATGATGTAACTGTAGTTGTTTTTCTCAATGTATACAGTAGAACATGTTCTAAACGGCTATTCTTAAGAGCAGGTGGTTGCTTAATGCAAGGCAAACGTAATGCAGAGAGATTCCTTCTTTAGGATGTGTCTGCATTAGTTTGGGCCTTCATTAAGCTAACATATGACTTAAAGACCTAGAATTATCCCTCTTAAGACATGTTCTGCTGTACTTCAAAGCGCTCATAGCGCACCAGTCAAAGGAAGTAAACATTTCTATCGTTTGTATTGCGTTTGGGGGAATTGGTTTTCAATTTGAAAGGTGAGGTATTAAACGCAGTGATTACTTCATCGCGACAAGCCTTTAGGTAAATAGTATTTGCAATATCGATTAAAGACCACAACAATTCTACGGTATTGTCATTAATTCCTGGTTCCGATGTTATTAAATCAAATAGGGCTGAGATTAATTTCAGGTCTCCATGCATAGACTTTACATGCACACATTGCTCCGAGATTATAACATTTTTATGCATGGTTTGTCACGCATCTGGTCGATCAGGATATGTGTTAAACATAAATTTCGTCCAATCAAATACTTGAGAACGGGCATGGGGTTTAATTCAGAAGTTTAACAAGCAAGGTTTTACGCATGCGTAAAATGCCTGCGTAACATGTCTTTAAGCAGGATAGAAGAAAAAGTGGAGCAATATTGTTTAGTAGTTTTAATTAACAGATACATTGGGAAAACACGACTGTAATGTATAAATTAACAGCAGAAACGGGGGAATGTTTTAATGAGCCATGATGCATAATACCTGTGTATGAGACCAATAATACACATTACGTCACAGATCAATGGTATTCATGCACAATGGTGAAATATTCCAAACGGTCAACAAAACCACGAGTAAAAGGTCTCAGCTAAATAACTTTACCAAAGACAAAATTCAAACAAAGGACTTATATCTTTACAATATTTTTGTACAAAAATGTTTTTAAACCAAAAGCACGTAAACTAAAGGTGCTAACAAAAAAATGAGAGAGTAAAGTTTAAGCTTCCACCGAGGATCGAACCCACGACCTCACATTTCTAAGGCCACCGTTATAACCCTTCGACCACGCTGACTGCTATAATTGGGTACGTGCTTTTAATTCATTTATACCTAATACACTAGAATTTTCACTGGCAGAAAAGAAACAAATAACCTCGATAAAAAATATTTGCCCCCGCTGAGAAAAATGTATGAATCAAAATAAATGAATGTATATAAATAAAAGCTTGTCTCACAGAAACCCATAGTTATTAATAAAGAGACGGAAACACTGTTTGGAAGACGGAAACTAGCATGGGCTATTCAGCAGTTTAAACGTTGTGGAAAAAAACTCCGACAAAAATATGTGCAACCGCTGAAAAATATATTACCATGCAGTAAATAGCAGCCAAACAAATGTAAACTCTACTTGGAATTTTCTATCAAACATTTAAATAAAAACTAATCCCGCAGAAACGCATAAGGACTTTTTAAACCTCTAAAAGAAACACAAGGTTGTGTTGCCTTGGGAGCGTGAAATCGTAAAGCTTCAACTTATAGTGTAACATATCATATTGGCAGGTTCACAAGTCTTCAATTTTGAAAGGTCTCGAATTTATAATATAAACATGTGATCAACAATAGCTTATATGTAAAAACTATAATATCTGACAGCACTGCAAATTAACGTCAGTCTTGACTGAATTAATTGACCATTTCTCATAGATACGCCTTTTAACGCCGTTGCATACTGTGTAGACACAAATCAGAATGCTGTGTTTGGGTCTGCTCTGTTTGCATATGGAATTATACAGCTCTGATTATGCAGCTTCTATCGTGGCCAAAATATTATTCATATTTATGCATTTCAGCAGACGATATCCATGATGCCATTATGTTTTGTATGCATATTTATGAGATAAAAGGCAATGACATTTGGAGAACATATCACTGTGGATGCTAAATAAAGTCACCCCTTTCTGGATAAGCATATGGTCAGACCCAGTTGTAGCTGATTTGTTTACTTCATAGTTATGCCTTTACAACACTTTTCCCTGTTCAACATTCCTATAAGAAACAATGACATCATGAATATTTATTAGCTGAAATTTTATAATGTGTGCTTTCCAAGGAATCCTTTTGCTTTGATAGAAACTATACAATTAAATATATGAGTTTAGGTCAAACGCAAACAGGATTTGAAAGACCTGTTTCTTTACTTTCTAAAAGGGCTAAACATTTCCACCTTCCAAATTTCATTATAACTATTTTGTCCTTGAATATTCCGTGGGTATTGAAATGTGACACAAATATAGAACGAGGCAGCGCGTATAGTAACCGGTCTCATTAGATCAGTCGCATTAGAAAACTTATATCGCGAATGTGGATGGGAATCTTTATCTAGTCGCCGTAAAACTAAAAAACTCTGTTTCATATATAAAGTTTTTCATGATATAGTTCCACCATATATTAACGATTTAGTACCACCGATTGTAGGAGAAGAAACTCGTTATTCTTTGCGAAACAGAGCTGACTATATATTGCCCCCATTTCGAACATCCATCTCAAAAAGATCGTGCATTCCGTCCTCAGTACTTCTCTGGAACAACTGTAACCGTGATCTAAGGAATTTAGATAGTTTCACTTCTTTCAAAAGTGCTTTACGTAAAGAATCAGGATATCAGATTATTCCTTCTTATTACTTTTATGGCAATAGGTATTTATCAGTTATACATGCTCGAATCAGAAATAATTGCAGTAACTTAAACAATGATCTTTTTTATTAATCACATAAGTCAAACTCCAATTTGTGAATGTACTGATGATGTTGAAGATGCCGTTCATTATTTTTTCCACTGCAGATTTTTCCAGAATCAGAGAATAGCATTATTTTATAGACACGTAATTACCATCCACTAAATATAGACACGCTTTTATTTGGAAAAAGCGATTTTTCTGATGAGGATAATAAAACTATATTTGCAGCTGTCCATTGCTTTATAAAGCAAACAAGAAGATTTTCTTCTCTTAGTAACGTCGATAATATTTGACTACTAACAACATGTAAGATGTTACCAGGATATTATATATTAGCATATATGATTAATGGTTACCTCAAACTTTGCTTTTACCGGCCTCTGATCACAAGCCGCAATCTCTCTCTCTCTCTCTCTCTCTCTCTCTCTCTCTCTCTCTCTCTCTCTCTCTCTCTCTCTCTCTTGTCTGTTTATATTTGATATTATTTATACACTACCGCCGTTGAATGTAAATTGAGAAAGTTTTGTAGGGGGAGGGCCGTTTCTAATGTTGTCAGAACTTGTGGCCCGACCCCATTCCAAACATTATATGGAATAAAATATGTTTAAACTAACAGGGGAAATGTTAAGTGTTTTAAGGGTATGTATTGTCAATTATAAAGTATTTGTTTTACAGGGGTATTACTGTTCTTATCTGGTTGTTATTTGACAGCATCTAATACCATGTAGTTTCAATTAGTGTCGTTAATATCAAAGAGTTATCGGTTGACATTGACATAGGACAGACATTACTAAATGGTATTGACCCTAAGCATACGCTGAGTTCTGTGTTTGTTTTATGTTCTAACACTGTTCCCTGTAGAGGTGTATTTTGTGCCTTTGCAAACAGAATACATGTACATGTACATGTTTACCCATGTCAAAAGGTTCCTGTAGGAGTCAACTCTGTTTGCTTGTGGAATAATATATGTCTGGTTCTACAATCAACCGTTCCCTGCTTTATGCCATTGTAAAAATAATCTTAATTAATATCCATAATCTCATTATTCTGTAGAGGAATATACATCAGGTAAAGGGCTGAAAAGCAGAAATACAGTTGAACGTCGATTTCTCGAACTTCAAGGGACCATATAAATTAGTCGAGATAACAAAGGTTCGAGTCATCCTATTTATAATTTGACCAATATCTCAAGTTCACAGCTTAATGTAGGTCGAAAGTAACGCTGAAAGCTCCTTTAGGAGCTTTCATCATTACTTTCGATCTACATTAAACTGTAAAATGTGTTTCTAGATATGTGTTGTGATACAATTTAGAACAATTATGTATTGTAAATTTTCCAAGGACCGAACTTTTAGTTCGAGTTATCCCGAAGTTCGAGTTATCCGAGTTCGAGATATCGAAGTTCAGCTGTATGGCATACTGAATATTAGACGATCATGGACGATATAATCATGTGTTTAGTAACAGCAAATTCAAATTGTCATAAACCTTTACCCCATGAATATTGATATAAGAAACATCATCATGATTATTTATTAGATCAATTGTTATTATAGCACATGGAATGTTGGCCATGACAGAAACTTTAGAATCATACCTATAGTATTCCATAAACAAGCAGAGCATACCCGGGTCAGACGCTCCTACAGGAGCTGTCCGGTCTGCTTCTACTATAACAAACATGGCATACCCGGGTCAGACGCACCTACAGGAGCCGTCTGGTCTGCTTCTACTATGTTTGCGAAGGCGTATTGAGTAAAGGGTTAACCCTTCGCTTGCTGAATTTTAAAATACATTTCTCCTTCTTTACCCATCCCCTGTTGTATAATTACATATATCTTCACTGTGTACACGTATTTCGCTGTACAATCACTGCTGTGGAGTGCACTGGTTGCATAATCAACTTGTAAATAGTGCAAACCCTGATGAGACAGCTCCTGCAGGAACTGTCTCATCTGGGTCTTCACTATTTACAGGTAGGTATATTGACGTGAATAGCAAGCGAAGGACTAATGATATACCAAGTATAGCGTGTTCTTGTCAAATGTGTGATTCAATGCAAAAGAAAAGGCATTATGTGATATAAAATCTTTGAATTGTACCACAGCTGAGTAGTTCAAAGCGAATACAAATGGGATTTGTAATATAAACCATTGAATTGATACACAAATGCGTAGTTCAATGCGAATAAAGGGATGGGATACCTAATATAAGCTTTGAATTGTAACACCAATTAAGTGTTTGCATCATGTACTTCTAAAGTGCTGCTCTTGGACAAACAATACTTTTTCAACTCTTCTACTGCTGAAAATTTCTGCTCTAGTGGAATTTTACTAACTTCCGATTCATTCCACCCTTTGAGAAACGTTTGACAGCGTGTCAAACAGATGGGATCCTGTTGATATGCCGAATTACTGGTTCCTAGCTGTTTGCAAATACCAGCCGAGAAGCGGTTGGCATGGGTACATTAAATTGATACATTTTGTACTGAAACAATTTAGTCTGTGTCTCTTTACGACAGCTGCTTATTTCTACCTTCAGTGAACCTTCAGTCCTGCGAACGGTCAAGGAAGACAAATTGGGATTTTTAGGCAGATAAATGCTAGGGTGAAATTCGTGCAGAAAACTCGTCTTAACCCTTTCCTCCATAAATACGTCTTTCTACGCCTCTGTAAAAGTCACCCTATAGGAGCAAATGCTCTATTTATCACAATGGTTTCAAACAACAAAATTCTAAAATAAAACACCTTTTCTTTAGTTAATGCTCCTTTTCGGTAGATTTATTCAAAGTGGTTGGATCTAAAAATAGCCTATGAGAGAATATGTTAAGGGCCGATAATGAATGTTATTTGAATGTTTCGAAACGCGACGTCTCCCCGTACTTTTATCCATTATGACACTCTAACATGAAACCGAAATATTACAAAACGCTCCTGCAGGGCTTTGGTATACGTCATACAGCGACAGTGTAACATGTCTGTATTGGGATTGGAAGATTACAGGTCCTTCAATACCCCGTTGTAGTATAAAGAAGTCTGATCATCTCCCACATTTACTTAGTTTTATTTCGTTCAAGCTTTTGAAAGAAACTATTGAGAGGATGGCAAACGGTTTAGAAGCTAATGAAATTATTTACAAATGCACTCGATTTTCTACCTGGATATAAACTGTTTGCAATTACAAGGCGGGTCAGCTTAACTGGGATAAGAGTGGACCCTCATAAATGATTCAAGAATGCAGATATTGCATGCATTCTGATATTGAAACTTCGAGTGATTGGTGTTCCCGCAGTCTATAACAAAAAAATAAACATCTGACGTAGTTCACGTGACTGATCACGTGACATATACAAATTACAGACGTGCTCCAGCGTTAATTGGTCTACCAAATTCCCCACCCGGGAGATAAACGATCGCCCTGCAGTCCACACGCATTTCTAGGCAAGTGATGGATCCACCAGATTGAAGAGAACACAAAACCCATTTTGTTAGTTGGGCATTTGCAAGAGAAATTAAATGTTTTAAATACACTTTTAAATGTTGAACGAAAAGTGATATGTTCATTAACACTTTACTTAACTCTTTTGGCGCCAAATTTAAAAGTGTCGTCTGCAATTATAATTTCATATTAAATATAATTTTAAACTAAATAATAAAGGTGTATTAGTAAAACATTGGTTTTAAAACCTGTATGCTTGGGCTAAATAATACAGAAAACATTGTAGTCCCAGATTAGATGCGACCTTGAAAAGGCGGCATCTGACCTGGGACTGCACTGTTTTCAATTGTGCCAACATGCGACATTGGCACCGAAAGAGTTAATACATTTTACTAAATAAATAATAATATCAGAACTGACATGAATTTGACCCTTTACCCAATAAAGACGACTTTTCACGCTTTTGCATATATACGGAGTGGATTCAGATCAGACGGCTTCTGTAGGACATATCTGACCAAGATCTGCTATGCGTGTATATGGACTATATCACTATATATCTGATTCTACAGTATCCATCATGACAAAAAATGTGTGTATTTATATGCCATTATAAACAATACTTTAGTATATATGATGTCATTATTCTCCACAGGAATAGTCATTAGTTAAAGACTGAAGATATATATAGCATACATTAATATATGTCTTAAGTGTCCACTCATATATTGTATAATTATGAGTCTTAAAAGCAGGCGATTGTTAAATGCAGGGCAAAGTAATGCAAAGGCTCCTGTAGTTCTGTGTTACGTTTGATCTGCATAACGTTACCACCTGCCTTATAGGCCAATAATTAGATGTTTTAATGTTTGAAATATATTTACACATTTCTAAATGACATATCCTCCATAACAGTTTTACAGTATTGAATAACTCAGCACATATACAACAATTGACATGAGGAAGAAAATACAACAAAAGTTTGATTATTACAATAAGAGACCAGGCTGCGGGTTATATATAGAATAAAAATAATTTCAGAAGATAAGCAAAAATGAACAACAGGTACCCATATAAGAACAATGGGCACATGCAAATGTAAGCAACCGTTCCATCTGTATATTTCTAAGTAGTTTGGTCGCCAGATGGGTGTTTAAAGTAGTTAAGAAATACGTGTACACATTTGCTTAATCTAAGGACAATATTTTCATCATTCTCATTCATGAGAGACTTTAAACTAAGACAGTTAGCATTTCTTGTATATTTATCAGGTACATGTATTAGCTGTTTACGTAATTGTTTAAATTATTGAATGGTTGAATTTCCGCCGAATTTCACAGGAACGATCAGATTAATATATTCCTGACCAGATTAATATAATTCAAGATACGGTCTGGTGCATAAGTATGTTTATCACATAATCTCCCATGCGAGAGTGCCGTAACAGAGTGCCGTATTTCGCAGAATTGCACTAGTGCATTTTAATGCAAATTAGCAAGTTAGTCAATCGTAGCGCTCATTTAAAAAGCGTTAGCCAACCATAGCACTCCATGTGCGTCGTCCGTTATATTACTACGCTGTTTGTAAAGCAATGGCAGAAACAGCCATGGCAGAAACAGCCGCCAGCTCGTCTGATTTATTTTCTATGGCATTTTAAGGAGTATGTGATAAAAAGAATCTTACATTCGTGTTCATTATACATTTTTTTATGAAACTCGTTTACTGTAATGAATATGAATATGCCATATTATTATAGTAAACTCGTTTCATAAAAACAATTTGTAATGAACACTCATGTAAGATCCTCTATGCATGAGCAAAACTAAATTGTATCAATCAAATTCTTCTAACGACATTTCCCAAGCGTCTGAATGTAATACAGTAAAACCTCTCTATAACGGCCACTGAATTATATCAATCATTTGGTGTTAAAGGCAAGTGGTTGCTTAAAGCAACGTGAAAGTAAATCAGAACGTTCCTATAGGAGCGTTCTGTTTAACTTTCACATTGCTTTAAGCATCCACCTGCATCAAATACCAATTAATCAACACACTTTAGTGGCCGTTATAGAGAGGTTTTACTGTATGACGAAACTGGGAATTAATGCTCGGGATATCCTCAATCATTTAAATTCTTTAAGTTGGTTTGATCCGTTGCCTAAGCAGGTCGTATGTGATAGATAAGATATTTTAACGACTAATTTTCTTATACGTCCTGAACCATCGACTGGAATTTGACCAAACCTCGCGGAAATGATCCATAGGCGGTTCATTATCATGGTTTTCATCTTGTTTCTATGTGCTCTATAAGTATGTCATATGAACTGAAACAGGTGTTAATGCACAGGTGTTGGTAGATGTATGACCTATTAACTAGACGAGCTATATATTACGTGTCCATCATGGCCCTCTTGTTTATAAAATAGTCGCTAGATAGATATCTCTGTATTTCCTTATACAATTAAGATTGTTGATGTAGTCGAATGTCTTGAATGCAAAACAAATCAAGAACACGTGACAAAACTTACATATCTACCAATTAATGTCCACCAAATTATTGATCTTAATTCGTAATGCATTGCACGGTAGGAAATTGCCCGTCTCAAAAAATGTCCCCTGCTGCAATTCTGAAAATAACCTTTCGTTATTTCCCTCCAAACTTACAACCAGAGCTTCAACCAGTTTGGATCCTGACGAGAAAACTGGATCCGAACTGGTAGTTGTGGAAACACCAACTTTGTGACTAACTTGCTAAATGTTAACCCACTTACGACCTTGCCTTGGCGTCATTGTTTAATCCTTTCACTGCCAAAGTCTGTCGTCTGCTAACTTTGTCGTCTGCTACATTTTTTTTTATTTTCTTCATTTTTGTTAAAAAAACATAGTAACAGTAACAAACAGTTTGGATCCTGATGAGACGCCGAGTTACTCGGCGTCTCATCTGGATCCAAACTGTTTGCATAGGTAATCACAGATCCGGCATTGGCAGCGAAAGGGTTAATCCTTTAAATGCTGAATGTCAAAGTGGGAATACTCCATCATTGCTAATGATACAATCCAGTCGTTGTGAAAGGGTACCATCTGCGTGTGCATTTTGTATGAAAAGCAGTGCAGACCATGATCAGAGGGCTCCTCTTGGAGTCTTGTGAGTTGGGTCTACACTGACTGCAAAAGCGTGTACATCCGTTTCCCGCAATACAATGGCTAACAATCTGCTTTGTAGCATGTTTATTCCCCGGAGTCCTATCTTCATTGATTATCACTATGGTAAAGACACTCAGTAATGACATCTTTCAGGAGAGCTTTTGTCTGTCCATGACTTGTTTTAAAACAAGCTTTCAGGCAAGCGGTGCAAAAGTTCAAGAGAGAACAGTAGTATGAATATGGGTTCATTGTAAACACAGACGTTGAACATGTTGGATATTGCAAAATGTGCCGTGTTCAAGAAACTCTTGAGGGTATTAGAAATAATGTTATTTGTATTGACAGATGGTTATTGACACGTTTTCCGTATCTAAAGGGGTGTCAATATTTATTCTTTATCAAAAACATATAGTGCTTTAACCCATTTGCTCCCACGATTCCATGGAACTTAGGCAAACGTTGTAGACTCAGATCAGACGCCGCATGCGGCGTCTGATCTGAGTCTACACTGTTTGCTGATAGGAATTTCAATATAAAGCAAAACGAAAATGAAAATTTTGACCAGGCACCCCTTAGCTAAAAAATGGACAAATCCAATATATAAGCATAGAGGAATCCACTGGGAACAAATGGGTTAATGAATTGGGAACAGATCCTTAATACGGTAGAACCTGTCTTAAGCAGTCGTTCATATATTGAACATAGGAGTCTTAAAAGCAGGTGGCTGCTAAACACATTACATCATAGGCTATTTTAGATCCAAGTACTTTAAATAAATCTAACGAAAAGGAGATTTAACTAGAGAAACGGATTTTTTTAGAATTTGTAGTTTGAAACCATTGTGATAAATATAGCATTTACTCCTATACAATGGTTTCACAAAGTGAGTTTTACAAAGTCGTCAAAAGTCGTCAATATGAGGGAATGGGTTAATCTCGATTAAAGGTAATACAGAAAACTCCTATGGAAACTATCTGCATTACATTTGAACTGCATTAAGCTACCACCTGCCTTACAGACACATAATTAGACATGGTTTTGATGGCTAATTAAGGCAGGTTCTATCGTACTTCTAAGATAATCAAACTTTGAAAAAGGGTAAAGGTTCAGAAGACCTAGAGTCTATGAATGGTTTAATGTTGCAACGATATCAAGGTTGACCAACATGTACTTTGTCAGTTTTCCCGCGATGCAAGTCATATTCTTTACGCTCCTAGTCGATTTAAACACTACATCAGATGCCTTTGGAAACAATGTCAATCAAGATCAGAATGCTCCTACAGGAGATGTCTAATCAGCTCTCTTTGGTTATGGAAAAAATAACGATCTGATCCTGTTCACGACTTTGCAAAAATAGTAGACATAGATCAGACGGCTACTACAGGATCCGTTTGATCAGAGTTTGGTCTGTTTGCTTATGAAATTATAATACACATGCTTATACAGTTTCTAGTTATACCAAAAACGCCATGTGTACGTGTGTCATTATAAAAAAATCAACTAATAAGTATTTCTGATGTCATTATTTCTTGCATATATGTTGAACTGGGAAGGAGTTGAATATTCACCAAATCGATATTAATGATATAACTATTTCTTACAGATTTATTCATTATGTAAAGGATTAACAAACACATGCATATTCCTAGCTGTCCCATTTCGCAATAGGATACATGTAACTGGACCGTACCGTACAAAACCAACATTTCTAAAGGCTTTGTAAACATTGCAGAACCAGATCAGATGCCGAGCTGACAAAATGACGTGTTTCATTGAGATTTGCTCTATGGTAAATTGTCGCATCTTTGAACTAATAATAGCATGTTATATCTAACCAAATACGTAAAATGCACCACGTTCTTGTTCATGTCGTTGCAAAAAAGAGTATAGACTCAGACTAGACAACACCTATGGGAGCTGTTTGGTCAGTGCTTATGACAAAATGCAGATCTGCGTTTATAGCTTCTGCCAAGGCAACAATAACTTTGTACAAACGATTCGTCAAATTGAGTTCATAATCATTTAACCTTTTAACCCTCTTGAATATTTATACAAAAAGATTATGACTTATTCATTTAATCTTTATAATGGCCACTGGACTAATTTTGTTACAACAACAAATATCCTATCCATATAATGAAATAAGTAAACTGGTCAGTCCCTGGTCAAAAGGTTCTTACAGGAGCTGTCTGATCTTGGTCTACAGTGTTCGCAAAGGCTTTGAAAAGGAGTCTATATGAGGGAAAGGGTTAGGAACGGGGATGTTCACCAGGTACATGTTTAACATGTTCAGTTTTAACCCTTTCCTCCATAGGCTATTTTAGACACAACCTCTTTGAATGAATCTACCGTACAGGAGCATTAACTAGAGAAAGGGAACATGTTAGAATTGTGTGGTATTAAAACCATTGTGATAAATACTCTATTTATCACAATGGTTTCAAGAAATAGAAAAGCGTATTTATGGAGGAAAGGGTTAATGATAGAAATAATATATAAATGACTTTATGAATATCAATAACATGTGACTGATGTTTGTTAATGGTTTAGGAATACAAAACACCTTTTGGCAGAAACAGTAGAATCAATTCAATAATCTTCATAAGCAAACAGAGCTGACCCTGATCTGCGGGTTCCAGCTGTCTAATGTAACAGAACTGACCCTGATCTGCGGGTTCTAGCTGTCTAATGTAACAGAACTGACCCTGGTCTGTGGGTTCTAGTCGTCTAGGACTACTCTACAGTACAACCTGTCTGAAGCGACCATCAAAATGAGGTCTAATTATAGGTACATGTATGTAGGGCATGTGGTAGCTTAATACAGGTCAAAAGTAATGCAAACAACTCCGATATGAGCGTTTTGCATTACTTTTGCCCTGCATTAAGCAACCACCTGCTTTTTAAGATTCGTGTGTCCAACTTATACAATGTCGCTTAAGAAATGTTCCACTGTATTTGCAAACGCGTTAAAATAATGTATAATTATGGAGTACATGTGTAAATGTGTAAAATATTTAATCAAGTTCTCTTTTACTCCCCTCTGAGTTGTTTAATTATTCGAAATCTTTTGGCAGACCCTGGGTTCTGGCTGCTTGCAAATGCGAGCCAATTCATCTACAACAGTACAAATGTCAGTGAGTGCAATACTGATTTGTTTTCACAAACAATGTCTATAAACTCGTTAGTACACATCAACAGATGAAGATGCCTACTGACATACTAAAAGCGTCATGTCTCTACCAAACCTATGTCGTGGCCACTCTTCGAGACGGTTCTAAGGAGTTTTCACAGCATATACTTTGGTGGAGAAATTAAAGGAGTTATTTGTCAGACGTGATCTGTCTGATCTGGATTGATTCTGTTTTCTGCGGCGTTAAAAGTAAACGAATAAAGACACGTACATGTATACCAATGTACATTCAACAAGATGGTTTTCTAACTAGTCTAGCGTCACGCACACGGGCCACCAGAGTTAATGATGTAAGCGCACATCCAGACCTACCTGTTTAACCCTTCTCTTGCTGAATTTTAAAATACATTTATCCTTCTTTACCAATGCCCTGTTGTATAATTACATATATCTTCACTGTGTACAAGTATTTCGCTGTGCAATCACTGCTCTGGAGTGCGCTGGTTGCACAATCAACTTGTAAATAGTGCAGACCCTGATGAGACAGCTCCTGCAGGAGCTGTCTCATCTGGGTCTTCACTATTTACAGGTAGGTATATTGACGCGATTAGCAAGCGAAGGGTTAAGTAATTTAGCTGGTTATACCAACTATATTTACACAGCCAAAGTATCAAAATATTGAAGAAGAAAATAGTAGCCCCTTTGAATCAGAAGCCTGTGTATTTGTTCACGTAATTTGAATATTAGGCAAAGTGTTGCATTGGTGCTATACACTATAATCCTTTCCCTGTTCTATATTTAGTCAAAGTTTCAGTACATACTGAATAGCCATGGCCAAAATATTTATAATGAAATATGGAAGGTGGAACATTGCAGGCATTTTAGAAACAAAATAAACAAACCTATTAAATCCCATCAGCATACAGAGCCGACCCTGATTAGTCGGTTCCTGTAGTAGCCGTTTAATCTGATTCTGTTTGCAGAAGCGTTAAAGGCGTTTATAGTAAGGAAAGGGCTAATACAAAACCGCTTCACTGTTTATAAATGGCAGTGTCATACGGTATGTCTTTACCTTCACCTCATGTAAATGCTTTTTTACGCCTTTACAAACAGAGTAGACCCAGAGCAGACGGCCCAGTAGGAGTCGTCTTACCAGGGTCCATGCTTATAAAGCTTTTTAGTTGAGTCTGAGTTTCGTTCTCAAGCTTTTGATTGGTCAGCTTTGAGTTCTCAAGCTTTTGATTGGTCAGATTTGAGCCAGAGGCTCAAATCTGACCAATCAAAAACTTGAGAACGAACTCAGACTCAACTAAACGTTTTATAAGCATGGACCCAGGGTCTGTTTTGTTTGCTTATGGCATTATATATGCCCTTGTTAATGGGCCATTATAAATAAAAAAAAAAGTTAACAAATATTTACGAAGTAATGAATCCTTGTATGAAGGTTTTAATTCATGCTTTATAAAGTTAACCCTTGGAACCCACTCACTGCTATGAGTTCTTGTAAAAAGAAATATATACTGGAGAAACGCATTGACATTGATTGGTATTGCAAACAAAACAACTCAGTTCGCCTCAAAGGTCCTTCAGGAAACCTCTAATCTAGGTCATCACTGTTTGGATATGTCACCTAAGTGACAGTTTAACGTTTACAATATTATCATTTATCCTACCGATAAAATAATGTCCTTTCAGACTCCGACATGAAACAAGATTTACTTACATGTATTCCGCTCAAGCTTTTTCAGAAGTTTCTCTAAAGAACAGATTGGATTCCGTTGAGACGCCGAGTTACAATGTCTCGTCTGAATCAACGGTGTTTGCAAGTGGCGGCTATATTGCGATCTGTGGGATAAAGATTCAGTCATTTATGTATAAACGGTAACGTGGTACTAAACATACAAATCAATATCAACAGATACAAAATTACCTCGAACCAGATTCAGCATTATACATCGCTAATAGAGGTAGATACGTACTGTATTTGTCCGAGTCGATAAATGATGCCACGTGAAGGGGAATTCCCAATGCATTGCCCTCAAAACTCGGTCAGCACAGGTGCTACGCACTTGTAGAACTGTAATTGCAAAATCATTAATAACAAAGTTAACGAACCATGAAACAAGCTTTAATGGGGACTTGATCATTGTCATTTATTAATGTTTATTTGATAGGCACAAAGAACTTTAATACAATATGGTGGACCAGTGTTGTGTTGTAGAACTGGCTATCGCGACCACTAGTTGAATCAACATAGGCAGAGGTCCGGACAAGATGCGTAAATTTAAACATGTTCAAGAATATCTCATTCATTTGTCCACCAAACCCTATAATGTGACCACTCTTTAGAATCGTCTCTGTGAGACGATTCTAAAGAGTGGTCACAGTATAGAGTATGGTGGAGAAATGATGATTTGTTATTTGTGTACGCACCTTTACCTGTAGCTCTGAACATAGACGTCTTTCAACCCTTTAAGTGTTGGATAATTCATGAGAGGAATCACGAAACCATTCATCAGCTGATTTTATAATAATTTATGTAAAGCATGAGGCATTACCATTGTAGAAACTTTAAATAAAATCTATATCATTCCATAAGTAAACACAGCAGACCCTGATCAGACGGTTCGTACAGGGTCGTACATATGATCAGGGTCTACCATGTTTGCAAATGCGTTAAAGTGCGTATATATGTGTAAAGGGTTAAACGTAGATGGTTGCTTAACGTAGGACGATAGTAATGATTTAAAAAAGTAACTTATTGCCGTCTTTCCAACAATATATTTAGTGAATATCGAACCAGTTTATTCATCCACTATACATGTAGGTCAATACCCATAAACTCTTATTGAAGCTAATTCAGGTCAGCTTTGTCTATGTGAGAATCGTGCATCTAACTTTGAAATAGGTTCAACTTGTTTGATAAAGAGGGTGAAACATTGTTTACCTTTTGTGGACTTGCTAAGAGAATGTAAAACTCAACTATGTTGGTCTTCTTAAATTAATTTCCAATAAGACATGTTTTAAGCAATATTTTAGGTTTAACCTCACTCTCTAGTTTACAATTAGATATTCGATATACAGTAAAACCTCTCTAAACTTTAATTCTAGTAGAGAAGAATTTAGATACTTTTGTGCAGGTGGCTGCTTAATGCAGGGTGAAAGTCATTCAGAAAGCTCCTAGAGGAGCTCTCTGAATGACTTTCACCCTGCATTAAGCTGCTACCTGTCTCCAAGACCAATATTTAAACTAAATTTTACGTCCGGTTTAGAGGGGTTTTACTGTACAGCAAACACCTGTCTTAAGCGGCTATCAAAAAGAGGTCTAATTATGGGTCTGTTAGGCAGATGGTAGCTTAATGCAGGTCAAAAGTAATGCAAAAAGCTCCCATAGTAGCTTTCAGCATTTCTTCTCCCTGCATTTAGCAACGACCTGCTTTTTAACACACCTGTGTTCAATGAATGATTGACCGCTTAAGACAGATTCTACTACATGTATACATGTATTAAAAACAGCCTCTCATAACTGAATTGTTAGACAGATGCAAATAAGCAGACACCTGCCTCAAAGACCGGCAAGGATACATGTTGTAATTTGAACGTCATGTTTAGAGAGGTGTTATTCTCGCGAGTTGACTGAGATATAATTACAGCCAAACTAAAAGCTATGGTTATTGTGATTGCCCTTCAATGGAAACCAATAACTATATATCGGTATTAGTGAAGGGAGATACAATGGTCATTATTTTGCCAGCTGCCCGTCATTAATCTAATTGTGATGCAAGTCGATTCTTCCATGTCAATCAATCTGTGAAGAGCAACGCATAAATGATGTATGGATATTAACATTGGATATCAATTGGTACCAGTCATACAACATCATTTAACCCTTTACCTGACAGATACGCATTTGGACACCTTGTCTGTTTGCGTATGGAGCTGCAGTAACAACTCGATACTACGAACACTCAGATACTTATTGGTCTATAACACAGATGGCTGCTTAATACAGGTTGACAGTTTTGCAGAAAGCTCCTCTAGGAACTTTCTGCACGACTTTCACCATGCATTAAGCAGCCACCTGTATACATTCTTGATTACTAAAATTTCGTAGTATCGAGTTTTTACTGAACATAGATCTGCTTCTACAGTTTATTCGACAATGACAATTTCTTTGTTCATTATGCGATTATAAAAATGTAGCTAATTAATATTCATGATGTTATTACTTCTTACACAATGTTCATTAGGTGTGGAGTTAATATTTAGCCTGTGGTACTTAGTACTACATACCTTCTACAGTTTGTCCACAATCATTCCTTCGTCGGTGTTTCATTTGAGTTGTTAATAGAATTTTGTGTGATTGTTTGATGCGTTTGGCAATTCAGACTTAGTTAACTATTCCCCTGTTCTATGTTTATTACAAATTTCAATACCTACTAGATATTCATGGACAAAATATGTATAATGACATATGGATGGAGGACCATTGTAGCCATTTTAGAAAGTATAGAAACATATCGATCAAAGTCCAATAGCAATCAGAGCAGGTCCTGATCAGACGGCTCCTATAGGAGCCATCTGATCTGGATATACTCTGTTTGCAAATGCATTGAAAGGCGTTTACATGAGAGAAAGGTTTAAAAGATGTGGTATAAAATCATGACCATTATAGTGCCGACTACAGTGCTGCTTGTTTAAGTGAAAGTTATTGTATTTGGTGTCAAATGTAATTTCCCGTTCAATTAAAAAGGTGTGAAGAATGGTTTCGTTCCCAATACTTTCCGCATGCGTGCTTGCCATAAGAATAGTAAACAAAGTGATATGTTTTGTTTCTCACTTCCAACCCACTGACGGAAATGTGGCTTAAGTGAAAATATACCATCACTGTTTAGTTTGCTTCCAACATTCACACATTTGCTCCCACGATCCCGTATATGGGACGTAGGCAAACAGTGTAGACTCTGATCAGACGCCGCATAATGCGGCGTCTGATCAGAGTCTAAACTGTTTGCTGATAGGAAATTCACTATAAAACAAAACAAAATGAAAATTTAGACCAGACATTCCTTAGATAAAAAATAGACTAATCCAATATATAAGCATGGAAGAATCCACTGGGAGCAAATGGGTTAAGTACCGTCACGCCATAACAATTACACAAACTGTTTTCTAATATTTTAAAAAACAAGGTAACATTGTTTTCTATTTTTTCTTTGGCGATTTATGTATATATAAAACCATCGTCGTTATACTGAATGGTCTATAATCTTTGCATTCTTTGCATGCCGTGTGCATTATCCAGATTCTGTGATTTCCGAACACTAAACACACCTTTGATCCTCGGAACACCTCTGTCAAACATATACAAGAGGCGTGTCTGACATTGCTACGAAACATCAATCACCCGTTCCGTTGAACACCAAGACATCTTTAGCACGATGATAACATAGGTTATGTACATAAACTTTGTAGTCAGTAATGCAAACTATGTCAGACATTCTATGTAATTACAGTACAAACATCTCCATAACGACCAATCAATGAATAAAAAATGCTGTCTATAAGAGCAGGCGTTTATTTAATGCAGGACGGACATAATGCAGAATACTCCAATGTGGGAGCTTACTGCATAATGTTCCTCCTGCATTAAGGTACCAGCTGCACTTACAGACTCAAAGTTAGACTTATTGAATATGGATGTTATATTATAGAACTTTTACTGTAGTTCCGTGTGGTCGATTGTGGTTTAGAACGTCCAATATGTATTTGGACTGCAATCGTCGGGTTTAACAGATGACGAACTCTCCTTGACTCTGTCTACAAACAGTACATACCTTTTCTGAAGCATCATTTCCAAATGTGTCTACAATATTTGCACGTCATACATGTACCGCATACTTTCTAAAAACGTGTTGATACATGTTTGGCGATATAATTGTTTTATGATAACGTTAATTCAGAACATTTTATATTTCTTCAACTCTGCGTCTTTTCACGCCGGTTTGTTAAAATATATGCATGTTACGTTGATTTAACCCTTCTCTTGCTGAATTTTAAAAAATAGTTTCTCCTTCTTTACCCATGCCCTGTTGTATAATTACATATACATGCATCTTCACTGTGTACAAGTATTTCGCTGTGCAATCACTGCTGTGGAGTGTACTGGTTGCACAATCAACTTGTAAATAGTGCAGACCCTGATGAGACAGCTCTTGCAGGAGCTGTCTCATCTGGGTCTTCACTATTTACAGGTAGGTATATTGACGTTAATAGCAAGCGAAGGGTTAATACACAGGAGTGAAATTTAGGTCAGTCGTAAGAATTGATCAAGTTTCATTGCCAGCTAAAATGTTAGTGTTTTTTTTACCTGACAGAGACAGCCATTGGTGCCTTTGCAAACAATGGATGCCAAATTCAGACATTTATTACAGGAGCCCTCTGTTTGTTCATGCAATACGTTAGACATGAGTTTACAATTTCTGCCATGGCCGAACGTTTTTGTGTTCATATGCCATTATATAGCTTCATCTAATTAATAATCAAGATGACATTGGTAATTATAACGGACTCATTGAAGCAGCACTGTTAACGTGTTTTTTAAATTGATTTACAGTGCACATCTCTTTTTTTAAAATTCGAATAAAATGTCATAATATATGAAACCCGATGAACACCTGATGAACAAACCATGTTAGACAACCTCTCACCTTGATATATGTACATATATGAACCTGTAAAAACAAACGGTTACTTAATTCAGGATGAACATAACGCAGAAAGACCCTACAGAAAATTGCTGCATATTTGTCGGCCTTTATTAAGCTGCTGTCATTATGTAGACCCCCAGATTATACTTATATTGGATAGTCGCTGTAGACAGGTTTTATTCAAAAGTTTTAAATGGTTAGCAAATTACGTAGAAAAGTAGTTAAATGTTATAGGGAATTAGTATTTCCAAAATATGTACGAATCTTACCGTGGTATATTAAGGGCATAGACACCACCAAAACCTTGTTGATACTGTTTCTTGTTTCTATTTAACAAATTTCTTTACCAGGCACAATTAACATTCCAAACCATCTTTTTACAATACGTGTGAAATATAATTGCATGTTGACTGCTAACAAATGTGCTTCAGCTACAGTAAAACACAACACGTTTTAAATTTGTGTTTACTAAGGTGTAGTACGAAATGCTATGCAGGAAGCTGTTAAACGTTCGTCATTATTTTGGTCTGCATTGATTAGATGTATTCCAATATCTCATTTAGACGCGTTTGTTTTGGTAAATATGAAACTTAAGGGTTAAAACGTACCCTGCTTAGGCAGATATCTGTCAACAGATTGAATCCTGATGAGACAACGGGTAACTCGACAGTTCATCATCATCCGGGCTCGTGTAACTCGACAGTTCATCATCATCCGGGCCTGTGTAACTCGACAGGGTCAACATGACCCGGGCCAGTGTAACTCGACAGTTCATCATCATCCGGGCCCGTGTAACTCGACAGTTCATCATGACCAGAGCTATTTGACACTTTGTCTTCAATGTTTGAACGAATAAAACTGTTCTAGATCAGAGCCTGAGCACGTATACATTTTACTGAAGGATATGCATCGTTTCTTCTCTAAATTTCCATACTATATTAGGTTACATGTAATTATAAATTTAACACCCTTCCATTTTTTCATCAGAACGATGGGGTGGGGGGAACGGTGGGGGCTACAAAATAAACATATCCTAGTGACAACCCTTGATATTGATTGGTTCAGTAAACAGTGAAGACCCTGAGGCAGTGCGGATCCTCGATGAATCTCCTGATCTGGATAAACAGTATTTGCCCATGTCCCATATATTCGATCACGTGTGTTTATGTGTTAATATTATGTATTATGTCTAACCATGCGCGTACAGTGTAGTCGCTTTAATATGTTCCTTTATATAATCCTGCTCACAATTATAGGAAATCGAAAAAAACAAACATGTTTTGATATTTCTCCGCAAAACCTATTTTGCAGGTACTCTTAAGAATCGCTCAAGTATACTCTTATAACTGAGTAACATTTTAACATTAGGTAGTGACAAAATGGCTCACTAACGGGTACATTGAGTTTGATTTTATTTTACCTTGAACAATTCCAGTTCTACATACAGATTTTTTCATAATTGGATTGTACAGTAAAACCTCTCTTAACCGGAATTATAGTAGAGAAGAATTTATATTTAGTTAGGAAGGTGACTGCTTAATGCAGGGTGAAAGTCATGCAGAAAGCTCCTCTAGGAGCTTTCTGCATGATTTCCACCCTGCATTAAGCTGTCACCTGTGTCCAAGACCGATATTTATACTAAATTTAACGTCCGGTTAAGAGAGGTTTTACTGCATCACGTTTCGAATGTTTTCTGTAGAACTATGTGCACTCATGGCATCATGTATCCCGTGTATTGTTGCGGTTCCCTAAAATGTGATAAAACAACAATAAATATAAAATGGGAAATGCAATAATTTGTGTTGACTGCATTGAGGTAAAATCTTCGTAAATAATCGAAATTCTGCGTTGGGTTTATTTATGATTTAGCCGTTATATTTTGAGTATCACAGTATGGGATTTGGTGGAGAAATAGAGGAGCTATTATTGAAAATGTTCAAATTCACTCATCTTATCTGTACCCCTGTCTGATCTACAATATTTTCTTACTTTCGATTTTCAAGCTTTTGAGAAACTTTAGATCACTAGTCAAACAGGATCGACCCTGGTCGTCGTTTTTGCGTCTAATCTCGATCCATGATGTTTGCAAACGCGATTCAGGCATCACTTAGCGGTTGAATTATTAAATGTTTTCGTCATCTGTATTTTGCATTCTATTTCCCTGGATCTATAAAATTCATTGGTTAATTGAATCGATTGCGTATCGCGTTAAATGTGATTTAACCATTATTCCACTAACCCTTACTCACATTTGCACACAGCTTGGGTCCAGATGAGACGCCGAGTAACTCGACGTCTCACCAGGTTCGTAGCTGTTTGAAACGTGATCAATAGTTTCTCAAAAACTTGGTCGAATCGGAAGTAGTTACAAATGCACCAACTCCAAATTTCAGCAGACATTATTTTTCAACAACAGGGTCTATTTTCTTATTGGTTTCAACTAGAGTAGAACCTGTCCTAAGTGGCCGTTCATTTATTGAATATGGGAGTTTTTAAAAGCATATGGTTGCTTAATGCATGGCAAAAAGTAACGCAGAAGCTCATATAGGACCTTTCGACCTGCATTGATCTACCACATACATGTACCTTACATATCCATAATTAGACCTCATTGTGATGGTTGCTTAACCCCTTCCCTTATATGAACGTGTTTTCACGCATTTGCAAACAGAGTAGACCCAGATCAGACGGCTCCTAGAGGAGCCGTCTGATCAGGGTCTGCTGTGTTTGCTAATAGAATTTGATAGATCTGTTTCTTTGCTTTCTAAAATGTCTACAATGTTCCACCTTCCATGTTTCGTTATAACTGTTTTGTTAATGAATATTCAGTAGGTATTGAAATTTGGAATAAACGCAGAACAGGGAAAGGGTTACGACAGATTCTGTTGTATTGTACTCCCACATAAGACATAACAAGGAATCAGATCCGTGCCATTACCCGATATATCTCACCTCTTGTCAGTTTTACTGCAGACAATACAAGTTTACGATCAGGTATGTTGAATCCCAGCAGTGTCTCATTTCGTGCATTTAACTTCATTAATATTCATGAAAGAAATAAAACAATGACAATGAATTCTATTGTGGCATATGAACACGGGATTTCATTTCCCCTTCGCCATGACAAAAACTTTAGAATCAGATATATGCTATTCATAAGCAGAAGGGGCATACCTTAATCAGAGAGCTCCTAAGGGCCTAGTACGGCCCCTTGTGACCTGTTTACGATTGCTAGCAACCTCTGGGCGCCGATGTTCCTACGAAGGTCGCATGACAAGTCACTGTTTATCGCGGGTGGTCTTCAGTAATCGTTTCCGATTGTGCCACCAATTTCAGTCGTATTTCAGTCGTAGAGAGGTTGTTGATGATATACAACAACCCCAGAGCCCAGTCACACTAGGCCTACGATCACTTATGACCTGTCTACGATTTCTAGCGACCTCTTGTCGCCGATATTCGTACGAAGGTCGCACGACAAGTCACTGATAATTGCGGATGGTCCTCAGTAATCGTTGGTACTCGTTTCTTGTCGTGCGGTCAATTTCAGTCGCAGAGAGGTTGTTGATCATGCACAACAACATCCTTACGATCGAACTGGTCGCCGGTATTCTTCATGAGGTAACCTAACAGGGTTTTAGCTAATCGTGCGACCGTCGTACGAAGGTCTCCAACAATCTTTAACTGGTCGTTGGTGATCTTCCCTACAATCGTACAACTATCAGCGACCTTTCTACAATTACCTACAAGTGTCGTGCGATTATCAATGACTGCCTAAAGATTATCCGCGACTAGGCATAGACCACGCGACCACACAACAGGTCGGAAGTGATTGTGGAACCTTCGTATGAATACCAGTGACTTGGCGCACGATCTGTTTTCAAATGGGTAAAAAATGCGTACATATGAAATAAAGTCGAAAGCAATTGCGTTCAACATAAACACTCAGACACACGTCTCTATTTCAACCAATGGGGTAAAATGTATTTTCAAACCAGTAACCTATAAGTCGAAGTCAGTCTCTTTTTTCAGCAGGATACTGTATTGGTATTTGTTTAAGTTATACTTCAAGTTATGAAATGACACAGACATGAAACAGAAACTCGCTTTCATTATCTGATTCATACTCCATAGGCAATGATTGCTATACAATTATCTTTGATAATTCATTTAGTTGGCCCGGTTTATCGACTTCCGAATTTACGGTGTTTTAATAAACTATTACATTGACGTATCACATTAAATTATATGGGTTTTCCATTTGGAAAATTGGAAACTGAGATTTCTCGATAATGGGTGTACATGTATATAGAACGAGGCGTACGATATAAACATTGCACGAGGTATACACAGGCAATACATTGTGTATCGCCATGCTCCTCACCTCTTTTAGCGCAAAGTATTTGTCTGTAAACAATGACGTCAGTCGCAGAGGACTTTTCTTCAATTTCGTCTTTAACCCATTCCCTTATTGACGCCTTTTAAAGCCTTTGTAAAAGTCACATTTTGAAACCATTGTGACAACGGTATCAAAATTATTCAATTCTAAAATTTCCCCTTTTTCTAGTAAATGCTCCATTTCGGTAGATTTATTCAAAGAGGCTGGGTCTAAAATAGCCTATAATCTAATGCATGAACGAATACGTTATATCTCAAGCAGATTGATTTGGATCCTGATGAAACGCTGAGTTACTAAATCTTGGCGTTGCAGTTTGATCCAATATATTTGCAAGGGTAATCGAAAACACAGCCAATGCAGCAAGTTCTAGGAGCTTCGACGGTGAAAGAGTTGAAGGTGGATGATTACAGATTATTTTTAGCATACCATGCTCATTATTCTAGCACATTTACAATGTATATCAAGTGCATTTACTCTTAAAAAATTTTTTCTAAAGGTCACATCGTCAAAATATAGTTTTGCAGAAATACCCCCAAACTAAAACATAATAAAAATATGTTTTCTGACTAACAACTTCACTAAACATTATGGCATGAAATGAGTAGAAATGACATTTAATGCATTTGCATTGCAGAGTAGAACCCGATAAACTCTTCGTGAGCCAACTGTGTTAGGGTCTAATCTGATTGCTTCTGAAATATATATATACTTTTTTTGGTTTCCCTTGTTAACGCTGCCATTGTTAAAACATTCAGCAAATGCATATTCATACAGTCATTATTTTTCTCACGAATATTCAAACGATATGGACTCAACGAGGTTCTTCAGTCTGACTGTCACCACTGACTACCACTATAAGAAGTAGAATGATATAGATATCAAACAGAAACTACGCTTCTTATTTAGTTTATACAATCATGCATCTCAGCAATAATTGCAAAATAAATCGTTAACCCTTCGCTTGCTATTCACGTCAATATACCTACCTATAAATAGTGAACACCCAGACGAGACAGCTCCTGCAGGAGCTGTCTCATCTGGGTCTGCACTATTTACTAGTTGATTGTGCATCCAGTGCACTCCACAGCAGTGATTGCACAGCGAAATATGTGTACACAGTGAAAATATATGTAATTATACAACAATGCACGGGTAAAGAAGGAGACATGTATTTTAAAATTCAGCAAGAGCAGGGTTACTACATCCGATAGCTGGCTAAGTTTATCTACTTTCTTCATCGCCATTCACATTGATTTAACCATTTTCTGTTATATTTAAACCCAACCTCTTTGAATAAATCTACTGAAAAAAGCATTTAATCAAACAAAGGACAATTGTAGAACTGTGCAGTTTTGACAACAATGTGATAAATTGTTCTATTTATCACAATGCTTACAAAACGTGACTTATACAGAGGCATAAAAGGGATAAGAATATCAAAAATCGAATTAGAGAGACTTTGAAATATGAAGGGTTCGGATTAGCAAATGTTCGGAAATACAGGAAGTTTAGTTTATATCATATTAAAGTAACATAGCGTGTTAAGTCAGTGTTTACGCACCAACAACAGAATTAATTTCCAGAATGGCCACAGTGAGATTTACTGTAGATAGGATATGGTCTAACCGACGGTGATTTATTGGTATAAGTAGTTAGATTGCGTTTTATCGGTCCCTCGAGAGTCTGACACGTGTGATTATGAGCCTCTAGCATGATAATATAAAGTCAAACAGCAAGAAAAACACATTAACCCTTTCTCTATTGAATATTTATGTAAGGAATAATGACTTAGCCGAAGGTTTATAATGACATATGCACGCAGGATAGTTTGGGACTATAATCAGATATAGTTTCCTAAGCAAGCAGAGCAGACCCTGATCAGACGGATCCTCCTGGACATGTTTGTTCTTGGTCTGCTCTGTTTTCAAAAGCGTGAAATACGTTATTACGAAAGGAATAGTTATTTATTTACATAGAACAGGGACGTTTTGGCCCATGGCATATTTCATCGCAAATCTCAAATGTTAGACATTAACACATTGAAAGCTGACTATTCAAAATGAACTGGGTTTCTCAGTGTTCAACTGTATATTCCAATCAGTACACACCGTTACGGATGAAATTAGCTACACAACTTGACAGAGAAACTGTGAACCTGTACCTAGCATCCCGCATTCAAAGGGTTCCAATGGTAGGACACACATCACTCTAAATGGCATACCGAAATGACATTAACAATAGGAGACACATCACCCTGAATGATATGCCATAATAAAGTTAACAATGCAATCGTAAGACATACATCACTCGAAATGGCATACCGTAACAAAGTTAACAATAAGACGTAGGATACACAACACTGTAAACGATCTACCGTAACAAAGTTAGCAATGCAAACGTAAGACACGCATCACTCTGAACAATATACCGTATCAAAGTTAACAATGCATATTTCAAAGTCTCACTAATTCGAATTTTGATATTCTTATCCATTTTATGCCTCTGTATAAGTCACGTTTTGTAAGCATTGTGACAAACATCACTCGAAATGACATACCGTAACGACGTTAACAATACGACGTAGGACTCAAATTACTTGAAATGGCAAACTAACCATGTGATGTGTGCTCAATTCGTATTTTGTATTTTCTAATAGTTTGAGCGAAATCCGATCCTGTTAGACATCAAAAGGGACATTCTAGGCAGTAACAATAACATGCAATTGTGTTCAGTACAAAGGAGTTACCAACACCTTTTTACAACGGTTTGTATTTGCGGAAGGCATATAGTTATGACCCTTTCCGTCCATACGTACTTAAATTCATCCGGACGTACCTACGTCAAAATGTGTGAGTCAAACGCTTTCTACACCTTTGATGACGTTTAGCTGCAAAAATGCTTGATAGAATTATAGTCATTTGGGGTTTCGTATATCAGACACACAGTGAAACGTGCGTGACAAATTCCTACGATATCTACTATCGGATTTGATTTAAACTCTCACAACACTGACATTGAAAATGTCAGTATGTCGATAGTCATTTCATATGGATAAAGTTTTAGGTATCGCGAGTATGTTTCCTTCTTCCACAATATAGACAAACCATGGTGTACGTGTACAAACTTACAACAAAACTACACAATTGTGCTGGTATATTTTTCTAAATAAACATAATAGCATACAGTGAAGACACATACCTGATGTGTCTTTAACCATTTCCCTCATATTGACGACTCTGTAAAAGCCACTTTGTGAAACCATTGTGATAAATAGAGCATTTGCTCCTATAGGAGCAAATGCTCTATTTATCACAATGGTTTCAAACTACAAAATTCTAAAAGTTTCCTTTTCTCTAGTTAATGCTCCTTTTCGGTAGATTTATTCAAAGAGGATGTATCTAAAATAGCTTATGAGGTAATGGGCTAATGAGAAGAATTCCTCTAATCAGCATCGCCACCTTTTATCGCCTTGCAGTACTGTTTTTCAAACGTTTTATTGATATGAGTGTTCTTGTATACACATCCCAGAATCAAATACAATTAATTCATAACGTGTACTGTGACGAGTTAAAAGTGATTAACCCTTTCCTTTATATATAAACGCGTTTGCATGCAGTTACAAATAGAGTAGACCCAAATCAGACTGTTCCTATTTGGGCTGTCTGATCAGGGTCTGCTCTGTTGTTAGCTAACAGAACTTGATATATATGTTTCTTTACTTTCTAAAATGACTTCAATGTTCCACCTTCCATATGTCATTATAGCCATTTTGTCCATTAAAATTCAGTAAGTTTTGAAATTTGGATATTGAAAGGGGTAATATTAAGAAGTTATTCCAGAAAGTACAACTTCAATCGTTGCTATGATTATTTACTTTAAATAAGTAACATATCTTCTATTAAAGTCGGGTTTATTTACGATCAAAGCATAATATAGGCCGGCGAGTATTTATTCTGCTTTGTGATACATAGACTAATCCCAGATGTAATAAGTTTTCCTTTCTCATCTTGTTTGTGGCAATTTATCAGCATATTTATGTCTGGAAAACCAGATAAACAGTTTGATTACGTCGTAGGTACATATCACCAAATAGAAAAGCAGTGTTTATCTGTCTCGATAGGTGGATTAGATAGTCTTCGGTAAAAGGTATACTCGAGAAAAACCTTGCCTGGACGTTATCTGATTATATAAGCTTGTCGCGTCCTTGAAAAGGGGGTATCACTGCATGGAAAACCACGTAGACTAAGACTAGCTGACGCGGCGTCTGGTAAGGTCTGCATTGTTTGTGAACCTTCTTATCCACCTTTCCGTAGAACGTGAAGTTTGATTAGGGACCTCTACACATACGTTATGTCTGATATAGGTCTACACTGTGTGGCAATGCCTCAACAGATTTAAACTGCAAATCTTGGGTACCCGGAAATTATTGAATTTTCAATGACCAGGGTCTTCTTTGGTCACTTATGAAATGATACAGATCTAATTCTTCACTTTCTACCATGGAAAGACTCACAGTGTTCGTAATGGCGCATGAATACATATTTCATACATGTATGTACATGTATTTGTTCCTGTAACAGATAAGACTAACACTTATAACTTATATACGTACATATGCATGTGTGGATCAGACTGAAATAGCGTTGAAGCGACGTAAAACCCTAATCAAAAGCAAAACATGTGAGATATATTAGCATAGTTAAATATTTTATAACATATGTGTATACATGCATGCGTGGTATATTTGTGTCGCCGCACAAACCGTAAATATTTATGTTAGTCGCGGGTCCAAACCTTCCCAGGGCTATTCAAAGGGGCAGCGTCTGTAATAAATACAAGGCGCTCTTTAGGACACTTTCTCTCTGAGACAAAAGGCGTCAGCCATTCATTCGTTGTGTACTATCAAAGTGCATATACATGTAACATGAAAATACGTCAACATAGGACAGAAATATGAAACGTTATGAATGAAACAATGGTTCAAATATATTTAATTAAACCAAATAATTCACTATAATTACCTGTAATTAATACAACTTGATGAAGGCGCTCTTTAGGATACTTTCTCTCAGAGACGAAACAAGGCGTCAGTCATTCATTTGTTGTAATAACAAAGTGCGCATGTGCTATTACAGTAGCGGTAAACATAATTAGAAAGGTGAAAGGTTAGATAAACTGGTTAGACGATGAAAATGAATGACCAGGGGCGGATCTAGAGGAGTGGGCAATGATAATACACAAAAGGAAAGAATAATAAAAGAAGTACATAGGATCTACATATGACATATAAGCTATAGGACATCTCTTAGTTAAAAGGATCTATGAGGGATATTTGCATATATACACGTTAGGTATATTTGTTTATACATCTTTATATATTTTGCATACTAGAATACCTGGTATTTTACAAAAATATATGTGTTGTACATTTTCAGGCTTACATTTGTGGTTATATGTGCATACATACCTATATTTGTATACCTACAGCTGTACATGTGTGGTATGTTATTTGTATACATATTTGTGTGGTACTGATGATTATGTGTGGTATGTTTGCTTACATGCATGTGTTGTGTATTAGCATACATATATGCATTGTGTATTTACTTACATACATGCTTGTGTTTTTTCCGTCGATTGCTCTACCTGTGTGTTTGTGCACGAAACAACGCAATTTGTCCCATGCATTGACAACCTCAGGGTCGTCCTCAACCTATTAATTAACACATTACCCCCTAGTGACGCATGTTTGCGCCTCTATAAAATTCCAATTTTGAAACCACTGTGATAAATAGAGCATTTGCTCCAATCGGTGCAAATGCTCTATTATCACAATGTCTTCAAGACTACACAATTCTTAAACTCTCATTTTCTATTGTTAATGCTTCTTTTCGGTAGATTGATTCAAAGAGGTTGAAACAAAAATAGCCTAGGAGAGAATGAGTTATTAGTGGGACGTGGCGATAAGAGTGAAGAGTACAGCCATGGTAATACTCTGTGACAAAAAGCAAATTAAAAGCCGGTAATAATTATGTTCCACGAGTGTTGTATTCTTATTTCGCATTCTTATACCTTCGTTAATTTATCTAAAGATTACCGACGATAATGAACGGAATGAACATCATGTCAAATTGGGAGAGTAATGCCATTTCATTAAAACTTTAAAATGTACCCAACATATTCTATCGCCAATCGATAGTTTGCCTAACACCATGCATGTAATGCCTGACGCTGGTAATCTGTTATCCTCGGATATAATACATAACGCATATTGTGTTTGAGAGCAGATACACCAGGGAGCCAATTAATATCACTTAATCTTCATTATCTCATCTTCTCCTCAGCAGTAATTTGTTTTATACCAATTTTGATTGATGCAGAATTTCCGTCTTTTTTACTGACATTGGGAGAAAATATTGTAACAGCTCTGTTGCGCTTCAGGATATCGTAAGAACAGCTTCCGTTTGTAAATCTTTTAACCACTGTCATGTCATTTTGTGGATATTGTACAAGGATCACACATTAAAACCCTTTACTCGTTAGATATGCCATTTGGAGCCAAACGGAGCAAATCCAGATCATACGGCTCCTGTATAGCCTGCTTCTACAGATTCTACCATGGCCAAACGTTTATATAATCATATACCATTATCACAATTCCGCGAATAAATATTTACCCTTCGCTTGCTGAATTTTAAAATACATTTCTCCTTCTTTACCCATGCCCTGTTGTATATTTACATATATCTTCACTGTGTACAAGTATTTCGCTGTGCAATCACTGCTGTGGAATGCAATTGTTGCACAATCAACTTGTAAATAGTGCAGATCCTGATGAGACAGCTCCTGCAGGAGCTGTCTCATCTGGGTCTTCACTATTTACAGGTAGGTATATTGACGTGAGTAGCAAGCGAAGGGTTAATGATGTCATTAGTTTGACCTGAACATTCACCAGGTAAACATAACATTAGCCACACTTTGACAATCCTTACAAACGTTTGAATATCCAGACCTAAGCAAACTTGATAGTTATTAAGTTCTCAAATAAATACATGCATCAATGCGTTCATAAACTTTACTATTTCCTATTGATTTCGTTTCTTATAGGTGATAGTGCTGTTAGATTTCTATTACATATACTTTTCTAACTTAAACTGATATGACTATCATTAGCTCTGACATCTTACCAAACATCGATTAAATGTTTACCCGTATGCTTTAGTGTGGTTTTTGTGTTCTGCAAAACATTTTCTACTTTTAACATCAAGTTGCCAATTAGATCAATCACATGTCATGCGAGGCGTACATTAGCTTTCAGTTGGTAAATTGCAGAACTCCCACTTCAGAAATAACCACAATGTTTGATTGCGTTTAATGGCGCAAACTTCAAGCAAAATGTGAAATATCACTTAATCTCTTTGGTACAGTATACGGCTTTAAATATTCAAGTCGACATTTGGCGTTTTAGGAAAGTAATTATATTGGCAATGTTAATAAATAGCGCTTCGATTGTTATTTGCCAAAATAAAACGGCGAAAATGTACACTAACATATCGTCTGCCACAGAAAGTCAGTTAGAAGTGATATCTCTGCGTTTAATTTCACATACAGTACGCATTTAGTAGTCCTTGCAAAACGTTTCTGTTACATTTTTATATAAAGATTCACGATGCACCTGCGAAATACTCTTCTTTAGATTGTACACACCTTTTAAGTTCTGTTTTCCAAGCTTTGAAACAGTTTTGATAGTGTGAAACATGTACAGTAAAATCCCTATATTAGAACCGGACGTTAAATAGTATAATATCGGTCTTGGAGACAGATGGCAGGGTGAAAATCTGCATTAAGCAACCACCTGCCTAAAATTATTTTTCTCTACTAGAATTCCGGTTTACTGTATAGTATTCATGTACTGACAAAGCGTTGACCCTAACTCACTTCTGTGAGTGTACCTGTGCCTGTCTAAGACATTTTGCAGTTTTGAAGATAGGATAAAGTCACACAGGGAATGGCTTGGTCGATCTAGCTCAGTTACTTTTTTCTGGCAAAACCTGTTTCTCAATATCTGCCTTGTATGACGGGCATTGTTTGTCATACAACTGGACAATGTGCTTCATTGCTATTGGAGGTCGGTGCTTTTAGAAATAGTTCCCAGTATAACATTTGTATTAACTGGCCAGTCACAGATTTGCTCTTTGGTACCAAAAATTGTAATGCAGGTTCATGGTTTGTGAAACATATAACGAACAATAATTTCTTTACCGACTGTGTTCGTTTTGGCAATTATGGGACGCCTAAATGTGTAGTAGCCCATTCTCGATAGACTTGCTTTGTTTTTTGTTCAAAATAGTGAACCCAGATCTCACCACCTGTCATGAGCAGTAAAATATTACTTTGGGTGGATTTTTATTATAATTTCAATTTTGACCGATCCTGGTTGTTGTTGTTTCCCTTGCTTGCTTTTGTTATGTCGGAAGTTATAGGCAACACCTCCTCTATATACGGAATCAGTTGTAAGACAATTGTCAAACTCAAAACTCCAATTTTGCGAGGTTGATGACTGCTTTTACAAATTGTAACCCTTCGCTTGCTATTCACGTCAATATACCTACCTGTAAATAGTGAAGACCCAGATGAGACAGCTACTGCAGGAGCTGTCTCATCAGGGTCTGCACTATTTACAAGTTGAGTGTGCAAACTGCACTCCACAGCAGTGATTGCTCAGCGAAATACGTGTACACAGTGAAGATATATGTAATTATACAAAAGGGCATGGGTAAAGAAGGAGAACTGTATTTTATAATTCAGCAAGCAAAGGGTTAATAATGAATATACTACTGGGAGTAGTAAAGGTTAGCCCTTTACTTGCTAGATAAATTGATGTGTGCTTAATCCCCGATCCGTTAGAATTTTTACATCCGATATTCCGACAAGTGTTACACTTGTTACTTGCTATACATTAAGGCGTTTTGAGAAACTATTGACCGAGTATCAAACAGCTTGGATCCTGGTGAGGCACCGAGTCACTCGGTGTCTCATCTCGATCCAAACTGTGTGCAAATATCAGCAATGTCACGTTTGGCAGGCAATGAGCTAATAACAAGAGTCACTGCAAATTAGTTTTAGGTGTGTCCAAGTATAACATCGGTATCATACATCGATAACATCAACAATGTATGTTATACGCTCATTCAGACACTGTCTAATTTGAACTAGCAGATGTACTTCATAGGAATTTAAAAGATTAATCGCCAGCAATGAAGCCCAGCTGACTGACGTTGTGTTTTCTCGCCAATCATGTAAATGTCATCTCCCCTAAGAAATGAATATCACAATTCATTTCTTCCTATGTGATACATACAATCCCAATATGAAACCTAATCACGAAGATAGGATTTTCTTGCCAGAAACATATTGCATTCTGTCTTGCGTTTCGAAGAATGCTGACACGTCAAACATTTCTGTATTTGGCTAGTATTCATATTGTTTTGAAATCTTTCAACTCTAAATAACGTTCTTCTCTAAATATTGGCATCTACTTTCATTCCTAAAGTACATGTGACTTCTGCTATTCCAACAGCCAGAGTGCCAGCCAGTTTAGATCTTGACTAGACACTGAGATAGCCAGAGTCTCACCAGGATCCAAACTGTTTGCCCAGGTCGTCACAAATCGGTGCATAATGTTGAAAAAAGAGTATAATTTTGATTATAATTACATGTATACCCTTTGGAAACCGCTCATGAATGTACTTAGGTAATGGAGTACTGTTATAGTTGTCTTGGTCTGTCAGGGCTGTAGATAAGAAATGCGATGTGTTCATAACATCTAATGAACTATTCTTTAATTCAGAGGAGCAACAGTACTCATATACTAAAGTCATCATTTCTCCACCAAACCCTATGGTGTGACTACTATTTAGAATGGTCTCGAAGAGTCGATTCTAAACAATGGTCAGAGCATAGGGTTTGGTAGAGTAATACATGAACTATTCTTGAAAATGTTTTGATTTGCGCATTTTATCTGAGCCTCTGCTTTATATTTCATCGCCTTACTTTTATCTTGCTGCAAGTCATTAGAATATTTCTTAACAATTAATAGTTCATTACACATGGCTTACAGTTGAATAGATTGCCATTGTGCAAAAGCCTGTCATGCGGAATGTGCAATACACGTGTAAACGATAACGATAACTGGATACAGATCAACACATATAACAAACGATGACATTATGTCATAGGTCTTATGTTTTATAGATACATGAATGTGTATGATCTTTACATATAAATACAGATGAATATGTGTTTGTTAAAAACTCGAATTGAATGAAATCATTTACGACCAAAGTCCCAGCAATTTTCTAACTACCAATAATCAAGAAAAGGTTGCCGTATGCAAACAGTGAAAATCCAAATCTCTTGTAGTAGTAGTTTGATCAGGGGTATGCTGTTATGGAATAATAGATCCGGTTATACGGTTTCTGTCATTTAAAACGTCAACATTCCCGTGTTTGATATTCGTGATATCATTATGGCTAATATTCATCAGGTAAAAGGTTATGCCTAGGTCACACATTCACGGATCACCTCGCCGGTTCCACTACGGATTAAATCTCACGGATGATCCCGGAAATGCCAATTTCCGTTGTGCGATACGGATGCATACAATGATGCGACAATGGGCTTTTACGGTCACATATTTGCGGATTTGAAGCCGGATTTGCTACGAATACGATCCGGCATCACTCGTGGTAATCTGTACTGATCCGTAGCTTTCCGTATATTAGCCGTAGTCACACGTAGTAGTACTTGTATATCAGTGACAATTTTTGTACATGTTCAAAGTTTGACCACGGATCAAACAGCCGTAGTGCATCCGTGCTATTCCGTTTTATACCTTTCTTATTCGTACTATTCGAAAATTGTCACGCATATACAAGTACTACTACGTATGACTACGGCTAAATCACAGAAAGCTACGGATATACAAGTACTACTACGTATGACTACGGCTAAACCACAGAAAGCGACGGATATACAAGTACAACTACGTATGACTACGACTTAAATACAGAAAGCTACGGACCAATACAGATTGCCACGAATGATGCAGGATCGTATCTGTAGCTAGCCCGGCTACAAATCCGTGAATGTGTGACCTAGGCATAACACTGTTTAGGTCACTAAATAAATATGTTCCCTTCTGGTAGATTTGTTCCCTTCTGGAGGAGTCCTTGCTTTTCGAAACAATATTATCACTGTCACATTATCATAGTTTTTCTATATGTTGCCTTATCAACGATAATATAATCTACTTTAAAAGCCTTGCGATTTCAGTCTGGTATGTGATACATGGACTGGTAACAGGTGGTCTTTTTTGTATTGATTGAAGTAATTTTCAATATAAATGTTTGGTATAAACTTGAATTACGCGGTCTATTTGTATGATTCTAGTTTTATTTGCTTTGGCTGATAGAGTAGAGTGTCCAGAAAGAAACTCCATATTCAATAAATATGAGTCGCTCAATTAATGTTATGGCATAATCTTTGTCAAGTGCTTAGTTTTGATAATATGATATGATATTTTATTGTTTTTATGCCCCCAAAGGCGGGCATATAGTGATCGCATTGTCCGTCCTTCCGTCTGTCCGTCTGTCCGTCCTTCCGTCTGTCCGTCTGTCCGTCCGTCTGTCATTCCATCCGTCCCAAATTCGTGTCCGGTCTGTAACTTCTTCATCTATGAATGGATTTCAATATAACTTGCCACAATTGTTCACCACACAGAGACGATGTGTCGCGTTCAACTCCCAGGTCCATGGGTCAAAGGTCAAGGTCACAGGGTACAATTACTTTGTCACAAATTTCGTGTCCGGTCTGTAACTTCTTCATCTATCAATGGATTTCAATATAACTTGCCACAAATGTTCACCACACAAAGACGACGTGTTGCGTTCAACTCCCAGGTCCATGGGTCAAAGGTCAAGGTCACAGGGTACAATTACTTTGTAACAAATTTCGTGTCCGGTCTGTAACATCTTTATCTATCAATGGATTTCAATATAACTTGGCACAGATATTCACCAGACAAAGACGATGTGTCGCGTTCAGCTCCCTGGTCCATATCTCAAAGGTCAAGGTCACAGGGTATAATTACTTGTTTATCTGTGAATGGATTTCAAAGGAACCTGGCACAAATGTTCACTACACAAAGACGATGTGTCAACTCCCTGGTCCATGGGTCAAAGGTCAAGGTCACAGGGTACAATTTTTGGGGGCATTTGTCATGTGACTGTGACATCTCTTGTTATTATATTGTATTATATTTGATACGATAGTCTATGATATTATATTATTTGATATTAGATTGATATTATATTATATAGATTAAATTTTGCTTATCACTTTCTTAGTTTTCATAATATTACATCATATAATATTATATATTATATTATATTCGATATGATATTATGATATTATATTTATATTATATTATATATATTATATTCTATATTTTATTTACAAAGTTGTATTATATGAAATCGTATTAAATTAGATATAAATGTAATTATATTATATTACATTATATTATTTACATATCATATCATATTGTATTATATTATATTGAATATATTATATTATAGAGACTCTCAAGTGTTCACAATTTACACGGAATAGTCAAACGGGTACATGTAGGAATAGTCAAACGGGTATTTCAAAATTCGATGCAAAAACTGATGCTTGCCAATAGCAATTTCCATGGTGTTGTAGTTTCCTTTTAGTTAAACATGTAAACATCATATAAGGTCTCGTTTGCATTTCCTAAATGTTTAATTATAAAATATGTATATATTCAATTTCATTAATGATTTGTTCTATGGGAAGCATCAAATAGTCGTTATGTGTTATCCGGTTATTGCTGGTTAATATTGGTAGCCAATACTCGCTGATAAGATATGTATTGATCGGTCAAAATGTGTTATGTTCAACCACACCCTATCCTACTGCTACTCACAATCGCAACGGAGAGCTCGATTCTGATGAGTTGTACAGTAGACCCTCGTTACAACGGGGGTGTTTGTTTCCAGACATTTAGCTGGTATAACGAGGTTGCCGTTATAACGAGTTTTAATATGAAATGAACCATATGCCAGTGTTAAACTAATACCAACAGGTGAACGCTTAATGCAGAACACAAGAAGTGCAAAAAGCTTTTGCGATCTTATTGGCATTGAACCTATTTATTCAGCAGTTGTTTAAAAAACTTAACGGTAATATTGTTTAAATGCATACTGCCGGTACATGTATAACGAGGGTGCCATTGTAACGAATGCAGGTATAATGAGGGCTCACTGTACTATATCGGATTTGGCGAGTAAATATAAACTACTTTCAAAATACTCCTCTTTGCGACAGCTCAGGGCAAAATGTTTTCATCTATTGTGTTTTCATTGGAACTCTGGTATGAACGAGATCTATTCCCAATGTAAAGAAGGAATCAAAGAAATAACGCAATAAATAAATGTTCTCAACTGATTGCCACATTTATTACCTGTACTTACATGAACAGCTATTTCCTATTCATTATGTTCATGTACAACATGTACAAACAATCGTTTTGTAGTATGAAAGAAGTGCATTACCCCCCCCCCCCCCCACACACACACACACACACACACACACACACACACACACACACCACACACACACCTTATAACTTGAATTTTAATGAAGAAGAATTTAGATATTGTTTAGGAAGATGTCTTCTTAATGCAGAGTTAAACTCTTACAGAAAGCTTTTTTAGGAGCTCTTTTGCACGAGTTTCACTCTGCATTAAACCGCAGCCTGTCTCAAAGATCGTCATTAATGCTAATTTGAACGTATGACTTAGAGGGATGTTAGTGTACCAGCAACGGAAGGCGAATATTAATATAATCGCAAGTAACATTTTCTTCATGGATTTGGACCTACATAACACTCCTTCTGTCAATGTCTGCTCAGGCTTATCTCATTCTCTCTCCTAGACTATTTGCAGACCCCATCTCTTACATGTATAATACATTTACCGAAAAGGAGCATTTGGTAGCGAAAAGGAAACATTTAGATTTGTGTAGTTTTGAAACCATTGTGGTAAACAGAGCATTTGCTCCATGGGAGCAATATTAATGCTCTATTTATCGCAATGGTTTCCAAAAATGTACTTCAACACAGGCGTCAAAATGCGTCAGTAGGAGGGAATGGGTTAACTGTTTGTCCATTAAATAGTATTACACAGCGATATCGAACAAACTGGTTAAAATTTAATAAAAGAAATATACATTTTAACATTTCACCTGATAGACCGACCTTTTGATGCCTTTGCAAACGGAGCAATCCAGCTCAGGCGGCTTATGTGGGGCTCAAGATTTGCACTGTATACATGTAAATAAATTAGTTAAGATCTTGGTCCATGCTTATAAAACATTTAGTTGAGTCTGAGTTCGTTCTCAAGTTTTTGATTGGTCAGATTTGAGCCTTTGGCTCAAATCTGACCAATCAAAAGCTTGAGAACTCGAATGTGACCAATCAAAAGCTTGAGAACAAAACTCAGACTCAACTAAAAGCTTTATAAGTATAGACCCTGATTCTACAACATATGTTATGGTAGAATAATCATTCTGCGTTCGAATAATTGTAGCTATTTCTGGTTCATACAAGCATTAATTCTTGCATATTTATTATGTAAAAGGTTTAACAGACGATAATTGCCTTTCATGATGAGACTCATTGCTAATAATTAACCCATTTGTGCCAAGTGTCCCTTAAAGACGACACAGACAAACAATGTAGACCTGGATCAGAGGGCTCCTTCAGGAGACCTCTGATTAGGGTTTGCACTGTTTGCTGAAGCCGTCGATGTTAATGAATTATGCCAGCAAATGCTTTATTTGTTGTGTCCCCTCAATATGAAAAAAATGGATGAGTCAGATATGAAAATCTGGGCGAGATTTCTTTTAATAATATGGCATGAATGGGTTAAACACTAGGATATAGATAAATCATGCCTGTACAGTGAACTTGGCTTTCCGAAACGTCAAAGGGTTTGGATTGAAGATAACCCTTAACATGGCTTGATGGAAGTCCTATGCAAACAGGTTTGGTCCAGACTGGACGCGTCAAGTGGTGTTTCATTAAAATTCAAACTGTTTAACATCCGGTCTGTAACGTGTAGGAAAGGTCGAATGAAGTCTCTGTTTGAAAATACGAAGTATACAAATGTATGAATGGGCAAATATTCCGCATTAGACTAGGGGATAAATGTGGCATCTGTTTTTTAAAGATCGATTGTTTTCCCCGATATTTGTGAAACTGTATTGTATTTTTGTAGAATCTGTTCTGGGTTTAACCCTTATTCTGCAGATCGCAGACTAGCGGTTGTCTGCAAATATCTTCGATCCAGATCAGACGTATTGTAACATGGCGTCTCATGAGAATGCAAACTGTTTGACATTCGGTTGTAGTGTCTCAAAGGCGTGAACGAATCGCAAATACAGTAAAACCTCTTTTAACGGCCACTACATTACATCAAGTATTTTGTGTTAAAGGCAGGTGGCTGCATAAAGCAAGGTGAGAGTAAAACAGAACGCTCCTATAGGAGCGTTCTGTTTTACTTTTACCTTGCTTTAAGCAGCCACCTGCACTATATACAAACTATTTAACACAATTTAGTGTCCGTTATAGAGAGGTTTTACTGTGCGTAATATCTGCTTCACATAAGAGATTGAGAAACCATTGATTACATTTAGACTGGATAAGGGTTAGCAGTGATCGGATTAGTGAGATAGATTGATTTGCGTGTTATACGTGCATTTAGCCTCATGTTCTTAGCCTGTTGTGCTCGAGCTTAAGACATCGTTTGAGCCTTTTACCCCATGAATATCGATGAAAGAAATGATAACATAGCAGATTAATTTTCAAAATGGCATATTTACACATGAAATGTTTGCTAAAGCAAAACCAGTAGGACCATATCTGTATTTCTTCATTAGCAAACATGGCAGACCCTGATCAGACGGCTCCTATAGATATCGGAATAGAATGTTACCACTTACGTAATTGGAGTGTAAAAACCGTTGGTATAAATAAAACACCAAATTAGCGTAGTGTCTCATTTGTATCCAAACTGTTGGTAAGGGTTGTCAAGGATTCACCCGTAGTGTGGTAAATGTTGAATCACACTGTTAGCGAAGGTATAAAAGTGCAGGTTTATTTCATTATATGTAAAATTGCGTATTTATATGATAAAAGTGTAATTTCGTCAATTATCACTATGTTGCTTCCACTGGAAGAAACGATTCTAAGGAGTGGTCAGAACATAAGGTTTAGGGGAGAAATGAAGGAGGAAATAATATACCTATGTTAATTATGCCTGTTTTATGTTCTTGGCCATTATGAGCCAATTATTGCAATAAGCACATTTCTTGTTTATTATGTCAATATTCTCCATTAATAGATCTAAATATGATTTATACGACGGAACGTTAAGCGCAACGACGTAGGTTGCAAATCGAGATGAAATAATTGTTGGATATTTCTCCGCCAACCTTGTATTACTGCTCCTCATTAGAATCCCTCTCTGATCTATTTATATGATCTAGAATCCCCTCTCTGGTCTATTTACATGATCTAAAATCCCCTCTCTGATCTAGTTACATGATCTTAGAATCCCCTCTCTGATCTAGTTATATGAGTACGTTTCTGATCTATAGCTGAACCTTTCTTAAGCGGTCATTAATTTGTTAAACACAGGATTCTGGAAAGACATGCGGTTGCTTACTGCAGGGCAAATGTAATGCTTTCTGCGTTACTTTTGACCTGCATTAAGCTATCGCCTGACTTAGAGAAGCATAATTGGACCTTTTGTGGTGACCCTTTATGACAGGTTCTGTTATACAATCCTGGTTGCTATCTTCAGAAAGTTGCTATAGGAGCGTTTCGCATAACGTTAGACCAGCTACCGTATGGTTTACAAATCCGCAGTTAGACTTCCTTTGAGTGGTCGCATTAAAGAGTCTGTATTGCACACGTAGTTTACACCTGTCGTGAACAGAGGTAAATGGTCCGGATGATATTTATGCTCTTAAATAACTTTCAACGGTATGCCTATCATCTTGGTAATGTATATCTTGGTATCCATTGAATGTACGTACCTTGTTTTTACCTCTCGTACCGCAGTTGTGTGACTTAATTGTCATTCAGGTTAGCATTGTACTCTTCTTGCAAATGATTTTCCGTCTGGCAAAACATACATGTAAGGTCGGTATGCGGAACATGTATAATTCTATGCACAGCTTTGTAGCGTATGTGATTGACCATAATCATTTCACAGCTATCAACATAAGTCCCGTACATCATCAATTTATCAATCATCACTATATAACTAATACAGTAACACAGTTATCATGCACTCATGTATACAATCAAGGTAAGGGGAACTGGTACACTGGACGACTGACTTTAACCCATTTGCTCCCACGATCCCATATATGGGACATAGGCAAACAGTGTAGACTCTGATCAGACGCCGCATGATGCGGCGTCTGATCAGAGTCCACACTGTTTGCTGATAGGAATTTCAATATAAAACAAAACGAAATTGAAATTTTAGACCAGTCACCCCTTAGATAAGATAAAACAAGTAGATTAATCCAATATATAAACATGGAATAATCCACTGGGAGTAAATGGGTTATAAACCAATGCATCGATAAACATGACAGGCAAAGTAAACACCACTGACACACATGTTACCGTCGTTGTAGTTATCTCCCTTAGGAGTTCTCCACCAAATATCTAATACCTAATGAAGGAAGGACATTAACTTAAATCACTAGATCGGAATTGAGTCCCCTCTAAACTGAACTTGTAACCCATTAAACCGAAATCGCATCCTTCTAAACCATGGTTTTACCTATCTAAACTGTACTTTTAGGTAATCAGAATTAAGTTAATTTAAACAGGTGGTGGCCAAAATGCAATGTAAGCTGCCACGCGTTCAGTTGAACTTCGATATATTTCACTTCAATAGACCATACACATTAGTTCGAGATAACAGAGTTTCACCGCATCCAATTTATAATCTGACCAATATCTCAAGGTAACAGCTTAATGCAGGTCTAAAGTAATACTGAAAGCTCCTGTATGTGCATTCAGCATTACTTTAGACTACTTGCATTAAGCTGTCACATGTGTTTCTAGATACATGTATGTGTAGTTATACATTTTAGAGCGATTCTGTATTGTAAATTTTGGAAGGACCGAACTTCAACTGTATTAGGCTACTGGTACTTAAACTGATACTAGTTTGCAATTCAGCTTTACTGTGTATCATATGGTAGTAGTGTGGAAATTCTGAACCTTTGATTTTGTCCCTTCATATGAGAAATGTTGCGTATGGCACACATGTTTTTCATTATAACAGAAGTCATAAAATAATTGTTTAGCATTGTGCTTTGCTCGTTACATTATGACTTCTTTGTCACACAATATTGTTATTTGCTTCCATGCATGAGGCGGGTGGGATTATTGATTTGTATGGTACAATGGTTTATCTTTTTTTAAACGTCATAGTCATTTGTTTATACCTTAGAATAAACATTTTGTACTACACGGAGATGTCAGTATCTGACACGAACATCATTACACACGTACATTTTATGATAATTCCTGAACTTCTTTATGCGTGTTTGTTCCTGCTTTTCCTGCTTTAATTTACTGAGTATGTCACCCTTTACTCCGTGAATATTCAAAAAATGAAGACACCATGAGAAGTGATTAGATTATTCTTGACCCTTCGCTTTCTATTCACGTCAATATACCTACCTGTAAATAGTGAAAACCCAGACGAGACAGCTCCTGCAGGAGCTGTCTCATCAGGGTCTGCACTATTTACAAGTTAAGTGCGCAACCATTGCACTCCACAACAGTGATTCCACAGCGAAATACTTGTACACAGTGAAGATATATGTAATTATACAACAGGGCATGGGCAAAGAAGGAGAAATGTGTTTTAAAATTCAGCAAGAGAAGGGTTAATAATGACCCATGAATACAGAACATTTTGGCGATGACAGAACCTGTAGAATCATATCCGTACTTCTTGATATGCAATAGTCAGAGTCTGCTCTGTTTGCTTATGATATAATATCAACAGGGTTCTATAGTTCTGCCATAGTCAAAACGTCCTGTGTCCATGTGCTATCGTAACAATTAAGCTAATTAATATTCAATATATAATTAATTCTAACATGATTATTCATGGTATAAAACACTACAACATTGACCTTTACCCTTTAGCCTACTCAGTATAGTTTCGTCCAATGAAAGCAGCAACTGCTTTGAACTTAAAAGACCTAAACTATTCATTAGAACCTGTCCTAAGCGGTCATCAAAAATGAGGTTTAAATATGCGTCTGTAAGGCAGGTTGAAGCTTCATACATGTACTGAAGAATGCTCCTATATGAGCTGGCCTCATTAGTGTTGCCCTTCATTAAACAAACACCTGCTTTTAACACTCCTATATTCAACTACTGAATGGCCGCTAACAGCAGGTTCTATTGTATTTTTTAATCATGCACGGGTAAAACGGGTGTCAGACAGTGTTGACCTGATGAGATGCCGAGTTACACGGCATCTTATCTGGATCCAAATTGTTTGCAAAGGCAAATATGGATCTGTGCGCATCTCATTGAGTGTGAGGTTAGGCGTCATTTGTTTGATTGTAATAAATCCATGTATGCTATGTTGTTATATATATTAATTTATTAATTTGCGTTATAAATTAATAGTGTTTAACTTTAATCAATACGCTATGTTAAGTCATTAATGAACCAGCTTTAAACAAATACTACTATATTGAGGAATTAAGTCTACAGACCTTTATTAGTATTTAGTCAATCGATATAGACAGATCCTAGCTTCTGTCATTCAGTTACAGAACATGTCACCAGAACACTCAGTATTTTCCAAATTCCGTTTATTCCCATTTAGTTAGAGATCAAGTTCAGAAAAATATTGTATTGACTAAATGCATTCTGACCATTTATGCAATCCGGAATCGGCGACAAAGAGCATCCATCAACAGAATACAAATTGGATGTTAATGTAGCTCCATTGCTGGTCAAGTGCACACGCGTTGCTATTCTGCTTCCTGTGAGAGCTCATTTCCAGTATCTGTTTACATTAACACTTTAAATGCGGACGAGTGTATTTGTTATATTTGCATCGTGTAGATCCAGATCAGATGCCTCCTTGCAGTTTCTACAGTGTTGGTAATTGAAACTTATCTCACACAGTATGACCCTTCATACAGAATGGACTGTTCCATAAATCTATGATTGATTATTGCACTTTTATAGTATAACATTCAAAAGGATAAATCTCCTCATATATTGATGAGCGATAAACGTAGTTGATGACCCACTTTATTTTCTGACCTAATACTCCAAGACAAATTTCAAATTCTGAAACAGAGCTCGAGATAAGATGCGTAAAATTAAACATGTTCAAGAATAGCTCCTTTATTTATTAATCAAGCTTTATACTGTGACCACATTTTAGAATCGTCTCGAAGAGGCGATTCTAAAGAGTAGCCCAAGTAAAGGGTTTGTGGAGAAATAATGATTTTAGTATTTGCATACGCTCCTTTATCTATAGATCTGCTGACGTCCTCATTTCTCTCCCAAATCCTAACCCTTCGCTTGCTATTCACGTCAATATACGTACCTGTAAATAGTGAAGACCCAGATGAGACAGCTCCTGCAGGAGCTGTCTCATCAGGGTCTGCACTATTTACACGTTGATTGTGCAACCAGTGCACTCCGCAGCAGTGATTGCACAGCGAAATACGTGTACACAGTAAATATATATGTAATTATACAACAGGGCACGGGTAAAGAAGGAGAAATGTATTTTAAAATTCAGCAAGCGAAGGGTTAAGCTGTGACCTCTCTTTAGAATCGCCCCGAAGAGACAATTTAGAATAAATGATGACGTGGAGAAATAACGGTGCTACAGTTTAACCCTTTACTCCATGAATATTCATTTAGGAAATAATAACATCATGAATACTAATTAGACTACTAACATTTTTAATGGCACTTGGACTTATGAAATGATGACTCTGGCAGAAAATGTAGAATCATATTTATATTATTTCATAAGCAAAGAGAGCTAATCTGGGTCTACCCTGTTTGCAATGGCGTTGAAAGGCGTGTTTATGGTAGTGTAAAGGGTTATACACTACTGACGTATCTTACCCATGTCCCCGTCCAAGAGATGACAGTTCCAATGGGAAATGTAATGGTATAAAAGCTGGACAATGGAACATCGAGGATGTGTTTGTGTGGCCATCTTCCTGTATGTTTGTCATTTCCCGATAGTTTTGCCAGCATCTCTGTCTGGCCACGAAACGTTTGATATAAGATCTCATGTAACTAGACTTGGTATCGGTATTCAACTGAACATTAGCGCAGACCATTTGTGATTGGATATTACAACTTGTATATGTCTGTGTAATAGTCTTACCATGTCATGACATATTTAACATTACTTTAATAACAAGTTGTCAAAGTTATCTACATCTGTAAAATACAATTAAGTTATGTGCAAGGAATACCAGTCAATGAACATGCAACGCGTATTATAAGGTACAATTGTAATGCTAAATATTCTTAAATTTTTTGGGATAAAAAGTATTACAATAGAACCTGTCTTAAGTGACCATAAAACAAAGGTCTAATTATTTATCTGTAAGACACGTCATAGCTTAATACAGTTCAAGTATAATGCAGAAAGATATTTTGTAGCTTGCTGCATTACGTTTGTCCTGCATCAATCAGCCACCTGCTTTTAAGACTCCTATAATCAATACATGAATGGCGGCTTAAGACAGGTTCTACGGTACAGCCATCGACCAAAGACAGTATTTGCATACAATATCCATCGATAAGTATTTCCTAAGTCAAACTACTTCAGATACGAGTAGTGTTGGACATTCCGGTAACCCTCGTCCCGCTATTAGGGACCTGACTCGCATTTACAAACAGCTTGGATGAAGATGAGCCGCTGAGTAAATGGGCATCGCAACATAGTCCAAGCTGTTTGACACTCGGTCAATAATCCCTCAAAAGATTGATCTTATCGAAATAGTCAAAATTGCACAAGATTCGAATTTAAGTCGAACATTTTTTTCCACAGAGGGATAAGTGTTAAAAACCAATATCTGGCTACAGACATTTCATTTTCATTACTTTGTCACAGTACGGCGCAACGTTGCTCGGCAACCTTTGGAACTACGCCCATGTAAACATAAACTGGAATCAGTGAATGTTATAGTATAAATAGTTTCAAGAATATACTTTGTGTTCTTATCGCCTCATCCAATCAATTTCCATCCAGGTTGGAGAAATGTGATATTGCATTATGTTGGATACAAAACTGCTCGTGGAATTAAATAGGCGGTTGGGTTTGAGCAAGCGACGGTGTTCTTGAAAACAGTTTCTAGTTGGAATATGTGTGTATCAGGTGTCTTGAATTATGTAAGCCAGAAACTGGTAATTTAAAACAAAAGAAAGTTAATTATAAATTCATGCCTAACGTCTGTTAATTATAATCACATGCCTGTATATTATATTATATGATATTTAGAAATACATTATTGTCCATGTATGATGGTACTTCACTATTTATATGTTACAAAAGTAAAACTACCACTTTCAATTCATATTTTCATTCTAATGCAGATATATATTGAAAAATAGAGTTAAATACATGATTTCTAAGTATATACCCATCTATTAAGATATTCAAACGTGACGTAAATATATGTGAGATGTATTTAATGACCTCTATATGATACATTGTATTTTGTTCTGAAATATTCTTCAGAAGCAGGAAAAAAGATGACTGTGCTAGTGGATACAATTAAATACTGCATTGCGTGTTAAATATTTAGGTATGTGAAAGTGTCATTGTGAGATATCGGGTTGGATAATGAATGAACTGTCAATGTGTTTACAATAATGAGTGAAATGAACAGACTCTGTCAGGAGATAAGGATTTGGTTATCAAGGCTTATTGATAGATATGTCTTCGACATAGGTAGGTATAATCGTCGTTTTTACTTGATAGATATATGACACGTACATGTATGTAACATGGGTTTCTCTGGCATAAAATATACCCGTCGATGAGGAGATCGAAACTCAATATCTCTAGTCAATCGATCACTCTCTCGCTTTTAAGGCTATGTAGTAGTGTTCGACCAGGAATCTCGAGGTCTAAGGTTCGATCCCCACACCCCATTATTATATTTTCCTTCAGAGAAACATAATCAACTCCAGTTACACATACGTACACGTTTGTAAATAGTACTACCCCCTACCATCCTGTAGGTGCTATATGCCCATTGGATGCTCTCAGTGATGTTATATTTTCTGGACCTTCTGGATCATTACTTCCGATATTATTGAATAACGCTTAAGCCGGTGCTATGGGCGTAAATAGTAATGTACTTTTAAAAACTGCTAATAAACATTCTCAGGAAAACTGAGTCTTCAATTTCCTCTTCACATTTCTGCTTTTGATTTTGAATGATTTCCTACTTTCAGAAGGTATTGAATGGCCCTGATCAGATGGCCCTCAGGAACTTGGTCAATACTGTTTTCCTATGTCTTTTTTACGGGACGCTCAGCATTAATAGGTTAACATGTGAAATCATCTTGTACAGTAAACCCTCTCTTAACCGGAAGTCTAGTAGATAAGAATTTAGACACTTTTAGGCAGGTGGCTGCTTAATGCAGGGTGAAAGTCATGCAGAAAGCTCCTGTAGGAGCTTTCTGCATGACTTTCACCCTGCATTAAGCTGCCACCTGTCTCCAAGACCGATATTCATACTAAATTTAACGGCCGGTTAAGAGAGGTTTTACTGTAATAACTTATTCTCGCCTCGTTATTTATTGCGCTTGTAACAGGAAGTACTCTTGAGTATACGTAATTATCTAGTTGTAATTATGTTATTCAGTTCATTTAAGATATTTCCGGATTGAAACCAGTATTGATAGCATTTACGTATGTAAACATTTGAAAATGAACTATTTTATAGATGTTCAACAATTACATGTACATATAGTTATTATAAAATATTTTGATTGTGTTTTAACATTTCAATTGTCATTTATAAACACGACCGACACTGCAATATTAGATTACCTGCCGTGATTGTATGTATTACTTGTATATAGACCAATAAAATATTTAATGTTTGTGAAAGTAATCTATCATTACTTACACAAACAGTTTTGTTATTTATAATACATTAAACGTATTGAAAATATCTCATCAGGTTCTTACTGTAAATAGAGTTTACTACTTCTAATAGTTATATTGTGTATGTTTGAGTATTGTATATTTAAAGCCCCTATTTGTTTGACGTAACGGGGTAGTTTTCAGTATGATTTCTATGTACAGTAATCTCTTTTGAGGTAACCATCTATTATGAAGTTTAATTCTAAATCATAAAGGCATGAGGTTGCTAAATACAGTACGAAAATTGTGTAGAAAGCTCATGGAGGAGGTTGCTAAATTGAGTACGACAATTGTGTAGAAAGCTCATGTAGAATGTTGCTAAATTTAGTACGAACGTTGTAAAGAAAGCGCATGCAGGAGGTTGCTAAATGTAGTACGAAAGTTGTACAGTATGCTCAAGCAGGAGGTTGCTAAATGTAGTACAAAAGTTGTACAGTATACTCAAGCAGGAGGTTGCTAAATGTAGTACGAAAGTTGTATAGAAAGCTCATACATGAGGTTGGCAAATGTAGTTCGAAAGCTGTACAGAAAACTCAGACAGGATGTTGCTAAATGTAGTACGACAGTTGTACAGAAAGCTCATACATGAGGCGGCCAGATGTAGTACGAAAATTGAACAGAAAGCTCATACACGAGGTCGCTTAATGTAGTACAACCCAGGATAACTTTCGGCCTGTATTTATCAACAACCTACTGTTACAGACACCTTTGTTTATTCATACATTGACAGGTTTAGAAAGTGTTTACTGTACTTCATTAGAACGGTTGTTACTTCTGGTGTGTGATGAAGTTCAAACTGGTATGCACTAACTGAGATACACGCATGCAGTTGAACTTCGATAACTCGAATTTCAAGGGAGCATACACATTTGTTCGAAATAACAGAGGCTCGAGTCATCCGATTTAAAACCTGACGAACATGTTCACAGCTTAATGCAGGTCTAAAGAAATGCTGAATGATCCTGTATGAACTTTCAGCATTACTTTCGATCTGCATTAAGCTGTCACAAAGGTTTCTAGATATGTGTAGTGATACATTTTAGAACAATTATATGTTGTAAATATTTGAAGGACAGAACCTTTAGTTCGAGTCAAACTGAGGTTCAAGTTATCCGAGTTCGCGATATCGAAATTCAACTCTATGTTCTTTGCTTATTTTAATATGTTCTTTGCTGTGATACATGATCATACTATTCCCATTTTGTAGACACAATTGTAACAATGTTATGAAATAATACCTATGGTTTATTGCCATTAATGCTCGTTTTGGATAGACATAGCTCGTGCCAAAGACCTATGTGCAGTACAAATGAAAATGTCAAGAGCTATGCCGTGGGTGAAATTAACAAGCTAGGACAGTTAAAATCTCACGTTTGTCTGCAAACCTAGAAATTAAGTTCCTTTTACTGTCCATTCATGTTCGTGTCTTGAAGGATTAACTAGTTGTATATTGTAGAGTGAAAGCGTAATCCTTTCCCTGTTCTGCGTGTATTCCGAATTCCAATACTAACTGAATATTCATGGTAGTTATAATGAAATACGGAAGATAGAACTTTGAAGCCATTTTGGAAAGTATAGAAACAGATCTTTCAAATTCTGTTAACAAATAGAACAGATCCAAATTAGACGGCTCCTATTGAGGAACCGTCTGATCTGGGTCTTCTCTGTTTGCAATTGTGTGAAAACTTGTTTATATGAAGGAAATGGTTAAGCGAAGACCCCATTTATAATGTAGTTTAAGGCCAACCATTTTGAACAAGACAAGATAGCAACGCAATACCATATTTGATTGATCTACACTTTTCACTGATTTAATTTCGAGTAACACGGTGTCATTCAGGATCCATGCTGTTTGACACTCGGTCAACACATTTGTGTCCATGCTTATAAAGCTTTTTAGTTGAGTCTGAGTTCGTTCTCAAGCTTTTGATTGGTCAGATTTGAGTTCTCAAGCTTTTGATTGGTCCGATTTGAGTCTTTGGCTCAAATCTGACCAATCAATAACTTGAGAACGAACTCAGACTCAACTATAAGGATTAATAAGCATGGACCCAGACTCAACTAAACGTTTTAAAAGCATGGACCCTGACAACGGTGATCGATGTGGAAGTAGTCCGAATTGCATCAGATCCAAGATCAAGCAGACACTGTTTTTCAGCTGGGTAAGGACTACGAATTGCCATATGTAACGTGTAGTTAACACATTAGTGTTCATTGTCCCTGAACCCCTTCGTCCATGAATATTCACGTAAGAAATAATGACGTCATAAATATTAATCAAACTGATTTGTTGTAATAGCATATAGACACAATAAATGTTAGGCACGGCAGAAACTGTAGAATCATATCTATATTACCTCATAAGCAACCAGAACAAACCCTAATCAGAGGGATCCTATAGGAGCCGTCGAATCTGGGTTTTCATTTTTTGCAAAGGCGTAGAAAATCGTATTTATGGAGTAAAGAGCCATAAAGTAGACATCTGGTCAGGGTCTGCACCTTTTGCTGCACCAAATTCAATTCAATTCAATTCAATTTCTTTATTTCCTCCAGATAGGAGATATGAATAACAAACATTGCTGTACAAAGTATATGTATATAAAACAAAAAAGAAAAACAAACTCTTTACACAATACACCCATAATAATGGTTAGGTAATGTAAGAGATTAAGTACTTTCGACACGTTATATAATTATGTCTACAAGTACATGCCGTTTTTAGATTTCATATCATCATAACGTCATGCACAAGTGAAATATCAAACTACATTCTACACATTGCAATACGCCTGATAGAACCCTTATCGAAAAGAAACATAGGACTTCTAGGAGTAATACATAACTGTATCAGCATGCTCTACATTTAAGATTTAAGCAAGAATTCATACAGTATACTGCCCAAGGTAAGAACTAGACGGGGTTTCCATACATAATATAGGGCGTGGTGGGGGAAATGGCGGATTAAGTATCTGAGCCCTGCAGTAAGAAACAATCTGCCAATGAAAACCCCAGAATTATTTTTATAATAATATTGTTGATGGTCGATTGAGAAAGGTTTTAACCCTTCGCTTGCTATTCGCGTCAATATACCTACCTGTAAATAGTGAAGACCCAGATGAGACAGGAGCTGTCTCATCAGGGTCTGCACTATTTACAAGTTGATTGTGCAACGAGTGCACTCCACAGCAGTGATTGCACAGCGAAATAATTGTACACAGTGAAGATATATGTAATTATACAACAGGACATGGGTAAAGAAGGCGAAATGTATTTTAAAATTCAGCAAGAGAAGTGTTAATATACAGTAGAACTGTGATAGTTTGAAGTCAGATAACTCGAACTTCGATATAACTCGAGGTAAAAGTTCGATCCTTCCAATCTACACACTACAGAATTGTTCTAAAATGTATCACTACGCGTATCTAGAAACACGCGTACAAATGTATCTAGAGACACACATGACAGTTTAATGCAGATCGAAAGTAATGCGCTGAAAGCTCCTGCAGGAGACCTGCATTAACATGTGAAATTATGAAGTTGTCCAGATTAGAAATTGGATGACTCGAATCTCTGTTATCTCGAGTAGTTTTTATGTTACCTTGAAGTTCGAGATATCGACGTTCAACTGTATTTGCCTTATGATCAATCCAATATATCTATATATCTTCAAGTATATCGTACGATGCTGATGTACAAGTCTATACTGGCGACAATCCAATTAGTTGGCAGTGAAACAGCAAACATCTGAACTCAAAATCACAATCGTGAAGATGATATAGTAGCTGATCTGTCTGGCCATGGTTCTCCTTGTTTAGAAGGCTTCACTTCCATATTATTGCCAGTGTATGTCTCTTTCTATAGATAAATCTGTGTTGTGTTTACAGTAAAACCATGTAAAGTGAACGCCAAAAATATATCGTATCCTATGTATCGAAAGCTGATGGCATTTTAATGCGGGCGAAAGTTATACAGAAAGGTCCTGCATGAGTTTTTTTTGTATTATATTCAACCTTCATTAACACTTTCCAAATTCCAATACCCACTGAATATTAATGAACAAAATGGTTGTACATGTACCCGTTTTAGAAAGTAAAGAAACAGATATTTCAAATTCCATTAGCAAACAGAGCAGACCCTGAACAGACGGCTCCTATAGGAGCCGGCTCGTCTTACATGTATCTGGGTCTACTTTGTTTGCAAATGCATGAAAGCACGTTTATATGAAGGAAAGGGTTAAACCACCCATCCGCTGAACCCTTTCCTCCATAGGTTATTTTTAAACCCAACCTCTTTTAATGAATCTACCAAAAAGGAGCATTAACTAGAGGAAATGAACATTTTAGAATTTTGTAGTTCTGAAACCATTATGATATTCCTTAGGAGCAAATGCTCTATTTATGACAATGGTTTCAAAAAGTGACTTTTATAGAGGCGTAGAAAGGCGTATATATGGAGGAAATGGTTAAAGACTCCTACGTTTATTTATACATTGGTCCCATTAGAGGTGTTTACAGTATTGACTATTGAGACAAATCTAATCAAATTATATATAACGATACTTTTAGTTCAGCAGATATGTCATAGCGTATGTAGCCTTGAGAAATACATCTGTTTACTGTAGTCTTTATTCACGTTGATGTTTAGTATGGAGATTAAAATGTTAACAGACATATTTCTAACATTCCTACAGGATCAAAAGGACAAGGTGTCCCATTGGGATTTATCACAGACGATGTGGCACCTCTGTGTATTTCACCTTTCAACTCTGAATTGTCAATGGTTCCAAACTTCAAGGAGTTCAAGCTTACAAGGGATATACAGGGAATTGTTGAAAGAAAATGTAATATGACAAACAGTGCAGATCCTGGCGAAAGGGCTCCTCTATGAGTTATCTCATCTGTGTCTACACACTGTTTGCAAAGGCCAATAATGTCTCGCTTTCCGCACCATAAGCGTTACGCTATTGAACGCTCCGGAATGGGACTTGCCTTTCCTTGAAAGACATACAAATTAAAAAGGGTTGCACTCACGAATAATTTTGCGCAAATGAAATGAAACATTAATGATGTTGGTGTACAGAATTTTATTTCTTTCAAGCACTTCCCCGATTTACATAAATCAACTCGTTTTTCGCAGGCGACTTTTGTTCTCAGATTTAGAGTCTGAATACACTGACGTAAACAGTTCATTATCAGACCGCATAAAAATAAAACATGTAACTTTCAAGGCCGTTTCTTATTAATTCAATTTAAAATGTACACCATTTCCGTTAAACATTTTACGAAATTATTTGCTAATTTTCTGATTTAGACATGCAGTTAAACCTCTCTTTAACAGCCACTGAATTACATCATGCATTTTGTGTTAAAGGCAGGCTCCTATGGGAGCGTTCTGTTTTACTTTCACCTTGCTTTAAGCAGCCACCTGCACTAAATACCAACTAATAAACACAATTTAGTGGCCGTTATAGAGAGGTTTTACAATGATTCCAACAGTGGGTGATTACCATTGATTGCAATTCTGGTTGAACCTGTATCTCACTAGCCGTTACCTGTATCTCACTAGCCGTTACCTGTATCTCACTAGCCGTTACCTGTATCGCGCTAGCCTTACCCGTATCTCACTAGCCGTTACCTGTATCGCACTAGCCGTTTCCTTTATCGCACTAGCCGTAACCTGAATCACATTTACAAACAGCTTACATTTGTAGATCCAGATGAGACACCGGGTAATACACCTTTATACGCCTTTGCCAAAGGGGTAGGCCAAGATCGGTTGCCGAGTGTCTGGACAGAAGTTGAATTTAAGATGCAAAAAATACGTGTTCACGTTTTACTCTATTATTACACATTTCTACGCCTTTGCAAATAGAGTAGACCGAGACCAGGCGGCTTCTATAGGAACTGTCTGATCAGGGTTTGCTCTGTTTGCTTAGAAAATAATATAAATGTAGGTGTGTAGGCCATGGTCAACTCTTCATGTGTTGATTTGTCAATTTAAAAATAAACTAATTAATATTCATGATGCCATTACTTCTTACGTGAATATTCATGGAGTAAAGGGCCAATACTAGATCTGTAGTTTCTCAAAATATTGATCTAATCTGACGTAGGCAATTACGTAGGCAATTACAGTTAAACCTCTAAACCGTTCTTCTAGTTGAGTAGAATTTAGAGACGTTTAGGCATGTGCCTGCTTAATGCAGGGTGAACCTCATGCTGAAAGCTCTTCGGGGAGCTTTCTGTATGACTTTCAACTTGCATTAAGCTGCCACCTGTCTCCAAGACCGAAGTGTACTCCTTGTTTATATAGCACCAGATCAGAATTTAGAGATACGTGTTTGACAGTGGGAGACAGGGTTAAGATGGCATTGATAGTGGATACATTGTAACTTACAAACATCAATAGTGTCTAGTTAGAGATATAGTAGTCTTGTTGGTTCTCATATCCATGCAATGTCGCTTGCAATACCATTTTGCGCCACGCCTTTTAAACCATACTGTGTGGGACACGAGTCACTAATTTTCTTGACAAACAGTGTAAATTCAGATGAGAGGGCTTTTAGAGGAAACCTCTAATCAGGGCCTCCACAGTTTATCAGGTAAAATCCCTAAATATTCACCATAATCATGACCTGTTTGAATTTAAACCATAATCAAACATCGTCGGATAATGTTGCAAAGACTTGGATCAAATGTACCTGGATCAATGGGTCACATCCTTGCTAGCCAATATCTCTGTAGACACAGTCATTTGACTTTCTCTGGTACCACAGACAGACATGCTGAATAAATCTTGGCCAACGCGGTTTAACATGTACTGACAGAGACGTCATGCTTTATATATTATAGTCTTGGTTCATAAAGATACAATTTGCAGGTTGATGTTAAAGGAGGGATCAACGCCTGTTTAGGACATAGTGTTTCACCTTGAATAATATAGTCTGGTTTTGATATAGTGTTGTTTCGATAAAGGTGTGAGTAAAACACGCGTACGACACCGTTAAACGAATTGTCATACATGAGAGCAACATTTTATCAAATTCCGGGACTGAGGCATTAGCGTAAGGTTCTTCGTTGTATTTAGAGAACTGCAACCTCTGAATATATATGACAACTTCCTTTATGATGCTTGGATCAGTATTACATATACTACAGGGCCCGTATATTCACAAAGCGCTGAGTCTGAAACTTAGACTCAAAACTCAAACTGAATATGCCAACGTCTCAAATATGTCTCTGCAAAATGGAATGAAAATTGCCATGAATAATAATTTTACAGATTATATTGGCATACTCTTTTCTTAAGTTAGTCAAAACAATATTATTCAAGCTGTGGTAGTTTCCATTCTGAGTCTTGAGGCTGAGTTTCAGACTCAGTGCTTCGTGAATACGGGCCCAGGTTGTAAGATTGAAATTATCGTAATCTCTAACATACAACGTTGCGATCGTCGTTCAAATTGTTTCTTTCCGTTATTTCTTACATGCTTTAGGCCTCCTGACAATGGTATGGTACAATAGCACAATGTTGTAATCAATACAAGAATATAAGAAAAACGTACATGTTGTTCAATGTAGGATGGACTATGTTAGACCTTATTGTAATTCCTGTTGTTTGAAATTAGCCGTAATTGCAGCCCGCTAGAATGTACGATATGGCTGGGCTTTCCGTGCGTGTCGTACATTGGGTCGTTGATGTCATTGTTATACACCAGATTCCACAAATACCTCGGCCATTGCATCTAACCTTAAAACAGTCATACCTATATGACAAGACATTGTTTTTCGCCGTTCTTATAATATAATGTAAAATAAAATATAGCGATGGTTGTGTGCAAGACTGTATTATCCAATCTTTATAAGAATTTAGGTTATTTTTCTTCTATTTCTACTGGAAAGCGCTCTCAGAGTGGCAAACAGTTTTGACCCTGATGAGACACCGAACTACTCGGCGTCTCATCTGGGTCCGAAGTGTTTGCAAAGATAAGCATACACTCAGAATAAAATATGCATACACTCAGTGTAATAATGAGTGGGTCGTCACTGAAATGTGATTGTGTCTTTAAGTATGACTGATCCGCCCATTGCAACAGGCCATGTGATAGTTGGCCATTACAACAAGCCATACAACTAGCTTGTCTTCGACGTCGTCGGTGAAAGAGGTTAGGTTTGCTCAGACGATAGATAAGAATACATGAAATGCACAGATGGTAGTACAGCACTAGCCTATTGGAAACTGGTTTTAATGTGTGTATACATGTGAAATATGATAAACGTTTGGAATATACCACTGCGTAAAATCATTCGACAGCTTAATGGAACTGTGTTTAATAATGTATCCCGGTGAATCACTAGATGAGACAAAGCATGTGTTTAACAGGAGTAACTGTTCCTGGGCGATAGTTCAAATATAAGCCCAACCAGACAAGGGATTTTAATCATGATTTAAACAGTAATGGATGTTACGCTCGCCATAATTTAGTGCCGATGACTAGCTATCTATCCCATTTGTCTGATTTGTAGGAACCACAGCAATGGTGTTTCCGTATTGAGATTGAATAGTTCATAAATGTGATACTAAATATACTGAAAACATACAATGCCATACTAAATTATTTTAAGTGAATCAGTCATAAGGAAATGTAACGTTGTTGAATATGAGCCAATTACTGATACGTTTAGTTGACCACAGACAATGATGGGAATTTCTGCTGAAGGGAATAAAGCTAAGGAGATAACAACTGCAATAATAAACTAAATCATAAATGAAATAACAAATAAATTGAAAGAGTACAATAGGCAATCAATTGGACACATATTTGTCTATCGTACAAACAGGAATAGAATCAAGTGTGTTGATATCTAAATACTGTTGAAAATGTAACATTTCAAAGTAATGAGTGAATCGTCACTGAAATGTGATTGTGTCTTTAAATATGAGTGATATGAGCAGGTTCTGTCGCGAAGTAAGGATCTGGTTATCAAAGCTCATTGACAAGTACGTGTTCGACATTGGTGAGTACAGTTACGGTACATCATCTCTATTTAACCCTTTACTCCATAAATACGCCTTTCTACGTCTTCACAAACAGGGTAGACCCAGACCAGACGGCTCCTATAGGAGCCGTCTGATCAGTGTCTGCCCTGTGTGTTTAGAATGTAATATAGATATTCATGATTCTAAAGGTTAATTCATGGCCAAATATTTATGTGTTAATGTGCAATTACATGTATAGCAAATTAATCCAATTAATAATTATGACGTCACTATTTCTTATATGGATATTCATGGAGGAAAGGGCTACACCAGACATTCAAATTAATATATTTACGACACGTGGCAACTAAATGCATGGTTACAGTCATGCTGTGTGATTTTTAACCGGCATTAAGCAGCCATCTGCTCAAACGGATCTAAATGCTTCTTTACTAATACCCGCAACCTGACTCATATATGCAAACAGCTTGGATCCGGAAATAACGCTGAGTAACACGGCGTCTCGTTAAGATGTAAGCTGCTTGACACTCTGGCAGTAGTTCTTAAAGGCATTGCTCGATTCGGAAGTACTTATAAAGCTTTTTAGTTGAGTCCGAGTTTGTTCTTAAGCTTTTTATTGGTCAGATTTGAGCCAAAGGCTCAAATCTGACCAATCAAAAACTTGAGAACGAACTCAGACACAAATAAAAAGTTTTATATGCATGGAACCAGATTGCATTATATCCAAATGTGGGCAGATGTTTGTAAAAGCTGAGTAATAATTAACTGTTATTATCCCCCGTCACAGTCGGGGTGATATAGTGTTGTCCGTGTGTTCTGGAATCGTATCTCAGAAATACCTTTGAAATATCTTTGAACCTTTGTATAAATGTCAAGTACCTAAATGAATGTGAGTCTGCAAGTATCACTCATAGTGACCTAGTTATAGCTTAGTGTTTTCAAAAAGGCATAACGATCGTATATGTCTGGAGCCATATCTCAGAAAATGTTTGGCGCTTTTCTATGAAATGTATAATTATGTTAAGAAGCGTAAGGAAACGCGGCCATGCAAGTATCATTTTATTGCTTTTTGTTTATGAAAAGCGCAACCGTTTTGTCCTTCTGATCAATTACACAATAAAATTGTTAAGTTGACATATTTGAGCATCATTTTCCCAGTCGTAATCATCCGTAGTATCAGAAACAGTAGCAGTAGTAGCAGTAGCAGCAATAGCGGTATTATTGGTATTAATAGTAGTAGTAGTTGTTGTTGTTGCTGTTGCTGCTGTTGTAGTAGTTGTAATAGTAATAGTAGTAGTAGTGGTGGTTGTTGTTGAGAAACCCTCTGATCAGGGTCTGCACCTTTTGTCATTCAATATCCTCTAGCAAGTTTAAAACTTTCATACTAAATGGACACTGTATTTCCCTGTAGACCTAATTATCGCATATGTATAAACTTACGCATGTAATGTTCATTTTACAGTAAAACCTCTCTATAACGACCCCTAAACTGTGTTAATTATTTGGTATTTAGGGCAAGTGGCCGCCTAAAGCAAGGTGAAAGTAAAACAGAACGCTCCTATAGGAGCGTTCTGTTTTACTTTCACCTTGCTTTAAGCGTCCACCTGCCTTTAACACAAAACACTTGATGTAATTTAGTGGCCGTTATAGAGAGGTTTTACTGTATATGGTTTAGTTCTGTCAATTTGCGTGTTAGACAAACCTATTACATGGAAAATCCCATGAAACTGTTTAACAGAAGAACCACCATGCCGGACAAGGAGGTAATGATGACAGACTATGGAAGCCTAGCATGGTCGTTAAGGCAGATAATTAGTTTATCTCACAGTGAAATCTTTGTTCATGTCTGGACGGAAATAACAGTTCGGAGATCCATAACCTTGAAAAGAATGTCACAGAATGATGTAGGCTTTTCTGGAAATCATTCCCAAGTATATTCTAATTGAAATGGAAAATGACCCTCTGTTTGAACTGATAGTTGTACCTCTACTTATAATTATAACTGTACCTCTATTAGAACTTACAGTTGTCCCTCTACTTGAACAGTCAGTTGTCCCTTTATTTGAACTGTTAGCTGTCCCTCTACTTGAACTGCCAGTTTTCCTAATACATTAAAAGTCGGTTGTCCTTCCGTTTGAACTGTCATCTGTCCTTCTACTTGAATCTCTGTCTGACCCACTTCTTGAATGGTCAGTTGTCCATCAGCTTGCTTTATATGATTTAACACATTCCCTCATAGTGACACATATTTGGCGTCTAAGTAAAAGTCACATTTAGAAATCATTGTGATTAATAGAGCATTTGCACTATAGGAGTAAATGTTCTATTTATCACAATATTTTCAAAACTACACAATTCTAAGTTTTCCCTTTCTCTAGTAAATGCTATTTTGTGGCAGATTAATTCAAAGAGATTTGGTCTAAATATAGTCTAGGAGAGAATGAGTTAATCTTCATGTTTTAGCAGATTGTTCAGAATGTAATACATATACAAATAGTGTTATTTACATAAAAGTAATACCTTCTAAAAGTTTGGCAATGTGTGCAATATTCCGATCCGATCAAGCGTTTGGGAAATTGCCGAGTGTCAAACAGTTTGGATCCTGGTGAGACACCAAGCTACTCGACATCTCATCTGGTTCGTATATGTTTGCTATTTCCGATTCAAGTAATGGTAAGCTGGATGAGAGTTAAATATATCTACAATAAAACCGCTCTAATGCGACCACTTAATGAACAAACATGGTTGTCTTCATAAGCAGGTGGTTGCTTAATGCAGGACTAAAGTTATGCAGAAAGCTCCTACAGGAGCTTTCTGCATAACTATCGTTCTGCATTAAGCTACCACCTGCCTTTGTCACTGTGAATTATGCCCCTTTTTGGTGGTCTCATTAGACGGGTTTTACTTGTAATCTCTGTCCTTCATTTAAATGCTTTTGTACACCTTTGTAAACAGAGTAGACCTAGATCAGACGGCTCCTGAAGGGTCTGCTCGTTTTGTTTATGGAATTATATTGATCTGATTCCTTTGTTAATAATGGTCTTAACTAGATCGGCTAATTAATATTCATGATTTCATTAGTTATTGCATGAATATTTAACAGGGGGAGTATTAAAACGTGATAAACAATCCGAGGGTCAAGTTAAGTTCGGTAACGAATACAATGTAACAGTTGTGATTAGTCTTGCTGTAAATTTACAATCTGAAACGTCCCCCATTTAAGCAGATTTGAGTTTTAGATCTCTTTATTGGACCGCCTACACAATGACAAATGCGAACGCTGTCACTTACAACATCCTTCAACATTCAGTTCAATTTCTTGATGGAATTAGTGATTCGTTTTGTAGTGTAACCATGAATAAGATACTAATCAGCCAGTTTTAATGGGAATGTACTTCAGACGTACCGCCAACTCAAACCTATGATTGCAAAGCGAACAATTCCACAACTGTCTATTGGAGAGGATGTTCCGTTCGTATCAGAGTGAATGCCGAGCCTCAACTGTTTTCTCTCCGAGTCGGATAAAGGCGTCCCATCTACGGCACTAATCTATTATTATATTTATCCAGTCAATTTAGTTATATCTTTTTTCATAGACTCATAAAACATACTAATATTGAAATAATTTGCATTGAAAATGCGGTTTTTCGAGGGGGAAACTTGGTTGAATTTGAAAAATAAGATCATTAGAATCGAGAGTCGATATGTTAATTCAAACAGACATGATAATATTCTCCCGGAGGCTGTCTGGTCAAATTCGAGATCCGTCGACTCGGTTTCTATTTTTAGATAGGGCTAACGTCACTCATAAATCGATGGAACTGAACAGCCTATATTTAGGTCTATGACAATCACTGTAAGAGCTTATCAATCAAATTATTATGAGAGTAAGAAAACATTTACTATTTATCTGTAAATCTTCGCCCCTGACTTGATTTTTATCAAAAACGCGTTTTGCCAGCGATGAATTAAATTAATAAAACTGATAAATCAACGTCACTTTGTATGTGGCCTCAGTGGCGTAATCGGTAAGCACGACGTCTCAAGAGATATCAGATTTTGCTTTTGTAGAATCAGGCGCGGGTTCGAATATAGCCATTTATTTTATTTTAGTTTTTCTTCTCCTTTCTTATTTGAATAATTATATTGGTGATTGTTCTGTTAGATCTATTCCGTCAATATGTTCATACATATTTACAGAAAATTAAAATAGTTCCACGGTTATAGAATCATTCCGCCTATCTACTAACCTAATAAACCTTCTACTACCGGAAGTAACCTAATAAACCTAAGTTTATTTGCACCCCCTTTATTATGTCACTAGAGAAGCCTGGTGACTGGATAAAAGCGTATTTATGGAGTAAAGGGTTAAATACGTCATAATCTTCAACACTGTTATTCAACAGGCGAGATTCTGGTCCTGTTCTCCGCTAAAAATAATAGCAATACTTTCACTAGATTAATATTATGCCAACGAAAATAACAGATAATGCGGTTTAATATGTTTGGATGTCATTGTCTGTAGCTTTCGGCTAAATCACTGCTGCATTATAAACCGGTTTTAAAACCACATATAGGATGCATTTGAAGAAGCAGACAGGCGCCATTCCTGCAGCGGAGACTGCATCTGTAATGTCTAATAATGTCTTGCTATATACGACCGGATGTCAGAATTCTCATTGTATGAATGCATTTGACCCATTCCCTAATATTGACGCCCTTTGGTGCTTATGTCACTTTTTAAATCCATTGTAATAAATAGAGCATTTTCTCCTTCGGAGCAAATACTCTATTTATCAAAATGGGTATAACACTATACAATTCTAAAATTTTCCTTTTCTCTAGTAAATGGTACTTTTCGGTAGATTTATTTAAAGAGGTTGCGTCTAAATACAGCTTATGAGGGAATAGATTAATATGCAAACCCGTAGACGTTATAAGCAAAGAGGATTATACACAACATTGAATTATACACAGCATTTTATAAATTATATATTCTAAATATGGTACATTATTCCAGAACATCTATCTTGCATGTAAGTAAATAGACGATTTACTTAGTACAGTGAACCATTTCTAAAGCGCCACTCGCATTAATTTCGTGTGACAGTCTTGAATACCGATGGTGGGTAAAGTAGCATCCGTTTAATCCTTTCGCTGCCAATGCCGGATCTGTGATTACCTATGCAAACAATTTGGATCCAGATGAGACGCCGAGTAACTCGGCGTCTCATCAGGATCAAAACTGTTCGTTATTGTTACTATGTTTTTGAAACAAAATGAAGAAAATTAAAAAATGAAATTTTGGAGCAGACGACAAAGATAGCAGACGCCAGAATTTGGCAGCGAAAGGGTTAATTTACAAAGGAGTCTTTAAAAGCAGGTGGTTGCTTAAGGCAGGACAAACGTAATTCAAGAAGCTCATGTATGGGCTTTCTGTATCACTTTTGATCTGAATTAAGCTACCACCTACCTAAAAGGCCTGTTTTTTATGGCCCGCGTAAGACAAGTTCTGTTTTCGCTTCCAATGTCGAACACGCGATGACGTTTGCAAACAGTTTGGATCCAGATGAGATGATCGGTAAGAGTATTTAAGGTATCTCACCAGAATCCAAACGGTTTGCCATGTAATTACATGTATGTTTTATGTTGTTTCAAATGAAAATGCAAATTATTCAAAACTGAAAACTGAAACGGACGAGACGTATTGCAGTGATATAGTAAATGCAGTACTAAACTAATTAATGAAGCAGTTAGTCCCTTGCTTACAATCAAGAAATGTAGATGTTCTTAGTGACGTTTTAAAGAGGTTTAACTGTATGTATTCAGTATTCATTACAAATTTCGGAACCAGAATCGTAGATGAGATGCGTAAATTGGTCATTTCTTTTAAGCATATTTCATTTGTAAAACTTAAATGACAAAAAAGTCGTATGCCAAAGATATATAACTGTATAACAACTCATAAATATGTGAGACGAAATGTACCACTTAGCCCATAGTGAGCAGAAACGGACGTTAATCAACACAAACAAAACAATCGAAAACCACTTTGTCGCGCCACAGCAAAGGATTCACGCATATATTTGCTCTTATGTGTGGCTTTTCTTTCTTGACTTTACTCTTTTTCACTAAAGATCTAGTATTGTTACCAAGGTTGACAACGACGTATTTTATACACTATTTTATACACTATTTTATACACTATTTTATACTATTTTATACACTATTTTATACACTATTTTATACAATTATACACTATTCTTCAGTTTCACAATATTCAAGTTTGCAAATATTTAGGCATCCATTGCCATACTTTGAGACAACAATATTACCTTTGATATTTGATTTGATCTGGTTAATTATTTAAAAAGAACTATCTATGAATCATTATATCTTCTTTCTTGCATTTGTATTGTTATTCTGTTGGTTTTGTGATTGCTGCTTTCATGTTTATCATAATGCAGGATGATATGTTGATAGATATTTTAGTTATGTAACTAACATTTATATTCCTTTCTTTTTCATACGCTGCTGTTTCCAATCTTCTACACAACAGGTGAGTACAGTATTATTTCGTAATTTGTCAAAAATCCTGTATCTTTATTTACCCATATATGTCACAATGATATGGGTACAGCGCTCCAGATAAGATGCGTAAATTAAAACAATTTCAAGAATAACTTCTTTATTTCTCCACCAAACCCTACACTGTGAGCACTATTTAGAATCGTCTCGAAGAGACGATTCTAAAGAGTGGTCACAGTATAGGGTTTGGTGGAGAAATGACGATTTTAGTAGGTAGAACACATATCCTAATAAAACATTTTAAACATTTCTCCACAAATACATATCATGCTGCAGCTCATTAGGACCACTTCCTCAAAGCGCTTCTAATAAGTTCCAGCAAGATAGGATGTAACTGAGAAAAAACAAGTGATTTGTGTAGATCAATACGCGTCTATCTACAACCCTCAATTATGATATTGTATTAGGATTCCTCCTTTGTACAATATCAACTGATAAACGCAATATTCGTTATATTTTCCTGTTATATAATTACTTCTAGACACATTAACCATTTACTCTATGAATATTCATGTAAGAAATAATGATACCATAATTATATATTAGATTAATTGTTATAATATCACACGGGCTCATGAATTGTTGATCAGGGCAGAAACTGTTGAATCATACCTTTAATATATCGTTAGCATACAGAGCAGACCCTGATTAGAGCCCCCCTCCTCCACAAGAGCCGTGTAATCATGGTATTATTATACATTACATGGATATCTATCACGTAACATGTACAAATAGGCATATACTGTGAAACACTTTGCGATAGTTTTTATCAAATATAGTAAAAGATGAGAAAACGTTAATGAACACAGTTTGTGCACCTTAAAAGTCATTGAGATATTGTCGTATGTACATTGTATGCATGACTAAACGGACAAAACATGTTAGTGTTTGATGATGATCATGGAAAAGTTACACTGGCTTAAAACCATTCCCTCGAAAGATATGCAAATAAAATTTAAAAATAAATAAACAATAAAACGCAATAATATTAAAAAAAATGGAGTAATATAATTATGGTATCGCGGTAATTACCTTTCAGAATCCTTGGATGTACGTTTGTTGAATATTTACATGATTTTAAGAATGTTAATGGCCAACGTTTGTAAAACCATAACTATTATTGCCGTGTCAACAAGACTGACATAAGCCCATTTTCTACCCTGATTTGGCTATAATATTATATAGATTTTTGAAGAGTAAAACATTAAAAATAAAGCATGCTTCCATCTGTCTCTATCCGGATGATGTCACACCTAGTAATAATTGTCCAGTCCCAATCAACTGTAACTTTAAAGATCGATATAAAATACACCCCGCTATGTGGCACCCAAACAACACAGAGTCGTTATGGTTTAAGCAATTGTCGTCACTACAAAGTGCATCCTATGTTTGGATAGAACAACTAGTCGGTTAGGCGGTTTACCAACTGTCTAGACGAACAAAACTTAAGCATACTTATGTTCACTGCAGTACATCGTCTGATGAATCGAACTCAATTACACCTATAACCTACAGATAAAGGTGCGTACCCAAATACTCATTTAGCCACCAAACCCTGTGTTATGACTATTCTTTAGAAGTCTAAAGAGTGGTCTGAGTTTAATGTTTGGTGGGAAAATAAAGGAGTTGTTCTTGAAAATGGTTAATTATACGCACCTCCTGGTCATATGTACTGTAACGACGCTTGTCGGGTCTGCTGCAGTCTTTTAATTAGATCAAAATTTTAAGCCATGTATTCTGCATTAGGCATGTGTATCAACCCTTTTCCCGACTTAGTCATTTAAACAGGGCATACCTAGACCAGACGGCCTCTGCAGAAGTCGTCTGATCGGGTATGTTCTGTTTGCTAGTAAAATAATATAGATATGATTCTACAGTTTCTATTATAACAATTAATTTAATTAATATTCATTCTGTCATTATTTTTGACATGAATATGCATTTGGTGAAAAGTTAAACCTACTCTGTTGTGTGAAGCAACTGTTGTTTGTTTAAATTTGGATTGTAGCATTTTGATCATTCCGATAAGACCAGGCCTGTGAGCAACCATGGACCGAATGTCAAACAGCTTGAACCTTGATGATTGACCGAATTACTCGTTGTCTTATCTTGATCCAATCTGTTTGCAAATGCAAAGGTTAATTACGAAGCAATGGGCGTTTTGGTAAAATCGCAACTGTAAGTACAGTAGAAGTATAAACTAGATATTTTGAAATTTTATTAATGAGGATTTGGTGCCTTTGTAGGCAGGTGGTTGCTTTAAGCAAATTGAAAGTCATGCAGAAAGTTCTTAGTGGAGCTTTCTGTATGACTTTCACCCTGCCTTATGCGGTTACCTTTGTAATTGACAGTTAATGATACGCATTTCAGTGTTCGAATTATCGAGTTTTTACGCATATGAGTGTTCGAAAAATCGAGTTTTAACTGTAGGTAGGTTAACTACATGCCTAGCAGTGGATACTTTAAATGTTGATTTATATCGAAACACAATTGCGCTTAATTGCAGAGAACATTAGTCAGCGTCAGCAATATGCAATGATGTTTTGAAAACCATTATTCAATTCCACTTTATATCATAAAATTAATATAAACCCGTCCTGTTTCATTGTCTTCCTGTCAAATACTAAATAATGTATGAATACAAATTGATGCAGGTTTGATTTCTAATCATGGAGTGTGAATTATTGCATGGTTACCTTTATAGTAAAATGAATCAATATTTGAAGAGGATTATTTAGTCATAAATTGTCCAAATTCAATACAAAAGCCTCCGCAGCATAACAATACAAGATTATTTGTCATGACAAAATCAGATTGGTATTATGAAGCAGTGTCGTGTAAGCCTTTACCTCATGAATATTTAATAAGAAAAATACAATGCGTATTCATCAGCTTAGCCCATTCCCTCATATTTACACCTTTCGATGCCTCCGTACAGGTTACTTTTAGAAACTATTGTAATAAATAGAGCATTTGCTCCATAGGAGCAAATGCTCTATTTATCACAATGGTTTCAATAGCATACAATTCTAAAGTTTTCCTTTTCTGCAGAAAATGCTCCTTTTCGGTAGATTTATTCAAAGAGGTTGGATCTAAAAATAGTCTATGAGGGAATGGGTTAATATTGATAACCACATATGAAATATTGAATCCTATATATATTAGTTTTATAAGCAAATAAACAGACCCTGGTCAGACGGCCAGTAAATAAACCGTCTGATCTGGGTATATTCTGTTTGCAAAGACGTGAAAATGTTTTTCTATAAGGTAAAGGCTTAACCCAGCCAAACTCACCCATGAACTGTTACATACATCATAGAATAATACGATCAGTCAATCCTTATAAATTTGAAATTCCTTTATCCCTGCATTCAGTATTCGTTTGTATTGTGGTGCAATGCTATATTTCCAGTTGACGATATATTTCACGAGCTATATCAAATCAAAGGAGACGCTGGAACAATTAGAACTATATTAAACATTTACTCCATGGATATTCATGCAATACATTATAATAGTATTAATATTGATTAGCTGAGTTTCGTACTGACATCACGAACAAGGGGATTTTATATCGTGACAGAAACGGTAGAAATAGATCTATATCATTTTATAAGCCAGCAGAGCAGAGTCCAATTAGACGGTTCTTACGGGAGTCATTTGGTCTGGGTCTACTATGTTTGTTAAGGCATATTTATGCAGTAAATGGTTAAGACAAAATATAAATATATACATGTAGTCAAGTCATCCTTGGCCGACGTTTTAAATGCGAAGCGTTAGTCCAAATCCATACGACTTTTCTCAATTAGATGTTTGGTTACATGTACGTGAAATGGGGTTATATTATTGTGTTTTACATTCGTTACGTGACACTGGTTTCCTTTTTGCGACCTGTGTTCATGCAGTTTGGAAAACTACACTCATGTGGGTAACTTAATCCTTCATATAAACGTATTTTCAAGCATTTGCAAACAGAGTAGACCCAGATCAGACGGCTCCTATAGGAGCCGTCTGATCAGGGTCTGCTCTGTCTACTAATGGAATTTGAAAGATATTCTTCTTTACTGTCAAAAATGGCTACAATGTTCTAACTGTCATATTACATTATACCTACTTTGTCAGTAGGTATTAAAATCTGTAATAAACACACTACAGGGAAATGGTTCAACAGTCGCCAAAAGCGACTTATATAGTGTTAGTGGGCGTGAGTAGTGTTGCACTTTTAATTACTACCCATGAACAGACTCAATAAAACCGAGTCTGCAATGTTCTCTTTTTACATTTCAACTTTTGCTTTCGAAGGATCACCCATTTTCATAATTTACATAACTTGCTATAGTAAGCGAATGCATGTCACTTACACTTTCGACCTAGATGACACGCCGAGAAACTCTTCAGGATTCAAACTGTTTGAAACTCCACCATAATGTTTTGAGACATAAATGAATGAAACTCCATTCTGACAATGGAAGCATTCCCATATGCTAGCAAAGGAAACTTGTTTTGTCACCAAAAATGTTGCAGAAGAGTTTCTCCACTCATAATTTGCCGTTGTTGCGTGACAACCCTTTTCACAATTTTTTTTTTGTTGTTGTTGTTTTTTCGCTATTAACATTTTGCTTGTATTTATAACACACTGGAAAAGTTCAGGTAATGCTTGAATCTATTGAAATAAAGTTACTTCTCGTCTATTTCTCGATGCGAACGTATTTGTCTATGTCGATACGATTATTATTAAGTCTGTTGTTGCCAATGTCACAACTTTGGATACGTATACAAACAGGTTGAATGCAAGAGAAACGCCGGTAACTCCGCATTTTATCATGGTCAAATCTGTTTTATTCTGTGGTAATAATTATTGGAACAAAATTAAACAAATTATTACTGTAGCTGACGACAATATTTACAAACGATACAAGTTTGCAGCGAAAGAGTTAACCCATTCCGTCATAGGCTATTTTAGATCTAACCACTTTGAATAAATCTACCGAAAAGGAGCATTAACTAGAGAAAAGGAAAATTTGAGAATTTTGTAGTTCGAAACCATTGTGATAAATAGAGCATTTGCTCCTATAGGTGATTTTTACAGAGGCGTAGAAAGGTGTATTTATGGAGGAAAGGGTTAAACGAACCTCGTAGATAAAAAACAACATCAATATCATCTTCACTGCAGGTTTTGTCACAGCCGTGTACTATTCTTTCATATTAAATGTTGCGTTGCTTAGTAACAACTTCACATCCGCCCATGTAAACACACACGCGCCCATCGGAAGAAATTAATTGAAAAGATGATTACATGAATATATCTGGATTCCAATTTACCGGGTTGTAGATAAAGCATGTTTGCTATTACCACAAAACAGGGATGTATTGTTGTTGCTTCATCTCGATAATTGCATGGGTAATATTTTCCAGAGGCCTAAACTGTTCTAGAATGAGCGGATCGTTCATTACTATGGATTTTAAAAACTAGGCAACAAGTATTGGATTGGATAATAAAGCCAGTGAATAGCATATAAATAGGTATTAGTTTGTTTATTGTACTCTCGGGATTTCCCTGACTTGATTAGTAGGGTAAATTACATACGTTAACATAGGAAATGAGAAAAAGTGTATCAAAGTGTTCAAGTTAATGGAATAGTTTAATAATTGTGTGATTCTCAGAAATGACAATGTTAAGCATTCTCGTGCTGAAAATATTAATGTCCGCCAAAACATATGCTTACATCCATTTCATTCCGTTTGTTTTCAGGTATCATTAACATAGTGTTCAACAGTTTTGGTCCTGGTGAGACATTGCGTTACTTGGCAACACATCAGTGCCCAGATTGTTAGCAAAATTAATGCCACCAGGGTGCATTATTTGATGATTGATTAAATTGGATCTAATTTTTTGCAAAACACGTAATGGTGGTCCTGTAAATTTTGAAATGTAACTACAAGTAAACAAAAGTTCTTATTTTATTTTATCAAAGCAGTTTTTGTCGCGTATTCGTCTTGAGGTATTCGTTTTCTAACCCTTTCCCTGTTCTATTTCTATTTAAAATGACAATACCGAATATTCATGAACAAAATAGCTATAATGAAATATTGAAGGTGGGACATTGAAGCCATTTGAGAAACTTAAGAAACAGATCTATCACATTCCGTAAGCAAACATGACTGACCCTGACCAGGTTCTACTCTGTTTGCAAATGCGTGAAAACACGCTTGAAGAATTTGATTAAACAGTGGTCACTTGAGTTGTGTTTAACCCCTTTCCCCATGAATATATATGCAAGAACTCGTGACATCATCAGCTGAGTTTTCATAATAGATGAATGAACACCGGATTGTTTCGTCATGTCAAAACTAGAATCAGATCTACATAAAGCATTATGCTAACAGGACAAACCTAAAATTTATCAGACGACATACAGGACACGTTTGATCTTGATCTACTCTGTTTGCAATGACATGGAAATACGCTGATGTAAAGAAATGGATAAGTGTGATTTATTTGGATATTTAGAATAGAATAGAATGATTTTTTGACATAAACTGATACAGTTGCTAGTCATACAAATATACATAATAACTAAACAAGTATCGATATTGCTACTGTATGCCGTAGGTGTGAGCATATGCAAACAATTCAGGAAAATCGTGAAACACGTTTGCCATTTATATGAGGGTAATCTTTAACACTATACTCCATGAATACTCGTGTGAAAAATAATTACATCATGAATATTAATAAGATTATTTTAAGGTTACGTTAACAAACGGATATTTTGTCATGGCAAAAACTATATAATCATATCGATATCTTGTCATATGCAAACAAAGTAGACCCTGATAAGACGGCTCCTATTTAAGCCGTCTGATATGGGTATGCTTTGTTTGCATAGGTGTAGAAATGCATATTTATAAAGGGTTAAATGAAATTATCTTTGATGTGTTGTATGACGGCCTTGTAAAATGTGAATGACTTGGTTTTAGAGTCATAGTCATTCCATTACCGGATATATATGTAACTTAAGAAGTTGACCGGGTGCAATTCGAATAAACTTTAAATTAAACTGACAAAGTAGTAAAATAACGTTGACCATGATAACGCAGTTCATTCGGGAACCGTTGTTCTCGGTCTGCACTATTTGCCGACGATTGTCTGTCGGAATATTTGGGCAACTAGAGTAGTTCACGTATTAAACACAAATATAATAGTCTCATTTCCAGTCCAATTCATTCATTCCCTAATGAACATCTTAATTACATGTCACTTTTATTGCAAGACATTAGCTTACTTGAAATAATAAAGCTGTAATATAATGTGATAGAAACTATTAAATTTACAACATACATAGCAGTTATATTTAATAACGCTTTGAATCTTAGATTATGTGCATTGCAATGCCGATTTCATTCTCAACAATTCTCTTGAAATAAAACGAAATGGTATTTTTTACTATAACACGTATTTGCATTTGCGAACAGCAAATTGATAAAAAAAAGTAGCACTTGATAAACGGGACTGTCTTTTATGTGAGTGATCAGTTTTAGGAACTTTAACAGGATACATATGTACGGGATGGGTCTTCTGTAAACAATATCCAGAAATTCTAACAGTGAATAATAGGATGGATGGATACATAAATGGATGTTAAATACTGTTAAATTAATTAAAACTCAATTACATATAAAACTACTTTGGCATATAGATGTATACAATGCATGCGTACAATATGCCCATGCTGACATTAACATTGTCAGCGCAGTAGGGGAATCGAGTTACTAATGCCCTTTGTAAACAGTGTAGACCCAGATGAGAGGGCCCAGGGAGAAGCCCTCAAATTGGGGTTTGTACTGTAAGTCATGTTACAGTTTTTGTTTTAATAAATCATTGAGTATTCACGGTAATATTCACCGATTGACAATTCCAAACTGAAAAGTGTGCATTAACCCTTCTCTTGCTGAATTTTAAAATACATTTCTCCTTCTTTACCTATGCCTTGTTGTATAATTGCATATATCTTCACTGTGTACAAGTATTTCGCTATGCAATCACTGCTGTGGAGTACTCTGGTTGGACAATCAACTTGTAAATAGTGCAGACCATGATGAGACAGCTCCTGCAGGAGCTGTCTCATCTGTGTCTTCACTATTTTCAGGTAGGTATATTGACGTGAATAGCAAGCGAAGGGTTAACATTCTCCCTCATATAAACACTTATTCATGCATTTACAAACATTGTAGTCTGATCAGTGTATGTAGTGTTTGCTTATGAAATATTAATATATCTGGCTCTGCAGTCTCTACTACCACGGAACAATCCTATGTATATATTCCATTATAAAATTTCAACTAATGAATATCCACCATATCATTATTGCTTGCATAAATAATGAACAGGGAAATTATTAAAGCCTTAAAGGGTCAATATGAAAGTGTAATATGTTTTACTGATATCCCAGTGGACCTCGTTGTATTCTCAGTAGTACTTCTCCCGTCGAGTGCTAAAAGAGTTTTACCGTGAAAACAACAAAACAAATTGTCTAATATCTATGGGGATAGTTAAACCGTACAGCGTTTAGTTCTGACCGGAAAGCACTGGAAACATTAAAATGGCATTTGGTCGTAACTAAAACGATGAAGTGTGTAGTTTTAGTGTATTATTTCACAATGTGCTAAAAGATGGGTGCGTTTCCAAAGCAACGTAAAAGTGATTGTGATTTTAAACAATGAGTGATATGAGTAGATTCTGTCAGGAGATAAGGATTTGGTTTTCAAAGCTTATTGACAGATATGTCTTCGACATAGGTATGTATATTTTCATTTCTATTTATAGATCTCAATTGGTTACTATTAACCCTTAACTTGCTTAATAATTAAATTTGACTCCTCAATTTCTGAATATTTATTATACAAAATAATGAACTAAAATGTATCATTGACGAATTGATGCCTGTGACAAACAGTGCATAACCTAATCAGAGTGCTCCCTTGGGGTCATCTGATCTGAGTCTACACAGTTTGTAAAGGCCCTGTGTACTCGGGCCCAGCATGGAAAGGGTTAATTGACAATGCACGATGCTTTATTTGTCATTGTTAAGAATTAACTAATTCATTTGCAAGAGATTGTTCCATCAGTGTTTGCTGAGAAACTTCTATTAATCTTTAAATTATTCATATCATTTATCATGCATTAACCCATTTGCGCCCAGTGGATTATTCCATGCTTATATACTGGATAAGTCCATTTTTATCTAAGGGATGCCTGGTCTCAATTTTTATTTTCGTTTTGTTTTATATTGAAATTCCTATCAGCAAATAGTGTAGACTCTGATAGGACGCCGCATAATGCGGCGTCTGATCAGAGTCTACACTGTTTGCCTATATCCCATATATGGGATCCTGGGCACGAATGGGTTACATGTAACCACTGATGCTGCCGCATTATTAGTTTTAATGTAACAATTTAAAGCACTTCCTTTATACATGATATGACTTTTGTATTATACGAAGTAAAAGTACAAAAATGAGTCATGCAGGAAACACCACATACAGAACAAACACTCGCCCGAACAGCAACACAAGGAATACTCTGAGAGCAACATATAACTGTCACATATACTCAAGTACTAAAATCGTCATTTCTCCAGACGATTCTAAAGAGTGGTCACAACATAGGGTTTAGTGGAGAAATAAAGAAGTTATTCTTGAAAATGTTTTATCTTATCTGGACTTCTGAACAATTATTATACCGTCATATAATAGTTACAGAAGTCACTGGGCGTAGTTTGATTGATACGTCTATGTAAATATTTATACCACAAATCAATGTGTTATTCCAAGGTCAAGTCAATGGAATTTGCTTTAGATGAATTGTATGATAAATTTTCCTCCACTTTACATATAGGACTGGAGCCAAAATGATATGTTGTCCAGACAATTGCAATATATCTACGTAATAAATGCAGCTTTATGGTCCACGGACTGATGCGAACTATTTGAACGTATCCTGTTAAACCTTTTAATTAAACCCATTCTCTCCTACTGAAGCCTTTTTGCAACTCTGTAAAAACTAATTTATTAAAACCATTGTGATAAAATGAGCATTTGGTCCATAGGAGCAAATGCTCTATTTATCACAATGGTTTCAAAACTACACAACTCTAAAATAAAGTTCTCCTTTGATATAGTTAATGCTCCTCTTCGAAGAATTAATTCAAAGAGGTCGGTCTAAAAATAGTCTAGGAGGGAAATACCGGTAGTAAATGCTGAAGGTTCAAAGAGGAATCGTTCATCACTGTGTAACAATAGAGTTTATTAATTTAAAGGGTATAATTTATGACAGGTTTGGAATTACACGCTGTGCAGACACTGACCAGAGGGCTTTGACCTGGGTCAGCACTGTTTGCAAATGACAACCGACTCGTGTGCTGCATTCTAGATCAGATTTATTTCAAACAGTATATTGTAGACAATGTGCTTGCTTATTAATTAATTATTAATATAGTCAAATCTATCAATTAAGAAACAATGGCATCGTTAATATTAATTAGTTTACTTTCTATAATGAAACATGGATGTAGACAATTATTTTAGCCATGGATCAAACGTATTATCATATTTATTTTACTTCATAAGCAGACATAGCAGACTTTGATCAGACTATTTTATTTATATGCAAACACAGCAAACCAAGATCAGAAGGAGCCGTCTGATCTGGGTCTACTCTCTTTGCAAACGCGTAGAAATGTGTATTCATGATTTAGTACAGGTTTAATGTAACATTTGAATTGATCGACAAACACGTTCAAGAAACTATCAGTTATAATGTTTATATGAAACATTTATTACAAATCGTTCCTATATTTATCTACTACAGTAAACCCCTCTAATGCGACCACCAAAAAGGGGCATAATTCACAGTGACAAAGGCAGGTGGTAGCTTAATGCAGGATGAAAGTTATGCAGAAAGCTCCTATAGGAGCTTTCAGCATAACTTTCGCCCTGCATTAAGCAACCATCTGCTTATGAAGAGAGCCATGTTCGTTCATTAAATAGTCGCATTAGAGGGTTTTTACTGTACATCCGATGTCATTACCATCCTTAAGATAGTATATAACCTTTAACATCCTGAACAATTAGAACTAGCTCCACCCTTTCTAAATATTAATTAAGAAACAATAAAATAAGTCGAAGTTTATCACTACAGAAAATATTAAGTTCGACAAATAGTGCAGACCTTGATCAAAATGCTCCCCAGAAGCCTTTTGATATGGGTCTATACTGTTTGCAGATGTCTAAATACTCTGTTCCAGCAATGTGTTTGGTGGAGAAATGACAATTAAGCATTTGACATACGCCTTTCTATCTATGACCCAGAGTCATTATGCTACCTATCGTGTAATTCTCTCAGATAATACGCGTAATACTCATTTCATCATAGTTTTTCGTGTATACAACAATCTCTAGGAAGACAGAACTCGTTTCCTCAGAGGACATAATCGCATTGTTTATTTATTTGAGCATGTCTGTTAAGTCCCAAAGAATGTAAGTTATGCAATTAAGTACACCTAAGTAACGTTGCAGGCATCACCTTACCTGTAAATCGCTCAGCCTTTATCGTGTTGTGTTATGTAAGAGATGCTGGAAAGTGTTTCCGTGTACGTTTATAAATATTCGGAGTTAACCGTTTGAATGCACGAACCATATGGATAAGCATTTTCCAACTGTGTAGACCAAGATCAGCGAGCTCCTGGTGGAACACTCTGATCACTGTCTTCACTGTTGGTCATCCAACATCATCTATCGGGTTTATACCTTTCATAATTAGTCGACTCTATAGTTAGACACTAATTTGCTATTTCACTTTGAACATTCAGCCCTGGAAGGGTTAACGTAGACATATGGTATTCAAAACCGATAGACGGTTCTATTTTAAGTGCCTCTGTAGATCATTTGAGGTACAGTCAGTTCCTTTAACCGTTTACTATAATGAATATTCATTTACGACATAATTACGGCATGACTATTAATTAGATTAATTTTCACAATATCACATGAACACACCAGAAGTTTTGACCATGGCAGAAACTGAAGAATCATATTTATTTTATATCATAAGCAAACAGAGCAGACCCTGATAGGAGCCGTCTGGCCTGGGTCTTCTCTGTTTGCAAATGTGTAGAGAGAGGTATTTATTGAGTAAAGATTTGAATGTAATTTTCAGATTCTCATATTGCCTAATTATAGTATAATCATTACCGGTTTAATCCATATTCTGCTTACCTCAAGTTGGCTTTCATTTGCAAAACAGTTTGTTTCAAGATGAGACATCCAGTAACTCAGCTGGAAGATCCAAGCTGTTTGACACTCGGTCAATAGTTTCTCAAAAGCTTTTTTCGATTCGGAAGTGGTCATAATTACACCAAGTCCAATTTAAAGAACGGAACAGAACAGATTAGCAGACATTATTTCTTTCATAGCGGGGCAATACTGTAGTTACCAGTAGTTGTTTTTCAAATAATGACACACAATCAATCATTTACAACATACAGTAAAAACTCGATTATTCGAACACTCAATTACCTACCATTGTTGATCTTTAACACAGATGGCAGCTTAATGCAGTGTGAAAGTCGTGCAGAAAGCTGCTCCCCAAGGAGCTTTCTGAATGACTTTCGCCCTGCATTATGCAGCCACTTGCCTGCAAAGATATAAATTCCTCATTAATAAACTTTCGTAGTATTGAGTTTTTACTGTATGTAATTTATCAATGGTGTGAGGTTTTGCCGTATATATGGCATACCGAAAATGCGATACGTTAGCTCCAACAAAAATATATCATAATTGTCTTCATTCCTTTTAATAATTTTCAACCCCGAATTATAAGAAATGAATGGGATATCCTAACAGTATTTAACTACATTGTCCACTCCGTATGAAAGGTATAAACATGCAAGACGATTTTGAATGACAACCAGTGCATACCCTGATCAGAGGGCTCCTCTAGGAGCCCTCTGATCTGGGTTTACACTGTTTGCAAATTACCAATATTTAAACATTTCTGTGCAGGAACATACACTGCATACAACCAGTTGGTTTCCAGCCTCGTCGTTCCATCCGCTACCAGTATGTCATTTGCATACAGCTCAAATCCAGATGAAATTCCGTGTGACCAGGATCCAAATTGTTTGACAATTGGACAATACGTTCGCAATGTGTTGATCGAATCGGAAATAAATACAAAATACAGCATACTTATCATAATTTTAGCATGGGCACATTACTTTATTCGAAATGATATGAGTTACTTCTTTGTCCATAGTTTTATACTGCATTCAAAAACCCTTGTATTCTATGTTAACCCTTCGCTTGCTATTCACGTCAATATACCTACCTGTAAATAGTGAAGACCCAGATGAGACAGCTCCTGCAGGAGCTGTCTCATCAGGGTCTGCACTATTTACAAGTTAATTGTGCAACCAGTGCACTCCACAGCAGTGATTGCACAGTGATATACTTGTACACAGTGAAGATATATGTAATTATACAACAGGGCATGGGTAAAGAAGGAGAAATGTTTTTTTAAAATTCAGCAAGCGAAGGGTTAACCCTTTATCCTATGAATATTTATGTAGGAATTATTGAAAACATGAGTATCAAACAGCTGGATTGTTTTAAATTGCAATTCAACGCAGGATGTTTTATTGATGGCAGAAACTGTAGAGTCATATCTATATTACTGTTCAAACAACAGGGCGGTCTCTGATCAGACAGCTTCTAAGTTTGCAAATAGGTTAAATATATGGAGTAAAGGGACACGAGAAAATACAAGACTAACAGTGACGCAGGTGACAGAATAATGGAGCGTTAGCGTCTTAAAAGAGCGGTCAGTATTGAATAAAATACATCGGACTGAATAATGATGTCTCTTACCGTTAACGACAAGCAGCTTATCCCTTTCACCGCCGAAGATGCATTAATGAACCACGACAAATAGTGCAGTCCCAGACCAGACGCTGCCTTTTCAAGGTGGCGTCTGATCAGGGACTTAACTATTTGGCCCAGTCTCTATTTTTATATAATATTATGTGCTTTATTCTTTTGAAATTCGCATTTATTTGTCTCAGTTCCTTATTGTACCGAATGATGTAACACAATTTGGATTGCAGACGACAATAAGACATTTGGGACGGAAAGGGTTAAGTGAGCTACTCTTTACTGGACAGAGACAGCATTTTTAGCGCCTTTACAAATAGAATGGACCCGGATCAGACGCCTGCTGTAGGAGCTATCTGATCTGGGTCTTCTCCGTTTGTTAAATAAATATTATACATATGATTGTAGAGTTTCTACCATGATAAAATGTTCCCTTTCCATTACGCCATTATGAAGTTGGTCTAATTAGCAATCATTATTCCCCCGCAAACTTGTTTTAACATGTCTGCATTTTAACATGGGTAGTTTATGTCGCAAATCCCTCCTTCAGTTTTTAAGTTATTAAGTTTATATTTGATATTCATAATAACCACGAATGGTGGATGTGCAAGACGCAATTTCCATGTTTAGCGCTGGGTATTACAGAATCATCTCCCTTTGAACTTTGAGTATTTTGTGTCATTTTGGCATGGAACATGGAACGTTTGTGTCGTGAACTTCTCCTTCAATTTGAAAGTTATTCATTTTAAATTTGGTATACATAATAACCATGAATAGCAGATGTGCAAGACACAATTTTCATGTGTTTAGAGCAGCCCATTGCAGAATTATTTCCCCGTAAAGTTTGAGTATTATTTGTCATTTTGGCATAAGTCATGGATAGTTTGGTGACGCAAACTCCTTCAATTTTAAGGTCATTCAGTTTATATTTGGTATTCATAATAACCATGAATAGTACATGTGCAAGACGTAATTGTGGTGTTTTTAGAGCTGCACATTGCAGAATTATCTTCCCTTGAACTTGTTTTTTTTTAATTTGGCATGAAACATGGATATTTGGTGTGGCAAACTCCTCCTTCTGTTTTAAAGATATTCAGTGTATATGTAGTATACATAATGACCATGAATAGTAGATGTGCCAGACGGAATGTTCATGCGCTTATCACTGGGCATTGCAGAATTATATCTCCTTGAACATTGAGTATTGTTTGTCATTTTGGCATGAAACATTGGGAGTTGGTGTCGCAAACTCCTCCTTCAATTTAAAAGTTATTAAAATGATATATCCCATACTTAATAACCACGAATAGCAAATATGACAGACCCAATTTTCACGTGTTTAGTTGCAGGCATTATAGAATTATCTCCCTTGAACGTTAAGTATTTTGTCTGTAGGTCCTGTTGTAATGGGTAGTTGGTGACACAGTTTTGGTTTTGCAATAAAATCTGCTGTTCGGGGGTATCCATCACCTTTAGTGATAGTTCTAGTAATTTTGTTGTTTCGTACATGCCTAATTATACAGTAAAGGGTTAACTCATTCAGTACGGATCACGAGACGCTAATAACCCCTAATATTCACTGTAAGCTTGATCTTTTGTAATTTTGGAATAGTTCATTTGATAATTCAGCGTTAAAAGGGTACGGTGACGGATGTTCAAATTTAATAGGCAAACAACAGCGTTGCTAGCTTTAACAAGTCGATTTCGACGATTGAGGATGACAAGTTCATAGTGTATGTGACCTAATACAGAAGACACTGCTCATTACGTGTGTGTCACTAATATCTACTATATACATGTACCTTTACCTTGCAATTAGAAAAGACTTTCTACTCAAATTTGCATCAAGTGCAATGTCCAATAATTCCGATGATTCGATCAAACTTTTGACAAACCGTTGACCGAACTTCAAACTGCTTGGATCCCGGCGAGGCCTCAAGTTAACCCATTGTCTCCCAGTGAGTTCTTCCATGCTTATATATTGGATTAATCCATTATTTTATCTAGGTGGTGCCTGGTCAAAATTTTATATTTCGTTTTGTTTTATATTGGAATTCCTATCAGCAAACAGTTTAGACTCTGATCAGATGCCGCATAATCCGGCGTCTGATCAGAGTCTACACTGTTTGCCTATGTCCCATATATCGGATCTTGGGAGCAAATGGGTTAATTGGCGTTCCATCTTGATTCAAGTTGTTTGCAAATTCGAGTCAGGTCATTGTTGGCTGAATAATGGTTAATAACGTCTGTCGTTTCGTTAGTACGGGGTATCCACAGCCGATTAATAGCAATTGGATACATGTACAAGTAAAATCCCTCTAAACCGGAATTTTGATAAAGCAGAATTTAGATTTAGTACGGCAGGTGACTGCTTAATGCAAGTTGAAAATCACGCCGAAAGTCAGTTCGTGAACTTTCTGTACGATTTCCATTTTGTATTAAGCTGCCACCTATGTTAAAGATTGGAATTAATATTGAAAACTGGGTCTAAAGAGGATTGCCATACTCATTTCCATTTATAGATATACTTTCATACATATCTTGCATGCATAAATTCCTACGTAGTATGCTAAATGTTGAATAATGATGATATCCGCCATATTGATTAAAAAGTTGGCGATGCGAGCCAAAGTGTCTAACTTTGCACGGTTGTATTTACTGAAGGTCTACTTTCAAGGGCATCGTATTGATAAAGTATTGTGTTGTTCAGACACATTCAAAGTGTAAATACATAAGTTAAATAAAGCTACAACAGCTGATAACACAGTTAGATTCCATACTTGACTTATTCAGGCAGAGATACAGAGATGAAAGTTCACGTAAAAAATACAGTGCTGCTCTTGGTTCTCCTTTAGTTGAATAGAATCACAGATTAGATTACATTTGTATATGGAAATAAGATATTTAACCCTTCGCTTGCTGAATTTTAAAATACGTTTCTCCTTCGTTACCCATGCCCTGTCGTCTAATTACATATATCTTCACTGTATACACGTATTTCACTGTGCAATCACTGCTGTGGAGTGCACTGGTTGCACAATCAACTTGTAAATAGTGCAAACCCTGATGAGACAGCTCCTGCAGGAGCTGTCTCATCTGGGTCTTCACTATTTACAGGTAGGTATATTGACGCGAATAGCAAGCGAAGGGTTAAAGGGGTTGTTGTACATTAACAAACGACCCATGTGTTTTTGAACTACTTTGAATTCTAAAACCACGTAGATTATGTATTGTTTTAATTATATTTATAAAACATTTCTTTATGAAATTTTATGAATTATATATTCTATAGTTACGATATACAGCTTTTGTCGTTCTGTTATGTAAATGTTAAAGACACTCGTCAGTATAATAATCGTTGAACCTTTCGAATAGACAACGTTTCCATGTTCAATGTCATATTCGTAAGTATTACAAGTGTGCTTGACTGTCCCGCCATTCTACGTTATTCCATTCAAAGTAGACCCTGGTCAGAAACACGTATATGACCTGTCTACCAATGGTCTCATTTGTTTGTTAAGTTTGCAGATTAAATTCTGGTTACTGTTTTCTTTATTTGATATTCTGTGTTTCTTTTTATTTATTTGTTTTAACATTCTGTTTTAATGAAATACTTGCCACTGTTGATTTATTTGTATGTATTTATATCATTTCGAATCTCTCCAGACCGACCGTCTTCATTTAATATTACTTTCCTTATCCAAGTTGTTTTAAGATTTTTACAAATGCTTCTAAATGAGTCATTTGCAAAATTTTCGTAATTGTCATCTAGAAATTACTTTTGTTTAATTTTAGATATTTTATTCCATATAAAATCGAAAAACAAATCAGTCTGATCCAGTGGGTTTGGTATTATTAGTAACATATGGTTCATTATCGAGATCAGCAGACTTTTTATAACAGCAGTTTTTCCAATAGGCACCATTAGTATTCTTTTCCGTGTTTATGATGCCTTATTTTTCTCCTTATAATAAAGCATTCATTGCTTTCTCGATTAAGATGACTTATCATACCTAGCATTTGAAAGTGTGTCTGCATCCAAGCAAGTTTACGTGACATCGAAAGATACGTGAATTAACCCACTCCATTATATAAACGTGTTTTCACGCATTTGCAAAGAGAGCAGACCAAGATCAGACCGCTACTATAAATGCCGTCTGATCAGGATCTGCTCTGTTTGCTAGTGGAATATGAACGATCTGTTTACATTCTAAATTCCCTGCGATGTCCCATCTTCCAATGTTCATTAAAATAGTTTGTCCATGAATATTGAGTTTGAAATAAACTTAGAACAGGGAACGGGGTTAAGAACGGATATTAGTATTATATTTTGCGGGCGCTTTTTAAAGGTTTGTACCGTATATTGATCCATCGTTTCAGTTATATGTAATTCGCTTTTGTTCATTGAACTTAATCCATGCAATACATTATATCCTGTCTGCTGACAAAGAATAGACCAAATCATCGGAAAGCAGAGACAGTCATGCCTGGGACAGATCAGTCCGAGTAGAACGGTTTATGTCTGTTGCTCTAGAACTGCATACATCAGAACTTTACCATAGCAACCGTATAAAGACAGTGGTATTTACCACATCTTTACATGATCGAAACTCCCTTTCACAAGTTGTCACGCTTTGCCTTTTTACGCATAGGAGTTTGTTTATCCGAGTCTGCTATGTTTGCTTGTGAGACTATATAGATCAGATCCTAGAGTTTTAGTTTGTCAAAAATTCAATTGAGAATTTCTCGTGCATGTTCATGAAGAATTGAATCCATGTTCATTAGGCAGGGTTAACATCACGTGCGTGCTGAACGTGTAGCTAAACAGTATTATTATTATTATTATTATTATTATTATTATTATCATTATAATAATAATAATACCATATTTATATAACACTCGTGTCATATCTAAAATACGTTCAAAAGTGCTTTACAATTAAAATTTATACATTCTAAGGCAGGAAAGAAAACTATTTTTAAAGACATTTTAAGATAGGAAATAGAAACAAAACATAAAATAACATTTACAGTCTATTTCTAAGGTATAAAAAGAACTTATCGCATAACCTCATAATTTAAAATTTAAAATCCATATGTCTGGTAAGGTATATAACAGTTATATTAAGAGGATAAGCAATGTTGATCGCATACTATTTCTAAAGTTAAAACATGCAACAGCTATATGGGCTTAAAATATACACCAGCCACCGTACATCTTTAAAAAAAGAAATGAGTTTAAGGGATATTTTAAAAGACTCAAGTGTAGCTGAGTTAAAACATGCAACAGCTATTTGGGCTTAAACTATACACCAGGCACCATAAATCTTTAAAAAGAAATGAGTTTTAAGACATATTTTAGAAGACTCAAGTGTCTCTGAGTTCCGTATTCCCACCGGAAGTGCATTCCACAACTTAGGAGCCTCCTTTGCAAAGCTACGATTGCCATATGTAACTGTGTGGGATCTTGGTATCACGAGGGCCATAAAGTCATTTTTTTATCTTTAAGTCACGCTGTGGTTTATATATTTTCAGCATGTTTGTGATGTAACTTGGAGATTTGTCATTCAAGGCTTTATATGTGTGAGTCAAAAGTTTAAAGTCAATCCGGTGTTCCACTGGGAGTCAGTGAAGTTCCTTTAACACTGGTGTTATATGATCAAAACGTGAAGTCCTGGTAATGATACGAGGTGCAACATTTTGGACAATCTGGAGTTTGTTCAAAGTTGTCTTTGGTAGACCATAAAGCTGGGAGTTACAATAGTCAAGTCTGGATACAACAAAAGAATTTACTAGGGTTTTGGTAGCATCCATGGTAAGATACTTTCTGATATGGCCTATTTGTCGTAGCTGGGCATAACAAGACCTACACACAGAATGCACCTGTTGTTCCATGTTCATGTTGGAATCGAGGAATTGCCCCCAAATTTCGAACCCACGTTGGTGGTTTTATCTCAGCATCTTCAATTTTGATTTCTATGTTAGATACACGTTTTGATTTACGTTTGGAGTTAAACAGTACATGTTCTGTATTATCTGCGTTTAGCATATTGTGGTTCATCCAGGAGACAACATCGTTTAGACAGGCTTCTACTTCCACCTGTGTAGCAGTATCAATGGGTCAAAGGATAAATATAGCTGAGAGTCGTCTGTATAAAAATGAAAATTTAGTCCATGGTTTCTACAAATTGTGCCTACGAGTTTTGTATACATGATGTAGTTTTTGGCACTAACACTGTTCCTTATGGCACAATGTTTTTCATGAGGACTGGCTCAGAGAGTTCTTTGTCAATGCACAAAGTTTGATAGCGATCGGTGAGATAGGGTGTCATCCATGCAAGTGGCGCACCAGCTATTCCAATGTCATGTTCTAGACGTTCAAGCAGTGTGCTGTGATCAATGTTGTCGAATGCAGCGGAGAGGTCAATTAATACGAGGACAGTAACCTTGTTTTGATCTAATGACTCGAGAATATGTCTCTGGACTTTGAGTAGAGCAGTCTCAGTTGTGTGAAACTTTCTATACGCCGACTGGTGTTCCTCGTGAAGATTGTTTATTGACAAATGTTGTTCAACACGTTTGTCGACTACCCTCTCCAAAACCTTTGAGATAAAATGGAGATTTGACACAGGTCTGTATTTTTAAGAAGAGTTTCGATCCAGATTTGGCTTTTTTATGAGAGGTCTGACATGTTAGATCTGAAACGACTTTGGTACATATGCTGAATCAAGAAACAAGTTGATAATTTTCATTAAAACTGGCTAAGGTTCATCGAGGCATAATTTTAATAGCCATGTTTGTATCGGGTCTTATTCAAAGGAATTATTTGGAGACAAATATAAGTATATCGATGATAAAGCAGGGAGGTTGTTAAGGAGTGTTCTGTATTACTTTCGTCATATATAAGGGTAACACCATGACATAATTAATGACGTTATTACTATTTATTAATCGAAGCTGTGTAATGGTATTATTAACAAGGGACTATTTGACATTAACCCATTCCCTCATATTGACGACTTTTGACGACTCTGTACAAGTCACCTTGTGAAACCATTATGATAAATAGTGCATTTGCTCCTATAGGAGCAAATTCTCTATTTATCACAATGGTTTCAAACTACAAAATTCTAAAAAATAAATCCTTTTCTCTAGTTAATGCTCCTTTTCGGTAGATTTATTCAAAGAGGTTGTATCTAAAAATAGCCTATGAGGGAATGGGTTAACACAGCCTGTAGAAACAGATATTTATTAGTCCATAAGCAAACATTGCAGAGCCAGACAGTTCTACAGGAACAGGATTGTCTCTTTACAAAATGCGTTAAATACATCTCTATGATGTAAACAGATTCATTAAATACTTATTTAACCCTTTCCGTGTTCTATGTTTATCCTCAATTTCAATACCAACTGAATATCAATGGACAAAATGGTTGAATTAAGTATAGAAGGTGGAACGTTGTAACCATTTTTGAAAGTAAAGAGACAGATCTTTCAAATTCCAATAGCAAACAGCACATCCTGATCAATGTCGTCTGCGCTAAATTTCAGAGTAGATTTACCTTCTATCTCGTCTCTAAAATATGAAACAGTCTGAATCCTGGTGAGGCACTGAGTTACTCGATGTATCATCTGGATCCAAACGTTTTGCAAGGGTAATCACATTCTATCCCATTACAGGAAACCCAGTGAGTCGCTTCCCAACGACTTTGACACTCACAGTATTAATGTCGTCATCTTCACCTGAATGGGTCTACATTAAAGAGGAAATCCTTACAATGAACGCATATTTTCAATTATATCATAAAACGTGGTATTTCAATCATTATTATGAAGATTGTCAATTTGGATGTACATGTATATCGAAAAATGCACGGTTTTCATCAATATACTTATAACCGGTTTTTATCGTTATACTTATAACCGTTTTTTATCGTTATACTTATAAACCGTTTTCATCGATATACTTTTCTGCTAGAATCCCGGTTTAGAGGGGTTTTACTGTACCAACTTGTTATCGGTATCGATGTAGGCTCACCTGTTTCCATGCGACACAAGACTGCATATTTTGTCTGTAGTGGCATATTAACCCTTATTCCGCTGTCAAAAATACAACAATATCTGCTCAAATTCAGATATGTACAATTTAGACAAAGTCCGATCCGATCAAGCCTTTGAGAAAATATTGACGGGGTATGTGTGTGTGTCAAATAGGATGCTGATGAGACGCAGAGTTACTGCAAATACAAATGCGAGACAGACAGCAGGATAATGGTCAACATTTCACAGATAATAAATTAGAATCAACAATCCTTTGACATCAGATGCGTCGCCTAGTGACCGTTTGCAATACTATAACAGTATAGCTATGTATTTCTCCCGTGCCATAATCTTTCCAAGAAACCGCACGACAAAGTTATCTATGGCGGTCCAATTTGTTTTTAAAAAAACTCATAAATATTTGTCTATGAAATGATGCTATCATTAACATTAATCATTAATAATGGTATGTAATGCCAAACGTAATGGAGACAGAAAAGTGTGCTGACCGCCGACTAGTACTGCAGACAAACCGGTCACTGTCCTACACCTCTTACAGTAAAGCCTTGCGCAAGCGACATTTAATACATTACCTCCTAGTGACGCATTATTGCGCCTCTATAAAATTCACATTGTGAAACCATTGTGATAAATAGAGCATTAGCTCCTATAGGAGCAAATGCTCTATTTATCACAATGGTTTCAAACTACAAAATTCTAAAATGTTCCTTTTCTCTAGTTAATGCTCCTTTTTGGTATATTAATTCAAAAGGTTGGGTCTAAAAATAGCCTAGGAGAGAATGGGTTAAACTGAATCTAATTCTGGGTATTTGGACAGGTAGTAGCTTAACTATTTACTCCATAAATACGCCTTTCTACGCCTTTGCAAACAGAGCAGACCCAGATCAGACTGCTCCTATTGGAGCCGTCTGATAAGGCTCTACTTTTTTTGCTTATGATATAATTTCTACAGTTTCACTCACAGCCAGTAAATCATATGTTTATGTGTCATTATAATAATTATTCTAATTAATGTCCAAGATATCACTATATCTTACATGAATATTCACGGGTAAAGGGTTAATAGAAGTGGGGTGTAATGCAAAAAGTTTCTACTCGATTTGCTACATTTTCGCCCTGCATTAAGCAACCACATATGTATTAATAAAACAACTGATTTGACAAATCATATATTATATGCCCCCCTTGTTCTAGTTTGTTATGTTGCAGTTATGACATTCAGTGACAAATCTAGGATTGTAATGACAGAGCATGTATCGATAGTTTAATGTTATCATTTGTTTTTCAAACTCGTCTTTGTCGAAGCGTTTGACAGCTTAATGTGCCTGTGACTTAATTATGTTTCGAACTGTTGCAATAATTGCTATATTATGAGTCTTGGTTCCATTACGATAATTACACAAAACATTGAAAGATAGGAATTATTCTTTCCAGACATTAAAAGCGTATTCTTACTCACGTTTCGAAAACGTAACCTATAATCCTGTCTAAAAGCATTTGAAGAAATACATTAGAATTTATCTCCAGCGACCATTCGATGAATAGACCTTGGTGGCGTTAAAACAGGTGGTTACTTTATGCAGGGCGAACGTGATGCAGACAGTTCATCCAGAAATTCTCGTCATGCAATAACCCTTTCCCTCTTATAAATGTATTTTGATGTATTTGCAAACAGAGTAGACCCAGATCAGGGCATGCGCTGTTTGATTTTGACGTGATATAGATATGATTCTAAAGCTTTTGTCAAAGAAAAATAAAATTCTTTGAAAAAGTTTAATATTTTATACAACTTCAGCTAACAAATATTCATATTTTCTTACTTGAGTATTGAACAGGGAAAGGGTTAAGCTATCATCTAGTTTTAGACCCAGAAGTATACCTCATTTAGGTGGTCGCCTTTTAGAGGGTTACCGTAAGTTTCCTGTAACTGTCCACGTCCAATACTGGATCCAAGAAATGGTAACTCAGGACACCCTGAATATAATATTGCTTCTGATTGAAAACGTTGGCATGGAAACAAATATAATATAATCTTGTCCAAACTTTGATATAGTGTAAGTAATTTTTTACTTCGGATTTGAACAATCTTTGAAGGCAATCCAACCGTGTGACAAACAGCTTGGATCCTGATGAGTCGCCGATTTGCTGCGAGTCTCATCTAGCTCTAAACTGTTTGCAATTGCGAGTCGTGCCGCGTATAGTAGGACATGGGTGAACCTGTTTGCTATTTATTCCAAATTTCCAAATAATGAATATTCATGGCCAACATTGTTATAACGAAATATGAAAGGTGGAACATCAGGGCCATTTAAGAAACATTTATATCAAATTCCATTAACAAACAAAGCAAACCCTGGTCAAACGACTCCTACAGGAGCCGTATGATCTTGGTCTACTCTGTTTCCAAATGCGTGAAAATGCGTTTACAGTAAAAGCTCTCTATAACGACCGCTTAATTGTGTTAATTAGTTGGTATCTAGGGCAGGTGGCTGCTTAAAGCAAGGTGGAAGTAACACAGAACGCTCCTATAAGAGCGTTATGTTTCACTTTCACCTTGCTTTAAGCAGCCCCCTGCCTTTAACACAAAATACTTGATGTAATTTAGTGGCCGTTATAGAGAGGTGTTACTGTATATGAAGGAAATGGTTGAGGAGCAATGTCTATTGCGTGTACGATTATTGTTTTACCTCGTAACAACTTGGTGATTGTTGCTACAGCAGCATGACTCGTAATATAATTATAGTCTCTGTTATATTACGACGTATACCCTAAAGCGAGCGTTTAGTGGTTTAAGAGCAGGTTAAGGCAGGCTAAAAGTCATGCAGAAAGATCCTTATGGAGTTGTCTGTATAACTTTCACCCTGCATTTTGCTGCCACTTGTCTTTGAAATATGGAAAAATATTCACGTGCATTTCAGGTTAAGAGGGAATGTAATGTATATTCCAACACACCTCGCGCACACCTCTACATAAACAAAGAAGGGACGTATCTATGTTTGAATTCTCCATAAAACACTGCACGCGCTGTAACGGCTTAACGTAACATAATATGGCTTCGAAAATTCGTACGCCAAGAAACGTAGTGCCGTTTTGGCGGTGCAAATTATCGTTAAATTGAAGTGTTAGAATCGAAATAATAAATTTATACCAGTGTTTTATCGTGCAATCGAAAGCGGGTAGTCGTTGAGATGCTTATAATTAAATCACTCGGCCTGTCGGCCGATTACTAATTACTACGCATCTCTACGATTAATTACTACGCATCTCAACTCCTACCAGTGTTCGATTGCACGACAACACACTGGTATGAATTTATTATTTCTTAATTTGAATTACAGTGAAATCAGTAGGCCTGTTTCTGCGACTTCATAGTGATAACATTACGTCAATATCGCAGAACACCCTGTTAGGATACAATGGTGACATGTACAGCCACATATCACTGTAGTTATGTAAGCCCTCATCCTGCTAAGTGCAACAATCAAATATCACAGTAAAGCAATTATTACAACAGGTTAAACCATAATTAAATCACAAGTACATTAACCCTTCTGATGTTGAGCGAAACCTTCCTCGCACTTGGAATTAGCCTGGATGCAGACGAGACACCCAATAATTCAGCGCCTTGTCAGGATCCAGGCGGTTTGATGCTCGTTCCATAATAAAAAAAAATACTAATGATAAAAATAAAATCAATTTGGAAGTAGTCAACAATGTACCAGGTAAAAAGTCGAGCATACGTCATATTTAACAGCGAATGGCTGTTGAGTATCGCAGCATTTCAATTATTGTTGGATGATAAGAAATAGGTTTTTAACCATTTCAGTGTGGGGCACGAGTCATTAATGTCATTTGCTAACAGTGTAGACTCAGAAGAGAGGGCTCCTAGAGAAGCCCTCTCCTCAGGGTATGCACTGTGTGTTATCTTACAATTTGTTTTTGAAGGATTCATGGTAATGTTGATCAGTTTGGATATTGGAATATTAAACAGTCAGCCTTGAAAGTGTTAGATAATTAGTTGACTTACTCGGAGCAATTATGGTTGTTTCTTTCACTGACAGGTTTTGCAACATTCTCGTCGTCTACTTCGATTCTCATTAATGCTTTTTTCTATAGTTTTTGTTCCAATTATATTAAACAGTAACAAACGATGTGTATCCAGTTGAGCTTGTGTTTGAATGTTACAAAAACAGTCACCCCTGCCAGCTAAAGAGAGAAAACATTAGTATAAACCGTCTCTCATCAATGGTTGCATTCCATTGCTCATTTAAGGGTTTAAATACAATTCAATAAACCTTGTTTGCTATACAATGGAAATCTAAGGATACTTAATTCAGTTAGCTTGACTCTCCGATGTACCGAAAGACTAGCGAAATAACTTTTTATCGCCAAATCATATTCATCTGTACACAATGTCGTTTACTTTAACCCTTCGCTTGCTATTCACGTCAATATACCTACCGGTAAATAGTGAAGACCCAGATGAGACAGCTCCTGCAGGAGCTGTCTCATATGGGTCTGCACTATTTACCAGTTGATTGTGCAACCAGTGCACTCCACAGCAGTGACTGCACAGCGATATACTTGTACACAGTGAAGATATATGTAATTATAAAACAGGGCATGGGTAAAGAAGGAGAACTGTATTTTAAATTTTCAACAAGAGAAGGGTTAAGATGCAGGGTAGAGTTTCCTTCAATCTGTTCTCTAAACCGTAAGTGATGTGTTCAACTGATTGGATCCTGATGCGACACGGGGTTGCCCTGCGTCTCATCTGTATCCACACTGTTTGCAGAGGTAATCACATGTTATCCCACTGTACTAAGTGATGAGTCGCTGTCCGTCGACTTCGATGGTGAAAGACTTAAAAGTTTTTATTATCATTTCTTTCTGCCTTCAACCATGATCTTAACACAGTAAATAAACAGAAGAAAAACATGATATGTAAGATTGGACGAAGGAATCTTAAAAAAAGCAGTGGGTTGCTTAATGCAGGGCAAAAGTAATGCTGAAGGCTCTTAAAGGAGATTGTTTCATTACGTTTGACCCGCAATAAGCTACATTTTACCACCTGTCTTACAGACCATTAGCTAGACCCTTTTGCAATGGACGCTGAAAACAGTTTCTACCGTAGTACCCTTTGAGGAACTATTTGCCGAGACAGCTTGGATGTCGTGTTACTCGACGTCTCATCTAGATACACACTGTTTGCAAATATCAGTCAAGACAAAATCAGCATGAGAAGAGTTAATACTCTTAAAAGAATGTTAACTGCACAGTGAGTTATATGTAAGTAATGTTGTAGACTTCGCCCATTTCTGTTCACACCTTGTGTGCATCATTGCATTAAACAAGCGGCGCCGTTATTTACAGGTATCCGGAGTAAACTCAGAAAAAGCGCTAAGGGAATGTTAATACAGTGAAACCCCGCTAATGCGACCACTTAATAAACAGCAACTGTTGTCATTTAAAGCAGGTGGTTGCTTAATGCAGGACGAAAGTTATGCAGAAAGCTCCTATAGGAGCTTTCTGCATAACTTTCGTCCTGCATTAAGCTACCACCTGCCTCTGCCACCCAAAATTATGCCCCTTTTTGGTGGTCGTATTAGCGGGGTTTTACTGTACTTTATCTACTAGTTGACTAATTTGTTTCATGACCTACTCTTGTATAATTAAGAATTATTTGTTGTACCTGTGTTGCCTTGCAATCTTTATATGCATATGGCTGCAGCTTTGTTCAATTCCACAGTGTTCTGTTTGTGAGAAGCGATTTTGATCATGCTTACTATACACCATACTTATATATTTTGTGTAATAACTATAATAATTTATCAACTCCGCTATCAAAAGTTTGTGTAGCGACATATTTTTTATATCATGACATCATCTCAATACATGTATATTTTATTTATTTTTCTGGTAAAAATGTGTGTTTTTGTTTTGAAAATAATGCCAATATTTTAACAGTCTGAAATGTCATATGGTAACACCCCTCTACCTCTAAAAGACCACTTAATTCACAGACATTGGTGGTTTAAAACAGTGTTGATTAATGCAGGACGAACGTACATGTAAGAAGAGCTTAAAATGGATTATAAAATATGTCAGTATACATAAAATAAATATAAAGGAAGCTACAGAATTCGACATTGTGTGAAAACTTAATAATATAGTAGTATGACCAGCATTGCCACCTATTAGTTTACCTTAGTCCACATATGGCTCCTGTAGGGTGAACGCCATGCAGAAAAGCTCCTAAATATTATCCATAGTTTATGACCGACTTGACACATTACCCCATAGTAACGCACTTTTGGGTCTCTACAAAATTCACATTTTGAAACCATTGTGCTAAATAGAGCATTTGCTCCTGTGGAGCAAATGCTCTATTTATCACAATGGTTTCAATACTACACACTTCCAAAACTCTCCTTTTCTATAGTTAATACTCCTTTTCGGTATATTTATTCAAAGAAGTTGGGTCTGCAAATAGCCTAGGAGAGAATGAGTTAATAGTTTACATGATGGAGAAACCTTTGACGCATTTGCAAAAGCAGAATAAGCCCGGATGAAACAGCCCCTTTATAAATATTTCATCTAAAACAGAGGTCCAGATAAGATGTGTAGATTAAAACATTTTCAAGAATAACTCTTTTCTTTCTCCACGAAACCCTATGTTGTGACCATTCTTTAGAATCGTATCAAAGGGACGATTCTAAAGAGTAGTCACGACATAGGGTTTCGTGGAATAATGACGATTTTAGTACGCACGTATACGTGTTGCACTGTAAATTATTCATTAAGTCACTGTTTCTCACATGAAAATTCGACACGTAAACGTTTATAGTTAAATCAGCTGTGTTTGTTTCAGTCATAATTCATTCTACGTCGTTCATTGTGTCACGTAGTGTAAAGACCTTGTGGACATCTGTATACGTAGGATGAATAATTTACTTGATATACATGAACTATTTGCACGCTAGCGGCGAAACTGTGATTACCTATGCAAACAGTTTGGATCCAGATGAGACGCCGCATAATGCGGCGTCTCATCAGGATCCAAACTGTTTGTCATCTAGACCATATCAATTCAAAAGAATGAGAGAAAGTTTATTTTAAAAATAGAAGCAGACGACAGTTGTTGCAGACGAGAAATTACTTAGCGTGCAAAGAGTTAAACCTTACCCAGCTGTAAAAATAATGTTTGCTCAAATTTGAATCTGGTGTAATTTTGATTATTTACTATTTGATAAAGCTTTTAAGAAATTATTGACCGAGGGACAAACAACTTGGATCCAGATGAGATGCCGAGTTACTCGGCGTCTCAGCTGGATCCAAGCTGTTTGTAAACGCGAGTCATGCGGCGAATAGCGTCGTAAGGGTTAATAGTTAGAAGTGCTATGATCAATCACAGATAGTTAAAGGAACTCAAGTTCAATAAATCAGACTTAATGGTGTCAGTCTCCTTTAAGGATGGCAATAAATGTTTTCCAGCAGATATTTTTGCAGATTGACATACGACACCATCTTTGTCTCTAACATTGTCAGACCATTTCGTTCTTTACTATTTGTCATAGTGCATAACACAAATTTAAAGGAAGCTATAGAAATCGACATTGCATGAAACTTGTGTACATGTATAAGAACTTTATAATATGGTCCAACATCATCCTTTTTGCGTATCCATTTATAAAGTACTGGCGTAGAATGTATTATCCTATTCCTTCATAGGCTAGTTTTAGACCAATCTTCGTTGAATAAATCTACCGAAAAAGGAACATTCACAAGCAAAAAAGGGAAACTTTAGAATTCTGTATCTTAAAAGCCATTGTGATAAAAACAGAATTTCCTCCTGTTGAGCTTTTATAGTAGCGTCAAAATGCATCAATATGTGGGAACTGGTTATCCTGGTGGAGAAAACAATGATCCAATGTAAAGCACTGGCGTGCGTTTGGATTTTAAATTACACTAAGTTGCATTAACCCATTACCTCATAGGCTATTTTAGATACTCTTTGAATAAATCTACCGAAAAGGAGCATTAACTAGAGAAAAGGAAAATTTAGAATTTTTGTAGTTTGAAACCATTGTGATAAATAGAGCATTTGCTCCTATAGGAGAAAATGCTCTATCTATCACAATGGTTTCACAATGTGACTTTTACAGAGTCGTCAAAAGTCGTCAATATGAGGGAATGGGTTAAAGTGATATCGAAAGAAATTGTCCAAAACTACTTTCATCAGTATAAATCGAAGTTCAGAAATTCCGCTCTATATCAGAATTTTCTAATAGTATCAAAGTCTATAAGACATGTGACAGGTTAATGCAGGGTGAAAGTTATGCAGAGAGCTCCCATGTGGTCTAGTAGTCTTCTTTACTTAATACCTTATTCCCTAGTGACGCATTTTTGAGCCTCTATAAACATTTCCTTTCTAAAATGTCACAAATGTTCGAGATTCCATATTTCCTTGTAACTATTTTTCCACGAATATTAGGTATTGTAATTTGGAATAAACACAGAACTAGAAACGGGTTTAACTCTTCTCTTGGATTGTAAATTTTGCCTAGCACGCAATTGTAGGAAACTGTACGGAAATGAGAAGTTATTTAACCCTTTGCCTGATAGATACGCTTGTTTATATTTTACAAACAGAATAAACCCAGATTAGACAGCCCCTTCAGGAGTTGTCTGAAGAAGACCTTCCCTGTTTGCTTACACAATTATATAGATCCGATTCTACAGTTTTGCCATATCTAAATATTTTTATATCAATTCATGTACCGTTTAAAAAATCAGCACAGTAATTTTTACGCGAAAGTTCAAAAAGTAAAGTTTTAACGAGTGTTAAATTCAACTACAGTGAACTCTCATTATACCGGCATTCGTTACACTGGCACGCTCGTTATACCGGCAATATGCATTGAAACATGAAACAAAATTACATTTAACTCTTTGAAACAACCATTGAATAAATAGGTACAATACCAATAAGACAGGTGATCGCTTAATGCAGAACACAAGAAGCGTAAAAAGCTCCACAAGGGAGCGTTTTGCACTTCTTGTGTTCTGCATTAAGCGCTCACCTGTTGGTACTAGTATAAAACTGGCCGCGTGGTTCCTTTCATATTTAAACTCGTTATAATGGCAACCTCGTTATACCAGCAAAATATCTGGAAACAAACACCTCCGTTGTAAAGAGGGTTCACTGTAGTTACTGCCAGATGCCGGGACATTTCGCGTCTATAAGAGTTCTCTGGTATGGGTCTACTCTGTTTGCAAAGGATAGAGTGACGGGTTAACATTGTTATTTAGACATTTGACTGTACATATTAGAGCACATCCGTAGCGTCGCTGTTTTTTATGCCCCCGTTGACGATAGTCAGGGGGCATTATGTTTTGCACATGTCCGTCCGTCCGTCTGTCCGTCCGTCTGTCCGTGTGTCACGCTTTTAGGTGCAGTTGGTTGTCACAGTTTTTCAAGTGTATTAGTCAGTAATTTCTACACTTATACACATGAAACTTCACATACAGATCAATTACCATCTGAGCTATCATTTGGCATCCCACCCATGCTGCCCTCAAGCCCAATGTTGAGGTCAAATGACCTGGAAATTTTACGTGCAGTTGGTTGTCACATTTACGTGCAGTTTTTCTTGTCACAGTTTTTTCATTGTCTTATATCTCCCTAACCACTGTAGCTATTGCCATAGAATTGTATATACACATTAAACACCATCCATACTTTCATTGCACACTCAGCCCATGCTGCCCTCAAGTCCAAGGTTAAGGTCAAATGACTTGGAAATTTTACGTGCAGCTAGGCAAGCACCTACACGGGGGCATCACTGTGTCTTACAGACACAGTTTTCTAGTTGTTGTTAAATTGTAAGAGGTGACGTTTAAAGTTTTAGTAAATGGAACCCTACCATTCATTGTACCTGATAAACCACCATCAGTAACATTATATTCCGCATGCAAGGAATAATGATATCATGAATATTAATTATATGACTGATACAATGACATTGTAAACAAAATAAGTGTTTACTACTGTAGAATCAAATAAAGCAGTCCCTGGTCTGACAGCTCTTACAGTAACAGTCTGATCTGGATCTGCTCTGTCTGTAGATGTCTCAGGGGTTGTATCTATGAGGTATATATTTTTATTACTACCCAGTCATATGTTCCGTATTATTTCTTACGCATTCTTTTGAGACATGAACCTCTGCATCATTGTGACAGTAATTACTAATGATTACATGAAATCCTAATCCCCCATTCAAACGCTAACTTATGGATTGTACATGTAATTACTAAATCGTTTGAAGTCAAAGACTACAATGAATGATTGAACTATGTTTCTTTTTTTCTTCGTCTTTGATATCTGTACATAAATTAAATCACCATTTTGTCATTTAACGTGTTGCCCTATAAATACACATTTAATTTCTTTAGCAACGGTAGTGATCCAGATCAGACGACTCCTGTAGGAACTGTCAAATGTAGATAGATAGGGTTAACCTTTAGCTTGCTGTGGACGGATGAGTAAATACTTTTGAAAACAGTTTGTAACTCGGCGTCTCATCCGGATCCAAACTGTTTGACATCCTGATTGCATTTTAATACACACATTGTCCATAGCTTGAATTTTGAAAATGTATTGGGTGAAAAATTCTGCAGAAATAATTTGCCAAGCAGGCTAAAGGTTAAGATAGTGTTTATGAGTCCAAGCAACAAGGCCACCAGTGCGATCCATGTATCTACATCTATCATACTTAATAATAATTCAATAATTATCATAATTACTATATTTATAGTTGTTGTATCACGTATACTATGAGTATTGTGAGATTATAGAACGAAACATCGCCATATTAGATCAGAAATGTCCAAATTACTCAATTAAAGCACACTGAGCGACGGCCTTTTGAACTTTTTAATAAAAATATAAACAACTAACTACTACAAACTGTTGCGAACAGATTTTAAAGTTTAAATAAACTTTAAAAACAATACTTGGCATTACATTTTTAAAGGAATTAAGGCGAAAAATCGGGCAGCCACCAGCATGTCAAAAATTATATGTACTATTAATCACTGAATCCAATCAAGACAATGTAATTGCCTACATTTATGAATGTCCTTAACACGAAATACGGAACTCGCGGGATTTATGTTTAATAGAATGGTTAGTTGATATTAGTTACGTTGTGGTTGTGTTTTAATCGTTTAACAGAATGAGAAAGTGCCCTTTACATCATGGCAGTTGCACACATTGGTCCAGTTGTTACTCGAGAGCGTACGACCAATATCAGCGTACGACCAATATCAGCGTACTACATGTACCAATATCAGCCTACGACCAATATAAGCATACGACAAGTATCGGTGTACAAACAGTATTGGCGTACGACCAATATAGTCGTACGATCGATATCAGCATAAGTGCTTATTTACGATCATTGCTATTACAATGCTATCGCAACTTCCAATTGCGATTGTCGCATGTGAGCAATTGCGACAGCCATTAGTAAAACGAGACCTTGGTGCAGCAAAGTAATAGATGTTAAGTTACAAAGGCTGTAAGTGCGTTTTAACTGATTTAAGTGGGGTTTTTTCCGCTTAAAATTAGCACCCAGTTATTCTTGATATTGTTAAAGGAAATACAATTGTTTGATATGTTCCACCCAGGTTTGATATTCAAAACGTACTTCAGACGAGCCTAACTTTTAGCATGCGCGGGCGGATGAGCAACTGCCTATGTACAGTAAAAACTCTCTTAACCGGACATTAAATTTAGTATAAATATCGGTCTTGGAAACAGGTGACAGCTCAATGCAGGGTGAAATTCATGCAGAAAGCTCCTAGAAGAGCTTTCTGCATGACTTTCACCCTGCATGAAGCAGTCGCCTGCCTAAAATATCTAAATTCTTCTTTACTAGAATTCCGGTTGAGAGAGGTTTCACTGTAAAACAAAATCACCTAGTGAGTCGCCGAGTGACTCAATATCTAATCAGGACTGTTTGACATACTGTTGACAGGATAGCATAAAGGCAAGACTATTCACTATACAACGGTAGACTCAGTGATCAAACTCGGCGGCTCATCAGGATCTAAGCTAACTCACTCTCGGTCAATATTGTCTAAAACACTTGATAAAAAAGGAAATAATCTAACTTGAAGAGATCCAAGATTCAACACTATTTACAACAGTAAGACCTCTCTATAACGGCCACTAAATAACATCAAGTATTTTGTGCTTAAAGCAAGGTGAAAGTAAAACAGAACGCTCCTAGAGGAGCGTTCTGTTTTGCTTTCACCTTGCTTTAAGCGGCCACAAATGCCCTAAATACCAAATAACTAACATTATTTAGTGGCCGTTATGGAGATGTTTTACTGTATATATTTCTACAGCGGGGTAGTGTTTATCAATTATGGTCTAGTGGTATGTATTTGCTCTTGCATAAATATAGTCATCATTATGATAGTGAACAAACCTATTGATTCGTACCAACGTTCTTAGGCCATTTGGGTATTTTCAACAGATAGACGTGTATTTGTTTAAGGTTGGTTTTACATTGCTAACCTATGTATGAAGAGTAGTACATTTGTTATATTAACAATTTACGCTATACATGTAGAAGCACAAGTTGATGCCTTTCTAACTAGATAAAGCCCAGATCAGATGGCTCCCGTAGGACCTGTCTGACCAGGGTATGTTTTGTGGGTGTATGCAATATATAGAAGTTCTTCTGTGGCCATAATGTTGCTGTTCATGTCATTAGACATTCACCTTATGATAGTAGGGTTTACGCCGCTTTAACAGTTTTTCACCCATATCCCAGCTTGTTACAAATGGAGAAAGACTGCCACATGTTCTCCCCAGCACTGAACCAGATGCATTGTTCGTGTACATAAGAATACCTTTGTAGAACCACGGACCTACGGCAAGCCAGCGAAAAGGCTTCCTTACATGAACAAGGCAAATGTCGGAATTCAAACCACAACGATAAGGGGCTAAGTGACTTAAACCACTTGAATTTTTAGATCCAACCACTTTGAATAAATCTCCTGAAAAGGAGCATTAACTAGAGAAAAGGAAACGTTTAGAATTTTGTAGTTTGAAACCATTGTGATAAATAGAGCATTTGCTCCTATAGAAGCAAATGCTCTATTTATCACAATGGTTTCACAAAGTGACTTCTACAGAAGCGCCAAAAGGCGTCACTATGCGGGAATAGGTTAAGATTGAGTTCACCTATCAGGATCTGTTCTGCTTTCGTTATATGTTATCAACATGTCACAAAGGAATTATTGTAGAAACATCCATTCTTATGACAAATAGCTTTATATGCTTACAATATACGTGTGTTTTGAGAAATTCAGTTAGAAAATGAGGAATTGTAAAGTCGTAAAATGTCGATGAAGAATGAATGAGTAGACGAGATAATAATGCTAGCATGGAAATTGAACCTGGCTAATTTCACACGCCACAGTGCAACACGCGGGATCAAAACCACCTTCCAATGGACCCGTCAGAGTTGAAAAGACACCAGCCGTTAAATTCCATTAACCCTTGTTCCACAATCCGAGACCTGAATCACATTTGCAAACAGCTTGGATCCAGATGAGACGCCGATTAACTCGGCGTCTCATCAGGATCCAAGCTGTTTGACACTAGACCAATAGTTTATCAAACGCCTATTTGGATGGGCAGTACATAAATGCACCAGATCCAATATTTGAGCAGAAAGTATTAGTTCACAGTCTAAGAGACGTCTCTTGCGTTACAGCTAAACCTGTATGATGGAAATGCAATCATGTTAGCCATTACACCGTTGTGAAAAAAAATGTTTGTTCCGTTTTTGGATAACGTGTCAGGTTGACTACTCCAGATTCATCTAAGCTTTTGAGACCTTTTGTGTCAAGTAGGGTTGATCCTGATAAGATGCCGAACAATTCGGTGTCTCATCTGGGTCCAAGCGCTTTGCAAACACTAACCAAGTCCCGGATAGCGGGGTAATGGTTTAAGTAATTCCATTTTGAAATGTCCTGGAAAAGATGATATATAACAGATTCCACGGCAAACATAATATATGTATACAATAATTTATAAAATGTTGCTGGTTTAACCCATTCCCTGATATAGACGACTTTTGACGACTCTGTAAAATTCACTTTGTGAAACCATTTTGATAAATAGAGCATTTGCTCCTATAGGAGCAAATGCACTATTTATCACAATGGTTTCAAACTCCAAAACAATTAATTTTCCTTTGCTCTTATTTATGCTCCTTTTCGTTAGATTTATTCAAAGTGGCTAGATATAAAAATAGCCTATGGGGGAATTGGTTAATTGTGTTTGTATATGTCGTATTGAGTTGTAAGTATGGATATCATGTACGACTTAGGTACATGACACAAACAACAGTTGCTCTTTATCATTGACGTTCTTATTGTTTTCCTTCAGTGAATGTATTACGGTATACATGTATATATACAGACAGTTATACCTGTCCTAAGTGGACATCAAAATGTGGTCTACCTCTGGGTCTGTAAGACAGGTTGTAGGTTAATGCACATTAAAAAAATAATGCAGAAATCTACAATTTCTGCATTACTTTTGCCATGTATTAAGCAACCACTTGTTTTTTAAAACTCTCATGTTCAATAAATGATAGACATGTTCTACTGTATAAATAACGCCTTACTTTTGATTAAAATCGGACTGACATTAAAACAAGAGTCGAACGAGTCTCTAAATAATCGCCAACCTGCCTGGACGCTGTCTGTTTAGGACACGTTCTGCTGTATTCAACTCTACACTTTGCTTTGTGCTTGTGGTATAATTTTCTCCAGTCCGTTTTAGAACAATTCATTTGATTGGTCGAGGTTTGAGTGAAGCTTGACATCTGACCAGTTACATACTTGAGGAATGGGCTAGGAAACTCAAAACCAGACCAATCAGATCAAGGGGAATGAATTCTCAAGTAACGTAGAGCCAGGGATATCCACCATATAGTGAATGCTATGTAATGCTTTGTACATGTATATTATGTATTACAATTTACTTGTACGAGTTAACTAGCTCTTTTGTTCCACATGTACTTCTATTAGTATGTTAATACATACATGTCCTTCGCTTGAGTCGAATGTTGTTCCACCACAATAACAAAAACCGACACATCGGTCAGTTTCCTATCTCTCCAGTTTTAGGCAATTTAGGACATCTGAGCTGGTTTGTAAACCTTATTTCTTACAGTAATTCCTCGCTTCTCTAATGTTTTAAACTCAGATCTTTAAAGCAGTCAACAGGCTCTCAGCGTAATACAGAGTGAAATTCAATCAGAAATACTGTCCCTCTGGGATGACTTTCACATTGTATTAAGCATAAAAACCTCTCAATTATTTTCCAGGAAATTGGTATAATATCATTGCTATGTACTTTAAAAGTGATCGTTTTAATTTCAGTATTTGTCTTTTATATAGATAAAATGAAATACCATGAGGTAATAGACGCCCCTCGATTATTAGTTTGTTATACATGTAAAACCGTACATTATGTAATGAAAATTGAGATAGGTTTTGTTTAAGTGTCAGCCTAGTTATATGATAAATACATGTACATGTACATAATAAGATGTTACGTTTTCTCTTAGTTTACCTATCAAAAAGACATACCTGCTAAAATGATTATTGAGCTATTAACTTTGGCCATTACATCGTTATGAGCTACATTAATTTCTTACTGGCTACTCAGCTACTAGAATAATAGAATATAACACTGATTTCCTGGAGAGGACATATATACGTTGTTTATTTTCTTTCTGATTTCTGTTAAGATCTCCAGGAATGTCAATTACGCAATGATGTATTCCTAAGTAACGTTGCAGACACCGCCTTACCTGTAAATCGCTCAGCCTTTATCGCATGCTGTTTGGCAAGTGGTGCTTGAAAGTGTTTCAGAGTTTGTTTATAAATATCCAGAGAAGGTGCAGACATACGGGGTTTCCCAACACCTAAACAAATCGGGTCTTAACTTTCATTAGATGTTTCGATATTGTTTTGAAAATGAGGCTCATTCGAGGGGTACAACGGTCGTTTATACCATCTGTGTGTTTCACCAAGGTTGTTCGTTTACACTAACATGGGTGGTATGTATAAAATGTAATCTTTAAGACTAATAAACCCTTCATTCCCCACCAAACTCTACAGTAAAAACTCGATGCTACGAAATTATAGTAATGAAGAATTTATGTTTTTGTAGGCAGGCAGCTGCTTAATGCAGGGTTAAAATCATGCAGAAAACTCCTTAAGGAGTTTTCTGCATGACTTTAACGCTGCATTAAGCTGTCACCTGTGTAAAAGATAAAACATGATACGTATATTTGAGTGTTCGTAGTATCGAGGTTTTCTTCTATGTTGTAACAACTCATAAGAATCGCATTACCGTTTAGCTGGCTGCTGCCGGATGACTGATTACCTATAACTACAATTTGGATCCAGATAAGACGCTGTGTAAAATAATTCGCTCAGCAGGCACAATATTAAACATACGACTGTAAAGGATTGTATCAATATAGCATTTGATGGAGAAATTACACATTCAGTATTGAAAATACGCTCCATTATTTATAATTATATTTTAATTTGTTCAAATGAGAAAACGATATGCATTTTGCAATCCACGACCAGACCATGGTACGAGACTTCATCCAATTAGTTCTCTATGGACTTCAGTTATTGATATACAATAACACTTCGATAACCTAGATTTCTAATAAAGAACAGCTGGTAGTTTTTGAGGCAGGTGGCTACTTAAATGCCGAGTGGAAGTCTTGCATAAAGCTCATTGGGGGAGATTCTGCACGACGTTCACCCTGAATGAAACTGTAACCTGTCTTTAAAAAGCAGTAATCAAAGGTCCAGATACATGTAAGATGCGTAAATTAAAACATTTTCAAGAATAACTCCTTTATTTCTCCACCAAACCCTATACTGTGACCACTCTTTAGAATCGTCTCTTTGAGACGATTCTAAATAGTGGTCACAGTATAGGGTTTGGTGGAGAAATGACGATTTTAGCATTTAGGTACGCATTGTTATCTGTATCTCCGAGTAATGATACTTATTTTAGTGTTCGAATTAACGAAGTTTACTGTATTACTTCAATACAATACAGTGAATACACTACTTATTCGATATTTGTTTATAAGCATGTCGTTATATACTTAGTTCAGTACACATACCCCCTGTAAACCGGACTTCTAGTAAAGAAGAATTTATATACATGTATATATGGGCCGGGCCTACTTAATGCAGGGTGAACATCATGAAGAAAGTTCAATAGTACGTTTTAACTGTTTTAAACATCAGTATTAAAACTGTTTTGAAAGTCAGATTTAGAAGGGGTTTACCGTACTTAGAAACGGGGTTTTATTTCAGACATTTCCGTTTTCATAATCTGATTATGTAACGTGGTGTAATTGTGTGATAATCCTTAACTTGCTATCCGCCACCTAGCTCACATTTTCAGACTGGATCAAGGTGAGACGCAAAGAAACTTATGGTCTGATCATGATCCAAGCTGTCTGACACTCGGTCAATAGTTTCTCAGAACTGTAAACAAATCTGATGAAGTCAGAATCCTAATATGAGCGAGCAGACTTATTTGTAACAGAATTGATAAGAGATGTTAAATACAGAACAGCTCGATGTTTAAAACACGAAAATAACAGAAAGTATGTGTCAGGCAGGTGTCAAATGACTCTCAAGTGAGGTTGGCAGATGCCAAATGACTCTCTAATACAGGGTTGCAGATGTCAAAATGACTGTCCATTGCTGGTTGGCATATATCAAGTGGCTGTCTAGTGCTGGTTGGCAGATGTCACATAACTGCCTAATACAAGTTGGATGTCTTTAGGACATTTCTAAAACGGATAATTGGATGTAATAGAGACGAAAGTCTTGATTGCAATAAATTAGGCATAATGATCATAAATGTCCTCTCTTTATTCTCCAAGGACAGACACATTAGACGTTTTTCCAAGGAAATAGACGTTCACGTTAGCGATCTAAAGTTGTTGTGTTAAACTGTCCATAGGTTGTTCCTTTTGTCAGAGAAATATTACCAGGCATCTTTACTGGAATGATATTCTCGCTCGAATGTCGCTCTTAAATGCCCCACAAGAGACCTACAAAACCAGAAACGTGTCAATATTCATTGTACATATCCCTCTGCCAGTGTACTATAATAGTGTGTACATGCCAGTAGCTATGACAAACCACACGAGTGTGTCTCCAGCGTACTTTGGTGTCCGACACTAATGTGTGGTACGCACTTTGATGTTCGTTACGGACTTTGGTGTGCACATTTCGAACGCACGTTGGTGTCCGACATTAAAGGCTGGTTTTCATACTGACGGACGTACCACCTATACGACTGAGAATTCGGATATGATTATTTCTATTTTCATCGAATTTATTGTTTGAAAAACCAAATGCTATGCGTGAGCTGTATGGCCAGGTAACATGCCTATTATACCCTTACAGCTCATGAGCTGTATAGACTGATACATGTATGAAGTACTTGCATGAAGTAAGTGTGTATTTATACAGTAGAGTATGTCATAAACAGTCAGAGTTCATACAGTCTTGGGACAGACTCGTTCGACTCTTATTTTAATGTCAGTCTGATTTTAACCCAGAGTAAGGGTATATTTATAAATACATATGATTCATATCAACTGTGGAATGATAGCACACATTTTTTAATGCTATATATTGAAATCAATGTGATAATTAGACACTTTGCTCATATGAAGCAAATACTGTATTTATCAAAATGGTTCTAAAAGTTACTTTTACAGAGGCGTCATAAGGCGTCGATATGAGGGAACGGGTTCACCATTGAGAGATTTGCCGCCAAAGGCGACACCTTGAATATGTTTACAAACAGTTTGGATCCAGATTACACACCGAATAACACGGTGTTTAATCAGAATCCAAACTGTTTGACCCTCTTGTGTTACGATTTGCAACGAAACTGAAGATACTCCAACCGTCAAACCTGAAGGATAGGACCATCTTAGTAGATGGAATTTACTTGGCGGTGAAACAGTTTTCTCATCGTGAAAAAATAGTGTCTGATAAAAATTGGATCTTTTGCGATTTTGACTACGTCGAAATCGATTAAGGTTTTCACTAACTATTGACTGAATGCCAAAAAGATAGGATTGGGCGTTTCACCAGGATCCAAGCAAGTACGAGTCGGGTCGCGGAAAATTGGACAGGTAATAATGAAGTAGAGCACAACGTTGTATTCCTGACATCCAAACTCTAGACTTCTAATCGCGCCAATTTAAATTCATACCGGCGTTTATTGCATACTAAAAACTAACAGTCTCTAGTTTAATTGCACAAGTAATTAACTTTCATTCCACTGTAAAACAAACATGACATCTGCTTCATCTCCCACCCTGTACAATTTGTCTATATTTCGATTCGTTCAAGTATTTTAGAGAAAACCAATATTCTAATGCAACATTTTTGTAACACGCATTCTGATTGGTCCACGTGACAAAATTTGAAGCATATAAACCACCGATATACTGTCGGAAAAATGAATATACTGTCGGAAACCGAATCACTAGAAAATTTACTACGAAATATTCATACGCGCATTAATAGTAAAATTGAATGAATGGGTCTGAATGAACGAAGACACTGGATGAATGAAATGTCAAATGTTTTCATTTTGCTTGTTGTTTTTTTCAACACATTTTATGGTTGTAGTCAATGTGAGTCTGGCGATTCTATTCAAATATCTATCGCAAATTCCCACAAGTTGATCCTGAGTCCATTTATTTCACATGTTGATCTAATTCACTGTCATTGAACAAACGTTTCTCTTCCTCTATTCTGTTTTGAGGTGTTTGTGGCACTTGCACCCTGTAAATATAAGATTTAAGGTATATAACCATGTAGCTGTGAGCTTTATATCCATGCTGAAACTATTTAAGAAGGACCTGACAACACTTAAACATTACCAACCGATCACAGACAATGATCTGAAAACACTAAAAAACTCAGGTTTCCTCTCTGTCATAAATCACAAATCTTTCCAAAGAAAAGTGGTTTGACATAACCTTGAATTTCGCTCTTCGTGGTATACATATAATAGAAAACCTAAGATCTCTGACAAAAGTACAATTTATGAGTCATGCAGGAAACATGTCATGTAAATCTCTGAAAACATACCTGATAAAACTGCTCCCGTGATCGAACCATTTCATTCAGTAACCCAAACGTTCAGTCGATTATGAAGAATCATATACACATCCTGGCCTGTTGGTGAGCGTGTGCTGAACGAAATGATGAAAACAATTTCTGCTGAGGCTTGTTTCGTCAAAAGTTTTAAAACACAAGTCACTGTGTCCGAGAGACCGCAATCATGCACTAGCTGTTGGCCTATGCTGGTGTCAAAACCAGGGAAATAATGAATAAGTCCGGTCATCAGAATGAAGCCAGTGTCCGAAGCTATAATGCCGACTCGTCCGACAATCAGAAGCGGCAGTATTCTTCAATTCTTCAAGGACAGTCCCATAATGAGAATTCGCCACACCCACTCTAGACCACTCGAGGGCTCTTTGCAAATTCCAAACATGCCTGTAGAGTGTCGCTCCTGATAATTTCCATTTGCACGTCCACTTGGCCTATCATCATTCTCATCAAATACACCAATCAGCCAAAGTATCTTGAATATGCAACCAGTTCCACATTGCAAACAATTTAAAAATAAATAATTCCGTTGTCAATGTGCACAATTATTGTGGAATTTCGAGCAATGTCGAGGTCAAATTTGATTCATCTTTCGTAGTTTTGAAAGGGACCTACCGTCAGAAATTCAACGGACTTAACGGTTTTCATTTGTGAAAATCAAAGTATCAAGTGAAAACACCAGTTCTTGGTATATTAAATATAAGCATAATTGCTAGGTTCCGGGAGAACTATTTTCTATATGCGTAATGCGGAGATATGCGGTGTTTCATGACGTCATGCTATGACGACATAGAGAAAATATCAAAGGACTTAAAGTATTGTTTGTTTTTTACCATCTGGATCTATGGTTTCATTAGAATAGGGATAACCGTTGCGTATTTGAAGATTTGCAGCAGTATATCGGTGGTTTATATGTCGCAAATAATCGTTTTACATGCTCCGCTAACGCGTCGCATGTAAAACTAAATTTGCGACATATAAACCACCGATATACTGCTGCAAATCTTCAAATACGCAACGGTTATCCCCTAACTGCACGTCAAACAGTTTGGATCCCGACGAGACGCCGAGTTACTCGACGCATGATATTGATCCAGTCAGTTTGCAAATACTAGCAAGGTAGCGCACAGTGAACTATATTGTTTACTTCAAATATACTTAAGCCGTTACTCCATAGATACGACATTATACGCCTTTGCAAACATATTAGACCCAGATCTGTCTGATCAGGGTCTGCCATGTTTGCTTATTTTATGATATAGATATCATCCTACTGTAGTGACCCGAAACGTCCTGTGTCCATGCGCTATTATAACTATTAATTTAATTAATATTCATGACATCATTATTTCTTACATGGATATTCTTGAAGTAAATGGTTAAGTATTGACACACTGCTACATTTATAATATCCAAACACATTGACCTATAATCAGTTAATGACATACCCGTTTTTACCATTGTAAACAGTTTGGACCCTGATGAGACGTTGAGTGCAGTCGCCTTTCCATCAGCATCAAAATTGTTTGCCACTCTGTTCTTGTTAAGTAAAACCTCTCTATAACGACCATAACATTGTGTTAATAAGTTGGTATTTAGGGCAGGTGGCTGCTTAAAGCAATGTGAAAGTAAAACAGAACGCTACTATAGGAGCGTTCTGTTTTACTTTCACCTTGCTTTAAACAGCCACCTGCCTTTAACACAAAATAAGTGATGTTATTTAGTGGCCGTTATAGAGAGGGTTTTACTGTACAAGATATGTAAGTTTTGTATGTGTCGTATCTACTCTTAAATATTTCGTTTTAATCCTTAGTCTACTTAGCGCTATCTAACTGGCATTTGTAAAACTCTTAGATCTAGTTGAGAGGTCGAGTAACTCGGCGTCTCATCAGGATCCAAAATATTTAAAACTCAACAGGTAGCTTATCTAAACCTTGCACACACCGGAAGTAAATAACTTTCAGCAGATCAGAATTAACGGAGACATCAGTTTTATAAGGGATATTAACATAGGAATAGCATGGTATAGCAGGGCAGAACACGCTTAGATAAATTGAAAACCTATAAATTATACCGAATAGGAATTGCGATCAGCATTCAAGGACTCAGGAACGAATTCGTTTTATTCTAATGTATATTTAGTAACACTGGGGCATTCTGTTATCATCTAATTCGATTTCACGCCAAAAACTGCATTTGGAAATAGCGATTAATGAGATACATTGAGCGGATGCGTGTGCTGAATTGATAGTTTTTGCTGGTAATTATTTTGTTTTTCTCCTATATTCATTTCAAGAGGTTTATTTAGTTACATACAGCCGGTATGTCAATACATATTTCTAGAACTTAATCAATACAGTACATACAATCCCTGCTTTCATTATCTAGTTCCAAGCTGTTTGAGAATATGGCAGAGATGCACAATAATTTCACAACGAACTATCGGCTGTTACCTTGTCAACAATTACTCCTGTTGCCATGTAACAGTGTAACCTGATTAATGTAGGCAGTTGGAAATATCACAAATGTGTTAGGTTCATAAATCGATAACGATAATCAGTCGTTTTAACCAATTTATGCCCAGTGTCCCTTAAAAAGGACTTAGGCAAACTGTGTAGACCCAGATCAGAGGGCTCATGTAGGAGCCATCAATCTGAATGAGTTATAGCAGCAAATATTGTGTTCGATATGCTCTCTCAATATGCAAATGGTGGAAATCAAGGGTTTCCTTAACCCATTCCCTCATATTGACGACTTTTGACGACTCTGTAAAAGTCTCTTTGAGAAACCATTGCGATAAATAGAGCATTTGCTCCTATAGGAGCAAATGCTCTATTTATCACAATGGTTTAAAACTACAAAATTCTAAAATGTTTCCTTTTCTCTAGTTAATGCTCATTTTCGGTAGATTTATTCAAAGAGGTTGTATCCAAAAATAGCCTATGAGGTAATGGGTTAAACAATAATGGAATAAATGGGTTAACTTCTAGATGTTGCAAGGTGGTGCTAAATAGGTTTAATTTGTTTTCTTTGATCACTTGTTTTAACCCTTACCTATTTGTGAATAAGCAATGTCAGCTAAATATTCAATCTGGTGCCAAATTGACTACTCCCGATTGGATCAAACATTTAAGAAAATATTGACTGAATGTCAGATAGCTTAGATCCTGATGACGATGAAACGCCAAGTAACAAATGTACTCGTCATCCAATCTGGATCCAATTTGTAAGCAAAAGTGAGTGAGGTCCCGGATAGCACGATAATTGATAAGTTTAGGGTAGCAATTATACCATCGTTCAAGCAGGTCTGAGTTCATATCGTCAAAATACAAGTTAAAGTCTAAAAACACGGACCAGAGTTTTTCTCTATCAATATCGATTCTGAAACTAAACATTAGAGAGTCTCTGGGCTGTAGACGAGAGACAATTCTATCACTATGAATGTCTTATTGTTATAATGAGTATAAATAAAATAGGCATTGGAGACGAAATGCAGAAAATAATTTACCAAGACTTCCTGAATACGACCTTGCCTAGCGCTCTAGAATGTGCCAAATATAGTTATTATTTTGTTCTCTCGTTTAATTTTGACAACATCTAAACTATTATTTTAGTGAATAACTGATCGCAGGATCCACGGTTGTTATATGAAATTCCAAGTCAAATTTTAATACATATTGCTTGTATTTCATTGCCGTCGTGCTGTCAAATTTTGTGACAGCCTAATGGACTTGTCACATAATAATGTTAGATAGTGCTACAATACAGTAGAATCACCCAACTGTTTACACTTAACCCTTCCCCTGCTCAGTATAACCTCTCTTAACCGGAATTCTAGTAGATAATAATTTAGATATTTTTAGGCAGGTAGCTGCTTAATGCAGGGTGAAAGTCATGCAGAAAGCTCCTCTAGGAGCTTTCTGCATAACTTTCACCCTGCATTAAGCTGCCACCTGTCTCCAAGACCGATATTCATACTAAATTTAACTGCCGGTTAAGAGAGGTTTTACTGTAATGGCATAAATAATTATTAGCTTAGCGTTTAAGATTTTAACTTTTCAAGAGAAGTGTTTACTATGACAAAAACTGTAGAATCAGATCTATATCATCCTAAAAGCAAACAGATCATACCCTGATCACACGACTTCTATAGGAGCCATCTGATTTGGGTCTACTCTGTTTGCAAATGTTTGCAAAGGCGTTTTTATAAGGGAAAGGGTTAATGAGAATTCGTAGGCGTTTTAAAAGCAGAATGTTGCTGTAGAACGAAAAAAAGTGATTCAACCATTATATGAGTTAACCATTATGGTGTGATATAACCATTATTTTATGTAATTTAACCATTCTTATGTGATTTAACCATTATCATATGTGCTTTAACCATTATTATGTGTTTTAACCGTTATTATGTGATTTAGTCATTATTATGTGTTTTAGCCATCATTTATATGTGATTTAACCATTATTATGTGATTTAGCAATAAGGCCCATTATTATGTGATTGAACCATTATTATAAGTATGTGCTTTAACCATTATTATGTGCTTTAACCATTATTATGTGATTTAGCCATTATTATGCTAAGGGCGACCTAGTTTTCATTTGCAAACAGTTTAGAGCCAGATGAGGCGCCGTGTAGTGTATTGACCAGCTGTTTGCACTCGATCTTAACCCTTTCCCTGTTCTATGTGTTTTTCAAAATTTAATTACTTACTGAATATTCATGGACAAAAGACTTATAATTAAATATGGAAGGTGGAACATTGTAGCCATTTTAGAAAGTAAACAAACAAAACTATCAAATTCCATTAGCAAACAGAGCAGACCCTGATCAGACGGCTCCTCTAGGAGCCGTCTGATCTGGGTCTACTCTGTTTGCAAATGCGTGAAAACACGTTTATATGAGGGAAAGGGTTAAACGCTTCTACAAATCAGAAGTAAGTAAAACTTGCAATTGATCAGAGTTTTGGCAAACATATTTTTCAGCACGGTTACATGTAGAGTTGAGTACCCATGGGTGTCTTGAGTGTATCACTGTAAAGCATTTTTGGGTCCTTTTAACCATTTACTCCATGAATTCCATATAAGAAAAATGACATCATGAATTATATTAATTGTTATAATAGCACATAGACACATGATCTTTTGGCCATGGCAGAAACTGTAGAGTTATACCTTATATTATATAATAAGCAGACAGACCAGGTCCTGGTCAGATAGTTTCTAATGGAGCGTCTGTTCTTCGTCTACTCTGTTGGCAGAGGCGTAGAGAGGTTGAGTTATGGATTTAAGGATTTTAAAGCAATTATTCAAACAGCTGAGAAATATATCAATTAATTTACTCAATGCGGCGTTAAAATACTTTTTCTAAACGATATGCAATCTATAGAGAAATAGATATATGTGCGTATTTTAATACTAAAATCGTGATTTCTCCACCAGTCCGCATGTTGTGATTTCTCTTTAGAATCGACGCGAAGAGACGATTCACAATGGTGGTCACGTCATAGGATTGGTCGGAGAAATAAAGGAGTCATTCTAGAAAAGGTTTTAACCCTTCTCTTGCTGAATTTTAAAATACATTTCTCCTTCTTTACCCATGCCCTGTTGTATAATTACATATATCTTCACTGTGTACAAGTAGTTCGCTGTGCAATCACGGCTGCGGAGTGCACTGGTTGCAAATCAATTTGTAAATAGTGCAGACCCTGATGAGACAGCTCCTACAGGAGCTGTCTCATCTGGGTATTCACTATTTACAGGTACGTATATTGACGTGAATAGCAAGCGAAGGGTTAATAAATGCATCTTATCTGGGCTCATCATACCGCCATGAGTACCACCCGCAGGCATTGAGAAAATATGGGTAAAATATTTTCTATATCTTCCTGGGAAACCCTATCTCTATGGTACAAGCGTTCGGATGCAAATCGCCTCTCGAATGCGAATACATGTATATTCGGTACAAACAGATGGGATTCGACTGAGTACGCGTATAACCGCATATTACATCTTATGCTATTTTAGACAAAACTAATCTACCGAAAAGGGGCATTTACTAGAAAAAGGGAAAATTTAGAATTGCATATACATGTAGATGAAACCACTGTGATCAATAGAGCATTTGCTCCATAGGAGCAAATGCTCTATTTATCACAATGGTTTCAAATAATGACTTTTAAAGAAGCACCAAAAGACGCCAATATGAACGAATGGGTTAATCTCTAACCAGTGGCACACAAAAGTAGGGAATTTGAGATGCCGTGCACTGTTGAGTCATCAAGTCATGATTGGTTTAGAAAAAGTTGTTTTGGTTTGATTAACGGTCCGTTTAATACTATCCAAGACCACTGGATGCCTCCTGGGAAATGCAAATTCAGGACATCATGTCCCGAGGTTATACATTTTATATTGCTTGCGTCTGATTTCATTCACAAGTATCTGATTGGACAGAATTTGAGTTGCGTAGAATCTGTCCAATAAGATACTGGATAATGTTCTCTGACAGAGAGCATTTGTTTGGTTACTTAGTCCTTTAACATTTCCAGTAAAAGATTTATATACATGATAGTATTTTAACCCGCTCACTCCTACTGACGTCTTTTGACGCCTCTGCAAAAAACCTACGTGTTCTTAAACCATTGTGATAAATAGAGCATTTGCTCTATAGAACCATGATTGTGATGAATAGATCATTTGCTTCTTAGGAGCAAATGCTCAATTTATCACATAGGTTCCGACACTACGCAACCAGTCCTAAGCCTGTCTTCATATGTTCAGAGCTAAGTAAAAATGTAACAATAGCTCATACAAGTTTAATGTTACAGTGCTCCCTCTCTACAACGACACCCTTTGGGATACGAATATTGTATGTGTTGTTCAGAGGGAGTTGTTATAGGGAGGGAAAATCAAACATAATTAGCTTGTTTGCAGATCCCCAGATAAGGTGTATTTCGAGAACTAAAACCGTTATACCCACATCAAATCCTATGTTGTGACCACTCTTTAGAATCGTCACAAAGTGACGATTCTAAAGAGTGGTCACAACATAGGATTTGATGGAGGCATAAAGAAAATACGATGGGAAAAGGTTGTTTCTGGAGCCTTGTTGTTTCGGACACAGTGACATGCGTTGTTGTAAGGAGGGACTCGTTATTGAGAGGGCCGTTGTAGGGAGGGAGCACTGTATTAATATGGTATGCCTTGCGATGAATAGTCACCTCTCGTGCTCAAATCGATCGTTATTAAGCCTTATCTTTACGATCAGATTAAGGTGAAAAGGTCAGAGCAACTTTTATCCAAAGGAAATGTATTCTTCATAAATCGTTTCAGTGAATGTTTCTTCTACAGTATCTCAAACACAATGCTGGATTGTTCATTAGAATTACGCTGATGACACGCGGAGTGACCCGGAGTTTAGTTTTAGTAAACCCTCCCTACATCGATCGTTACATTTAGTATAAACATCCGTCTTGGAGACAGGTGGCAGCTTAATGCAGAGTGAAAGTCATGCAGAAAGAGGAGCTTTCTGCGTGACTTTCACTCTGCATTAAGTAGCCACTTGCCTAATGGTATCTAAATTCTTCTCCACTAGAATTCCGGTTGAGAGGGGTTTATTGTACTACGAATTCAACAGTACCCATGTGTTTAGTTTACTACACGTTTAACAGTACCCATGTGTTTAGTTTACTACACGTTTAACAGTACCCATATGTTTAGTTTACTTCAGGTTCAGCAGTAACCATGTGTTTACCTTAATACAAATTTAGGTAACTAGCCTGCTAATGAATTTTGAAAGATCTGGGAGTTTTTACCTTCAATGTCCCATATTCCATATTTCCATATTTCAGTATAAGTACTTTCACCAGGTATTGAAATTTAGACAAAATATAGAACAGGGAAAGGGTTAAACTAAACACTCGGTCAGTAGTTTCTCAAACGCTGGAGAGAATTTTAAATAAGACCTAATTGATCCAGTTCATAATGTAGACAGACGTAAGTTTTACAACATTATCAGAATTTAAACAGGAAGCCTAGTATGATGTCTAGAAATTTTATGTTTAGATATTCTCTTCTACTTACGCCTTTTTGTGCTTCTTTAAAAACTCATTTTGGAAACCATTGTGATAAATAGAGCATTTGCTCCATAGGAGCAAATGCTCTATTTATCACAATGGTTTCAAAACTACACACTTCTAAAGTTCTCCTTTTCTATAGTTAACGCTCCTTTTCGATAGATTAATTCAAAGAGGTTGTGTCTAATAATAGTCTGAGCGGGAATGAGTTAATGCAGCCTTGTGGCAGTTTCCATGGAAGTCGAGATCAGTATTTTAAATGTTAAACGTTGCTTGTCGTTAAAGCCAGGGATTCCTATTGTTATTATGTTCTTGTAATTTCCACATCCATTACTTTTTATCGATTTCGCGTCTGTGGGGAATATTAACAGCAAATTAGCGGTCAGGTAATGGATATGTGACCAGAAAATCCCAAATCCACTGTTTGTATCCCATGTGTGCGATCGATTTCTGATTTATAGAATCAATAATTATCTTCTAAACAACATTGTTCCTCACACATCACACAGGTAATGCCAGCATTTGTTTTTTTTAAAGTGATATGTTTCCTGATGTTCTAATGGTGCTCATTGTCTTAACGCATTAATATTGATGTCAGAATTGTTTGTGTCAAGAATATTAATCAGCTGGATTGGTTTTTCATTATGGCAAAAGAAACAGGATAGCGTATCCCCTTGGGAGTATATTTAGATTTACCACATTATTTAAAACTGACACAAGGCATGCTTACGTATGCACCTGTTGCAACTTTTAATTTCACACATGGCAACATGCTGATGTAACATTTGGCAGCTAAAACAAAGAGTTCGTATTGACGATTCTGTGGATTATAATGAGTTTCGTCTATATGTTGACAAGACAAAGCAATCTTTGATAAATATACGTGGCAATTTTCCGTCCACCAGTGCATATATGTCAAACCTACAGGCAATACATTTGTTGCCCTGTGATAAATGTTTCCGGTTAATGTCTAAGAATCTTTGACCAATCACGCTAACAGTTGTTTAGCACATGGTGTATGGGGAAATATTGGCTCGATACGTATTACAGTAAAACCTCTTTATAACGGCCACTAAATTACATCAAGTATCTTATGTTAAAGGCAGATGGCTGCTTAAAACAGGGTGAAAGTAAAATAGAACGCTCCTATCTTGCTTTTAGCAGCCACCTGTCCCAAATACCAACTAATTAACACAATTAAGTGGCCGTTATAAAGAGGTTTTACTGTAATTCAATTACCTGTGTCAAAAGTTTTAGCATGTGCGTAACGAACTTGTAACGTTTGGTAAAGTGGATTCAAATAAAACTCCGTCAAAGATGAACAGGGTCTTTCTTCAGAGCCCAAACTGTTTGACACTCAGAATGTAAATTCAAAGGTCATATTTAGTAAAGTACAACCTGTCTTAAGTGGCCATCAATAATAGATCTAATTATGGGCCTGCAAGACAGGTAGTAGCTTAATGCAGGTCCAAAGTGATGCAGAAAGCTCATATAAAATTATTTTGCTCTGCTTTAAGCAACACTCTCCTTCTTAACACTCATTAATACCTTTATGGCCGCTTAGGACATGTTCTAATGTATACGTTAGCTTACAATATATTGCATGACTACAAATAGTTGCACAACAAGGATAACATAATTGACACTCATTCCACCAACCGTGTCAAATTTGCCAACAGTTTTGATCCGGATGAAAAACGAGTAACTCATCAAGATCACATCTGTTTGAGAAACAGCGTCTCAGACGTTTCTCAATAGTTTCTGAAATCGTCTTCTTAACCCATTGTCTCATATTGACGCCTTTTGACGCCTCTGCAAAAGTCACCTGTTGAAACCATTGTGATAAATAGAGCATTTGCTCCTATAGGAGCAAATGCTCTATTTATCACAATGATTTCAAACTACAGAATTCTAAAATTGTCATTTTCGCTAGTTAATGCTCCTTTTCGGTAGATTCATTCAAAGTAGTTGGATCTAAAATAGCCTATGAGGTAATGGGTTAACACTCGATATATAGTGTCTCAGAAAGCTTGACCGAAGCGGTAGTAGGAATTTTGCACAAGTTCCAAAGTTTAACAGATATTTTCTTTATCCCATCCCCAGGCTATTTTAGACCCAACTTCTTTGAATTAATCTACCGCGCATTAAATACAGAGAAGGACAATTTTAGAATGGTGTAGTTTTTAAATCATTGTGATAAATTTCCTATGGAGCAAATGTTATATTTATCACAATTTATTTTTATAAAAAGAAATTACAGATGTGCAAAAGTGCGTCAGTAGAAAGGAATGGGTTAAGGGTTAATTTGTCTCTGCGCTGTTCTCTGGCAATTTGATTTCCTGGTGCCGAAGAACAGCGCTTTAAAATTAGCGTTCAAATTAGCGAAACTACCAATAATCAGTAAAATATTCAACACCGTCCGTATATTATGTAGGCTTATCAGCTCATAGTGTAACAGAATATGTCAGTCGTTGGATAATTACAACTTGTTACGGTCGTCGACAAATAAATTGCATCGTTTTGTTATTTATAAAAAATACACTGTATATATACGCTAGAACCTGTCCTAAGCGGCCATTCATTTATTGATCACTGGAGTCTTAAAAAGCAGGCACATGCTTAATGCAAGGCGAAAATAATGCAGAAAGCTCATATAGAAGAATCATGTACAGTAAAACCTCTATAAACTGGAATTCTAGTAGAGAAGAATTTTGATACTTGCAGGTGGCTGCTTAATGCAGGGTGAAAGTCATTCAGAAAGCTCCTAGAGGAGCTTTCTGAATGACCTTCACCCTGCATTAAGCTGCCACCTGTCTCAAAGACCTATATTTATACTGAATTTTATGTCCGGTTTAGAGGGATTTTACTGTATTCATTTGATATTATATTAAGCCAGCCAGTTAATATTAATGGTGAAATTATATCTGATCTAGCTATTCACAAAGCACAGGGCTATCGTTAATATAAACAGATTGTAGCCCTTTGAATGCTGGTCACAGATATATCGTCATTTGCAAATAGTGTATACTCAGACCAAAGGGACCAAGGTCTGCATTGTTTGTCATTCAATTTCGTCTAGCAACTCCTTTCATACTGTGTGGACTCTATAGTTAAACCCACACAAGGGCTGGTCTACTCTGAACGGTACAGTAGAACCCATCTAAATCGAAAATCTATTAAAGAATAATCTAGGCATTTCATGTATAGGTGGCTGCCTAATGCAGGATGACAGTCGTGAAGAAAGCTCCTAGAGGAGTTGTCTGCATGCCTTTCGTGCTCCATTTAGCTGCCACCTGTCTTACAGACCGGCATTGACCCATTACCTCATAGGCTATTTTTAGACCCAACCTCTTTGAACAAATCTACCAAAAGGGGGCAGTTACTAGAGAAATGGAATATTTCAGAATTTTGTAATTTGAAACCATTGTGATAAATAGAACATTTGCTCCTATAGGAGCAAATGCTCTATTTATCACAATGGTTTCAACAGGTGAGCTTTATAGAGGCCCAGAAAGGCGTATTTATGGAGGAAAGGGTTGATACCAACTTGAACGTCCGGTTTAGAGTGGTTTACTGTAATTGCCTTGGGCATCGTGTACTTGATTGTTTAGTCTATTCTGCGTTGCAACAATCATAATCGGTAAATATTAATGGAAATATAATTCGATTTGCCAAATGGTATTAATGCACTGTATATGCTGATCATATTGTATTAGAGAACCCGATCAAATATTCCATTATTATACCCATTATCCATCTACGATGTCTTCTTGTTTATATGTCATCACAGACAATAAACAGACTATCTGGAACCGTTCCCAAACGTTCAAATTAGCGAAACGACCAAATACAGTTATACCTCGTTACCTCGATTTGTAAGTAAAGAAGAATTGAAACTTTAGGCTGATTGCTGCTTAACTCATTCCCTCATATTGACGACTTTTGACGACTCTTTAAAAGTCATTTTGTGAAACCATTATGATAAATAGAGCATTTGCTGCTATAGGAGCAACTGCTCTATTTATCACAATGGTTTCAAATTACAAACTTCTAAAAGTTTCCTTTTCTCAAGTTAATGCTCCGTTTCGGTAGATTTATTCAAAGATATTGTATCTTAAAATCGCCTATGAGATAATGGGTTAATGCAGGGATACATTCACACAGAAAGGTCCCACAGTGGATTTCTCTTTGATTGTTTTCGCCCTGTATTGATAAGCTGCCACCTGTCTTAAAGACCAGTAATGATACCTGTTCGAGTATCGAGGTTTTGGTTTCATTATTCAACTAGGCGTCCTTTACTAGTCTGTCCAAACCTGAAAATGCCCCTGTTGTACACAAGAACACTTCCACCCCTATTTCGTTAAATAATGCGTTTCTGTATATTTTAACTCTGTAATAGATTTACCCTGCTGTGAACTCTTTCATTGCCAAAGTTTGTCGTCTGCATAATACTTAGTCGTCTGCTTCAATTCTCATTGTCTTAATATTGTTTTTTATTAGTCATAGTAACAAACAGTTTGGATCCAGATGAGTCGCCGAGAAGGTATTCACAGAGGCGGCATTGGCAGCGAAAGAGTTAAAACATATCTGCTCAAATTTGTACCTGGTGCAATGATGACTACTTCCGATTCGATCAAGCTTATCAGAATGCATTTACCAGATATCAAACAGCTTGGATCCTGATCAGCTTCCGTGCTACTCGGTGTCTTACCTGCATCTAAGCTGTTTACAAATGTAAACCAGGTCGAGAATATCGGGATACTGTTTAATACCTGGCTTCTACTGTATACATTCCGAGTGAATATTATGACTGTATGAATATTAATTGAATCTATTTTAATTATGGCATATAAATTTTGGTATGCTGGCCTTGGCAGAAACTGTAGAATCAGATCTATATAATTCCATGATCAAACAGGGCAGATCCTTATCAGACATCAGCCATCTGATCTAGGTCTACTCTATTTTCAAAGGCATGAAATTGTGTGAGGAGATTTGTTAACGTTTATAGTTGCCAGCTAGGACTAATGGACTGTGAGCATAGCGTTCGTAATAATCGCACAATCATCCGTACACCAACGGATTGTAATCACAACCTCTGAAATTAGCCTTACTCTTTGCACTACCCATATCGCCAGAGCGCTAACGGAAACGGCACATACGGGTTATAATGTACAGTAGCACCCCTCTAATGCGACCACTTATTGAATAAACACAGTGTGTGTTTATAAGCAGGTGGTTGCTTAATGCAGGATAAAAGTAATGCAGAAAGCTCCTCTAGGAGCTTTCTGCATTACTTTTGTCCTGCATTAAACTACCACCTGCATCCAGCACCCAGAATTATACCTCTTTTAGGTGGTCGCATTAGCGGGGTTTTACTGTTGTTGGTTTTATCTGAACACAGAATCAACCCGCGACTTGCAGCTTCGACTGCGAACACTTTACAGGCTGGTCTGTTGACGCCGTAAATGACCACAGGGTAATCCCAGTTCAAACCAGACTTTAAACGTAGGGATTGGTACATGTCAGATTAGGTGTGAAGGAGAGAACACGCATAACTCATTTGCTGACAGTAACACTCCAAAGTGATTGATAATTAATCTATAATTAGATTATATACAGGTGTGGCTCATAAACCTGCATGCTGATCGGGACATGTTCCATTCAGTTTATATTGGTCTGTTGTTGATCAGCTTATTAGACGAGATAGATTACGGCGTTGTTGACAGTCCCATGTTCCATGTGTCCATATGTCATCTTATGTGGTCGTTCAGAATATAGGAAAATGCTATATAACATTAGCCCTTCGTTTGCTAATCACGTCAATATACGCACCTATAAATAGTGAAGACCCAGATGAGACAGCTCATGCAGGAGCTGTCTCATCAGGGTCTGCACTATTTACAAGTTGATTGTGCAACCAGTGCACTCCACAGCAGTGATTGCACAGCGAAATACGTGTACACAGTGACGATATATGTAATTATACAATAGGGCATGGGTAAAGAAGGAGAAATGTATTTTAAAATTCAGCAAGCGAAAGGTTAATATGAGGTTATTCATACACCAGAAGTGTAGTACCCAGGAATAAGAATACTGATATAGTCAGAGCTACAGATAAAGGTGCATGTACCCAAATACTAAACCCTTTTTTCTCCACAAAACCCTATACTGTAACCACCCTTTAGAATCGTCTCGAAGGATAGATTGGTGGATCAATAAGGAGCCATTGTTGAACATGTTTAAATTTACGTATCATATCTGGATCTCTGTATGGTGTTGTAAATAATAGACCCATGGTACTTCACGTCTAATGTATCCCGTCAACAGTTGTCAGTGATAAAATATAAGAAGTATTCCTCGGTCCCTTTCTACACGTTTATCTTTAATCATTACCATCTACAGTGATTCTAAAAAGGACATTTATCTTCTATATATTTCGTTTCAGAAAACAGTGTATAAGGGTATTGATCCTGATGGGGAATCAGTTTGTTATTGTGTCACATCTAGATCCAAACTGTCAACTATGCTCATTTCCAATCTGTCAATAGTGCATATGGTGTTATAATATAATACGTATTGTAATCCGATAAGTACAACCTCGATAGTTTGAGCAAGCAGCCACCTGTCTGAACCCTTCGCTTGTTGAATTTTAAAATACGTTTCTCCTTCTTTACCCATACCCTGTTGTATAATTACATATATCTTCACTGTGTAAAAGTATTTCGCTGTGCAATCACTGCTGTGGAGTGCACTGGTTGCACAATCAACTTGTAAATAGTGCAGACCCTGATGAGACAGTCTCATCTGGGTCTTCACTATTTACAGGTACGTATATTGACGTGAATAGCAAGCGACGGGTTAAAAGGCGTCGTATTCTTCGCTACTAAAATTTCGAAGAATAGAGATTTTGTTTTAACAGTCATTGGAAGGTGACTCATAGAACGTGTTGCTATATGTGATAACCTTTGCAAACTGTTTGGATCCAGATAAAATGCAGGGTCACTCAGCGTATGATCTGGAGCAAAACTGTTTGACACTCTACTTATGTTTTGAAAAGGAATTGAAGGAAACCTCACTCTGACACTTAACCCATTCCCTCACAGGCTTTTTTTTTTTTAGATATAACCTCTTTGAATAAATCTACCGAAAGGAACATTAACTAGAGAAAAGGAAACTTTTAGAATGTTGTAGTTTGAATACATTGTGATAAATAGAGCATTTTGGTTCTATAGGAGCAAGTGCTGTATTTATCACAATGGTTTGACAAAGTGACTTTTACAGAGTCGTCAAAAGTCGTCAATATGAGGGAATGGCTTAAAGCAGACTATAATGTGTGCAGACGATAAAATTTTTGCACCAAACGAGTCAAGAGGAATCGTTTTAATAGAGCTTGTCAAGTTGTCGAAATAAGATCCACACATTGAATGATAGGAGTCCCCGATGATTCGTTATTTGTTTTACGAAAAAGACCATAACAAGGCAGGTATTCCTGCAAAGCGTTTAACGAGTATGGGCTTAACAAGCATCAATATAGATCATACAACATAAATTGTACACTTGGTAATATCACACTCTAATCGCCATTGCTGTAATTGTTGTTGTGTATATTGGGAGTTAGGGAGCGTGTGTGTGATACAGAGAACAGTACTTAATATTTACGGCAGGCTCAAGACATGCATGGAGAACTAATAATAAAGAATATGATATATCATTTTGTTCTGTAGCCACGTGCTTCAATAATGCATTTCGGTAGTTGTTTTTATATCGAATGTGTGAATGTTAAACTAGTGGCTATTCAAATTACATTGAATTGACCAATTATTGGTTTACAGCGTGAATTAACTGAAGCATATAACACTATTTATGAAAAGAGATACTTAACCATTATCTTGTAAAGGCTGGCTCGAACTTTCAAATCGGTTGGATCCAGATCAGACTCCGAGCACATTGGCTTCTCATAATGATCCAGGCTGTTTTACATACTATAACTATTCAAAATATTTCAAAAGCTTGATCGAATCATCCAACTAGAAAAGTCAAACTTTCATCAGATCCAACTGTGAGCAGATATCATTGTATAACACGTTTAAGATTTCTGTCAAATCACCTTATTATTACTACATTTGCAAAATGTTTTATGAACACAGGGTGCAGAAATTGTTATACGAACACAGTGTGCAGAAATTGTTATATGAACACAGGGTGGAGAACATGTGATATGAACACAGGATGCAGAACATTGTATATGAACATAGGGTGCAGAACATTGTATATGAACACAGGGTGCAGATATTGTTATACGAACACAGTGTGCAGAAAATGTTATATGAACACAGGGTGCAGAACATGTCATATGAACACAGGATGCAGAACATTGTATATGAACACAGGGTGCAGAACATTGTATATGAACACAGTGTGCAGAAAATGTTATATGAACACAGGATGCAGAACATGTGATATGAACACAGGATGCAGAACATTGTATATGAACACATGGTGCAGACAATGTAGAATCAGATTTATATATTTCCATAAGTAAACAAAACAAGAAACGTCTGGTTTGGGTTCTACCTTTTCTGAGGAAGTGATTCCACATACAATATATCATTTAAGGGAAAGCATAAGGTTATCGTTATTTTTATGTTTATCAAATTATACAGGTTTATAATATACAAACAATACTGCTGTTGGGTTTACTTCATTATAAAAATATATTATTGTTGCAATTGTCTTCTTTAGAACAATTAACATATTGACAAAGCGACGGCATTTCAGATGTTGTCTGACTGTATTATGACGTATTAGTTTGTATGACTGTATCAAGACTAAGCCTTAACCCATCGACCGTGGAGTATCACAAAGCGAATAGTCCATTATTGTTTAACCCATTCCCTGGCTAATTTTGACCCAACCTATTTGAATAAATCTATCGAAAAGGGGCATTTACTAGCAAAATGGAAAACTTTAGAATTGTGTAGTACTGAAACCATTGTGATAAATCGAGCATTTGCTCATATTTATCACAATGGTTTCAAAAAGTGACGTTTACAGAGGCGTCAAAAGGCGTCAATATGAGGGACTAGGTTAAAGATAAAGACGATTCAGTTAGAAAGAATTGTATTTTCTAGTTGATTTAGATTGACAACCAATGCAGCCTATTAGCAGAAAGCTCCTCTATCATTCCTCTGACCTTGATCTGAACATTTACAAATGTCACAACCAAAATATTAATAAGGTTATATCCACATTCACACAATATAACAGTAGACCTTCTCTAGAGTAGACTCGCAGAACAATGTCATTCATTAACCCTTTCCCTCATATTGACGACTTTTGACGACTTTGTAAAAGTCACTTTGTGAAACCATTGTGATAAATAGGGCATTTGCTCCAATAGGAGCAAATGCTCTATTTATCACAATGGTTTCAAACCACAAAATTTTACAATTTTTCCTTTCTCTAGTTAATGCTCCTTTTCGGTAGATTTATTCAAAGTGGTTGGATCTAAATATAGCCTATGAGGTAATGAGTTAAGACGATTATACTTTATTGCATGACGAACGTCCAAATGAGACGATCTGGAGAATTTTCAATTGAACAGCCACCCACTTTTAAACATAATGATCCTATACCTTAAACCTTATTGCAAGACTAATGTCCAAACTGGACGTTTTAAAGAACTTTTATTCTTCATTGAGCAAACATTTGTTATAAACACCCTGTTTCTTCACTTGTTCTAATAACACCTGTATTCCGGTAGACAGCAACCTTTTTTCATAAATATTCACAAAAGCAGTTTTGTTTTCGTGATGTCAGAGCAGACTGCATGTTGTCTGGTCCTGGTCTATCTGTAAACAGAAGTGTAAAATGGAAATTTGAAGTAAAGGGGTAAATATTCATTTATGATATTTAAGAAATAGCAAATAGTTTCATGAAAATAGTACAATGCCTGTAAATCATTCATACATGGCCGATTAAGTTAAATGTTGTCGTATGTTCACCGTCTTTAGAAAGTATATCAATATGTGCAGCAGTAGTGTAAAGTCATCTGTTCATAATTATGTACATGAAGCATAATTTTAATGCTGGATAATACTTTAGAATAGTAAAATGGTAAATGGACACCACTGTCTACATGTGTAGATTGATAGTTTCGACCTTGTGGTGAAGATGAGACAAAAACACAACTTGAGCATTAAATATCATTGCCATAATTCGTGACTTAAAGACCATTAATTGCAATAACGTTTTATATATTTTGTCATATTGAACACAGAACAATTGACCATGGCAGAATATATAGAATTTGATCTGTATTAATTCGTAAGCAAAACGAACAGATTCTAATCAGACAGCTCATACAGCAGCTACAATAACAACTCGATATTAGAGGTTTTAGCAATGAAGACGTCTTTAGGCAAGTGGCTGATTAATATAGGGTGAAATGCATGCAGAAAGTTCCTGCATGAGATTTCTGTATGACCCTGTATTAAGCTGTCACCTGTCCTAAACACCGATAATGATTCTCTGATTTATGTATATTCTGCTTGATCGAGGGTTAAGTTACTGATGTACTGTACTGGTCGGTTGTACACATCTTTAGTTTGCTATAATAGTATACTTCACTGGTATAATCTAGACGAAATATTTACACATAATGTCCACTATTCAGTAAATACCTGTACACCTATATTTTAACAATTCTTTTGCTGAATTTTAAAAAACATTTCTCCTTCTTTACCCATGCCCTGTTATATAAATACATATATCTTCACTATGTACAAGTATTTCGCTGTGCAATCACTGCTGTCGAGTGCACTGGTTTCAAAATCAACTTGTAAATAGTGCAGACCCTGCAGGAGCTGTCTCATCTGGGTCTTCACTATTTACAGGTACGTATATTGACGCGAATAGCAAGCGAAGGGTTAAACGAGAACAATTAAAGTCATACAGAAAACTCAAATAGGAGCTTTATGCATGATTATCAACCTGCCTTCAGCTGCCATCTGGCTGTAAGACCGACATTTATTGTAATTTTAACGTCTGGTTTAGACGGTTTTATTGTTCACAGATTCCTCAGATGAACAGGAAACATACATATATGACTTATGACTGATTGTATTGTAACTTATCTAATAATGTTGACCAAACTAAAGCAGATGGATAGGGAAACACGAATTAAGTTATTATTACATTGTATCGATATTCCCTTTTGTTATATCAGACGTTCATTTCATAATTATATTTTCAATCCTTTTGCATTGCCCATTTCTATGATTGAGAATACTTGCATTTGCAAACAATGTACATCCAGATAAGAGGGTTTCTCTATGATCAGGGTTTGCATTGTTTGTCAGTAAAAGTCCTTTTGCAAATTCCGTACTGAAAGTGAAACAAGGTATATTGGCTATTGCACTGTGAAAATACAGCATTTAATTGTTTACATATAAAGAGTCAATGAACCAGTGGCAATGAATCACTGTCTAATAGTATATAGACATGATAAAACTGACTAGCCATCTATGGTATGGCAATACATTTGCTGTTATCAATATATATTCCAAATGTTCATTGAAGCGGGCGATAGTGTTATAACTGGCAAACAGCTTAGACGCAGAGGAGACCTCGGCGTCTCACCAGGATCCAAGCTGTTTGACACTCAGTTCCACCAAAGCTTGATAGAATCAGAAGTACAGTAAAACCTCTTTATAACGGCCACTAAATTACACCAAGTATTTCGTGTTAAATGCAGGTGACTGCTTAAAGCAAGGTGAAAGTAAAACAGACCGATCCTATAGGAGTGTTCTGTTTTACTTTCACCTTTTTTAAGCAGCCACTACAGGAGCGTTCTGTTTTACTTTCACCTTGCTTTAAGCAGCCATCTGTCCTAAATACCAATTAATTAACACAATTTAGTGGCCGTTATAGAGAGGTTTTAATGTAGTCGAAATTGCATCAGAGGCAAATATATGGAAACCTTATTGTTCTAAAGCGTAATACATTCTAATACAAAGTAGTCCATGTACTTTTATATCTCATTATACCGTAACCCCCCTCTAAACCGCACGTTTAGTTTAGTATAAATGTCGGTCTCGGAAACAGGTGGTAACTTAATGCAGGGTGAACGTCATGCAGAACGCTCCTTTAGGAGCTTTCTATATGCATTTCACCCTGCATTAAGCAGCCACCTGCTTAAATGTATCCACATTCTTCTCAACTAGAATTCCGGTTTAGGGAGATTTTACTGCACTGAACTTTTATATCAAATTGACTGTCGGTATTTAAGACATGTTGAAGCTTAACTCTTTTCTCCGTGATTATTCACGAAAGAAATGATTACGCCATGAATATTAATTAGATTATTTTTTTAAGGAAATGGCATATAACACATGAGGTGTTTGCCAAAACAGACAATGTAGAACCAGATCTGTATTTGCTTAAACTTGAGCCTGCTGGGCAAATTATGTTCGCATTTGTTTTCACCTTCTACATTTTCAAAACTCAGGCTATAATGAATGTGTCTACCAAAATGCAATCAGGGTGTCAAACAGTTTGGATCTTGATGAGACGCCGAGTTACTCGGCGTCTCATCTGGGTCCAAACTGTTTGCATAGGTATATTCACTCATCCGCCTATAACAGACTAAAGGTTAAGCAAACAGAGAAGACTGTAGGATCCGTCTGATCTGGGTCTACCATGTCTGGTCTACTCTGTCTATTGATGGAGTAACGGGTTTATACATGGTTAACATATATGCCGTTCGACCTACTTTAAGTCCAAAAGTACATACATTCTTATTTACTAAATATATAAGTATATAAGGTTTGTCGGAATGCTATATCGCTCTCCTGAAACAAACACAAATGTTGCAAGTAGTAGAATGACGAAATCCTGCAAGTGATCAAGTGATAGGATAGGATGATCGTAATGCAGACTAATATCAGATTTTCTATAAAGTCCCGTGATTTTGATTGGTCCACAGCAGTCATATTGTACAAGGCAGTACCAGTTCGTATCAAGAAAAAATGCACAGAACTACTGTCGAGAACAAAAGAACGCTTTCATATCTTTAGATCCATTCGAAAATTTATGCTATGCAAATAGCAACATTTGAAATCAATGACTGCAATTATATCAATTCAATTGATGTACTATTGCTGTTTTATGTCGAATTAAGAACACCTTTGCTATAATTCGCACTGAACAAAGTTTGCTTTGTGATAAGGAAAATTCGTTTGCTTCCATATAAAAGCAATACATTAATATGCATTATTGCCGTAACTTAATCTAAATAAAAGCAAATATGTATTGCTGATGAAGGTGATAAAAATACTGGAAAAGTCAAATTGACATAAGCGTATTATATGTGCCTAGGGATTAGCAGATTGTATGAAATCAGTGTCTAAACTGCCAACAAGTTCTTATACTGAAATAGAAATAGTAATTACACTTTTCAGACCACTCAGTCTGACAAATAGTTTTATGGAAATCGTATATAACTTGTTTCATTCAAATATTGTAATGAAAAAATTATCAAATAGCAAACAAAAATTAAACGTCAATATTTATTACAAAATTAATGTGTCTAGCAAATGGAAGCGATCGTGTGTCTCACTTTAAAACGAATTCTTTCACAGAAATGAAATTCTGACACTGGCTCCGATGGAAAGCATATTTCTGAAAGTGTTTCTTTGGCCCAGAAAAAACTGAATATTGTGGTATAATATACATTAACCCTTTCAAACCGGAACGTGCATATACTGTTTGTGATTCAAAATCCTCTAGCAAGTGTAACCCATTCCCTCATATTGACAACTTTTGACGACACTGTAAAAGTCACTTTGTGAAACCATTGTGATAAATAAAGCATTTGCTCCTATAGAAGCAAATGCGCTATTTATCACAATGGTTTCAAACACCAAATTTCTAAAACTTTCCTTTTCTGTAGTTAATGCTCGTTTTCGGTAGATTTATTCAAAGAGGTTGGATCTAAAATAGCCTATGGGGTAATGAGTTAAGCCTTTTATACAGGGTGGACTCTGCATTTTAATATTGATGGGCTATTCCATTCTGATAAACACATGATTTATGTAAGGCTTTCTGTATTCTATTTTATATGATACTGACAGGGCATACACATAAATTACACTCATTGTCATTGACGATTATTTTTCCAATTGATATACAGTAAAACCTCTCTATAACGACCACTAAATTACATAAAGTATTTTGTGTTAAAGACAGGTGACTGCTTAAAGCAAGGTGAAAGCAAATATAGGAGCGTTCTGTTTTACTTTCACCTTGCTTTAAGCAGACACCTGCCCTAAATACTAACTAATTAACAGACTTTAGTTGTCGTTATAGAGAGTTTTACTGTAATTCGTATAGTGTATTCAGAAGCTTTATTGAATTATTCAACTATGGCCTGGACAAGATGGACTATGGCCTGGACAAGATGGACTTTGAAGACACACAATATGTAAGATTATGTCACAGCACCGTTTGTTTAACAATATGATTACGACAGTCTCCATCTTATTATCATGACAAATATTCAAGAACTGAAAATAGATGTGAATACGGAACATCCTGTCGTAACCTATTCCCTCTTACTGCTCTTACTGACGCCTTTTGAAGCAACTGTAAAATACCCTTTTGGATACCATTGTGATAAATATAGCAATGACTCCATAGGAGCTAATGTTCTATTTATCACATTGGTTTCAATACTATATAATTCTATAGTTTTAATATTTGTAGTAGATGCTCCTTTTCAGTATATCTATTCAAAGTGGTTGGTTCTAAAAGCAGTCTATAGGAGAGAATGGATTAAGCGACCATTAGCAACAAACGAATCATTCTGGGCCATGCTGGTAGATGATAACTAAATTTAGTTTATAATAATATTATGACGTATAATATAGAAAACTTTAAGGTGGTGCTTTCTGCATTAGCATTGTCCTGCCTTAAGCCGCCAACTGTGTTTTAAAATTTCCAATTTGAATAGATAATGTGTCACTTCAGATCAATGTAGCGGCGACTTGTCTTTCCAAATATTTGGTAATCATGGTACCATTCACAGCCCATACAGTGTCCATCATCATACATGTACTGACCATCTGATGTCTACTAAAACTCTCTATAACGGCCACTAAATTACATCAAGTAGTTTGTGTTAAAGGCAGGTGGCAGGTTAAAACAAGGTGAAAGTTAAACAGTTGACTAATAAATTGGATCAATTATCGCTTCAATGATGCGAGATTGGAACCTAATTCGCTTATGTAATTAACTTCCGGTCGCTCATAGCATTAACAAAACCAAAAAATAATGGGTTTTCGCGGATCGAATCTCGGCGAAAATCCACAATTTTTCTCTCGCGACTCAATTTGAGAAACTTGATTTTTTTTCACCTCGTCATTATTTCTTCAAGATTGACGATGTTTGGCTCTATTAACTAACGTTACGTGATTATGCTATATGGGGTAAAACAAGAATGAAACCTCGATCTATTTAGACCCGATTTTCTATCAGGTAAAAAGGATGGATGACTTCTACAATATCGTCTTGTATGGGTTACAATGCATACCGGTACGCAGATAAAAGGGCTGCACTACATTTGTATTTGAAAATGTCCTATTAACATCTGACACACACTGAAAGGTTAAAACAAGTGCAAAGGACCTAAAATCAATGTTTTGAAATCAATTATTTAATTCTGCATTACTTAGAATGATGAAAGTAGATTTTCTAGTTCAAGCCATTTCACACATGATATGACCAGACCTGTCAGTATGAAATTTTATTTAATTAATGACAATGGTAATGACAGAGTATTAGACAAAATAGTAATAAATTGCCATTTAAAATTAAATTTGTGTTTATTTACTCATTTCAACATCTAGTGGAATGTTAGTATAACATATGTTCACAGTCTGACAGTGCAAATTCATCATCTGATAGAACACATTTTGTCAGAGTCGCTTCAAAATTTGTCATAGCTAGCACCCCTAGCAGTTAAGCGGAAGAACGACAATTTAACATAAAATAATTAAATTTAAGAAAAATGTAATATAAATCTAGTTTCATGATTATGTTGTCATTATTCTTAAGGGATATTAGGTCTGAATGAGTACATACACCAAACACGGATGCATGGTCTTACCATCTGGAAAGTGAATAAAAAAAACTCTCTTGGCTACTATATTTTTTTCTGGTAGTTACTGGGCTAGGAGAAAAAAATCTGGTAGCCTAGTGGGCTACCACCAAAAAAAATAATTTGTCGGACACTGCGTTCAATACCATGGTCCACAAATTTTGGATAGTTACTTCACTTTCATTGTTATGATATTCTTTTAATTAGCAAGCATCAGCATACTTGGACTAGAAACCTAAAATGGAATACACGTATACTCTCTCTCTCTCTCTCTCTCTCTCTCTCTCTCCTCTCTCTCTCTCTCTCTCTCTCATAGCAGGTTTCTAAGAGGGGTCGTACCATTCAATTTGGTGGTAAAATAGATAACGTGTGTTTGATAATCGTTTTCTTTCTCATGTTATCTAATACTCTATAATCTACATTGTTTTCAAATATACTAGTTTCCACTTTTCCCCATTTACTTTTCTATGAATGTAAAACGTGTTGTGCTCGTGAGATGGTGGGTAGTTGACATCTCAATTGGATCCAAACGATTTGTACAACAGGTGCAGTAAACCCCTTTTAAACCGGACATTTAGTATTGAAGAATTAAGAGTTTTGAGCAGGTGACTTTTGGAGTTTTCTGCATGGTTTTCATAATGCATGGAGCTGCCACCTAGATTAAGGACTGATTTTAAAACTCATTTGAACGTTCTGTTTAGAGGAGGGTTACTATAAACTCATTCCGCCACTTGCACGATAAAGATAAAGACAATAAACAATGTTTCTTACAGCGAATGTGCAGACAGACAAATAACACAGTCACATATCAGAGACGTTTTATGGCATGCACGTCGCAAAATCAATCTATTTGCATATGCTCGTTTTCTCTGGATATATACAGTAGAGCATGTTTTAAGCGACCACTGAATATAGAAGTCTTAAAAAGCAGGTGACTGATTACTGTTGGACAACTGGAATGTCGAAAGCTCTTACAGGAGCATTCTGCATTACGGTTGAACAGTATAAAGCTACCACCAGCAATCATTACCCAAATGTAATCTGCTTATTAATGGTTGTGTAAAACAGGGTTGACTGTAAATTGTAAGCACGCTGTAAAAGCAATATAGAAACATAATTATACTAGGTCTCTTTATTACATTCTTTCACTGAAAAGGCAATTTCGCTCTACAATTGATATGTTTCTTAGGCGATATGCTATACTTTTCATCAGCGGGCATGTATTGTTACTTGCACATGTCGTACTGTTGTGAACCAAAGGATGGGCTGTCCATAGCTTATATCGGCAAACATTGTCACATATCCTTGCAACCCTCCTTGCTAATGTTGTCGTGATTACCCTTTACCACATAAGTGTACATTGTTACGTCTTTGCAAACAGTGTATACCATTTTCAGACATCTGTAGGAGGCGTCTGATCAGAATAATGTGTTTGCGTATAAAATAGTATAGATCTGATTGTGCAGTTTCTGATATTTGTTAATTTCCTGTCATACACTGTATGGCATCAATATTTGAAAGTAAAATAATTTAAACCATTTCTATATAGGGCCTATATTGTCTATTTAAATCTTTTAATCTCAATCTAATAATAAATTTGTTACGTAACATTGAGCTTGCACATGAATAAACTTAATTTAGTGACATCATTATATACATGTTCAGTTCAGTTCAGTATATATTTAACAGAGAAATGATTGTATATTTACACCCATTTAACGTTCAATTATTGACAAAGTTAATGGTGTTGCCTATTTGTGCTACATTAATACTCGTACCTTAGGACCAATGGTAGCAGTATCGAAATTAGTTAGTGGTCGAATTCATACAGGACACTGTTGAACCGAAAACAAGCCCATAGAGAGCATACAGTGGAACCTGTCTTAACCCTTTCCCTATTCTATATTCAATATTAAGTTCAATATCTACCGAACATTCATGGACAAAATAGTTGTAATGAAATATGGAAGGTATAACATTGTAGCCGTTTAAGAAAGTACAGAAACATACCTTCCAATATCCATTAGCAAACCGAGCGGACCCTTATTAGAAGACTCCTTTAGGAACCGTCTGATCTGGGTCTACTCTGTTTGCAAATGCATGAAAACACATTTATATTGGGGAAAGGTTAAGGGCCATTCGTTATGGGCAAATATGAATCTTAAAAAGCAGTCGGTTGCTTAATGCATAGCAAATGTAATGCAAAAAGTTTTGACCGATGTTAACCCTTCGCTTGCTGAATTTTAAAATACATTTCTCCTTCTTTACCCATGCCCTGTTGTATAATTACATATATCTTCACTGTGTACAAGTATTTCGCTGTGCAGTCACTGCTGTGGAGTGCATGTAACTAGTGCAGACCCTGTGGAGTACTTGTAAATAGTGCAGACCCTGCAGGAGCTGTCTCATCTGGGTCTTCACTATTTACAGGTAGGTATATTGACGCGAATAGCAAGCGAAGGGTTAAGCTACCTCCTGTCTTACTTACCTATAATTAAAAAAACGTAAAAAAGTACCTAGTTATGGTATACTTTCAGTCCGAATGAACGCTCAGTCGACTGTACATTTACTCCCCTGGTCATTGAGTCATTCACCTACAATATTGAGCACTGCTACATGTAACATATGGCGCAACCATTCGGCCGCAGTACCGGCTAGTGACCCTCACAGGTATTCATTTTAACCCCAGGGTGGAAAGGAGGTGCGGATGGGAGACACTGAAAAAGCATCTCTGAAATGTCTTGGAGAGACCGGGATTTGAACCCCGGACCTCGGGATTGGTAGTCAAGCGCGTTACCACTAGACCACCGCACACTCTTTATGATGACTGCTTATGACAGGTGCAACTATACATAATATAATGTTTACTTCTCTCCAAGATCGAAGGCGGTCGCTTAGGTGCATTTAATTCTCATTAGTGTTGTAGAATCATCGGCTTTATTCTTTAACCCTTTCGCTGCCAAACTCTGTCGTCTGCTAACTTTGTCGTCTGCTACAAATTTTCATTCTTTTGATATTCTTCATTTTTGTTTCAAAAACATAGTAACAGTAACAAACAGTTTGGATCCAGATGAGACGCCGAGTTACTCGGCGTTTCATCTGGATCCCAACTGTTTGCATAGGTAATCACAGATCCGACATTGGTAGCGAAAGGGTTAAAAAAAAGACCCGGTGGGGTCGAAATGTTATAATTAGATGAGAATGTATATATTATCTTTATTTCGACTTTGCTTCTGCTATCATACAACTATTCACAGCCTTTCCTTTATACGTTTTCAATGAACATATACGACCAGTGTGTACGTCTACACGAAACTCTTCTTTGAGACATGTTTCGTGTGCACCAGTCTTATGGCTGCTCGTACACATTGGTGGATGCTTCTCGACATGTCTTTCGGACTGTAACTATTTCTAAAATGTCAAGTTGGAACAAGTTTTAAGACTCGCTCTATATGGATATTTGTTCAGTTCAACAGGATCTCGTAGGATTTCGACGCGCATATATACGTATATGTATAAAAAGTCAGTTCAACACTATTGCATGTGCTTAGAACTGGTTTCTCTCCAAAACTGTTATTCTCTGTTGCAACAGAACAATAAAATACTGGTTCCACAACAAAATATTCGTAGACAATGACTCCCGTGTACGAGTGTGACCACAGTTATCGTGGATATTTCGTAAAGGCAATTTAATAAATTTGTTATGTTGCTTTGTTGAATATTCTAATCAATGCGTCTTAATCCTTTCCTCTATACGCCTTTCTACGCCTCTGTAATAGTCACTTATTTAAGCCATTGTGATACATGTAAGCAGAGCATTTTCTCCATAGGAGCAATGCTCTATTTAACACAATTGTTTCAATAGTACACAATTCTACCATTTTCCATTTCTCTATTAAATGCTCCTTTTCGGTAGATTTATTCAAAAGGTTTGGGTCGAAGAAAGTCCATGTGGGAATGGGTTAAGAGACGTCAAAAGGTGTCAATATGAGGGAATGGGTTAATCATTTACTTGATGATACATGTACCACCCTTTTACACCTTTGTCAACGTAGTAGACCCACATCAGACAGATGGTGCCATAGAAGTTGTCTGACGAAGGTTTGCTATGTCTGTTTATACAGTAAAACCCTTCTAAACCAGACTTCTACTTGAGAAGAGTTTAAATATTTTTAGGCAGGTGGCTGCTTAATGCAGAGTGAAAGGCATGAAGAAAGCTCCTCGAGGAGCTTTCTGCATGACTTAAATCCTTCATTAAGCTGCTACCTGTCACCTGTCTTCAATGCCGATATTTATACTAAATTGAACGTCCTGTTTAGAGGGATTTTACTGGGTCTGTCTGACTCTCTACTGTTTAATACTTTGAATATTCACTACGTAATCTATTAGCTTAGTAGCAAATTCACTGTTAACCCATTCCCTCATTAGCTGTTTAAGACCAAACCTATTTGAATAAATCTACTGAAAAGGAGCATTACTTAGGAAAAAGGAAAACTTTAGAATTTTGTAGTTTTAAACCATTTATGATAAATAGAGCATTTGCTCCTATAGGAGCAAATGCTCTATTTATCACAATGGTTTCAACAGATGACTTTGCAGAGGTGTCAAAAGGCGTCAGTTTGAGGGAATGGGTTAACATATTAGAGGTAGTACTACTGCTGTTGAATAGTTTGTTGCCAGTGTGTTGCAAAATCAATTATGTTATATTTTTGTTTCCCATTGTGACATTCTATCGTCAGCAACTCGAAAACCAATTTAGTTGCATCTGGTGTGGTTATAACGTGACATATTTATACAAGAAAACCACGCAAAGCAATTCTCTAGCTGTCTGCACCTATTTTCTTTCTTACATGACATATCGATATTTACATAAAGCAAAGATAAAATAGGAATATAGTGTACTGGGATTTGCAAACAAAGTAGATCTAGATTAGAGGACTCCCGGAGAAAGTCTCATATCAGGATATGTACTGTTTGTGTCTCAAATTCTAAGACGATAATAAGTGGACTATTAACCAATGATGGACCATTTCTCTATGATAATATCAGCGTTCGAAGGGTTAAACCATTCTCTGTTGAATATTTGCATAAGAAATAATGACATAATGAATAATCGCTAGTTGAATATTTATAATGATTTATGTACACATGATGTTTTGGTATACAGTAGAAAATGTCTTAAGCGACTTTGAATTGATTGGACGCAGAAATCTTAAAAAGCAGGTAGTTGCTTAATGCAGGTCAAAAGTAATGCAAAAAGCTCCTATAGGAGCTTTTTGCATTACCTTTAACCTGCATTAAGCTACCACCTGCCATACAGACCCATAATTGGACCTATTTGATGGTCGCTTAAGACAGGTTCTACTGTAAGTGAAAACTGTAAAGTTAGATCAATCATAATTTACTGAGCAAACAGTGCAGACCCTGATCAAACGGCCCCCACAGAATCTGTCTGATCTGGGTCTACTGTGTTTCTTTTACGGAAATGGTTAACTGCATAACTATACAGACTCGGTTAAGTCAGCGTTGTAGATAAAGACATAGGTGTGCATTTAGACATAAGTTTCAAAAATGCTTAAAAATACATAAGTCATTTAATTCATATACTGCAAAGAAGTATAACCTATCGACGAAATGCCAAATAAATCAGAACTAGTGTGTGTTTAATATCTACGACACCGATTTTAGTTGCCGATGTATTGGTATTAGTATTTATTCGGGTTGCGTTTTAGTGTCCAACTGTTCCAACTAGGTCAATACTATTTTGTTGCAAAGCAAACAATTATAAGTATCGATGAAAACTGCTTGGTTTGTATTACAGGGGCAATGTTCTATATTTAAGATCAAATTAGCAAGATTCATTACAATAATTGAACATATTCAACTCCATGTTTTATGATATATTGGAAAATATGCTAGTGTAATTTAAAATTGATTTTAATATTTCTTCGTCAGTCCCTACATTGCTGCAATATATTAACCTTTTCCTCCATAGGATATTTTCAGACCCAACCACTTTGAATGAATCTACCGAAAAGGAGCATTAACTAGAGAAAAGTAAAATTTTAGAGTTTTGTAGTTGAAACCATTGTGATACGCTATTCCTACCCACTTAACGCGTTTCTTACCCGTTACCTACCCGTTTCTTAACCGTTTCTTAGCCGTTTCGTTAAACGGGTTTCTAAGCGTTTGTTTACGCGTTTTTAACGCGTTTCCTAAACGTTTAAGAGCCCGGATGAAAGGGGGGTAATCATGGACAAAAGTGGGGTAATCCTTGATGTGGCCTTTCTTTGAAATGGGAGACATTCTCGTTTACCTGTATCAATGTACACATACACTATGTACCATTATAAATCTAATTTAATTGATATTCATGATGTCCTTATTTCTTAAATGAATATTCATGAGATGTAGGTTATACAAATGAAAAATAGAGTAGTATGTACATGCTAGTATAGTGACACCTCTCTATTAACCCTTTCGCCGCCACAGTCGCATAAATGCACCACGATAAATAGTGCAGTCCCAGACCAGACGCCGCCTTGATCAGGGACTTCACTATTTGTCTCAATCTCTATTTCCATATATATGCTTTATTCCTTTGAAATTCGCATTTGTTTATCTCATTTCCTTATTTTACTGAATGCTTTAACAAACTTGGATTGCAGATGACAATTAGAAAGTTGGCGCCGAAAGGGTTAATAATAACGAATAGATAGGTAGCTGCTTAATGCAGGATGAAAGTCATACAGAAAGCGCCCTGCATTAAGATGTCGCCTGCTTTAATGGCAGTCATTTGATACTTATGTGAGTGTTCCGGTCAGAGAAGATTTTACTCTAATGTACAGAAACATTAGACTATTGTCCTTCGCTCGATGTAATGTGTTCATTAAAATTTTATAGACCCTACTTTATGCTGATAATGCAAACGAGCATTGACAGTCAGACAAAATTTTGTTCATAGTGGAACTATTGACTGCTTGGACTATGCACGGGTAAAACAATGGAATTTTAGCCCTTTACTTCATCTGTGCGCTTTTTAAAACCTGCAAACTGAGTAGACCCATATCAGACGGCTTCTGTATGAGATCTGACCAGGGTCTACTTTGTTTGCTTTGATAATGTGATTATACCCATGCATGACAGATGTATCTTCGCGTCATATTGCATAATTAAAATTAGTTAATATTCGTTAAGTTATAGTAAAACCTCTCCACAACGGCCACTAATTTTGTGTTAAAGGCAGGTGGCAGCTTAAACAAGGTGAAAGTAAAACAGAACGCTGCTATAGGAGCGTTCTGTTTTATTTTCACCTTGCTTTAAACAGCCACCTGTCCTAAATACTAACTTATTAACACAAGTCAGTGGCCGTTATAGAGAGGTTTTACTGTATCTGTTTGCATGGATATTTATGAAGTACAGTATTAGGTAATGAAAGCATGTGTTGTCAGGATAGAATGTTAGCGTTGTTTTTTAAATGTTGCAGGGGGTTTGTTAAACTAATCAAAATTTAGACAGAGTACATGTATATACAGATATATGTTATTTTGATACGCATCAGGAAAGAACGGCTAATGCGTATTAGGCAGACAATATAGATCCATATTGGAAACCAAGACGAACACATTGCATCTGGTCAGGGTACATGTATACATGTTTAAGATGAAACAAGTTATATAAATTGTTATACAGTGTAGATGTTTATCTGACGTTTTTATTCAGTGCAGTAACTGATCTAGTTCTGCCTCGTTTTCAAGTGTTCTTTTACTTGCTGTAAAATTCGTTTTTTTAAAACCGTTTTTGGTTAATAGAGTAGTTGTTCCATATTAACAAATGCTCTATTTATCATAATGGTTTTAAAACTACACAATTCTTAAGTGCTTTTTTCTATCAATTACTTTTTCTGATTTATTCAAAGAGGCTGGATATAAAACTAATCTATGATGAAATGGGTCTAAAATAGCTTATGAAGGAATGGATTAACTAATAAGCACAAAACTGTTGTTGCCACACTATTATTGAATCCTTTATTCTGTGAATATTCATAGAAGAAACAATGACATCATTCCTTATTTATTAGGTTATGTTTTTAATGACGCTTTGACACAATAATATTTGACAATGGCAAAACTGTAGAATCATATATATGCTATTCATAAGCAAATAGTGCAGCCCCTGATCAGACGGTTCCTATAGGAACCGTCTGATCTGGGTCTACTATGTTTGCAATGGCGTGAATAGGTGTATATTTGGAGTAAAGGGTTAACTTTTATAAACAGTTGCATAAGTCACTATAAGTCACAATATGCTCTGCAAGTAGCTTTCTGCATTACTTTCGTCCTGCATTAAGCAACCGCCTGCTTTTGAAGACACCAATGTCTCCTCATTAAGTGGCCGCTTTAGAGAGGTTTTACTGTTATTTGCAAATGATAATAGGGTTTCCATCTTGATCAGAAACTGCGTATCATCTGGATCCAAACATTCGGCTGATGTAACAAATTCTGCTGTTGGCCCCATTAGTCGACAGGATCACACACATGTAGTTCTGATGAGTTTTAAATGCGTGAAATAAAACATTAGCTGGTTTTCAAAACAAAACTGCAAATGGGCGACAAGACCTGTGTGTGAAATGATCGTTTGAGGATTGATGTAAAAAAAAATAATGGCAGATGTTAGGAAAGCCTGTTGGGAATTCGGAGAATGGTTGTGTAATGCTGTAGACAAGTACGTTTTTGAAACCGGTGAGTTGAATGTTATTGTGATGCATTAGTGCGAATGCTTTGATATACATTTTTCTTCTTTAGAATAGGCACTATGGGTAAAGACAGACGCAAGCTTATACATAATACACGTTATGAAGTCGAAAACTCCAAATGTATTAGGAATGATGATTATTGATTGTCAGTGCTTGGTATTGAAGACAGTAAGTACGTTGCACCCAAAGGAGATTATTTGGTACCCGATTCCGCTAAAATGTCAGCTAATAAATATTCACAAATTTGTCCTACTTAATTATTCATAAGATAAATGACGAATAGACAACCATCCATCATGTCTTCTAGCTGCAAGGCCTTCTAGCAACAGGTTTACGTCAATGTTTAAGCGTTTACTAATACATATATAGGTTAGCACATTATTTGATTTACGCATGGTCCGTAATGGAAAATTCTTGTGAAGCTTAATATGTCAAGGATATATGCGTGTTTATCTTGTAGCAGTGCAGTATGCAAATGTTAACACCATTTTTGTATCGATATCACCTATGAGATAAAACGTGCTAGGTTCCTTCATCTTCATGTTCCCTTTCTCTCTTCAAAATTCTCACAGTTTTATCAAATAAACTTTTCAAGGCAATGGTCTGCTTGGACAACGACTGTCAAATGAGATCTATACCATGCCAAGAGCAAACAGGGAAGGCCTTTATCAGATGGCTCCAAATGCGTGCACACGTTTATATGAAGGAAGGGGTTATAAGAAAAATGTTTATATAAACGAAACACACAGAAGATACTGACACATAAACAGATGCGTACACTTACACGTAAACGTATACTCATACACTTGAATACATGTACCTTCACATTTTAACTCTCACACTGGCGCACACGCACGCACGCACCACACGACACCACACCACCAATCACAACACCACACGCTCACACATATAGACAAACACTTACACAAAAACATACACTCATACAAACAAATACACTCATATCTCTTGCATTTAGCGTACGAAAGCCTTTAAAACGGTTTTGATCTACAGTAAAACCCCTCTAAACCGGACGTTCAATTTAATATTAATATCTGTCATGGAAACCGGTTTAGATAAATGATGGGTGAATGAGTCGTGCAGTCCTGGAGCATTCTGCATGACTTTCACCTTGAATTAACCCTTCACTTGCTGAATTTTAAAATACATTTCTCCTTCTTTACCCATGCCCTGTTGTATAATTACATATCTCTCCACTGTGTACAAGTATTTCGCTGTGCAATCACTGCTGTGGAGTGCATTGGTGCACAACCAACTTGTAAATAGTGCAGACCCTGATGAGACAGCTCCTGCAGGAGCTGTCTCATCTGGGTCTTCACTATTTACAGGTACGTATATTGACGTGAATAGCAAGCGAAGGGTTAAGCAGCCAGCTGCCTAAAAGTATCTACATTCTCCTCTACTAGAATGCAGGTTTAGAGGGTTTTACTGTATATTAGTTGAAGAGTAAAATGGTGTCACAGTTGGGTGCACGACTGTGCGACACTATGTTTACATGTTTGAAGAGAAACTGAATATTCAGTTTAATTGAAAATGAAGTAAACAAACTTCTGGGGACAGTAAATCCCCTCTTTACCGGAATTTTAGTAGAGAAGAATTTAGATACTTTAAGGAAGCTGGTTGGTTAATGCATGGTGAAAGTCGTGCAGAAAGCTCCTAGATGAGCTTTCTGTATGACTTTCACCCTGATTTTAGCTGCCACCTGTCTCCAAAACCGATATTGATACTAAATTGAACGTCCAGTTCAGAGGGGTTTTACTGTAAACAGTTGTACGGCATGCTAACAGTGCACATGTTAACCCTGACCAAACGTTACCCGGCGTTATCTGCATCTTAACTGTTTACAAATAAGAATTATGTCCACGATCGACGTCATAAGAGTTAAAGTGTGCTTAATTTAATTCCGACAGTAATAGAAACAAATAATGAAATATATGGTACGAGAAATGTTGATACGCTCTGATGTGTTTGCACTTTCGAACTCTTCTAAATCCACTGATACCAACAAAAGTACAAACGCTTTGCGCAATATGGAAATAAATATATCGTTTATAGAATTATCAAAGCCTTGAAATAGAATTATAGACAAATTTAACGTTGATTACCATAGCAACAGGCGTCAGAGGAGGTCATCTGCAGAGTCTCATATTGACGCCTTTTCTTGGGATCGTTCCAGCACAGTAAAACAAGAATCGGTTATATCTTTGGTATATAGATCATGACAACTAGAATATGTTATTTACCCTTTCCTTGTTGAATATTCATGTAAGAAATATTGATGTATCCTACTATAATGGTAAACGTATATACATGTATGATGTTTTGGTAATGGAAGAATCATGAAAGTTAGATACAGTAGAACCTCTCTATAACGACCACTAAATTATGTTAATCATTTGGTATTTAGTGCAGGTGATCGCTTAAAGCAAGGTGAAAGTAAAACAGAACGCTCCTATAAGAGCGTTCTGTTATACTTACAACTTGCTTTAAGCAGCCATCTGCCTTTAACACAAAATACTTGATGTAATTTAGTGGCCGTTATAGAGAGGTTTTACTGTGTATTATAATGTCAGAAACAAACGGAGCAGACCCTGATCAGATGGCTCCTACCGGAGACGTCTGATTTGTGTCCAATCTCTTTGTAAATACATAAAAAAGCGTTTGTTTGAGAGAAAAGGCACGTGTTTAATCCCATCTCCGACGTTACTGGAAAGCGACTCGCAATTCTCGGTACCATGGTCGAGTCTGGGATAACCTCTACAGACAGTTTGGATCCAGATGAGACGTCAAAACAATAGGCTTCTCAACAGTAACCGAACTGTTTGATATACCATTTACGTGGTAGTGAAATTGAATGAATATCAACACGATCACTTAACCCTTTCCCTCATATTGACGACTTTTGACGACCCTGTAAAAGTCACTTTGTGAAATCATTGTGAAAAATAGAGCATTTGCTCCTATAGGAGCAAATGCTGTATTTATCACAATGGTTTCAAACTACAAGATTCTAAAATTTTCCTTTTCTCAAATTAATGCTCCTTTTCGGTAGATTTATTCACCACGAGGTTATATCTAAAAATAGCCTTTAGGGTAATGGGTTAAAGCAGACTACTTTGTGTGAAGATAAAAATCATTTGGCGCCAAATGAGTTGGATATATGCACGTTTATTTGACTTTATTATAGAAGAGTATTCTAACGAAGTTTAGCTATTCGCTCAAACATCACTACAGATCAAAGTAAACGATCTCCTGTTAGAAAATAAATCGTCGAATTGAATTCTTATCCTTCTCTAAAAGCGGGTTTGTTTAGATTTAGATCTGTTCCTATTGTTCTTTAATTTCGGTTCGGTCCAGTTATTGAGACAATATCGGTTATGTTTTTATAAATTATCGTGGTCAGGATCAGACATTACGATCCAAATTTTTGACTCTGAAAATATGCAGCAGATAAGAGTTTAAACAATTCCCTCATTCTGGTGCCTTTTGACCCCTCTGTAAACGTCACTTTTTGAAACCATTGAAATAAAGCATTAGCCTCATGGGAGCAAATGTTTTTTTTATCACAGTGGTTTCAAAACTACACAATTAAAAAACTACAAAAAAAGTCTTTTTTATATCAAATGCTCAAGGACATAATCATTTGTAAAATGCCATGTTCCAAATTGAGGGAACCCATGTTAGCTGTGGAAATGTCATCAATATTTTGTAAGCTACTTACTCTTGTACTGCTGTCATTGATTCATGTTACATTCACCATTACAAACAGTTTTGATCCAGATGAGACGCAGATTTACCCGGCGTTTGGTACTGAGTTTATGTATTCTGAAACAATAAGAAGAACTGCAAAAGTTAAATGACAATTTAAGGAGACGATAGTTTTTATCTGTATAAAATTGTTGTCATATTACCAGCCTACGTGTATGTCATTGTGGTACAGGGAATCAATTCAAAACGTTGAATATTGGAGGCGTTTGAATCCCATTTTCTTCCGACGTTTTTATTACTTTTTTGTAATTGTGGTTTGTTGATTATTGTAAATTTCTCCGTTGCACCCATTAAATGTATAAATTCCGCCGTCATTTAAAGCATATGTCTGCTCAGCTTTAAATGTGCAAAATATAATTGGACTACCATGCATCGATTAAGTCGATGTACAATGCATCTTTTGAATATTGCATAATTATTATTATTTATTATTCATTTTGTTTGTTTCTGTTTACTCTTACCCCCGTTGTGAAAACAAAGCACACCTTGTCAAATATGGACCTGGTGCAAGTACGACTGCCTTCGATTCGAACAAGCTTTTGAGAAATACTGACAGAGTTTAACCCATTCCCTCATATTGACGACTTTTGACGACTCTGTTACAGTTACTTTATGAAACTATTGTGATAAATAGAGCATTTGCTCCTATAGGAGCAAATGCTCTATTTATCACAATGGTTTCAAACTACAAAATTCTAAAACTTTCCCTTTCTCTAGTTACATGTAATGTTCCTTTTCGGTAGATTTATTCAAAAAGGTTGTATCTAAAAATAACCTATGAGTTAATGGGTTAAACAGTTTGGATTATGACTAGACGCCGAGTTAATCGACATCTCATCTGGATCCAACCTGTTTGCAATGTGAGTCAGGACGTGGATAGCTTGATGTGAGTTTTGACCATTACAGTGTGGGACTAGAGTCATTAATGTATTTTGCAAAATGTGTAGACCCAGATGAGAAGGCTCCTATAGGAGCCCCTCTCATTAGGGTCTGCACTGTTGTTCATGTTACATTTTTCTGTAAAAACCCCCTAAATACTCACCATAAGCTTGACCTTTTTTACTTTTAGAATAGTCAATTTGAAAGAAGTTCAGCGTAGTAAGGGTTACGTCACTGCAATCAATATAAAACTTTAACCTATTTGCTCCCACGATCCCATATATGGGACGTAGGCAAACAATCTAGACTCTGATCAGACGCCGCATAATGCGGCGTCTGATCAGTCTACACTGTTTGCTGATAGGAATTTCAATATAAAACAAAACGAAACTGAAAAGTTAGGCCATGCAGCCCTTAGATAAAAAAAAAATGGACTAATTCAATATATAAACATGGAAGAATCCACTGGGAGCTAATTGGTTAATCTTGTCATGTAATGGGTATGCTTTCAACAAATTGGAAAACGGTAGATAAGATGATTATGCCACGATTTACATCAAATGGAGGACGAATACTATGCTCTTTATGGTAATGAATGGTATTACATGTACAGTAAACCTCGCTATTCCAAACACACACAACTCACTCATTCGAAACCTCAAACCTCGCTTATTCACACAAACCTCGTGAATTCACACAAACCTCGCTAATTCGAACACACAGAACTCGCTTACTCGAACACACATACCTCGCTAATTCGAAAATACAAACCTCGCTGATTCGAACACACAAACATCGCTCGAACAAACAAACCTCGCTAATTCGAACAAAAAAATCGCCAATTCGAAAATGCAAACCTCGTTAATTGTAGCATGCACGTGCTTTAAAACTAACCAACTTTCGGATTACCGAGGTTGTACTTAATATTATACCTGCCCGAATACTTTAAATTGAGATTTGTGTTTTCTTTGGCACGGAAACTGGTAAAATCGTGTGCTATGCAGAAAATGTATGGCAGACATATCAGTTTTCGTAGCAGACAAGTATTCGGGGTATTTTGTTAATTTGCAAGGCTGCAACGAGAGCCCGGACATTTTTTTGTGGTTAAAATCAGATTCTACTCGACGAACACGATATTTAAATTTCTTACCACTGCTAAAAGCGACCTTACAGCATTTGCATACACCTTGGATCGAAAAATAAAATGCTTTTTAATAATCAGAAACACGATCTGTGTACGTAATGACGTAAATAAACTCAAGTTAATTTTTAACTTAAAGAATATGCATGTAAAACAAAATGACACTATGAATATTAATCAGATCTCCCACAGGTTCCCTCTGACTTGGGTCTACTCTGTGTGAAAAGTCGTCAAGCGGCATACTAGAGGAGCCTTCTGATCGGGATCTGCACTGGTTGTCATTCAAACTATTCTAGCAAGATTAAGCCTTCCTTACTGAGTAGACTCTGTAGTTAACCCATTCCCTCATAGTGACGACTTTTGACGACTCTGTAAAAGTCACTTTGTCAAACCATTGTGATAAATAGAGCATTTGCTCCTATAGGAGCAAATGCTCTATTTATCACAATGGTTTCAAACTACAACATTCTAAACTTTTCCTTTTCTCTAGTTAATGCTCCTTTTCGGTAGATTTATTCAAAGAGGTTGGATCTAAAAATAGCCTATGAGGTAATGGGTTAAACACTGTTAGAATAGTCCACTCTGAAAATCACTCGGAATCGAAAGGGTTAATATACAGTTTATAAGTGGAAGTGTATTTGATCCAAATACCATAGACATTATATGTAAAGCGAATAGTTAACCCTTTCGGTACCAATGTCTAATTGTCCTTTGCAATCCAAGTTTGCAAAGTAATTCGGTAAATAAGGGAATGAGATAGATAAATGCAATTTTTAAAGGAATAAAGCACAGATTTAGAAAAAGAGTTTGAGACAAAACGTGAAGTCCCTGATTAGACGCCGCCTTGAAAAGGTGGCGTCTGATCTGGGGCTGCATTATTTGTCGTGGTGCATTTATGCGACATTGGCGGTGAAAAAGTTAAAGCACAATATATTTCGGCATTGGTATCTGCCATCCACATGTATGCTGTGCCTATTTGTAGTACATTTTCATTGGCAGGAGACACCGGAGAATAACGGTAGAATGTGTAGTCATGTGGTTTAAAATATATACAATAGTTGACGTGTAATTAAATGTAATAGATGTTTTGATTCAGGACCAAATATTTCGAATTGCTTATTGCTGCTGCAACTACAATTCGTTTCAAAGGTTTTTGTCTGTGCACTATATATTCACCATAGGTGGTTCGGGTTGAGGTATTTCCAAACATACACTGGCAAAACCTTTGTACTCAACATGGAACAACCCATCGCTGTCTATCTGTAAAATCCACCCAGTATAAAATGCTTAACCCTTTCACCGCCGCAGTCGCATAAATGCACCACGACAAATAGTGCAGTCCCAGATCAGACGACACCTTTTCAAGGCGGCGTCTGATCAGGAACTTCACTATTTGTCTCATTCGCTATTTCTATGTCTGTGCTTTATTCCTTTGAAATTTACATTTATTTATCCAATTTCCTTATTGTATCGAATGATTTAACAAAACTGGATTGCAGACGACAATTATAAATTTGGCGCCGAAATGGTTAAGTTTGTTACAGGATTTTAATGACAAATAGTGCAGACACTGATCCTCTATGACCTGATCTGGGTCTACACTGTTTTTAAATGATAGAGCATGCGTATCCCACATTTAAAATTACAGTAAAACCTCTCTATAATGACCTCAAAATTTGTGTTAATTAGTTGGTATTTTGGGTAGGTGACTGCTTAAAGCAAGGTGAAAGTAAAACAGAACGATCCTATAGGAGCGTTCTGTTTTACTTTCACCTTGCGTTAAGCATCCACCTGCCTTTAACACAAAATACTTGATGACATTTAGTGGTCGTTATAGCGAGATTTTACTGTAAAACCATTGCGTCATCGTAGTTGACAGACATAATTTACATCAATCTGAATAAGGTTTTATTTCATCGCATGTTCCAGCTTAGTGGGGTTTTTTCTTTATTGATCATGAAATATTAGAATAATTTCCAACCGGTCACATTCATCTCGCAATTGTTACCTGAGATATACGACCGTCTTTCAATGGCAACTCATTTCTGTAATTGGTCTTAGGTTCAAAGAAACTGACAACAGGTATTAAATAGACTTTATTGTGAGGAAAAAATACGCGCTTTGTTGGGCTGGGCATTGGTTTAGAAAATCTTCGAACGGAAATTACCAGTATTTCCTACAGATGAACGGGTCACATGTACCATTACATGTTTACAGCAAGCTTTTGCAATTAGTCCTGTTTAACACATTCCCTCATATTGACGCATTTTGATATTTCTGTAAAAGTTACCCTTTGAAACCATTGTGATGTACGCTCGTATAAAACATTTGATCCTATATAACAATGGTTTCAAAACTTCACACTTCTGAAAATTTCCTTTTTCAAGTGAATGCTCCTTTTCAGTAGATTTAATACCATATATGAGAGAATGGGTCTAAATAGCCTGTGTGGGAATGGGTCAATATCGTGATAGAAAGTGAATATTCCGGTTGTAGAGTAGCAGCGATTGTCATAACTAACGACGTATGATACATTTAGTCGTGCGTTCTTTAGTAAGACGAGCACATGCTCATTGCAATTATAACGTTGAAAATATGATATCTTACCAAGAATTTTACTACAGTAGAACCTCTTTATAACGGTCACGATATTGTATTAATTAGATGGTATTTAGGGCAGGTGGCTGCTTGAAGCAAGTTGAAAGTAAAACAGAACGCTCCTATAGGACTTTCACATTGCTTTAAGCAGTCACCTGTCTTTAACACAAACAACTTGATGTAATTTAGTGACTGTTATAGAGAGGTTTTACTGTACCTGACATTAATCCAAATACAGTATACCTCCTATATCGCGCCCGCTCAAAGGAGGTCTCGTTCTAGACATTTAATCCTGGTGGTAGCTTAATGCAGGACGAACGTATAATATATCTGCATTACTTGTATCATGCATTTACCATTTCCTTGTCGAATATTCCCATAAGAAGTAATGACTGCATGCATATTTATTAACTGAAATTTTGTAATGTATTTTTTTCAAAAACATATTTCGGGTTGACAAAATCTGTAGAATCAAATATATATCATGCCAAAAACAAACAGAGCAGGCTCTGATCAGACGGTTCCTGATCTGGGTCTACCGTGTTTGCGTATGCATTAAAATGCATTTATATTAGGGATAGGGTTAAGCAAGTCTCTGCTTTTAATGACATTTTTAGTGGTCGCTTTAGATGGGGTGTGACTGTTTGTAGTAGCTGACATGTACCACCCCAGTGGTGCCCACTTGTCTGTTGCGTAGCGGGTCTGCACTGTATTTTAATTTTATTACGAAGCACCTCATCGTTTCAAGGTTTGTAAAATCCATTAACTTGCAGTCGCCCGTTTAATCTTTGCAATCGATGGATTGACAATATGCTTTGTTGTCAGTTGTTGATAAATTGACATGCATATGACAAATTGAATAGATGTTTGTTATTTCGTATGAAATGGTTATTCAGTGGCATTGAGAAGATGGTAGACAGATAAGAAACACATTTGAGCAAATATTCTTATCATAATTCAGACTGCTAACATTATGCCGAAGTTCCAGAATTATGTTTGCTCTGGCATATTGCTAGGTGGGTTAAAAATGAGATACAGTTGAGTCTGTCTATAGCGGCGACCGTAGCATACATACACATGTGGGTCTATAAGAGAAGATGGTTGCTTAATGCGCGACGATGCTTAATCCAGTCTCTCATATGGACGACTTTTTACGACTCTGTAAAAGTCACTTTGTGAAAAAATTGTGATAAATAGAGCAATTGCTCCTATAGGAGCAAATGCTCTATTTATCACAATGTTTTCAAACTACAAAATTCTAAAAATTTCCGTTTCTCTTGATACTGCTCTTTTTCAGTAGATTTATTCAAAGAGGTTGTATCTAAAAATAGCCTATGAGGTAATGGGTTAACACAGCATAATTTCGTCCTTCATTAAGCTACCATCTGCCTTTAACAAGAAAAACCAAGAAAACAAGATCTAGACTTAGTTTGTACGTTCGCTGTAGACATTTTAAATATAAGTTCATACATAAACGTGCCTAAGCCTTCATACTGCTAAATGTAACGTGCCTTGCATTAGTGTACAGTTTGCGTCCAGATAAAACCATGATATGTAGTTCGGTCTTTCCCAGGCAGTATAATACTCGGACAGTAGTATCGAGGCAGAGTCAGGAATATTTGCAACAGGTCAAGGTTAAATTCTTATAAACATTATTGGTTTTGTACAAATACGGTATGCATTCAACTTTTGGTTTTTAAAATGTTGCCTTGTTAACCGAGTGATGGGCTCTGATTGGTTCGATTTTGCTGAAAATCGGTATGTGGTATGTGGGTTCCCCAAACTCAATCGTACGTGTTTCGAAAGAGTCGGTTACCATGGTAACGGGTGGCTGTCTCGAAATGGTTAATATTAAGATAGTTCATATTAGCTGAAAATTGGTAAGTAGTGGTATATGGTACATGTATCTCGAACTTAATGGCAAGTGTTTTAAAAGTGTCCGTTCCTATTTTATGCGGGTGGTGGCATGTGAGTGTCTGTTTCGTTTAGTGCCATTTTGTATCGGATACCGTTACAATTACATTTTTTATGTTATAATTATTTTATATAACCGGGTTAATGCATTAGAGCCCACATAATCAGAATGTGTTAAAACTTTTAAAAAATCAATACAATTATTATTAACCCTTTCGCTGCCAAACTCTGTCGTTTGCTACAAATTTTCATTCTTTTGATTTTGTTCATTTTTGTTTCAAAAACATAGTAACAGTAACAAACAGTTTGGATCCTGATGAGACGCCGAGTTACTCGGCGTCTCATCTGGATCCAAACTGTTTGCATAGGTAATTACAGATCCGGCATTGGCAGCGAAAGAGTTAAAAGCTAGAATAATAGTGTGGGCTCAACACATACTATAACAACTACCTTGGTGCGTACATTACATGTGTTGTGTTTGTTGTGTTTCGTTTGACTGCGGGAGGCGGATGAACTGGTTTTTGTGAAAACCTAGATCTTAGAATAGCCCTCTTATCTTGGCTTGCACTGTTTGTCGTTCAAAATATTCTTGCAAAAGATCGGCGAGTCTTCCATATTAAACACATGAGCATGTTTTTATTCGATATGTTTTCTTGCGATATACTTCTTTTCAACCTATTTATAAGCAAATGAATTTGGTAATTTTAAGGCATTTTAACCCTTCGCTTGCTATTCACGTCGTTATGTTAATCGTTAATGCTAACATACATGTAGGATATAATGACACCGTGAATATTGACCAGCCAATGTTAATAGTGGCACATGAACACCGGATAATTTGGCTATGACAGAAACTAGAATACTATTATGTACGTATACAGAACAGACACTGGTCAGAAATTTCTGTCATTTGTCTACAGTATAACATGTCCTAAGCGGACTCATTCATTTATTGAAAATATGATTCTTAACCCTTCGTTTGCTATTCACGTCAATATACCTACCTGTAAATAGTGCAGACCCAGATGAGACAGCTCCTGCAGGAGCTGTCTCATCAGGGTCTGCACTATTTTACAAGTTGATTGTGCAACCAGTGCACTCTACAGCAGTGATTGCACAGCGAAATACTTGTACACAGTGGAGATATATGTAATTATACAACAGGGCATGGGTGAAGAAGGAGAATATATATTTTAAAATTCAGCAAGCGAAGGGTTAAAAAGCAGATGGTTGCTTAATTCAATGCAAGGGTAATACCGAAAGCTCCTATAGGTGCTTTCTGTATTACTTTTAACCCGCATTAAACCACCACCTGCCTTACATACCTATAATGAGGCCTCTTTTTGATGGCCACTTAATACATGTTCTACTGCAATATATTTACAAATGCATGGAAATGTGTCTCTACCAGGTACAGCTAAACATATTAATGTCAAGGTTAATACTTTAATAAATTTGAATATCCAGATTTTTTTTAAAAATTCAATACAATGTTTGTATAACATAGTTCAGAGACCTTTAGGGTGTATCTGTCAAGGCTGACAGTTTTTCATGACTTTTCCTAGCCTGGTAGACTGCCTGACATAAATTATTCAAGATGCTTAATGGACCCAGTTGATGGTTTCGTGACAAACTTGAACTCTACAACTTTTTTCTATTTCATGTCGGCAGACACTTGTGATAATGTACACCATGCCATAACAAACCATTACTGAGTAACTTGTAGCTTTTCCAGAGGCTTCCGGGAAAAAAATAATACAAAATGTTTAATCCGAATGTTGAGTAAAGAAGAATTAAGAGCTCTAGGCAGTTAGCTGTTTATTGCAGGATGAAAAGCATGCAGAAAGCTCTCAGAGAGGCTAAGCTCCAGATAAGATTCGTAAATTAAAACGTTTTCAAGAATAACTTCTTTATTTCTAAAAAAACATATGGTGTGACCAATCTTTAGAATCGTCTCTTCGACACAATTCTAAAGAGTGGTAACAACATAGGGTTTGGTGAAGAAATGATGGTTTTAGTATTTGAGTACGCACCTTTATCTGTAGCTCTGGAGAAAGTTTCTGCTTGACTTCCAACTGCAGTTAGCTAATACCCGTATTACAAATCGATAAGGACATTTAATTGAGTCTTATTTGAGGTCTGGGTCTGCACTGCGATTTGTATATGTTATGTTTTATCATTGAAGCGTAGACACTCAGTAAACATTGATATGTCACTATTTCACTGACGAATCAGAAACGTTCTACCCTTTCCCTCATATTAACGCCGTGTAAAAGTCACTTTTAGAAACAATTGTGATAAAAAGAACATTTGCTCAATAAGAGCACGTACTGTGCTTATCACAATGGTTTTAAAACTACACAATGCTAATGTTTTCCTTTTTTATAGTCATGTCTCCTTTTTCAGTTGATATATTCAAAGAGTTTGAGTCTAAAACAGTCTATGAGGTAATGGATTAACATAGCCTCTAGTTCACACGAGTTTCCGTCACGAAACTCATTTGTTTCATTTCCTGGTTCAGGTTTGCTTCTTGTTTAACACTCCCATTGACTTATTTAACCCTATGGGTGCCATTGGTGTCGTAAGTGAATTTGTTGCCACTTTTTCACACAGTTTGGATTAATATTCAACGTTTGTAATTCGGCGTCTCGTCAGGATCCAGACTGTTTGGGATTCGGTCAATACTGTCTTAACCCTTTCCCTCATATAAACGTGTTTTCACGCATATGCAAACAGAGTGCTCTGTTTGCTTATGGAATTTGATAGATCTGTTTCTTTAGTTTCTAAAATGGCTACAATGTTCCATCTTCCATAGTTCATTATTATAATAACTATTTTGTTAATGAATACTCAGTAGGTATTTAAAATTGGAATAAACATTGAACAGGGAAGGGGTTGCATAGTTTCAATGAATGTGCTAACCCTTTTCTAGCTATTCCGTACCTAACAAGCATTTGCAAATAGATTGAATGCAGTCAAGACGCTGAATAAATCGATGTCCCATTAGGATCCAAACAGATTGAAGAAAGTCAGCCCATAAACACTGTGCGAAACATTAAATCAGCGGTATTTGTGAAACTAGAATAGTTCGACCACTGGTGCGTTTTCCTAACAAACTTACTCAATGGGGGTCAACTACGTATTATCATCAAAAGTTTTGCTACGACAATTTATATGGGTATTTTAGACCATTTGTTTTCCTACGAAGCACTGTATATATTAGGAAATGTTTTTTTCTACGAAAATAAAGTTGCCTTCGTAGAAAATCAAATCTATTGTAATAGCTATATCAATTCTCGTAGCAAAACATTTGGTAATGATACGTAGTTGGCCCCCAGTATTACTGCTGTTTACTTTTCGACGCCACGGTCGGCGAAAAACAACCCCCAGGATTGCTACTATAGGTGAATCTGTGATTATCTTTGCACAAACTATTTTGTTCCAAGTAAGACTCCGGATAATTCGGCATCTCTGAAGATCTAAACTGACTGACACTTATGTTTTGAGATCATCTCTGAAATGCATGCGAAGTGTGAAGATGAACATTATATGGCACCAACAAAGTTAAATATTGCTAAACAAATTGTATAAGCCACAGTGGTGGCAATATGGAGACCGAAATATCCAAGCATGCCTGTATCATGCCAGACTGGTCATTTAACCATTTACTCCATCAATACGCATTCCTGCAGGAGCCGTCTGATCCGAGTCTGCTCTGTTTACTTATATTATTATATAGATATGATTCTACAGTTTCTGTCATGGCCAAAACATTTTATGTCCATGTCCTATCATAAAATTCATGATCTCATTATTTCTTGCATGTATATTCATGGAGTTAAGAGTTAAATATTTGCTTTTGGAGCGCGACATGACTACCATTTGCAAGCAGCTTTGATCTTGGTGAGACACCAAGTAACCCGGTATCTCGATAGAGTTCAATCTATTTAATAATCAATCTATATACATGTATGTGCATAGGAAATTTAGGTATTGGTAGAAACTGTAGTCAGATACGCTCGTACATGTACTCATGAGTTAATACGCCAACAGAGTAGACCTATGCAGGCTATAGGATCTGTCTGATCTGAGTCTAAATTGTTTGCAAAGACACGAAAAAGCTTGTGAAAGTAAGTTTCATTTACAGCTCGATATCTCGAATTCAGATATATCGAGTTTCGGTGTACATGTTATTCGAAGTAAAAGTTCGGTCCTTCCAAAATTTACAATATAGAATTGTTCTAAAATGTATCAGGTTAATGCGTCTAACGTGATGCTAAAAGCTCCTACTGGAGCCTTCAGTATGACTCTGGGCATGCATAACGCTGTGCACTATTGATATTGTTCAGATTAGAAATTGGATGACTCGAACTTCGTTTTCTCACATACCTTCCCTTATCTCCGAGTTAGAACAACAGGTTAAGAATTCCTTATCTGTAACACGTGTAAGATCACTTTAGAACGTATGACGTCATATATGACGTCAAGCCATGGAAACCTATGTTTACATGCCATTTAAACGGCGAAAATACACTTTTTTGATATGTGAGAAAAAGAATCTGATGCTCGTTGTCTTTTAAGATCACATGTTTCTAAACTCACCAAGAAAATGTTATTAAGCTCGCCAAGGCTCGCTTAATGACATTTTCTAAGGCTCGTTTAGGAACATGTGATCTTAAAAGACAACTCGCAACAGATCCTCTATATCTCGAAGTAATTTGTATGGTCCATTGACGTTCGAGATATCGCAGTTAAACTGCATTTTACAGCTGAATTAGGTTTTGAATTAAATCAAATAAAATCTCCTTTATTACAATCAGGTCGATTTACACGAAATCATGATGAATAGCATACAAATGGATACAAAGGCAAATTATTCATGTACAGTAAACCCTCTTTAACCCTTCGCTTGCTATTCACGTCAATATACGTACCGTTAAATAGTGAAGCCCAGATGAGACAGCTCCTGCAGGAGCTGTCTCATCAGGGTCTGCACTATTTACAAGTTGATTGTGCAACCAGTGCACTCCACAGCAGTGATTGCACAGCGAAATACTTGTACACAGTGAATATATATATATGTGTAATTATACAACAGGACATGGGTAAAGAAGGAGAAATGCTTTTTAAAATTCAGCAAGCGAAGGGTTAAACCGGATTTTCTAGATACTGTTAGACAGAAAGCTGCTCAATGCGCGTTGACAGTCACACAGGAAGCTCCTCTAGGAGTTTTCTGCATGACTTTCACCCTGCATTAAGCTGCCATTTGTCTCCAAAACCGATATCCATACTAGATTGAACGTCCGGTTTAGAGAGGTTTACTGTATTACAATAATATCGCATGTAAGACTTCAATATCATACACCATATATTAAACATGTTCACAGATTGTTAAATAAGTTAGAGTATGCGAGAGAAATACACATATCAAAATGATTACCTTGACTGTACCTAAACAACCTTGTAAATAGCATCTCCTCGTATTAACCCGTATTTTTAGACTCAGCCACTTTGAATAAATCTACCGAAAAGGGGCATTAACTAGAGAAAATTACAATTTAATGATTTATTTATCACGATAGTTTCAACAGATGACTATTGCAGAGGCGTCAAAATGCGTCAATATGAGGTAATTGGTTAATACGTTGTGCATATGCATGAGATCATTTATTCACCTTGTGTTTCTTTCTTCTTTTTCATATCCTGTTGCGGTCTACGATCTGAAATTTAGGTGAGTACTTTTATTATCTAATCAGTACATATTTATACGTAAAGTGAAAATGTAATTTAACATACCAGGTAAAAATGTAGCATTACATGTAGAACATACACAATATCACACAGTAATCCCCTTCTAAACCGATCGTTTGAATTAGTGTCAATAGCAATCCTCTGTTAGACTGGTGGCAGCTTAGTACAGGGTGAAGGTCACGCAGAGATCTCTCAAATCACTTTCATCCAGCATTAAGCAGTCACCTGCATAAACAGATCTAAATTCTTCTATACTAATGTTTCGGTTTAGAGGAGTTTTATTGTAGTTGTATTTAAAATAACATTACAGAATTATGCTTCAGTAAATCCCCTCTAAACCGGACGAAGAAATTAGTATTAGTACATGTATCAGTCGTAATGACAGGCGGTAGCTTAACCCATTACCTCATAGGCTATATTTAGATCCAACCACTTTGAATAAATCTACCGAAAAAGAGCATTAGCTAGAGAAAAGGAAAATTTTAGAATTTTGTAGTTTGAAACGATTGTGATAAATAGAGCATTTGCTCCTATAGGAGCAAATGCTCTATTTATCACAATGGTTTCACAAAGTGATTTCTACAGAGTCGTCAAAAGTCGTCATTATGAGAGAATGGGTTAATGCAGTATAAAAATTATGCAGAAAACTCCTTTAGGAGCTTTCGGTGTGACTTAAACCCTGTATTACATAAACACATGCCTTAAACACCAAAATTCTTCTTCATCATTTTAGAGGTGTTTACTGTACATGTATGTTTGGTTATTTGCTTTCAGGGCACATATTTGTATAGATATAGGTAAAATACATTGATTTTTTTTTCTAGAATAAGTCCTTTATTTATGTGCCAAGCTTATGTTGTGACCACTCTAAAGAATAGTCACAACATAGAGTTTAGTGGAGAAATAACGAATTAAGTATTAACCCATTTCCTCATATTGACGCCTTTTGATGCTTCTGTAAAACTTACTTGTTCAAACCATTGTGATAAATGGAGCATTTGCTCCATAGGAACATATGCTCTATTTATCACAATGGTTTTAAAAACGCCACAATTCTATTTCCCCCCTTATCTCTTGTAAAATGTCTGTTTCGGTAGATTGTTTCAAAAGGTTTGGGTCTAAAATAGCCTATGAGGGTACGGGTTAATCTATGGCTCTGCTAAGGTCCTATTGAAAACTGAAGAAAGATAGAAAGGGGTATAATGGAGAAATATACAGGGTCTGCACTACTATTAAGATTGTAAAAGGACATACTACATATTACAATGAAAGCCAATTACTAGGGACCCTGAAATGATGAGGTACAGTAAAACCTCTCTATAACGGTCACTAAATTGTATTAATGTGTTAGTATTTAGGGCAGGTGGCTGCTTAAAGCAAGGTGAAAGTAAAACAGAACGCTCCTATTGGAGCGTTCTGTTTTACTTTCACCTTGCTTTAAGCAGTCACCTGCCTTTAACAAAAATACTTGATGTAATTTAGTGGCCGTTATAGAGAGGTTTTACTGTAATTTAGTGTCCGTTATAGAGAGGTTTTACTGTATTTTGTTTAAGTCTACACTATTTTCAAATTCCCTGAAGGCAGATTTCCTATTTTATATCTACATGTATATTCACCAAATGTCTTTGACTTTTTCGCTGCCAATGATTAATCTGCTGTCACCCATGGAAACATTTTGGCGCCAGATGAGACGTCGAGTAACTCGGCGCATCAATAGGATCCAGACTATTTGATGACGTAATTATTTGTCTTGCAACCAACGGTAAAAATCAATCAAAAATGGACATTGTAGCAGCGAAACAGTTGAACAACACATATGTTGCCAGTATTAAATAAATATAACAATGTATCGTAGTACGGTGAGAAAGAGAATAGAAAAATAATGATATATGCATGTAGTGACGTACATGTAATAGTGAGAAAGATGCTGTTTCATAGTAGGGAGAAATAGAAGAGAAAGACAGAATTATAGGTAGAAAGAGTGAAGCGACAATGAGAAAGAAAGACATGGGAAGAAGTGATGTGACCAAAGAAAGGGAAAGCTACGAGACAAAATGGGGAGAGTGACAGAGAGAAGGCGAGAGAGAGAAAATAAAGGTCCAGATAAGATGCGTAAATTTAAACATTTTCAAGAATAGCTCCCGTACTTCTCCACCAAACCCTAATATGTGACCACTCGTTAGAAATATCTCGGATAAACGATTCTAAAGAGTGGTCACAGTATAGAGTTTGGTGGAGAAATGAGTCTTTTAGTATTTTGGTATGCACCTTTATATGTAGCTCTGAATAGAATACACTAAGCGTCTAACAGAACGCCAATGCAACCACCATCTCTATACTAGAGGGATAACACTTTCCCTCATATTGACGACCTATGACGACTCTGTAAAAGTCACTTTATGTAACCATTGTAATAAATAGAGCATTTGCTCCTATAGGAGCAAATGCTCTATTTATCACAATGGTTTCAAACTACAGATTTCTAAAATTTTCTTTTTCTCTAGTTAATGCTCCATTTCGGTAGATTTATTCAAAGAGGTTGTATCTAAAAATAGCCTATCAGGTAATGGGATAAACATCGGTGAAGGTGCATATTCAAGTACTAATTACGTCATTTTCCCGCCAAATCCTATGCTGTGACCATTCGTTAGAATCGTCTCAAAGATGCGATTCTAATAAGAAGTCAGAACTTGGGGATTGGTGGAGAAAAAAGGGACCTATTCTTAATAATCGCCTATTTTACGTATCTGGTCCTCTGTTTAACAGTATTGTCATTGAGTGGTTACATGGTATCATTTGATGGGGGGAAGTAAAGCTGCTAATCTTATATTATCTCTTGTAAGAGTATTATAAAGTATATGCAAAAAAAACAATGCCTTTAACCCTTTCCCTTATGTATGAAACGTGTGTTTCATTTGAAAACAGAGTAGACCAAGATACGACGGCACCTAGAGTAGCCATCTGATTAGGGTCTGCTCTGTTTGCTAATAGACTTTGCTTTCTAAAATGTCTACAATATGTCACATTTCATATTTCTTTATAACTAGATTCTATTTTGTTAATGAATATTCAGTAGGTATTGAAATTTGGAATAACATAGAGCAGGCAAAGGGTTAAGACATTGAATCAAACGACCATTACATTATGACATCATTGTCATGACATGTATTATTTACATGTATACATACTAACTTCAGCGCATTGAATTCAAATGACATTTACATCAAGACGTGATTATCGGGGCATGTATTATTACTATATAAAATCTTCAGGACGTTGATTCCAAATGACAGTTGCAGTGTGTGTCATTATAATGACATGTATGATTAATACATAACATCTTCAGGTGATTAAATCAAATATCAGTTACATTATCACGTGATACATGTTAATAACTACATAGGGTATTGATTACAAACGACAGTTTCATTATGACATCATTATCATGGTATGTATTACCATACATAGATTTAACATATTCAGCGTATTGATTTCAAATGGCAAAAACACCATATGATGTCATTACCAGGGTATGTGTTATTACGACATATTAACATCTTCAGGACATTGAATCCAAACGACAATTGCATTATGACATGATTGCCGGGGCATGTATTGTTAATACATAGCTTCAGGGCATTGAGCTCGAACGACAGTTGCATTTGACGTCATTATTGAGGCACATTTTGTTAATACGTAATATCTTCAGGACATTGAGCTCGAACGGCAGTTGCATTATGACGTCATTTTTAGGCACATTTTGTTAATACATAATATCTTCAGGACATTGAGCTCGAACGACAGTTGCATTATGACGTCATTATTGAGGCACAATTTGTTAATACATAACATCATCAGAACATTGAACTCGAACGACAGTTGCATTATGACGTCATTATCGGGGTATGTTTTGTTAATACATGCCACCATAAGGACATTGGATACGGCGATCAAAAGTTAAAATATGCACAATGTCTGACATTGAATTCAAGTGACAATTATGTTGGGGTAAAAAGAAACACATGTGTGCACTATTTGCATGTCTTTTGAAATCGCTGAACTAATAAACAACGAAATAACCAAAATTGCAGACAGAGCCTCTCCCATGGGATTTTAAATATTTCAGCGATAATGGATATCTCCTATTGCAAACTAATTCTTTGTGACAAACTTATTTTTCTGCTGCAGGGCGAACTAATACCATTTGATTTATGGGATTTCTGACAGATTGAGTTGAAAACATTTGACTTAACCCTTTCCCTACTGTGAAAACAATACTGTCTCCGTAAATTTGAATTTGGTGCAGTTTAGACGGCTTCCGACTCGATCCAATTATTGAAGAAATATTGACCGAGTGTCAAGCAGCTTTGACCATGATAAAACACCGAGTTACTCGCCGTCCCATCATGGTCCAAGCTGTTTGCGAAGATAAGACAGATGGGAAAGATAAGAGTTGAAACGTATCTGGAATGGTTAGTGTTCCTGTCTATTAAACAATTGAATGTTGAACGTTCCAAGTGGAATGGGATCATCCATCGGTGTTTATAGATAGAGACCATTAATTCAATATGAACGGATATTATTTGCGAAAGGGTTTTGAATGACAAGCAGGGCAGACTCAGATCTGGAGGAGGCAGACCTAGAGTAGCCCTCTGATCTGGATCTATACCGTTTGCAAATGCTCCAACACACGTTAACTGCATTCAAATGCTCAAATGTTTTCATTAACGTTTATTGTGGTAGAAACTGTTATGTGTTTTTCTAAGCCATTTAACAAATTGAAAAATGGATATTTCCCCGCACCAAACGCATGCCTACTTTTGGGATTATAGAAAACCAGTCGTACATACAGCATTAAAGTGGCCCCCATTATTGAAAGCCAGCTAAGTAAAACACATCAATTGTTGATCAAAGTTTGTGGTTCTATAACAAACACTCCAGTGCCTTATATCTTGATGTGGAGTGCACAAAATCAACTAGTTGCAAATAGCTACATGTATTATTCAAAGTTACTGGAGATCTGTAACTCTCGACATCTGACGAGGAACCAGATGGTTTTATTACTACAGTAGACTTACTCTAAAGCGACTACTTAACCCATTCCCTGATATTGACGACTTTTGACGACTCTGTAAAAGTCACTTTGTGAAACCATTGTGATAAATAGAGCATTTGCTCATATAGGAGCAAATGCTCTATTTATCACAATGGTTTCAAACTACAACATTCTAAAGTTTTTCTTTTCTCTAGTTACATGTACATGTAATGCTCCTTTTCGGTAGATTTATTCAAAGAGGTTGTATCTAAAAATAGCCTATGAGGGAATGGGTTAATCAAATAGGCATTAGTGTCATTTAGAACTGATGACTGCTTAATGCAGGAAGAGTTTTCTGCATGACTTTCACCCTGCAATAAGCTGCCACCTGCTTTAAAAAGGCATCAATTTTTCATTACTAAAAATATCGAAATTTCGGGGGGGGGGTGTTACTGTAGGGGACCTACGATATGTGTATGTCACATAATCGGATTATGTTAGAAGCAGAAAAGTAAATAGTGATGTCGTGAAAACCAATCGACTAAGCAAGGGATGAAACTGTATCTGACCTGACTCTACGTATCTGGGAATCTATTCTCCCTTTGTTGTTACTGGCGTTTCGTGACAACCGCCTGGTAATATTATTGTCCCCATTTCTATACTCATTGCAATTTGGTTATGCGTTTCTGGACTTAGATATCGGACGGTGGCAAAATATCAGTATATGTAGTATCAGATCAGATCTGTATGAATCCACAAGAAAATAGATACCTACAACAGAAGCCGATCGTTCTGGGTCTACTCTGTTTGAAAATGTGTCAAAAGCGCCTCTACCCAGTAGAGAGTTAAGATCCAACTGTTTGACCTGCATTAACCCTTTGCTTGCTATTCACGTCAATATACCTACCTGTAAATAGTGAAGACCCAGATGAGACAGCTCCTGCAGGAGCTGTCTCATCAGGGTCTGCACTATTTACAAATTGATTGTGCAACCAGCGCACTCCACAGCGGTGATTGCACAGCGAAATACTTGTACACAGTTAAGATATATGTAATTATACAACAGGGCATGTGTAAAGAAGGAGAAATGTATTTTAAAATTCAGCAAGCGAATGGTTAAGCTACCAACTGCCTTACAAAATAATATTTTATACCTTGATGGCCGCTTAAGACATGTTTTACTGTAATTCTAAGTGTGGCATAGCCGACATAGAAGAGGTTCTGATAGTAGGGACATTGCTTCGGTACTAAACGTTCAATCAGATTTTGAAAACAGACCATGCAGTATATTTTATTATTTTTTTACAATAGATTACGCGATACGATGTAAATGGTTTAAACGAATTCGATAACAAAATACATTTATGGAGGTTAGATGTTTCAAAACGTAGACATCCTAACGACAAATCTAATTGGCACTAGGAACCATTCTTGTTATAACATACATGTACTTGAATTTTTAATTTGACAAGTAGGTCAACAAATTGTCTCTAATTCAAACCATAAACAAGCGTTTAACTTAATATATTGCCGAATGTACATGTAACTCAGGCTGTAGGACTGCTTAGAGTCTTATGCAACAATGAAGTATTGGCCGTTTGACCGGGCGTTGATCTTTAACATGATATAAACTAGTTCCCTGCATCTTATAAGATGCGAATAGAAATACAGCAAACCTCTGTACAGCGAGACTGCATGATTCCCACTTGTTTCTGTTCAAGCTAGCGACTGCTAACCATTCTCATGTTGCATATTTATGTAAGTAATAATGGCATTTACAGTAGAACCTCTCTATAACGACCACTAAATTACATCACGTTTTTTGTGTTAACGGCAGGTGGCTGCTTAAAGCAAGGTGAACGTACAACAGAACGCTCCTATAGCATGATTTATGAAATAAATCAGTTTATTTTGTATCACAGGGGCATTTTTCGATATAAGTTAAAATTGACAATCTTCATAATAATGATTGAGCATAGCAAATATCAAGTTTATGATATTCTTGAAAATAGTCATTGTAGGGACTTCCTCTGTAAACAGTTGCCTCAAAGACACGTGTACGCCATTGAATGCCTTTGGGAACAGAGTAGACCCGGGCCCAGACGGTTCGTATAGGAGCCGTCTGATAACCCTGCTGTGTTTCCGTAACTCGTTCGTGCCCGGTATCCCTTAAATAGGACTTACGCAAACAGTTTAGACCCAGATCATAAAAAGGGCTCCTGAAGGAGCTTTCTGATCAGGGTCTGCACTGTTGTTTTTAACCCATCAATGCCAATGGTTTATTCCAGCAAATATATTGTTTGCTACGTCCCCTCAACATGTAAAATGGATGGCTTCCAAAGTTAGATCTGGACGGGGTTTTGTTTACCTTTAGCCTGCTATGGGCGAATGGGTGTATACCTTTGCAAACAGTTTGGATCTAGATGAGACGCCGAGTAACTCGGCGTCTCATCAGGATCCAAACTGTTTGTCATTCTAATTGCTCTTTGGTTGACAAATTGATTATAGCTTGAATTTTGAAAGTGTAATAGGTGAAAATTTCTGCAAAAATAATTTGCTCGGCAGGCTTAAGGTTAAATAGTATGGGAAGAATGGGTTAATGGAAAGCATGGATCTGATTCTACAGTTCATGTCATAGGTAAACAGTCTTTGTACATATGCCAGTCCATGTAATACTCTGAGTTCCGGATAAGGTGCGTAATGTAAAACATTTTCAATAATAACTTTTTTATTTCTCCACAAAACCCTATGCTATGATCACTCTAAAGAGATGTCGCAATAAAGGGTATAGGGTTTGGTGGAGAAATGATGACTTTAGTATTTGAGTACGCACATTAATTTGTTGCGTGTTTGTGATCTTTAGTTGCAGATGCACCAAAGAGTGGTCACAACATAGGGTTTGGTGGAGAAAGGACGAATTTAGTGCTCACCTCTATCTGTTGCTCTGTTACCCGTTTTAGAGCTATTCTACAGTATTTCAATGTGCACTTCATAAGTGAATTAGCTTGCATGCAGGGAACTTGCCAATAGTGATAAATGCTAATTATAAGCTCTGAAAATGCCTCAAAGCTATAATCAATCTGTATAATTATCCAATATTTTATTTCTGGCGAAATGTAATAATCCAGTCGTTAAATTGAAAATCTTAACTTTACTGCAATTTGTTTGTCATTTTGGGCTGTATAATGTATCATCCTAAAATAACTCACGGTGGTCTGTCGGGGTCTACACTAGTTTTACCCCAGCCTGTAGACAAATTATGTTGTGTGGTTGTTTTGTTATCCTTTACTCCATGGATATTCATGTGAAAAAGAATGACGTCATGAAAATTGATTAGAATATTTTTTTATATTGCCACATGAACACAGGCAATTTTGGTAATGGCAGAAATTGTAGAATCATAATTATCTTAACCCATTTCCTCATAGGCTTTTTTTTTAGATCCAACCTCTTTGAATAAATCTACCGAAAAGGAGCATTAACTAGAGAAAAGGAATTTTTTAGAATTTTGTAGTTCTCAAACCATTGTGATAAATAGAGCATTTGCTCCTGAGGAGCAAATGCTCTATTTATTACAATGGTTTCAAAAAGTGACTTTTACAGAGGCTTAGAAAGGCGTCAATCATTCCATAAGTAAACATATGGATACGGGGGTGGGGGTTGGCCATGTAGTATTATTACTATATCATATCATAAGCAAACAGAGCAGACCCTGACCAGGGCCGTCTGATCTGGGTCTACTCTGTTTGCAAAGGCGTAGAAGGCGTATTATGGAGAAAAGGGTTAACAATTTACTCCATAGGCACGCGTGTTGATATCTTTGTAAACAGAGTTGACCCAGTTCTCTGTTTGTTTATGAAATAATATTAATAATATATATAATAATAATGATAATATAGATAAGATTATATGGTTTATGTCACGTTAACAAATTCTTTTCTTGGTATTGCCATTATTAAAACAACAACATTTTATAAGTAGTCGCGTGTCATTACAGTAAAACCTCTCTTAACCGGACGTTAAATTTAGTATAAATATCGGTCTTGGAGACAGGTGATAGCTTAATGCAGGGTGAAAGTCATGCAGAAAGCTCCTAGAGGAGCTTTCTGCATGACTTTCACCCTGCATTAAGCAGTCACCTGACTTAAGTATCTAAATTCTTCTCTACTATAATTCCGGTTAAAAGAGGTTTTACTGTATTTCTTAAATGAATATTCATGGAGTAAAGGGTTAAAGTGAGTTGAGTCAGGTTGCGCTTAGTTTGATAAGTGTTAATGAACATATATGAGCGAGTTTAACACATTTATGCCTATAGTATTTAAGTAGAACTCGTCCAGTTCTTACTTTGGAACCCATCTATTTTTATGTGGAGGGGTGCACAGCAAACAAAATAGTTTCTTGAATAAGCCATTTGCATAGATGGTTTCAGCAAACAGTGCAGACCTGATCAAAGGGATACTACTTGGTACAAATGGGTTGTTTAATGTAAGACGAAAGTAATGAAGAGAGCACCTATGAGAGCTCACTGCTTAACGTCCATCCTGCATTAAGCTGCAATCTGTCTTTAAGACCACAGCTACAGATAAAGGAGCGGAGCCAAATTCTAAAATCGTTATTTCTCCATCGAATCCTTTAATATGACCACTATTTACAATCGAAGGAACGTTTCTAGAGTGATCACAGTATAGGGATTGCTGGTGAAATAAAGGAGCTATTCTTGAAAATGTTTATTACACATCTTAGCTGGGTCTCTGTTTAACCCATTCCCCCATATTGACGACTTTTGACGACTCTGTAAAAGTCACTTTGTGAAACCATTGTGATAAATAGAGCATTTGCTCCTATAGGAGCAAATGCTCTATTTATCACATTGGTTTCAAACTACGGTATTCTAAATTTTTCCATTTCTCTAGTTTATGCTTCTTTTCGGTAGATTTATTCAAAGAGGTTGCATCTAAAAAAGCATATGATGTAATGGGTTAAGACACGGATATGAGCGTCTTCTTGGGGTTGGTGCTAATACAGCACTTGTACTGTATATCTATTTTTGCGAAGATTGACAGAATGCTATACATGTGCACTGAAGGAAAACCTCCATATGTCTGGTATCGCTTTTGAGATTCAGCGAATGACAAGATAATCTTTGTCTCTGCGTCTCCTTAACTCTTGGTCTGCTTGAAGAAAACGTTGTTTGCTCAAATATCAGCCACAACTTTTACCTATTTTCGATTCGTTAAATTGTTTGAGAACCTCGCGAGATGCCGAGTGACTCGGCATCTCATTAGGATCCAAACTACATTTGTATGTACAAATGTCATTCAGATTACCATTAACCCTTTCCTACATATAAACGCTTTTCACCCATTTGCGTCAGAGTCTGCTCTGTTTGCTAATGGAATTTGATAGATCTGTTTCTTTACTTTATAAAATGGCTACACTGTTCCACCTTCCATATTTTAGTATGAGTATTTTTTCGATGAATATTCAAAATGTATTGAAATGTTGAATAAGCATAGAACAGGGAATGGGTTAACTGGCAAAGGGTAAATATATGATTTGCGAAATACTGTATATGTACAAACCCTAAAATAAGTGTAAACAATAAAAAAACAAAACATATTAAAGACATATTTATTACATTGCATTTGCCAATTGTTAGATTTTTAAATACTGTGAACGTTTTTATCTGCGATGGTAAGGGTATGTTTGCTCTCATAAATTGTCTATGTTGATCTTTCTTTCAATCCGATTGCAAGGCGTTATCAGAGTGTCAAACAGTTTGGATCCTGAAGAGGCGCCGGGTTAGTCGTCGTCTCGTTTGGATCCAAACTATTTGTAATAGTCATCACATTTTTGTAGCGGCGACCGGTTTGCGATCAACTCTCGATATGGTATTCGTTTACGTAATTACAAACACATGTCGATACTGTCCGTTCTGTAGACATATTCAGACAATGAATTTATCTATTTGATGTATTTGAATTCTATCGATACACATTATCCCTTTCCCTCATGTTGAAGACTTTTTACGACTCTGTAAAAGTCACTTTGTGAAACCATTGTGATAAATAGAGCATTTGCTCCTATAGGAGCAAATGCTCTATTTATCACAATGGTTTCAAACTACAAAATTCTAACATTTTCCTTTTCTCTAATTAAAGTTCATTTTCGGTAGATTAATTCAAAGAGGTTGTATCTAAAAATAGCCTATGAGGTAATGGGTTAAATAGAACAATATCGATATTGTCCGTTCTGTAGACATATTCAGACACTGAACTTATATCTATTTGATGTATTTGAATTCTATCGATACGCATCAAAGAGAACAATAAAAAAAGTTTAAAAAATGAGTTTAACCCATAGCCTTATAAAAGCGCTTTTCCAAGCCTTTCCTAACAGTGCAAACCCAGTCCAGACATCTCCAATAGGAACCGTCAGATCAGAGCCTGCTCTATTTGTCTATGAAGAAAATATAGACATGATTCTACAGTTTTTGTCATGTATAGCCATAATGCCATTATATAAATACAGCTAATCAATATTCATGATGTCAATATCTCCTACTAAATGTTCGCGAAGTAAATCAAATAAGCAGTAGACATAACCAACATATCATTTCCAATCAGATAAGCTGGTCGATTGAAGATATGGGAAGGAGGTCTGCTAAAAAGTCACGTATAAACTTACACAATGGCTGATTAATAATTAATTGGAAACTACTACTTGTGACAGGAGATCAATGGATTACGTCAGGTTTTTATGAGACATTTGTTGGAGGTCGGTTGAGCTATGAATGTACAGTGCGCCATCTCGAAAGCGGTCAGTAACTGAGCAATCGGTAGTTAGATGCTTAATATAGAACTAAAGTAATGCAGAAGCTCCTATTGGCGCTTTCTGAATTTCTTATGTCCTGTATTAAGCTACCACGTGCCTTTTATACCCAGAATGATACTCCTGTTAGTGACCATTGTAATCTGGTTTTACTGTAGATCAATAGGATATTGCCTATTAACCCTTTCGCTGCCAAACTCTGTCGTCTGCTAACTTTGTCGTCTGCTAAAATTTTCATTATTTTGATTTTCTTCATTTTTGTTTCAAAAACATAGTAACAGTAACGAACAGTTTGGGTCCTGATGAGACGCCGAGTTACTCGACGTCTCATCTGGATCCAAACTGTTGCATAGGCAATCACAGATCCGGCATTGGCAGCGAAAGGGTTAATGTAATTTGAACGGAATCTGGTGAGTACCTGTACTATAGTACACTAATGGAATTAGATCGTAGCGTTAATGCACGTAGATATTGCTATGCAACAAGAAAAACGAACTCTTCGCTCATTTAAAACCATGTACAAACATATCGGCCACCACAGTGCTCCCTCCCTACAACGGCCCTCTCAATAACGATTCCCTCCTTACAACAATGCTTGTCACTGTTTCCGAAACAACAAGGCTCCAGAAACAATCTTTTTCCATCGTATTTTCTTTATTCCTCCATCAAACCCTATGTTGTGACCACTCTTTAGAATCGTCACTTTGTGACGATTCTAAAGAGTGGTCACAACATAGGGTTTCCTTGAGGCATAACGGTTTTAGATCTCGAAATACACCTTATCTGGGGATCTGCAAACAAGCTAATTATGTTTGATTTTCCCTCCCTATAACAACTCCCTCTGAACAACACATACAATCTTCGTATCCCGAAGGGTGTCGTTGTAGAGAGGGAGCACTGCATATTCATCAGGGCAATGCAAACAGCATAGACTGTAACCATGGTCTTTGCAGAACATATTCACCAATGTCTAATCTTGGTCTACTAGAAAACATATCGCAGACAGATATCAGGCGCATGTCTCGAATATGCTGACTCGTGCTGGCAATGTCTATATTACCATAACTCGTATTGGCCATGACTCCATTGCAGCGCCTTGTATGTCTTCGAGTAATATATTAATAAATTAGACTTTTGTTCAAGCAGTTTATAGTACGTTTAAATATGAATGTACGCGTATGTTTAGTTGGTATGGATTTTTATCATTAACCCTTCCCAGGCTGAAATATCATCGTGGAATAGCCAAACAGTACTTAACCCTTCACATGCTATTCACGTCAATATACCTACCTGTAAATAGTAAAGACCCAGATGAGGCAGCTCCTGCAGGAGCTGTTTCATCTGGGTCTGCACTATTTACAAGTTGATTGTGCAACCAGTGCACTCCACAGCAGTGATTGCACAGAGAAATAATTGTAGACAGTGAAGATATATGTAATTTTACCACAGGGCATGGGAAAAGACGAAATGCATTTTAAAATTCAGCAAGAGAAGGGTTAATTATAGAGTCCATTTAATAATGAAAAGCTTAACAATTTCCCTGTTCTATGTTTATTCCAAATTTCAATACCTACTGAATATTCATTGACAAACGCGTTATAATGAAATATGGAAGGTGGAATATTGCAGCCATTTTAGAAAAGTAATGAAACAGATCTATCAAATTCCATTAGCAAACAGAGCAGACCCTGATCACATACGGCCCTATACGAACCGTCTGATCTGGGTCTATTTTGTTTGCACATGCGTGAAAGGCGTTTATATGACGGAAAGGGTTAAACCTCAGGGTCATGTGTCTCTTGGTTTTGGTCTATATAGTTTGGTTATGTGCACATTACGGACCACTTGTCTCAATTGGGTAGTTTCCAGAACTATATAAAACGAAATTCATTTGCACTGCTTTAATTAAACCTTTGCCAGACGAATATTCATATAAGAAATAATGGCTGTATGAAAATTAATTAGCTGAATTCTTATAACGGTATTATGGACACGGGGAATGTTGGCCATGACGGACATATATATATATATAATTTCTTAAGCAAGCAGAGCAGACCCGATCAGACGGATCCCGTCTGAGCCGTTTTATCTGGATCTACTCTGTTTGCAATGACGCCAAGGATCGTCTCTTTCAGGTCAATAGTTTACATGCCTACCATTATATGCTGTGTATGGATAGTTTTAAACATCCCTCTGTGATCTATGATCTGAATAATAAACAAACATCCCTCGTACGTGTATCAATCTATGATCTGAATAATAAACAAACATCCCTCGTACATGTATCAATCTATGATCTGAATAATAACAAACATCCCTCGTACATGTATCAATCTATGATCTGAATAATAACAAACATCCCTCGTACATGTATCAATTTATGATCTGAATAATAGCAAACATCCCTCGTACATGTATCAATTTATGATCTGAATAATAACAAACATCCCTCGTACATGTATCAATCTAAGATCTGAATAATAACAAACATCCCTCGTACATGTATCAATTTATGATCTGAATAATAGCAAACATCCCTCGTACATGTATCAATTTATGATCTTAATAATAACAAACATCCCTCGTACATGTATCAATTTATGATCTGAATAATAATGCTCAAGTTACAATTTTCTAGACAGGAAAATGGAAAATTCTACATTTCAATTATCCCGTGACATTTGCGAAGCAGTCGTTAAATTTCTAATGCAAACCTATAATTTGATTGTGCCGAAATTTGAGATCATAACTATATGCACACTAAATGTGATTTGGAGTGTAGATTACCAGATAGATAATGAATCAAACCTATTAGCAATGGTTCGTTTTACTGTAAATTGCTAAAACCATTACTTCCCTGTACAGCGACCACACACCAGTACGTCTATATTTGGATAGTTTTGACAAGTGGTTACTTAATACGAGACGAAAGTTATGCCAAAAGGGCTCTTATGAGCTGTTATACGTATGTTATTGAAACCATTGTGATAAACAGAGCATTTGTTCCATAGGAAATTCTTTATTTATCATAACGGCTTAAAAACACCACACACTTCTAAAAATTTCCTTTTCTCTAGTAAATGGTCATGTTCGGTATATTTATTCAAAGAGGTTGAGTTTAAAAAGGTCTAGGAGGAAAAGGTTAAGCAGCCACGTTGCTTTAAACCTATCCGTGTGTATTTGTTTTATGAATTCAATGTATTTCGTTTCTGTTAAGGTAAAATAAATTATAACCACTATTTATCTTAAGTGGTGTGCTGTTTGCCAGTATCATCGAATCTGCACCGTTTTAATTGAATAAACAACTATGCTCCCATATAAGAGACATAGGCAAACAGTTTAGACCCAGATCAGAGGACTCCTAAAGGAGACCTCTGAATCAGGGTATGCACTAATAGCTGTACCAATTAATTTAAAAAAGATTTCACCTACATATATGCACGTGAAATCTGTTGGCATTAATTGTTATAGACCACTCAAACGAAAAAACATAGATGCCCTCAAAATTTCAATTTGAAAGAAATTACCGTGTAGAATATGGGATATAAAATGTAAATTGATCAATTTGCCATCATTGTAATTTAGACTTGCAGTAAACCTTCTCACATCCCTTTACCTCGTAGAGACACCTTGTGTTCGCCTTTGCAAGCAAAATAGATCCACGCCAGACAGCTCCCGTAGAAGCCCTTCTCCAATTGCAACTCCTATTGGTTTATAGTGAAAGTAATAAACTATATCATCTGAGAGATTTCTGCATGGCTCTCATCCTGCATTAAGCAGCTACCTGCATAACAATGCCCAATTCTTCTTTGCCAAACATATTGGAACTATTGACGTTATACTTTAAGCAACAAATTTTTATAACAGTTTGTGAACACTTGAAGTTTGGGCCACGGCCGAAACTGAAGATGCGTAAATTAAAATAGTTCCAAGTGTAACTTCTTTATTTCTCCACCAAATCCTATGTTGTGACCACTCTTTAGAATCGTCTCTTCGAGACGATTCTAAAGAGTGGTCACAACATAGGATTTGGTGGAGAAATGACGATTTTAATATTTGAGTACGCACCGTTATCTGTAGCTCTGGAAGCTTCAGATCAGTATAATTCCATAAACAAACAGACCAGACCCTGATCAGACGGTTCATACTGGAGCCATCTAATCTGGATCTACTCTATTTGCAAAGATGTTTAATTGTGTATCTATGGAGGAAATGGTTAACAGTACTTTTACGTGTTTAGCAGCATTGCTAACGAATCAAATTAATTTCCTGATTTGTTATGGTCAAATTGAAAAGATAAAACCGAGATGCTCTTACATCTGGCAGTCCCTGGAGTGTTCTAGCTTTAATTCACTCTTTTGCAATCGTAGAATATCAATTTCCGACTTTGTGTGCAAAGCATCTTGGGAATATTCTTGTTTTGAATCACGGGAAATCCAGCCTTTGATTTTTATGTTTGTCATTTCTTGCTGAAAAAGTTTTAACCTTATATGTCTGTACAAATTTCTTCTCAAACCGATGGTCTATGCTTATAAAGCTTTTTAGTTGAGTCTGAGTTCGTTCTCAATCTTTTGATTCGTCAGATTTGAGCCAAAGGCTCAAATCTGACCAATCAAAAACTTGTCACCTTATGAGTCTATGCGTCTCATCTACAACCAAACTGTGCAGATGCCAGCAGGTCGGACTCACCAGGCTTCTTGTTAATTGAATCACGGATATTTCATCCTTTGAATTTCTTCATCTTCCTGCTAAAAGTGCTTAGCCATTCCCTCATGGTGACGCCTTTTGACGCCACTGTAAAAGTCACTTTCAGAAACCATTGTGATACATAAAGCATTTGATCAATAGGAGCAGATGCTGTATTTATCACAATGTTTTCAAAACTACACAATTCTAAATATATTCTTTTCTTTAGTAAATTCTCCTTTCGGTAGATAAATTCAAGGAGTTTAGGTCTAAAATTTGCCTATGCGGGGAATGTGTCAAATTATTACGCGAATATGGAAATGTTGATCATTGCACTTGTGAATGTTTTTCGGACACATCTCCATCTGCTTTAAGTTTCAGAATGGACTTTCCTTCAATTTCATCTCAATGTATAAGCGGGGTGTCTAACAGTTTTGATCCTGGTAAGAGGCCTGCGTTTGATCTAGATCCAAACTTTATGCAACAATTATCACTGGTTTGCCTATTGCATCAATCCATTTGCATCCCTTTCAGACAACTTCGTATGAGTGAATAGTGCAAAACAATTTGTTAATGTTTGAAACTTTTGTACTGACTTTTGCAAACTGTGTAGACAAATGTCAGAGGGCCCTTAAATGATCTGTCTCAAAAGGGGCCTGTGCCATTTGTAATTCAAAATCGCTTGTTTAATTGAAGTCTTCAATTCCTCAAATCAAATGGTTAACATCAAATAGTCTGATTTTAACGAGATTCTAAGGAGTCAGTTACTATGGTTTTCAGCTGGAGTCATACTATTTGCAGTGGCTATTATAGATTCGCAACTGGCAGCAGAACTACATAATAAACATCCAATTAAGACAGTGATAGGGGCGGATCCGACCCCGTTCAACACAGTTTTGAATGCTTCCTAAGTAAGACATTATTTGATATTAAAATGTTAGATCCGCGTGTCTGGCTTTGGCTGTTAATATGACTTAATCTATGTAAAAAGTCCTTCCAACCACGCCAGTATGATTAATGACCTGTCGGAGAATATCTTGATACACCGGAATTATTTACATTTGACCGACGCAGAATAGCATTGCCAATCAATTGGAGCCCCTCGATGGTATTGCTTAAGCTACGCCAATCGGAAATCCTCGTGTAGTTACGGCGACACCGAGCAGACGTAATGACGGCGACATCGCTGAAGCCAATCCTCGGCCTTCCTGGAATTAGACGATGCTTTCCGATTGATTGTCTACGGGGCAGTCCTATAGGTATTTCTTCACAATTTGACGCATCTTTCTTTCCGTATGGCGTATATTTCAAAAATAATTTAACAACACTCTAAAACAGGGTCTCAAACGTCAGATGTCGATCTTTTTGCACGTTTCTTTTACCTCTCATTCGTCCAAGAATTTGAGAAACCAATGCCGGGCTAACAAAAGCTTGGACCCTGAAGAGATGTCGGTGGGCGTGGCATCTCACCTCGATTCAAGCTGTTTGCAAACACCAGGGTCCATGTTTATAAAGCTTTTGGTTGAGTCTGAGTTTTGTTCTCAAGCTTTTGATTGGTCAGATTTGAGTTATCAAGCTTTTGATTGGTCAGAAACTTGAGAACGAACTCAGACTCAGCTAAAAGTTTTATAAGCATGGACCCTGCATAGCAACCTAGAGCTTAGTTTTGCTTATTATCATTCAAGATATACACATTTACACTGTTTCTTTTCAATCGATATAGGGTTTTTTATGACAAAATCAGTCGAGATAGAGTTTTATATTTCCCATGGAAGTCGTTAACTACAACACTGTACACATTAAATGTAGTATTCCACCCGAGGTGGGAATTTAAATAAAAGATGTTTTAACGCGTTGAATACAGGGGACGAGCTGACAGTAGTTACTGCTGACTGTCAGTCCAATACAGGGAACGAGTGTACTGTCATTCGCAAACAGTCTAGACCCATATCAGAGTGTTCATCTAGTAGCAGCTGTCTGGTCTGAATCTGCTCTGTGTCTCATTCAGTAAATGGCAAATGTCACCCATTCAAGCTGTATAAACTTGGCTAATATTGAACAATGATGGAATATCCAGACAAATGGACTTAAACTGAAACTCCTCTTGTAGTCATGTACTAAGACCGTCATTTCCCCACCCAACATTGTGTTGTGACAACGATTTAGTGCTGACAACATAGGGTTCAGTTGAGAAATAAAGGAACTATTCTTCCGTGCCTCTTAACCCATTCCCTCATATTGACGACACTGTAGAAGTCACTTTGTGAAACCATTGTGATAAATAGAGCATTTGCTCCTATAGGAGCAAATGCTCTATTTATCACAATGGTTTCAAACTACAACATTCTAAAATTGTCCTTTTCTCTAGTTAATGCTCTTTTCGGTAAATTTATTCAAAGAGGTTGTATTTAAAAATAGCCTATGAGGTAATGTGTTAACCCATTCCCTTCTGGACTTACTTTAGACCCTATCTCTTTGAATAAATCTACCGAAAAGGTACATTTACTAGAGAAAGGGAAACGTTTAGAAGTGTGTAGTTTTGAAACCATTGGGATAAATAGAGCATATGCCCCTCTGGGGCAAATGCTCTATTTATCACAATGATTTCAAAAGAGTGACTTTTACAGAGGCGCCAGGGTCAGTATAAAGAGAATGAGTTTAAGCGATAATCTCTACTTACAAATATTGACTTTAACAGTGATGTCAAAAGGCGCAAATAGGAGGGAATGGGTTAATACGCGACTATATGTTTGGTTAACCCACTCGCTCCCAGTGGATTCTTCCATGCTTACATGTACAATATATGTTGGATTAGTCCATTTTTGATCCAGTGGATGCTTGGTCTAAATTTTCATTTTCGTTTTGTTTTATATTGAATTTCCTATCAGCAGACAGTGTAGACTATTCAGACGCCGCATAATGCGGCGTCTGATAAGAGTCTACACTGTTTGCCTATATCCCATAATGGGACCGTGGGCATAAATGGCTTAATATAGATGTAGAGCTAAACGTTTAGCTTAAGATAAATGTCAAATTAAGGCGCTTTGTGGAAGAAGGATGGATGTTCCATTAGTGTAAAGGTTTTATTTGTCAATGAATCATTTATTTAAAAGAAAATATCGGGCGAATATGCCTAGATAAAAGTATAACTGTCAGGAGCATAATTTAATCCAAATGTAATGTACTCCCAGTGGCTATACGTGTCCATGTCTCGGCTGCGATTCGAACTCATGACCCCCTGAATAGTAGGCGGGTGCTATGAGCTAATGGGTGCATACTCCCACCCAGTATACTGCCTGCAGAGTTGTCGTCTAATTATTTGATCACTTATATTGGAGAAAAGATACTTCTTACTTGATATTTAAATCATTTTTCTTCATAATACTTAACGCCTTTAAACGCCCTTGTAAATAGAGTAGACCCGGATCAGGCATGTCCTATTGGAGAAACCTGACCAGGGTCTGCTTTTGTTTTCTTGTATAATCACATATACATTGTATGTGATCGTATAGTTTATGTCTGTGCAAAACATACTTTGGATAAAATTACATTATAAAGCAAACGTTAAATGCATATTCATGAAGTGGTCAATTCACGCATAAATATTCACCAAGTAAAGGGTTAGTCGGGGTTTTAACAACAATTAGTTACTATGTATAAGAAATGCTTTCTGTTGTATAATTATGTTCATATTTACATGACATGTTACAATGTATATGCACCAATTGGGATACACATTTAACAATGGAGGACGTTAAAATAGTGTTCCTTAAGAGTGTCATTCAGTGTATATCCTGATCAAACGTTACATATTCCTTTGCTCTATACATATACAGTAATACAGTGAAACCTCTCTATAACGGCAATTAAATTGTGTTAATTTGTTGGTATTTAGAGCAGGTGGCTGCTTAAAGCAAGGTGAAAGTAAAACAGAACGCTCCTGTACGGAGCGTTCTGTTTTACTTTCACCTTGCTTTAAGGAACCACCTGCCTTTAAAACAAATACATGTACTTGATGTAATTTAGATGCCATTATAGAGAGGTCTTACTGTACCCCTCTGACCCGGATTCTTAGTATAGAAGAATTCAGATACTATTAGGCAGGTTGACGCTCAATGCAGGGTGAACTTTCTGCATGACTTTCACCCTGCACTAAGCTGCCACCTGTTTCCAAGACCCATATTTATGCTAAATTAATGTCCCGTTTAGAGGGGTTTAACTGTATAATCTTACCTGTCTTAACACTGAAATAAGTATCAATGTTAATCCCTCAGACACGGGACCGCTTAATGCAGAGTGCCACTCATACAGAAATATTCATGATTCGCCCTGCATTAAGCAGACATCTGCCTAAAAGGAGTTCATTTCTTTTACCAAAGGTTCGATTTGAAGAGTAAGGTGTACTTTGTACATTTAGAGGGATGTTCTAATATTCCCTTTGTAATTTCAATACAAACCTAGCGACGTCAAATACTGTAAAACTACTCTAATGCGACTACCAAAAGGAGGTATAATTCTGGGTCTCAGAGGCAGGTAGTACAGCCTGACGATTCAGATTTCCTACAAATCGTGTACCTATTTAAAATCTTCTTTGCCAAACGGAGATTTTAGAAAATATATTTGTGTCAGTATAATATGACTGAATATAAATTAAAATCCTATGATTTATCAGCGCTTTAAACATGGTACGGTCAAGAACCAGGGGAGGCAAAGTTTGTGTCCGAACCCCCTTTCACAGTGTCCATTAGCTCTAGACTAAGGGCGTTGAAAGGGCGTTGAACAACCAACAACCATTAAATACCTCCGGTCCGTTCCATGCTACTTTGGAACTTCAATAACATACTTCTAAATTCCAGTGCATTTAAAATTAGACGTAGAATAGGAACACATAATCACAAATATAAAATACGCTAGCATTCCAGTTGTTTAATTATCTTGTTCAGACTATTTCAACAGACAAATTGCATTGTCTCATTTTGTAGTTTCTACAAACATTGTTATAAGTTTTGCGTCAAACCAGTCTGTTTGATATATTACTTTTGCAATTTGAAGCGAAAAGGGTGCAGTGACGTGATTACTCCGTCTGCATTTTAGAAATTTTGATTTAAGATTATTTTCCAAATATGTCGATGATGATTATACAATTTGCTAAGGACACTTTTGTGTTAACCCATTCCCTCATATCGGCGCCTTTTGACGCCTCTGTAAAAGTTAACTTTTTGAACTATTGTGATAAATAGAGCATTTGCTCTGTTTACAATGGATCCAAAAGTTGTATCTACAGTAGAATCTGTCTGACACCGCCATCAAAAAGAAGTCGGATTATGAGTCTTTAAGTCAGGTGCTAGCTTGACCCTTTTCCTCATAGGCTATTTTAGATACAACCTCTTTGAATAAATCTACCGAAAAGGAGCATTAACTAGAGAAAAGGAAAATTTTAGATTGTTGTAGTTTGAAACTATTGTGATAAATTTATCACAATGGTTTCACAAAGCGACTTCTACAAAGTCGTCAATATGAGGGAATGAGTTATACGGGTCCAACGTAATGCTAATTACGCAACCACCCTTTTTAAAGACATCTATGTTAAAAAAGTAAATGAATGGTTACATGTAGGAGAGGTATATCAGGTTAGTGTATAGTTTGAGTTCATGTGAACTCTTTCTCTGTCGTTGTCGCCAAAATGCGCTACGAAAGACACCGCAGTTCCTAATTAAATGTCCAATTTTCAAAGCGGTGTCTGACCAGGTCTTTGCTGTTTATATCAACCTTAAATTCTATGTATTTGGTTTATTCCTTTGCATTTATTTACCAAAATGTTTTAACACCATTTAACCCTTTCCTCCATAAATATGCCTTTCTACACCTCTGTAAAAATCACCTATTGAAACCATTGTGATAAATAAAGCATTTGCTCCTATAGGAGCAAATGCTCTGTTTATAACAATGGTTTCAAACTACAAAATTCTAAATATTTTCCTTTTCTCATATTCTAGTTAATGCTCCTTGTCGATAGATTTATTCAAAGTGGTTGTATCTAAAAATAGCCTATGAGGTAATGTGTTAAGACAACAATTAGAAATCTTGCACCGAGCTTGTTACCCGTTTACTCCATAAATACGCCTTTTATACATGTATGCATTTGCAAACAGAGAAGATCCAGATCAGACTTACAGGTTACTGTAGGAGCCATATGATCAGGATCTGCTCTGTTACTTATGGTATGACATAGATCTGATTCCACAGTTTCAAGTCATGACAAAAACGTTCTAGGCTTATGAGCTTTTATAAAAATGCATCTTATTATTATCGTTCTGTTATTATTTCTTACGTGGATATTCATGGAGGAAAGCGTTAAATAGACTGGATGCACAGGTAGTAGGTTAGACACCCGCATGCATCAGTATTTACACTTGGGGCATTTAAAGAACTGGGGATCCAAATACAGTTCGTGTGTATCCAAATTCGTCTTTGAGACGTCCATTTACTCAGGATGGCAAAGTGCTGGCTTTAACCTTTTAAATTCTGAATAATTATCCGAAGTCGAATGGCCATCAAGTTTAACCCTTTACTCCATAAATACGCATTTTCTACGTTTTTGCGAACAGAGTAGACCCAGGTCAAACGGCTCCAATAGGAGCCGTCTGATCAGGATCTGCTCTGTTTACTTACGACATTATAAAGATATTATTCTACAGTTTCTACTATCACCAAACCTTTCTGTGTACATGTACTATTAATCTATATTCATGACGTCATTATTTATCTCATTTTTGTTCATGGGGGGAAAGGGTTAGCTATAGCGACCATTCAGCAATAAAGGCTTAAAATTACTGGACGATTGTGAATGACAACAGTGCAAACCCTGACGAGAATGCTGTGATCTTAGTCATATTTGTTTACAAATACAGTAGAACCCCTCTAATGCGACCACTTAATGATTAAACATGGCTGTCTTTATAAGCAGGTGGTTGCTTAATGCAGGACAGAAGTAATGCAGAAAGCTCCTCTTGGAGCTTTCTGCATTTCTTTTGTCCTGCATTAAGCTACCACCTGCATTTAGCACCCGTAATTATTCATCTTTTAGCTGGTCGCATTAGTGGAGTTTTACTGTACTAGAACTTTCGATTCCGTCATTCAAACTGTTAAATTAAAAAATCTGACATGTACGAGTTGTGTCCCAGCGCACGCATCTGTCTATGGTAAATAACTGCGAAACTAGAAATATGTCAAATGAACTTGGATGCCCGCTCTGTCATTGTACTACGTCAATTTACTTCTGTCAAAGATAACCATAACTGGAAATTCGTATTTGATGCACTTCTACAAATCACTGGTTTTCATCGATTAAAGTTTCTGGAGAGGTTCTACCATATCGTATGCAACGAAACACAACGTGTCATTATTCCGCCAAGAATCAACGCAGCTTTGTTTAAGTATATCTTCATGATTGTCATTGATGCACATCTGTAGAATTGTTTAGGAGGTTTTCGATACTCAGGCCTTTTTTTACTTTATAGTTAATGCTAACAAATCTTGTAGGTGAGTTTTGTATGCGAATTTAAGACGCAGAACGGCATCTAATAAAGCTAACGCTGAACAAAGAAAGAGATATAAACTACATGTACTGTCAAATTTCCTTTAATTTTGCTCATCTTCAGATGAATGTGATCATATGTGAAGGTTTCAAACGAAGCCCATAAGTGTGTACTATGTAATACACTGTAACACATGGCTCGACCCATTCCCTGATATACTATTTTTAGACCCGTTCCCTCATAGGCTATATTTAGATTAAATCATGAAAAATCTAATGAAAAGGATCCTTTTCTAGGACAAAAGGATATTTCAGAATAAATTATTGTATATTGTTTAAACCATTGTGACAAACGGAGCATTTGCTTCATGGAAGCAAATGCTCTATTTATCAAAATGATTTAAAAAAATGTGCCTTTTACAGAGGCGTCAAAAGCAATGGGTTAACGTGATAGTTTCTACTTTCAACGCGTTTTAATGTCTAACCATTACAATAAATAATGTGTTTACATACTGAAAAAAGGCATATCGATAGAAAACGGATGGAATAAGCACTGAAAATGACAAAACTTTAATGTGTTTGATAGTGAAGACCACTGATGTTATTCGTCGATGCATTAGTATTTATTATGGTTACGGTTTAGTTTCGTAACTGTTCAAAGTTTTATATTTTACAAAAACAATTTGATTTGTATCACAGGGGGTTTCTTCGATATTCTTCGTCATAGACCCATACATGTACTAAAATGTACACCATAGACCCATATTATACACATTTACATATACTCTTAGGTACAATATAGACCAATATTTGTACTCGTATGTACATCATAAACCCATATATGTACTCGTATGTACATTATATACCATATTTGTACTCGTATGTACATCATAGACCCATATTTGTACTCGTATGTACACCATAGACCCATATATGTACTCGTATGTACATTATAGACCCATATATGTACTCGTATGTACATTATAGACCCATATTTGTACTCGTATGTACATCATAGACCCATATATGTACTCGTATGTACATTATAGACCATATTTGTACTCGTATGTACATCATAGACCCATATTTGTACTCGTATGTACACCATAGACCCATATTTGTACTCGTATGTACATTATAGACCCATATATGTACTCGTATGTACATTATAGACCCATATTTGTACTCGTATGTACACCATAGACCCATATTTGTACTCGTATGTACATTATAGACCCATATATGTACTCGTATGTACATTATAGACCCATATTTGTACTCGTATGTACATCATAGACCATATTTGTACTCGTATGTACATCATAGACCATATATGTACTCGTATGTACATCATAGACCATATATGTACTCGTATGTACATTATAGACCATATATGTACTCGTATGTACATCATAGACCATATATGTACTCGTATGTACATCATAGACCATATATGTACTCGTATGTACATCATAGACCATATATGTACTCGTATGTACATTATAGACCCATATTTGTACTCGTATGTACATTATAGACCCATATATGTACTCGTATGTACATCATATACCATATTTGTACTCGTATGTACATCATATACCATATTTGTACTCGTATGTACATCATATACCATATATGTACTCGTATGTACATCATAGACCATATATGTACTCGTATGTACATCATAGACCATATATGTACTCGTATGTACATCATAGACCATATATGTACTCGTATGTACATCATAGACCATATATGTACTCGTATGTACATTATAGACCCATATTTGTACTCGTATGTACATTATAGACCCATATTTGTACTCGTATGTACATCATATACCATATTTGTACTCGTATGTACATCATATACCATATTTGTACTCGTATGTACATCATAGACACACATTTGTGCTCATATGTACATCATAGACCCATATTTGTAATTCCATTGGGTGGTCGGTGTTGTTTTGTTTATACATTTTATAATACGAATATATCTTGACATTCTTTGCATTCCTTGTTGGTTCTGGCCAATGATCGGTATTATATGTGGCAATGACATTTGCTGATCCAGCGATGTAATGAGAAAGTTCCTGAAATTGAAACGAGGACCATCTGCCTTTACAAGTCACCTCCATATTTATAGATAAAAAAACTGGTAACATTCTGAACAATGTTCTATATAAAAGAGCATGCTGTCTGCTTCAGATTTGTTCCGTGGTTTTCCTAGAAACACGACTAGAGTGTTCAATAATTTCGTGGCATGATCTAATTTCAGACCATTTGCGCAAGGTAACACGTAACATAATTTTGCAAGACATTTTGTTATACAGTAAACCCCCTCTAAACCGGAATTCTAGTGAAGAAGCCTTTAGATACGTTTAGGCAGCTGGTTGCTTAATGCAGAGTTAAAAGTCATGCAGAAGGCTCCTCTTCAAGACGATTCCAAAGAGTGGCCACAGTATAGGGGTTGGTCGAGAAATAAGGGAGCTATTCTTGAAAGTGTTTCAATTTACATATCTTTTCTGGAGTTCTTTGTCATTATTTCTTACATAATATTTCATCAGGTGAAGGGTTAATTCTGCTCGTAGCGAGCAGTACAGTGTATAGATACACAATGTGTGTACACACACTTTACCAATGCCTGCTCCATCCAATGTCTATATGTCATTGTTTTTTTTAACCCTTTCCCTGTTCTATGTTTATTATTAATTTCAATACCTACTGAATATTCATGAACAAAATAGTAAATTTCAATACCTACTGAATATTTATGGACAAAATAGATATAATGAAACATGGAAGGCGGAACACTGTAGCCATTCTAGAAAGTAAATAAACCTATCTGTCAAAATCCATTAGCAAACAGAGTAGACCCTGATCAGACGGCTCCTATAGGATCCGTCTAATCTGGGTCTACTCTGTTTGCAGATGCGTTAAAACACGTTTATATGAGGGAATGGTTTAACTTCAATTATTTATTAATTGGGCACCAAACTGTTTGAGTGATGTTATCTTCGGGCAAGGACGGTCAGACTTGACGTAATCTCATCGCAGATGGTTTCCGATCGTGACAGACTGCATTTTATACGTCCACAATACGCATAGTCACTATCGCCGTGTTTGAAATGCAAAGGATGTGTGAAAATCCATTTACCAAATGGGCAATCATAGCCTTTTCATATCCTTTTAAGGTAATTGCATCAGAGAATTCATTTCTGTGAAAACGAGCGCATAGCCACTGGGATGATTTCAATTAAGATATAGCGGGCTTAGTTAATGTGTCCCGAATCATTTCTCAGTTATATGTTGTTATCAGTCAAAACCTGATATCTCTGTCAAACGAACGGATTATATTGTGTTGAAACCTTGAAACTTATCCATTAGTTAACCTTTAACCTGTTGACCGAGTGGTTTTTACAGAAAAGTTCACCAACAACATCTTCAAGATTCAAATTGCAACCAAAATACAATCTGGACGTTAAACAGTTTGGACCCTGGTGAGACGCTGAGTTACTCAGCATCTTATCTGGATCCAAACTGTTTGCATGTACAATCACTCATTTGCCCACAGCAGGCTAAAGTTTAATATTGGAACCATTTTGTGAGGAATGTATACAGTAACATCTCTCTGCAACGAAATGCCACTCTGAGTATGGGTAAATCCAAAACACAGTTAAACCGTTCTGATCCGAATTTTATTAGAGAAAGAATTGAGACTATTTAACCCGTTTCCTCATATTGAAGACTTTTGACAACTCTGTAAAAATCACTTTGCGAAACCAGTGTGATAAATAGAACATTTGCTCCTATAGGAGCAAATGCTCTATTTATCACAATGGTTTCACACTACAAAATTCTAAAAAAATTCTTATCTCTAGTTAATGCTCGTTTTCGGTAGATTTATTCAAAGAGACTGTATCTAAAATAGCCTATGATATAATGGGTTTAGCAGGTGACTGGTTAATACCACAGGGGTCTGTACCGCTTCATAGAGGTTTATATGTACATGTACTATATAATATTGTATAGTATATATAGACTGTCATCAAGCGGAATAGACAGACCCCTGTGGTTAATGCAGAGTGAAAATCATGCAGACACTCCCGTATCAACGCTTTATATGACTCGCACCCTGCAGTAAGCTGGCATTTTGTCTTAGCCCTCTAGTCCATACGTGCGCTTTAATACTACGCCTTTGCAAACAGGATAGATCCATACCAAACGGCTGATATGTTTTCTTATGAAATTATATACAGTTTCTACTATAGTAAAACAGTGCCAATGTGACATTATAAAACACAATTTGATTAATATTCACCATGTCATCATTTCTTACGTGAATATTCATGGGGTAAATGCTAGGCAATATCCATAAATATTCATATGAGTATTCGATTGTTTACTGTTATCTAAAATACAATCATCTATATCCAAATTGAGAAGTAATGCCAATAATAGGGAATGACAAGACAACGTTTATCAAAATATACCCCAGCCTTCGATTTTGTTCCATTTTGGCCATAAATCTGTTTTCACCTTGTAGATTGATGTAAGTGTACATGTGTATCGCTAGCTACGCTCCTAATATACACCATACATCAAGCAACTACCTGCTCTTAAAGACGTTTATGTTCAATAAATGAATTACAATCATCTATCTCCAAATTCAATTGACGAAAGTTTTAAATAGCAGATACAGTAAAACCGGTCTTAAGCGACCGTCAAAAAGAGATCATATTATGAGTCTGTAAAGCAGATGGTAGTTTGATGTATGTCAAATGTAATACAGAAAGCTCCCGTAGGAGGAACCCTTCGCATTGCATTTGCCCTGCGTTAAGCAACCACATGCTCTTAAAGACGACTATGTTCAATAAATGAATGGCAGCTTAAGACAGGTTGAACTGTAGACCGCTATCAGATTACGAATACTTTTGGAGATATTCAATCAAACCTGTCTACAGCGACCATTTAATAGAAGTTATAGTATGGACCTATGAGACGGATGGCTGCTTACATGTAACCCATTCCCTCATAGGTTAGTTTAGACCCAACCGTTTTGAAAACTATCTACTTCAAAGGAGCATTTCGTAAACCAGAAAAACGGGCAAAGTTTAGAATTGTGTGGTTTCAAAACATTGCGATAAATAGAGCATTTGCTCTTATTGAGCGAATGCTCTATCTATCACAATGGTTAAAAACGTGCCGTCAATATGAGAACATTGGTAAATTAATGCAGGACAAACGTTGCACTATAATTTCCTACCTGGTTTTATTTGCACCAATCATTCTAACTACACGTAAGTAGGTGTTAAAGTAGAGAGATTATCATGTAGGAGCTGTCTGATCAGATTGTCCTCAGTTTAATTATATAAACTAATTATACAGTAAAACCTCTCTATAACGACCACTAAATTACATCAAATAGTTTGTGTTAAAGGCAGGTGGATGCTTAAAGCAAGGTGAAAGTAAAACAGAACGCTCCTATATATAGGAGCGTTCTGTTTCACTTTCACCATGCTTTAAGCAACCACCTGCCCAAAAAAACACAATATAGTGGTCGTTATAGAGAGGTTTTACTGTATATCTGATTATATAGTTTCTGTCATGGCCAAAATGCCTTTGTTCAACTGTCATTATAAAAAATCAGCAAATTGATATCAATGATGTCATCATGTCTAATATGAATATCCGTGGAATAAAGGGCTATAGACCAGCCATAATAATATATGTAACCCAGCCATGTAATATACCCTCTTGCCCAACTCCAAACTTGCACGACAGAATAACATTGAAGGTGCTCGTAAGGAAGGGATTGTTTTGCTGCGACCATTTTTATCAGAGTTATGGGACTTTGATATTTTCCTCCAAATTATGAAATATAGTGAAACAGCCTCGGATGTCCAAGTACTCATACACTAGTTGGAAGAATTGTTTCAACATTTCTCTCTCTCTCTCTCTCTCTCTCTCTCTCTCTCTCTCTCTCTCTCTCCCTCACTCTTGTTAGTCTAACTCTCTCCCTCCATCTCTTACTCTCTCTTTCTCTCTCCCTCGCTCTCTCTATCTCTCTCCCCCTCTCTCGCTTCCCTCTCTCTTTCGTTTGTTTCCATTTATTCCACCATCTATCATTCCCTTTGATTGTCTGTCTCTGTAACAAGCTCTATTTGCTTTACTTATTCTTTCAATTTCTGCTTCTCCTCATGATTCTCCTTCTCCTTTTTGTCTCTATATAAGTTTCATTTCGTTTCCCTGATTCGTTCCTTCTCTGTTGCTCTGTCTATCCTTCCATTTGTTTCTTCCCATTGCTTATAAATCTCTCATTTATCGCCATGTGGTCCACTCAGAATTATCTCCGTGCAAGAAGATGATACTGGTGCGTATGTTCGGTATTTATTGACCGTAGGTCGTCTTGTACGCAAATGATTACACTCGGAAAATCGATGTTTCGCTTCTGCCTCCAAGGTCTTCGGTGCTTAAGACAAATTAATTCGCACGACTGCCTCTGATAAAACCCAGGTACATGTGCAAAAGTCAGCAGTTGTGATTTACAGAATTGTGTCCCTCTTTGGGCGATACGGATTTTAACATTGTTGCGCTAATTAAATCTTTGTCACACTGCGAGTTACAGGCTACAATGATTGAGACGGAAATAAAGGAGGAGTCGTCTACCTATAAGGAATTGTATTCCGACTTTGCTCCGAGTGAGAATTTATTTTTCCGATCGGAAGTATAAATCATTCAGCAGCGCTGTTGGGTGTACTAATCGGCAGTCGTACACTACTAAGACTAATTGAGGTTTATTCCTCAGGTGAGGATCAAGAATTCGCGTCATCGGCATTTTGAGAGTGCTTCCGTTTGCAGAATATCACGTTACACGGTGGTTTGACACATGTTCCATTGTGTAGGATGCAGAAAAACTTGACATAGTATTAGCGTGTTAATTAAGCAGACGCAAACAGGTGGGTTGCAATCTATTTGTTTGGAATTCATTTTAGCTTTAAAAGCAGTGATAAAAGACCAGCTGGAGTTCAAATGTTGTTAATCATTTACTCCATAGAGACGCATTTTGTCACATATGCAAACATAGTAGACCCAGATCAGACGGCTCCAACAGGAGCCGTCTGATCTGGGTCTGCACTGTTTGTTTGCATAATATCATAGATCTGATTGTTTAGTATTAGATATGGCAACGTATTCATTTGTTTCATATGACTCGGGGTCTTGTTTTTCTATAACACGTGTCTGCCATGAATATTCATTGAGTAAAGGGTTAACATATGAAGAGTGTCATTTGGAGCATAATGAACACGTGCATATACACGTGCTTAATTAATATTGACCGCTGTACGTGTTCGGTCAACTTCGACAACGCAGAAAAAAGATTATTGGATTTATATTTACGTACCATGTTCGTTTTGCGACTAGACAAAATATGGAATTCTATTTGAATCATTTTCTGTCGCATATTTGGAGAAGTGTGTGAATAAATAGATGTGTTTAAAATCAAACTCTTTCGCTGACGATGGTGAATCTATAAATACCCGTGCCAATAGTTTGGATCCAGATTAGACGTCGAGTATAGCTGCGTCTCAACAGGAACTAAAAGGTTTGATGCTGTGATTGTGTTTCGTTTGCAACCCAAAAAAGGACAAAATTTGGAAAATTAGATTTGAAGCGGCCGTCAAATTCTACAGGGGATACTACTTTGACGCGAAATAGCTAGCTTGGCTGTTGAAACAGTTGAAATTACCTTTTATTCCCGATATGTAAATGATATAGAATCTGCGAAAGTGGGTATGTGGCTGTATTATAACAATTAGATAACTGATACCACTTACTGGAAAGTGTTTTATCTGCACCTTCTATTAGCTGACACTAATGTGCCAAACCCTTTTCTCCATGAATATTCATGAGAGAAACAATGACTTGATGAATATTAATTATAAGAAACAAAACTATAGGAATATTAAGTTGTGGAAATGTATAGTGATATATGAACATGGGTGGGTGGGTGGGTGGGTGGGTGGGGTGGGTTAATGTAGACTGATTTGTATAGCTCATTAATCAAATAGAGCAGACCAAGATCAGACGGCTCCTATATGAGCCGTCTGATCTTGGTCTACTCTGTTTGCAAATGCGATAAAAGACGTTGCTAAGAGATAAAGGAGTACGAATCTATAGTTCTATACGCACAGCAGAGAGATGTGAACTCAGTGAGGTTTTCTGACTTGAAATCGACATTGATTGATGACTGGATTGATTGACTTTTAATATCGAATCGGAGAAGTATACAACCTGGAACCATGTTTCGAATGTTTTTATATCGTCTGTTCCCGCCATTACGAAAGCACCTGCTGCTGTCGAAGGAAAAAGGTCAGTATAATATACAGTAGAACCCCTCTAATGTGACCACTTAATGAATACACACGGTGGCTTTATAACCAGGCGGTTGCTTAATGCAGGACATAAGTAATGCAGAAAGCTCCTGTAAGAGCTTTCTGCATTACTTTTGTCCTGCATTAAGCTACCATCTACATCTAGCACTCAAAATTATACCTCTTTTAGGTGATCGCATTAGCGGGATTTTACTATACTTGCAAATTATTGCAATATTTAGAACAATACTTATCCCGCTCTCCCCGACTTGACTCAGGTTTTCAATCAACTTGGATCTATAAGGGACACCCAGTAACTGTGACTGAGCAGATCCTGATCATAACAGTGACTGAGCCGATCCTGATCATATGGGTACAAACTAATGCTGTTCAGATCCTGATTACATGGCTATATCTGATTTGTGATCTAGGTTTACACTGTAAGATGGCGGTGGCGGACAACTCTCACAATGGTTTTAAACTTTTAAAACATTCATATGATTTATTCGCAGTTTATATTTTTTTATGCAGAACAAACCCCTCTTAACCCTTTCCCAGTATATTCATGTAAGAAATAATGACGTCATAATCATTGATAAGATTATTTTTTATAATGGCATATGAACATAGGGCATTTTGGCTCATGCAGAAGCTGTAGAATCAGATCTATATTACACCATAAACAAACAGAGCAGACCCTGATCAAACGGCTCCTATAGGAGCCGTCTGAACTGGGTCTTCTTTGTTTGCAGATTTGTGAAAATGCTCTTACATAAGGGAAAGGGTTAACCAAACGACCAAACTAGTATCTTTACCGATTTTGAAGATAGATGTGAGCATTACAGTAGTAAATACGCTATTCCTATTCACTTAACGCGTTTCTTACGCGTTACCTAACCGTTCGTTACCCGTTTCTTAGCCGTTTCGTTAAACGGGTTTCTAACCGTTTGTTTACGCGTTTCTTAACGCGTTTCCTAAACGTTTAAGAGCCCGGATGAAAGGGGAGTAATCATGGACGAAAGGGGGTAATCCTTGATATGGCCTTTCTTTGAAATGGGAGACATTCTCATTTACCTGTTGGGTACTCCTGATATGTAAAATTAAGATCAATAGTATTTAAACTTTTAATTCTCGTTTCATTTCCATAAGATCTAGCTAGATCTAGATCTATATTAAAATATAGATCTACAGTCTCATTGCGTTCATCTGTGTGCTGTAAAATGTATTTTTTTGCTACTGTACGTACAGTACTGTAGCAGATATAGTAGAAGTATTTTACAATAGATCTAGATCATATCAATCTAAACTATCTTTAAAACTAGAATTTATATTCATCTAAATTTTAAATTGGTCTAAAACGTTTGGATTTAACTTTGTAATAAGCCATAGATCTACAATTATTCAAAACATAGTTTTCTTGTATATTTGGAGAAGCTAACAAATCATACATTTAGATCATTGGGCACATTATTTGGTATTTCTGTTACGTAATAATTCGTAACTTTGTTGATAAGAAAACAGTGGTGTGATCACTGTCAAGACCATTGTCCCCTGCTGAGAAAATAGCTAGGGGATTTACTGACCATCTGGCAGCTTTGATCGTATATAGGCTGGGTAAATAATAAAGTGTTCAACTAAGACAATTTATTTTCATGCATTCATAACAATTATATAGTTAGTATTTTTTAAATATTTGAATGCGGGGAACAAAAGTACTGACATTTGAAAGCAGTGTAAACACAGACAATATAGCTCCAAAATCAGGGTGTTGATCAGGGTCTTCACTAGTATTTTCATAGGCCTAATTAAAAATCATCTAGCAAATTTAAGCCTGGTAATAATTAATGGAATATACAGTTAAACAATGATTGGCCATTCCACTTTTAAATTTCGGCATACAAAGGATTAATCTTCACAAAGTAACAAGTGAAGGCGTGGTTCTAGTAAATTCTCATTTTAAGTAGATTTATTCAATGCGGTTGGGTCTAAATTAGTCTATGACGGAATGGGTTAACCAATTAAGTGAAGAATATTCATCCCGGACGCCGACCATTATGAAAATTATATAGCAGGACCTGTCTTATGCAACCTTACATGTAAATGGCCGTTATAGAGAGGTTTTACTGTACATGAAAATAGGAATTGATACATGTGCAGAAACTGTCGATTTACCTCTATATACTTTCTTAAGCAAATAAAGCAGATCCTGATACATGAGCCGCCTCGCCTAGGTCTTCTCTGTTTAAAAAGGCGTGAAAAGCGTGAATATCAGATAAAGGGTTAACCAATTTGCGCCTAGTGGATTCTTCCATGTTTCTATATTGGATTAGTCCATTTTTGATCAAAGGGATGCCTGGCCTAAATTTTCATTTTCGTTTTGTTTTATATTGCAATTCCTATCAGCAAACAGTGTAGACATTATGCGACGTCCGATCAGAGTCTACGCTATTTGCCTATGTCCAATATAAGGGATCGTGGGAACAAATGGGTTAATTCAGGGCAAAAGTAATGCAGAAAGCTGTTATAGAAGCTTTCTGTATTATTTCTGCCCTGCATCAAGCAACCACCTACATTTAAAGACACATGTGATAACAATTTCTTTCAAATAAAATTAATGCATTTCACCATTTGCAAACAGAGTAGACCCAGATCAGACGGCTCCTATAGGAGTCGTCTTATTAGGGTCTGCTCTGTTTGCTAACGGAATTTGAAATATCCGTTTCTTTACTTTCTTTAATGGCTGCAAAGCTCCACAATCCATATTTCATTATAACTATTTTGTCTATGAATATTCAGTAGGTATTGCCATTTGGAGTAAACATAGAACACGGAAAGGGTTAAGAAATAATGTGACCGTTTTATTGAGGCTCTGCTGTATTCACAACTGGTACATAAATCACCCACAGACTCAGCCATATAATAAGATTGTCAAACGCATGTTAATTTGTCTAGTATGAAAATTATCAGGTACTCCTACGACATCTAAGCGTGATTAAGCTGTTTTGAGAATATCATCCCTGTGTCATAAATCTTATAATAAAATAACAGTGGAAGTTTCTTAACCCATTCCCTCATATTGACGCCCGTTGACGCCTCTGTAAAAGTCATTCTTTTCACAATGGTTTCAAAACTATACACAATCCAAAATGATCCTTGGTTCTAGTAAATTCTCATTTTAAGTAGATTTATTCAATGCGGTTGGGTCTAAATTAGTCTATGAAGGAATGGGTTAACCAATTAAGTGAAGAATATTCATCCCGTATGCCGACCTTTATGAAAATTATATAGCAGGACCTGTCTTATGCAACCTTACATGTATAGTAGAACCCCTCTAATGCGACCACTTAAAACTAATCAAAGCTGTCTTTATAAGCAGGTGGCTGCTTAATGCAGGACGAAAAATATGCAGAAAGCTCCTATAGGAGCTTTCTGCATAACTTTCGTCCTGCATTAAGATACCACCTGCTCTGCCACCCAAAATTATGCCCCTTTTTGGTGGTCGCATTAGAGGGGGTTTACTGTACGGTACACGAGACTCTTAAAAAGCAGGTGGTTGCTTAATACAGAAAAAATAATGCAGAAAACTCATGTAGGAGCTTTCTGCATTACGTTTGACTTGTACTAAGCTACCACCTGCCTTACAGATCCATGTGTGGCCTCATTATGATGGTCGCCCAAGACAGGTTCTTAAAAATGTAAAGAATCAGAGAGCCTGATCTAGGTCTTCTCTGTTTACATTTGTGTCAGAAGGTGTATCCATCAGGTAAAGGGTTAAACATGAGACTTGTCACCAAAACTGGGCCTTTGTTTCATCTATACATTGAATAAATGCAATGTGCCATTTGCCTTCTACATGTAGCAGGCTAGACGAAATTGCTTCTCAAATCGTGCCTGTTTCATTAAAATAATGTACATTTCAATACGTTTGTTTTGTTAGGTGTTTTGTCTAATTTTTTTCTTCTGTTGGGTTGTTTTAAACGTTAGTTTGATTGTTGTACAGTTTTGATCTTGAAGACGACGACAAGCCAATAAGTGTCGCATAAGGATACAAACATTACTGTTTATACAATAAAACCTCTCTTAATCCGAATTCTAGTAGAGAAGAATTTATATACTTTTAGGCAGGTGGCTGCTTAATGCAGGGTGAAAGTCATGCAGAAAGCTCCTTGAGCTTCAACCTGTTTCCAAGATCAATACCGGTTTAGAGACGTTTTACTGTTTTTGCAATATTTACATCCCCGGCTGTGACGTAGGAGTCTAAAGGATATAATATTCAGACGGGAATGCACGTTTCTGCACGTTTTCTGTACTGTATAATTTCTGATTATACCTTCCTTTTACATCTCTTTTACCCCTGAGCCTGCTAAGCGCGACCTGTTTGGCATCTGCAAACAGCTTGGACCCAGATTAGGCGTGTAATCAGGATCCGAGTTCTTTGACACTCGTATAATCGTTTCTTTCAAAGCTTGAACAAATAATAAGAAAGTGAATATTGTAATAGATCAGATAGTATACATTGTACATATATCATTGTTTTCTGCAGGCTAAGGGTAAAATTGTGAAATTTTCTGCAAAGGATGCATTTAATTCTTATACTGCACTGCAAACAGTATAATATGAGCGCAGTGTCTAATCTTACTGGGTTTTTATAGTTTCCTATTTTCCTAGATGCTTCATATTGCTACTGTTTGCCGAACGTCTAACAGCTTGGTCCCTGATCAGAGCATCAGATAAAGGCGCGTACTCAAGTACCAAAATTGTCATTTCTCCACTAAACCCTATGTTATGATCACTCATTAGAATCGTCTCGAAGAGACGCTTCTAAAGAGAGGTCATAACATGGGGTTTGGTGGAGAAATAACGAAGTTATTCTTGAAAATGTTTTCATTTACGCATCTTATGTGGAGTTCTGCTGATGTTACTCGACATTTAATCTGGATACAACCTGTTTACAGATGCAAGTCATGCCGTGTTCAGCTTGATAATTGTTTATATACAGTAAGAACCCTCTAACCCGGAAGTTTAACTTAGTATCAATATCGGGCTTGGAGACAGCTGGCAGCTTAATGCAGTGTGAAAGTCATGCTGAAAGCTCCTCTATGAGATTTCAGCCTCTATGAGGCTTCATATAAGCGCGTTTGCAAACAAAGTACAATGTAATTCCTATAGGAGGCGTCTGATTAGAGCCTGCTCTGTTTGGTAATGGAATTTGAAATATCTATTTCTTTACTTTCTAAAATGACTAAAATGTTTCACCTATCATGTTTCCTTATAGCCATTTGTCCATGAATATTCAGTAGGTATTGCAATTAGGAAAAAACGTAGAACAGGGAAAGGATTAAATTATTGTTAACTCTTCGCTTGCTGAATTTTAAAACACATTTCTCCTTCTTTACCCATGCCCTGTTGTATAATTACATATCTCTTCACTGTGTACAAGTAGTGCTCTGTGCAATCACTGCTGTGGAGTGCACTGTTTGCACAATCAACTTGTAAATAGTACAGACCCTGATGAGACAGCTCCTGCAGGAACTGTCTCATCTGGGTCTTCACTATTTACAAGTAGGTATAATGACGTGAATAGCAAGCGAGGGGTTAATAGTGATTATGCATGTCTCTGTAAGTCGATATTTCAAATAAGGATTTGGTGGAGAAATAACCTGTAAGTCATCCCTACTACCTTGTGCGGGTTTGATGAAGAAATGACCAGTAGTTCACCTCTTATCTAGCGCAATAGTGGACATTACATCAAACGATAGTTCGGAAGTGAAATGACTTGTAGCTATTGATAATTACATTTGCGACTCTTTAACCTTTAACCTGCTGTCGGTGGATGGGTGATTACATTTGCAAACAGTTTGGATTCAAACTGGTTGATACCCTGATTGCATTTTGGTAGACACATTAATTATAGCTTGCATTTTGAAAATAAAGTAAATGAAAAATTATGTAAACATAATTTGCTCAACATGCTAAAGGTTAATGAAACATAATTCTAAATATATTACATACTGGACAACCATAAACATGACATATAGGTCTACAGTGTTTGCAGACATAGTCTTATATATAGTATAACCAAATCATATCTAGTCTTACTGACCGGGGAGGTGGAAGGGCGGGGATAGGCAGAGCTTTGACAGAAATGTTTCGCTACTTTAATGGATATTAGTCTCCTTGAGAATTCGATTTTATTTACAAAGAAGTTGGTCTATAAGCCCGTATAATTACAACTATTTTACTCTACTGTATCGGAAGATGTATTACAGTAGAACCCCTCTAATGCGACCACTTAATGAATACACGTGGTTGTCGTTATAAGGAGGTGGTTGCTTAATGCAGGACAAAAATAATGCAGAAAGCTCCTCGAGGAACTTTCTGCATTACTTTTGTCCTGCATTAAGCTACCACCTGCATCTACCACCCAGAATTATACCTCTTTTAGGTGGTCGCATTAGAGGGGTTTACTGTATATAAGGTCACACTGGTGTTGAGTGTTAGAAGTAATGATACTGGTACAGTGTGTGGAGAACACTCGGTCACGTGTACCTGTAACTCCCGTATTGTCTAACATAAACTCTTCCAGATAGAAATTTAGTAGCCATCTAATATTCATGTGAGTGATTCATGCAACATTAATACATGTATATACCGGTAAATACCTCTGACATTTATTGATACAAGAAACAATGCAGACCTCGATCAGAGGGCTCATACATGAGCTGATCCGAGTCTACACTGTTTGTATGTGTTTCATGTATGTGATCTCGGAATGGTATGGATTAAAACGCTAGGTGTGTGTCTGTATGTTTGAAATGTGTTAATTAACCTGTTTATTCCTATATTATTGAACTCTTTCCTCCATAGTTACGCTTTTCACGTCTCTGTAAAGGTCACCTGTTGACACCATTGTGATAAATGGAACATTTGTTTCTATAGGAGCAAATGCTCTATTTATCACAATGGTTTCAAACTACAAAATTCTAAATTATTTTTCCTTTTCTCTAGTTAATGCTCCTTTTCGGTAGATTTATTCAAAGAGGTTGGATTTAAACATAGGCTTTGATGGAATGGGTTAAGGAAACCCCGTCCAGATCTTACTTTGAAATCCATCCATGTTTCATGTGGTGGGGTGCATAAGTCATTGGCATTGGTGCGTTCGACAAACAGTGTAGACCCTGGTCGGGGCTCATTCAGCACCCTCTGGTCTGGGTCTGCACAGTTTGTCCATGTCCTTTTTAAGAGAAATTCGGCACTAATGGATGGATTGCTTCGTTCGTCTATTCAGCACCGGCTTTTTATACTGGGTTACACCTTGTTGTCGGTCACATGGTAGTTTGTTTACACATTATCTTCTCCACGTTCTCTTTGTTATATATAATAGTATCCTTGCCAAAGGTCGGGTTATCATTCGATGTCTGAGACTTGTTCAACATTCTGCAAATCATATTAATTTCCCAAGTGGTAAGATAAATATTCGCAATCATAGTCATATCGCAGACAGGCGCATAAACAATGCCAATGTCTGCTGTATAAGCTACTTGAAATGAGATTATCTTCTGGTCTGTTTCTACATACGGTGTATCCATGTACTCCATAACATTAATTTAAGCAATAACGACGCATTGAATAGTAGTTAGACTCATTTTAATATAAACCTGGGACATTTTGATGCATAGCCGAAACTGTATACATATACAGTAAAATCCCGCTAATGCGACCACCTAAAATACGTATAATTATGGATGCTAGATACAGGTGGTAGCTTAATGCAGGACAAAAGTAATGCATAAAGCTCCTAGAGGAGCTTTCTGCATAACTTTCGTCCTGCATTAAGCAACCACCTGCTTATAAAGACAGCTATGGTTATTTTTAAGTGGTCGCATTAGAGGGGTTCTACTGTACTCATATCCATAGCATACGTCAACAGTGAAGACACTGATCAGACGGTTCCTACGGATGTACAGGTGTAGAAAGGAAAGGGTTAAGGGGATACGTAATTGAAGACTAATTGTAGTCAGATCCGTACAAACAGAGCAGATCCTGACCAGACAAATTCCACACGTGCTGTCTGATATTTTTGTCTACTCTGGTTGCAAACATCTAACATTACGGGATTTTAAGATTATACAGTGCTCCCTCCCTACAACGACACCCTTTGGGATACGAAGATTGTATGTGTTGTTCAGAGGGAGTTGTTATAGGGAGGGAAAATCAAACATAATTAGCTTGTTTGCAGATCCTCAGATAATGTGTATTTCGAGAACTAAAACCGTTATGCCTCAATCAAACCCTATGTTGTGACCACTCTTTAGAATCGTCACAAAGTGACGATTCTAAAGAGTGGTCACAACATAGGATTTGATGGAGGCATAAAGAAAATACGATGGAAAAAGTTGTTTCTGGAGCCTTGTTGTTTCGGAAACAGTGACATGCGTTGTTGTAAGGAGGGAATCGTTATTCAGAGGGTCGTTGTAGGGAGGGAGCACTGTACACCAGACTGGTTTGCCAGGCATGTTTGTTGACCAGACCGTTATCGACTATCAATGGAAACGTCCGACTCATCTAATGTTCTACCATTGCCAGGGCTCTTTCCTTCAAGCTGATATTCCACAGTAATTAGACTAAACAAATATGTCTTCTCATCAAGTGTCGCGGAAGGGTTAGGGTTCAGAACTCGACATTAACCCCTTGCCTCATAGGTTATTTTTAGAATAAATCTACTGGAAAAGGGGAATGGAGCAGAAAAAATAGAACCTTCTAGAATTCTTTAGTTCTGAAACCACTGTGATACCTACAGCATTTGCTCCTATGGAGCAAATACTCTATTAATCACAATTTAAATACATGTAGTGACATTTACAGATTCGCTAAAGAAGGTCAATACGAAGCAATGGGTCAACTTATTGTTCGCTGAATGTTCAGGAATGGCTGATCAGTATATTACACTTAACAGTCCATTCAGTATGAAAGGTTTATATTCTGGAGAATTTTACACACACGCTGAATTTAGGGTTCATCAATGTACCCTCTGGTCCGGGTATACACTGTTCATCAAGATACCAACTGGTCCGGGTCTACACTGTTCGAAAATCACTTAGTACATTAAAATCCATCTAAACCGGAAGTTCATTTTAGTATAAATATCGTGTCATAGAGATAGGTGGCAGCCTTAATGCAGGGTGAGAGTCATGCGGAAAGCTCCTTTATGTGTTTTCGGCATGACACCCCCCCCCCCCTGCATTAAGCAGCCACCTGCTTACAAGTATCTAAATTCTTCATTGTTAGTATTCCAGTTTAGAAAGGTTTTACTTTCGTTACTTACATTCAAAGGGTGAACTCTTTCGGTGGCAAAGTAAGTGTCGTCTGCAGACGTTGTCGGCTGCTTCCCTACTACAATATACGTATCTTTAATTGTCTTTGGAAACAGTTTAGATCCAGATTTGACGCCGAGTAACCATCAGGAGCTATCCTGTTTGACAACCAAATTACGGCATGTTATTGCGAATAATTTGAAGGGACGTAACGCAGACGACAATGTTTGTAGACAAGAATTACTGGTCGCTAAAAGAGTTCTAGTCTGCGTGTCTCCTGTCCCGTATTGCAAAGAAGAAGTTTCATCCTTAAATTTATTGAATTACGTTGGAACAATCCTCTCGAGAATCAGATCTCAGATCACGGCATTGTATATAAATATATATATTAGATACCACGTGCACCTTATCACGCGCGGCTATGTATCATAACAGAACTTCATTCACGTCATTGGGCACGTGACCGACGACTGATCCAGTATTGTCTGGTAGCATTTGGGCGAAGCATACATCAGTTATGATTGTGTTTCTACACATACAAGAGGACCTGTCCTAAGCGGTAATTAATGTATTGCACACATGACTCTTAAAAACAAGTGGTTGCTTAATGCACGGCGAAAACTATGCAGCAAGATCATACAGGACCTTCTGCACTACTTTTGACCAGGATTAAGCTACCACCTACCTTACATACCCATTATTAGACCTGTTTTTGGTGGCCGCTTACGACAGGTTCTACTGTACAGTACAATTTGTTAAAACCTCTTTACAACACCCACTTAAACGAGGTATAATTTTGGCTATTTAAACATTTATATAAGACATACTAGCACCATGAATACATTTTAGATGAAATTTATAATGGCTTGTGAACAGGGGGAATTCTGGCCATGGCAGAAATTGTACACTCAGATTTATATAATTACAAAATAGCAAAATAAAGCAGACCCTGATCAGACGGCTCCTACAGGAGTCGTCTGATCTGGGTCTACTCTGTTTGCAAATCTATGGAGTGAAGGGTTAAGCAAGCGGTACGTGTGTTGTGTAATTCAGGATGAATGATATACAGAAAGGTTTCTATAACACTTCGTTCAGCCACCTACTTTCAGAGACACGGAAGTTTATTTAATTCATTTATTGATCCCTTCAGAAAAGCCCCACCTTACAGTCACATGCTTTTCGTTCAGCATTATCAGACAGTAATGATGTTTTACATCTTTCACTGAATAAAGGGTATTTTTTCTTGTGTAGGCCCATTGTTGCAATAAAACGTAACGTCAACTATTACAAAAAGTCCTTGTTTTTCAGTTTTAATGTTTTGACCTTTTCATTGATACGAAAGCCTTGGAAATTAATAAAATGTGACAAAGGCTGTCGGTTGTTAACTACAGTAGAACCCCTCTTTTGTCCTGCATTAAGCTACCACCTGCCTCTACCACCCAGAATTATACCTCTTTTAGGTGGTCGCATTAGCGGGATTTTACTGTATAAATAAAAATAGACTGTCATACGGTAAGAACAGCAGCAAAACTTCCTTGTGAAGAATATGTCTACCTCGTTACCCATTAGGAACTGTCCCGGATAATAAAATCATGGTCGGTTGTGTCCTGGCTTTAATCTCCAGTATATCCCCTTAAGCCTATTCCATATAATCAGAGCTTCAAAAGAGTGTAATTTTCTGAGAAATAGATTGCCCCTGTTGTGGACAAAAGCGATTGAGACTCGGTGTCTGGTATTTAACTCTTGTTTGTCAAGTCTTGGATTGACATGATAACTTCTACTTTAACCTTTGACCTGTTAAACTCAACCTGACTATTGCATTTGCAAACAGATTGGATCCAGATGAGACGCCGAGTAACTCGGCGTCTCATCTGGATCCTCCCTATGTGTCACTCAGTCAATAGTTTCTCATAACCACAAATGGGAAGTAAGTAAATACCACGACAGAACGCAGTTTAAACATAGCAAGCTGAAGTGTTAGTTCGCATACTAAATTGTCAAACCAAAATAATGTCAGCGGCTTCAAGTCTCAATACAATTTTTTTTCATCCTTTTTTTTCTTATTAAAAAGGAAGAATATGGATAGAGTGTCAGATAGTTTAGATAGTGACGCAACGTCTTTTTGTTTGGCGTCCCATCTGTATCCAAACTGTAGAAGTTGTTAGCAATACATGAACGGCACATCTGACGTGTTAGAAGTCATTCGGATCATCCCTGATGTCTTTCATCGGCTTCACGATCTGATTAAGAGGAAGTGACCGCAGAATTGCCTTTGTCCAGGGGAATGTATTTGCCAAAAAGCAATTGTGTGCTTCAATTTCTTCTTGTTAGTAATTTGTAAAGAGTATTCATGATATACGTGTGGGTAAACAGAATGTCTTTTTTGTTTCATTACATTATTAATTAGATCCCTTCTACTGACGCATATTGACGCCTCTGTAAAAGTCACTTTTTGAAACCACTGTGACATATAGAGCATTTGCTCCATAGGAACAAATGCTCTATTTATCACAATGGTTTCAAAACTACACAATTTTAATGTTTTCCTTTTCTGTAGTAAATTCTCCTTTTCGGTAGTTTCATTCAAAGAGGATGGGTTTAAATTAATATTTCTCCCGCAATGCGCGACTTGGCTGACATTTGTAAACAGTTTGAATCCCGGGACCGAGGCTATAAAGCGTTTTGATTGAGTCTGAGATCATTCTCAAGCATCTGATTGGTCAGATTATGAGCTTGCTCAGAATTTGACCAATCAGATACTTGATAATTTTCTGTTTGTGATATTTATCACAATGGGTTCACAAAGTGATTTTTACAGAGTCGTCGTCAATATGAGGGAATGGGTTCAAAGGCGTATCTATTAGGCAATTGGTTAACTTCTCTCATTTCATGCAGTAATTCCTCGATAGTTCGAAAACTAATTGTAGAACCCCAATAGTTAAAAACTAACTGTAAAACCCCGATAGTTCGAAAACTAACTGTAAAACCCCGATAGCTCGAGCACTAACAGTGAAATGCCGCTAGTTCAAACATTAGCAGTAAACCTCCGATTGTTCGAACACTGGCTGTAAATCCGCGATAACTCGAATACTAACAGTAAAACCCCGATTGTTCGAACACTAAAGCAAGTATCATTATCGGTCTTTATGATAGGTGGCAGCTTAACGCAAGGCTAAAGTAATGCAGAAAGCTCCCCTCTGAGCTTTCAGCATAACTTTCACCCTGGAATAAGCAGGCGTCTGTAAAAAAAACTTCTCGATTTTTCATTACGGAACTATCGAGCTTTAATACCGCATTATATTTATTCTCCGTCGTTCTGTATACACACAACCTGACACTGCTGCAAGAATTAACATCTCCTCATAGTTGCAATTTTAACTACATGTACTTAGATTCGAGAAAACTTTTTTGGAACTGTTGATGGAGTGTCAACCAGATTGGACCCTGATGAGACACCGAGTTACCGGGTGTCTGTCTGACCTGGATCCAAACTTCAATCCTGATGAGACACCGAGTTAGCGGGTGTCTGTCTGACCTGGATCCAAACTTCAATCCTGATGAGACGCCGAGTTAGCGGGTGTCTGTCTGACCTGGATCCACACTTCAATTGTGAGTTAGTGGGATAAGGGTTAACCCTTTCATTGCCAAATTTTGTCGTCTGCAACCTTTGTCGTCTGCTGCAATTTTCATTGTTTGCATTTCTATTTCGAAAAGCATAGTTACAGTTACAAACAGTTCGATCCAGATGATATGCCGAGTTACCGAGTTACTCCGGTTACTCGGCGTCTCATCTGGATTCAAACTGTTTGCATAGGTAATAACAGATGTGACATTGGCAGCGAAAGAGTTAATAATCTGGTTAAGGGAATAGAGCGAGTTCACATGTCGAAGTAATTCTATATCAATACGGAGGGAAAAAACACTTTCTATTGTTAATTTAGATAAAACTGGGGGTTAGAAAACTCTCAATCAACCATGCCAGTAAAGTGTTTATTTGACAAATTGATTCGTTTTTTAACGTTTTTCCATGAAATTGAATTCCAGTCTAAGACAAAAACACATCACTGAGAAAAAATAAGAAGATTGGTGGCTTCGATATCCTTGACATCCCAATGTTTTCTTAGTGGATATGTTTTGTTTTTTGGGAGTTCGGGTTTATTTTTTCGCCGCATGTGTGTTTTGTTATTAAACGTACAGAATTTATAAGTGATGTTTCTTTCGATTAATTTCAAACAATAGAAACCGCACCCCTCTGTGTAAACATTACATCTGTTCAAACCCGGATCTGGAGCAATTTGGGCTACTTCTAATTGGATCAAGCTCTTGAGAAACTATTGACAAAGTCCTGGGCCCAAAGGTTATAAAACTTCTGAGCCTGAGTCAGAGATCATTCTCAAGTATCTGATTGGTCAGATTCTTACAAGCTCAGACTCTGACCAATCAAATACTTGAGAATGATCTCAGACTCAAGCAAAAGTTTTATACCCTCGGAGCCTGATGAGACAACACATCTGCATCTGTTCTGGATCTGAGTTGTTAATGGTGTTATCCAGGTCAGGTTTCACATAACAAGGGTTGGCAAACCCGCACCATGTCTTGTAGCCATGTTTACACTTTCACATGTTGTGTTTCATTTCAACTTGACTTGACATTATTTGAAAGTTAATTAACCCATTTGTGTCGAGTGTTCTTTACAAGCACACACAGACAAACCGTGAACACCTAGGCCAGAGGGCTCCTGAAGAAGCCCACTGATCAAGGTCTGCAGTGTTTGCTGAAACCATTTATATCAGTGGCTAATTCTTACAAGTTTGTCGTTTGCTGTGCACCCCGCAACATGAAATATGGACGGGTTCCACAATGAGATCTGGGCGAGTTTTATCTAAATAAATTGGAAATAAATAGGTTAAAACTCCATTAATTCTGTCAACGGGCAAACACATGAAACGATTTTTATCTTTAGAAATTGGGAAATCAATCAAGTAAGATCATTGTTTGAGCGCTTTGGATGCTTGGAACGCGGGAAACGAACGTACTGGCATTTGGAAACATTGTAAACTCTCACCAGATAACTCCTCTGTAAATGTTACATGTAAGGTCTGTAATGTGTGTCACCCAGTTTCCATTTTATGCTGAATTAAATATATCTTTAAGCGGTGATACAGTAAAACCTCCTTATAACGGCCACTAAATTACATCATGTATTTTGTGTTAAAGGCAGGTGGGTGCTTAAAGCAAGGTGAAAGTAAAACAGAACGCTCCTATAGGAGCGTTCTGTTTTACTTTTACCTTGTCTTAAACAACCACCTGCCCTAAATACCAACTCATTAACAAAATTTAGTGCCCGTTATAGAGAGGTTTTACTGTAGACACTTCTATTGTGAAACTCCAGCATTTAGATATTACAAGGTAACCACTCTTTTATATACTAATATATTATGTAACAAACACTGACATCCTGAAAATTAATTGCATGCTGTTTTATACTGACATGTGAACACTGGAAAGTGTGGTCATGGCAACACTGAACAATTAGATCTACGTTGTATATTATTCTATAAGCAAACATACAGCTCCTGTAGTAGTCATCTGAACTGAGTCTACTCTGTTTGCATTTTAACGTATTAAAAGGCGTCTGCACATGTTGAGATCTTAATATGACGTATTTGTGACAACTCGATACTATGAACACTCAAATATGTACCATTATTGATATTTAACACGGGTGGCAGCTTAATGCAGGGTGAAATTCATACAGAAAGCTCCTCTAAGGGATTTCTGCATGACTTTCACCCTGCATTGAACAGCCACCTGCCTACAAAAGCACAAATAAATTCTTCATTACTAAAATTTCGTAGTATCGAGTTTTTACCTCATTTTTAAATTGCCTGTAAACGTGTTTACATACAATGTATAGACCTACGCTGGACATACATTATAAATACGGTAACGTATTCCTATAACGGACCATTAACCCATTACCTCATAGGCTATTTTTAGATACAACCTCTTTGAATAAATCTACCAAAAAGGAGCATTAAGAAGAGAAAATGAACATTTTAGAATTTTGTAGTTTGAAACCATTGTGATAAATAGAGCATTTGCTCCTAAAAAAGTGACATTTATAGAGTCGTCCAAAGTCGTCAATATCAGGGAAAGGGTTAAGAGAAGTTCAAATTTTGAGTTTTAGATGGGTGTTAGCTGAGACTTTTGTTAACGAATGTTCATGTAGGAAGTAATGATTTTCTTTAATGATAATATCGTCAAAGAAATATTTGATTATGTCATAAACTATAGAATTCAGTCTTTAATATTACTACGGGTGACGTTTGATCTGGGTCTACTCTGTTTGCTAATGCGTAATGATGCGCCTCTGTTGGGAAACGGTTAATCCTGAACGGAATTATACCGAAGGTTTCCATAGGAGGTGTCTACAATGCATTCGTACTTCAATAATTCACGTGAGAAATAATGACGTCATGAATATTTTATTAGCTGAATATTTATAATTTAAACTTTTGAAGTTGAAGGATTTTTTTACTTTGACAAAAAATTTAGAATCAGATCTATATCATGTCAAAAGCAAACAGAGCAGGCCCTGATCAGACGGCTCCTATAGGAACCGTCTGCTATAGGTCAATTTTCAAATGTGTGAAAACATGTTTAGATGAAGGAAATATTTAAAAAGACCAATGTTTATTAATTCATTGGTCTTTGCTAAAGGGTGCTGTTGTGCAACACCTCGACTGTACTTTGAAATCAGTTTGTAGGGAATTATTCCAGACGTATCAACACATTTCTCGGGATATTTTTGAGAACAGGCTAGGATACATGAACATGCAAAAGAGTATGCAATGTCTGCGGTTTTGAAAATACGTCAAAGGTACGGTCATTGCCAACTTTAATCTGCTTATTCAGTCAGGCTGCAAAATGCCTTAAATTCTTTGACTTTATCTGATATCGTTGACTTGAACACTGTCTTACCGCAATTTTCCAAGTTTTATTCTTTCTTTCTTTAATTTCTTTAACTCTTTCTTATTTTCCCTTTTACCTTATTTCTGTCTATCTTTCTTCCGCTGTCTATCTTTTGTCTGTGTATTTCTTTCTGTCTTTTTTCTTTCGTTGTCCCACTATGTTCTTTCATACTTTTCCCTCTTTTTCCCTCTGTATCTTTCTTGTACATGTATTACCCTTTAAATTTATGAGGACTTACTCAGAGCACGTGACATGTTGGTCTTGACCAGACACCAACAAGCCCGTTAACCCATTACCTCATAGGCTATTTTTAGATAAAACCTCTTTGAATAAAGCATTAACAATTGAAAAGGAAAATTTTAGAATTTTGTAGTTTGAAACCATTGTGATAAATAATATTTATCACAATGGTTTCATAAAGTGACTTTTACAGAGTCGTCAAAAGTCGTCAATATCAGGGAATGGGTTAAATAAAGTCATCTACGATTGTTTACAGGACATGTACAGTAAAATAAAAACTCGATACTACGAAATTTTAGCAATGAAGATTGTTTGTCTGTGTAGGCAGGTGACTGCTTAATACAGAAGAATCTTTCGACTGACTTAAGTTCTAACTTACGATTATTTCTGGATGCGATGTTAGTCTTAGTTGCTGTACAATAGAACGCGCTATACAATAAGTCGGAGGATATTTAGTACCTGATTTATGGGTAGAAAATCAATCATAGAACGAGATCAAACGTAAATTGGTATGACATAGTTCGATGTGGATGCATACTCTGTGCTGATTACAGCGAAACCTCTCTAAAGTATAGAAGAATTTAGATACGTTTAGGCAGGATGAAAGTCATACAGAAAGCTATTAAGATTAGAGGAGCTTCTGTGCGACTTTCACCCTGCACTAAGCTGCCACTTGTCTCCAAAAACCGATATTTACAGGGTGTCCCATAAAAAACGGAACCCGGGATTAATACCTGAAGTTATCCCATTTCTCAATATTGCTAACTTAATTTTAAAGTATACACATGTAGCTTAGTAGAGACACCATTTTGCCATATGTTGTGTAAATTTTGTTTAAACATATTCATTTGTTTTTAAGATATCAGCTTTTAAATGAAAGCACCCAAAACTCCGTTTTAAACATGATATAGGCATGGACTATGCTATGTATGAATATCATGTTAAAACAGATTTTAGGGTCATTCATTAAAACACTCATATCTTTAAAACCAATGCATATTTTTGTGAGACATATGCACGAATGGCTTATCTACATTAGTAAATATTTATATTTTAATGTGTCCTGTTACATTGGTTAAAATACACATTTGATCCAGGGTTCCGTTTTTTGGGACACCCTGTATACTAAATTGGACGTCTGGTTTAGAGGGGTTTTGCTGCACTATATATTTCCATTTAAATTTATAGGTCAATGGACCTCTTCAATAAATATTTTAGAAACAGTATTATGATTGGCATGTAACATGCAGCGTTATACGTACTGCTTGCATAGATCAAACGAGAATATGGGGTAGTAAGTGGGCTTTATATACTGCCTGGCTGACATTTATAAAGTATTAGTCACACCACAGGGATATTACCCTCGGTTATCTTCAAACAATGTAGAATCAGATCATTTATAACAGTCTAATGTAACGTCTGATAAGGATCTACACTGTTAACCCATTCCCTCATAGGCTATTTTTAGATACAACCTCTTTGAATAAATCTACCGAAAAGGAGCATTAACTAGAGAAAAAGTAAATTTTAGAATTTTGTAGTTTGTAGTTTGAAACCATTGTGATAAATAGAGCATTTGCTCCTATAGGAGCAAATGCTCTATTTGTCACAATGGTTTCACAAAGTGACTTTTACAGAGTCGTCAAAAGTCGTCAATATGAGGAAATGGGTTAAGGGAGAAGCTCACCAAAACGAGTACGAGACCTTTGTCAAACGGATGGAAAGCGATTCATAGGACCTGCTGCAACTGGCGAATAGGGTTTTGTGCAATGGGCGAATACGGCTTGGTGCAATTTGCGAATAGGGCTTTATGCAATGGGCGAATAGGGCTTGGTGCAATTGGCGAATAGGGCTTGCTGCAATTGGCCAATAGGAATTGGTGCAACTGGCGAATAGGGTTTGATGTGGTTAGCGAATAGGGTTTGGTGTAACTGGCGAATATGGCTTTGTCCACCCTGAAACTAAAAAACCTACGATAACATTTGCAGAGGAAATTTGGCGTCCATAGAATGAAACCTGATTGAAGCGGCAACTACATGTAAATGATTTAACATGAGGAACGTACCTGTGATGAGCAGGTAGTTGTGTCATACAGTGCACCCGTAATACAGAGACCTACTTATTAAGACTTCTGTTATATTCTTACCCTGCATTGAGCTACCAACTACATTCATTATCCAATATAAAACAACTAAGCTTAACTTTAGACATGTTAAGCAGATACTGTATCAAGATATCCTTTATTTCCCTTTGAAGCAAATTATGAAAATGTGCTCCTTAGTATTGTTTATTTGCAGATTTTGCGGGTTCTTATAATAATTATGTACTTCATTATTTATTCACTTGATCGTTTATTCATCGGTCCGTTGTTCGCTTGTTTTCCCGTGGGTTTATTCATTTATCAGTTGTTCGCTTGCTCTCCCGCTCGTTATTCTTTGGTTGGTTGTTCGCTTGTTCGTTTTATCATGTATCGGTTGTTCATTTGCTCTCCTGTTCGTTTATTCATAAGTTGGCTGTACGCTTGTTCGTTATTCATTGTTTGATTGTTCGCTAGTTCGTTTGTTCATTGGTCGGTTGTTCGATTGTTAATTTATTCATTTATTGGTTGCTCGCATGTTCGTTTATTCACTGACCGATTGTCAGCTTGCCTCGTTTATTCATTTGTCGGTTCGTTCGCTGATTGGCTCGTTCGTTCGTTTGTTCTTTGGTCAGCTTGTTCGCTCACTCCATGGTTCGTTTATTCATCGGTGGGTGTGTTCGTACGCTTGCTAGATAGTTTGTTCATTGTTCAGTTTATTCACTCTGTCGCACGTTCGATTCTTCATTAGTTAATTCGTTTCTTCGCTGGCTTGCTCGATAACTTGGATATTTTTTTCGCCTGGCATATTTATTTCCTTCCTACTGACAGTATCGATTGACGACATATAAATTTCGGCAACGAGGTGATCTGCACTTTAAGAAAGATTTTGACTGACAAGAAACATCTCTGTGGGATTCTTCATCAGAAAGTTACAGCTGTTTGTGAGCTATTCTGTGGCATTGGTTCTACAGTAAAACCTCTCTATAACGGCCACTAAATTACATCAAGTATTTTGTGTTAAAAGCAGGTGGCTGCTTTAAGCAAGATGAAAGTAAAACAGAACGCTCCTACATGAGCGTTCTGTTTTATTTTCACCTTGCTTTAAGCAGTCGCCTGTCCTAAATAACAACTAATTAACACAACTTAGTGACCGTTATAGAGAGGTATTACTGTAACTCTGAAATTGAATTACTCTTCGATCTAGGGCAAACTAAGGTCACGCCGATTTCGAAATAATCAAGTTAAGTGAGAGATTCGATTGATAAATAACGGTTTGATCGAAAGCATTAGTGAGTTAGTAGAACCTGTCACTAGGTTTGTACAGGCCATGATATTGCTTAACCCCTTACTTGATGCATGCCATCAGTCTGCTAGTTACATCTTTGTAAGAAGAACAGACACGAATCAGACAGCTCGAGTATAGACACAAATTAGACAGCTCAAGATCAGACACCAATCAGACAGTTCAAGAACAGACACAGTTCAGCAGCTCAGGGACATACACACACTCAGGCAGCTCAAGAACAGACGACGCAAATCTACTCAAGAAGAGATTTAAATCAGACAGCTCAAGAACAGACACAAATCTGGCAGCTCAAGAGCAGACGCATATCAGACAGTCCAAGAACAGGCGCACCACAGAGGGCTCAAGAACAGACACAGTCAGACAACTCAAGAGCAGACACAATCAAACAGCTCAATAACAGACACAAATTTGACAGCTCAATAACAGACACAAACCAGACAGTTTAAGAACAGACACAAATCAGACGACTTCTGTCTGATCGGAGTTGGTTTGTTTTAGTTGTTTTTTTCCGGGGGGGATGTTACATACCTGATTCTCTACTGTTTACAATAGAAATATTATTTTTTTATTGTATGTATTTGATACAAGAATTGAGTCGCTGTGGGCGCCTTTTGTCGCCTCTATAAAAGTCACTTTTAGAAACCATTGTGATAAATAGAGAATCTGCTGTATAGGAGCAAATGCTCTTTTAATCACAATGGTTTCAAGACTATGTAGAAAGTTCTCTATTTATCACAATGGTTTCAAGACTACACAACGAGGTTGGGTCTAGAAATAGCCTATGTAGGAAGAGGTCTAAGTTAGCCAATCTTCATATTGACGAATTTCTACGCCTCTGTAAAAGTCACTTTGTGAAACCATTATGATAACTAGAGCATTTGCTCCTATAGGAGCAAATGCTCTATTTATCACAATGGTTTGAAACTAGAAAATTCTTAAAGTTTCCTTTTCTCTAGTTAATACTCCTTTTCGGTTTTCGGTAGATTTATTCAAACAGGTTGTATCTAAAAATAGCCTATGAGGTAATGTGTTAACCCATTCCCTTCTGGACTAACTTTAGACCCTATCTCTTTGAATTTATTCAAAGAGGTTGTATCTAAATATAGCCTCTGTGGTAATGGGTTAAAGGCATGCCTATGAAGTAAAGGGTTAAACCAAGGCAAGCAGGAAGCAAACTCGGAGGCAAAAGTTTAATTCCAATTTAAATTCGACCGGCTTGATAATTTGCTATTTGGTACCAGTTGCTGATTAGGGTCAAAACTTGATTAAAACCCAGTCAGCTTTCTGTCGTTCATTCAGAATGATGGAATGAATTTGAATTCTAAATGTGGAACTGTTTAATTTTTAGATACAGTTAAGTCCCGCTAATACGGCTACTCAAAAGAAGTCTGATTCTGGATTTTTGAAACAGGTGATAGCTTAATGAATGGCAAGGATTATGCAGAATGCTCCTATTAGAGTGTTCTGTCTTACTCATGCACTGCATTAAGCAACAACCTGCTTTAACCCATTCTCTCCTACTGACGCTTGTTGGCGCCGCTGTAAAAGTCATTTTTGAAACCATTGTGATAAATAGAGCATTTGCTCCATAGGAGCAAATGCTCTATTTATCACAATGGTTTCGAAACCACACACTTCTAAAAGCAATTCGGTAGATTTATACAAAGAGGTAGAGTCTGAAAATAGTCTGGGAGTGAATGGGTTAACTTACATACTCCTGTGTGGCCGCAGTAGTGAGGCTTTACTTTTAGTTTGTTATTGAAAAAGAAGAGTAAAAACGAGTTCATCCATTAATGTTTTATTCTTAATTTCTTGTTTTATTTCCATTGTGTTGTTGTATGATTCGTTGTATTGGGGGATTTTTGATTGTCATTTGTTTTGTTTAAAATTTGTTATTTTTTTTATTTTCTGTTATTTTTTAGAAGCAGTTGTCGCTGTGTTAAGCGCTGTCTTTGTTAGACTTTCTTTTTCCACCGTTAAATCTGATTTTGAAAATTCTAATTCGTATTTTATTCAATTGTCCCTAGAAAAAAAAGGATGAATTCTATCGCTGTTGATGAGCCAGTGTCGTGACAGTGAGAGAAAAGAAAGTTATCTTTTAAAAAGATGTCTTAAACCAGCTAATACATGCCCTGTCTCATTCAAGCGCAGCTGAGCCACTATCTTGAGCCTAAAAATGACACAGACAAATAGTGTACATGTACACTTAGATCAGATGGCTCCCTCAGATCAGGGTCTGCACTGATTTACTGAACCCATCGATGTCAAATAGTGTGTTTATGTCCCTTCAACTTGAAACATAGATGGGTTCCAAAATGAGATTTCGACGAGTTTTCTTTGAGTAGTATGAGAATAAATGGGTTAAATGAGACACACAATCTATATTGAGATCTGGTGCCGAGGTTATAAAACATTTTGCTTGAGTCTGAGATCATTCTCAAGCATCTTATTGGTCAGATTCTGAGCTTGCTCAGAATCTGACCAATCAGATACTTGAGAATGATCTTAGACTCAGACTAAACGTTTTATAACCTTGGACCCTGGTTCTACATCGTATGTAAAGATGGAACACTCTGATCAAACTATGTAATTTGTATTTTACTTCACAATTTAATTTTCAAAGATCACGTAGAGAAAATAATTCTTACAGAAGCACACGTTGAAGAGACAATTAGATTATTTGATAATTTAAAATACCTGTTTGGACGAGTTCACTAAAAAACTATAGGTCAAAATTGGTTAAGCGAACCCACGTGAAAGGATGTATCCATAAAGAAAACGAAGATACGTCGTTTTACAAAGTTAGCATCCAAAATGTCTTTCTTGAATATAAATGAAGTCTTGATTACCCCTTCACATACTAACACAAATAAAGTCTGCTTAATGTCTGACTTGTTACAATAATTAATTGTGTCTGATTGGTTCAAGCTTGTAAGGCCTTATTACATGTAACTGTATTTCAAACAGCCTTGACCCTGATTAGACGTCACGATACTCGGCGTCTCCTCTTGATTCAAGTTGTATGCAAAAGCTGCCTAGATTGCGCTTAGCATTAGACAGGCAAGGAAGAGAGACAGACATTATTTAGACTTTGTGATAAATTATGGATACCAGGCTTTACTTAAGCGCCTTGTAGACCTTTGTTATCAGTTCGTTTGCATTCTGGCTGTCTTCATTGTGCATGTTTGTGACAAGGGTTAATAGCTTATTCACCATTATGTCATTCAAATACTTATTACAATGCTTCTTCCAGTCGCTCGCGGCGGCGAAGAAGGAATACAGCAGATATACATGCGATGACTTCAGATCGTCAGCCCTGCCTTGAAACACTGTATGAAAACCGCGTAGCCTTTGATCAGCCATCGCGTTTGCGTTTAAAACGCGGCGGCTGATCAGGTTTTCCTTCGTTTTTCACTAAAGTGAGCAATTTAGAACATGTCTTGATAGGTGGTAAACTGTGCAGAACCTGATCGGCGTTACGTTTTAAACGCGGCAATTGATCTTCTCAGTGTGTAAGGCCGACAGGTTGGGTTTCGTACCGCGGAACTATTGTAGACATGTAGAAACGGGCGTCGTGTGAGAAACACTAATTGCAATTTAACAGTAGAACATCTTTAACGTGTTCAATGCTGATTTATTCAAATGGACTATTCCAACCTTCACAAAGGTCTAGCTTACCATGGATAATCAGGGATAATTTTAAGGAAAAGTGAGAATCACAACAGTGCATACCCTGATGAGAGTATATATCTAGGGACCATCTCGTCCATGTATCCGCTGTTTGCAAATGACAGTAGTGATCCGTGCCCGCACCGCCCTGGTTTATTATGTTTCATAGTGGAAGCGATCTACATGTAAGAACTATTGACACCGTGGTTATTGATTAGATATTTTTATAATGGCACATGGACGTATTAACATTTGACCATAGCAGAATGTGTAGAAACATATCTATATAATTCCATAAGCAAAGAGAGAAAATCCTGATCAGACATTGATATATCTTGATCTACTCTCATTGGTGTATTTCAATGAATTGGAGGCTTAAATATCTAGTATTATAAAGTCTACTGCAGGAATACACACAATGCAGAAATCTGATATTGATGCATTTCTGCATTAGTGGTATCTTATAATTTTTTAGCTATCGTGCAAATCTAAAATATCTTTTTTTTGTGTGACGGTTTCAGATGATTTACTTGAGAACCGAAAGTTTGATTTTAGGTCCCATCGTTTCCTGATCGAGTTGGTTGATTGTTTAGCATTGTAATGGTACATGCACCTTAACATATAGCTCATACAGACGCACGTTGAAGTATTTGCAAACAGAGTAGACCCTTATCAGATGACTCTTGTAGGAGCCATCTTGTCATGGTCTGCTCTGTTTGCTAAAGAAACAATATAGACCCGATACTATTGATTGTGTCATGGTAAACAATACTGTTTCGTGATTCCATTATATCCATACATTCATTATATCTTAATGAAACATAGTATTCTTACATTCATTATTTCTTAATGAATATGCATGGAGTAAACGACCAAAGGGCCAACGGCACACTTTATTGTAGCATGCTTCTATTTAATTACATACACTGACCGGAATGCATTCCAGATGAGCTACTCCATTACGCTGTCTGGTGAGCATTCACACAAGTGCAACATGCTCATCACTGATGCAACCGTCGGGCATTTAAATGACCAAATGTACCGACTGGTTCTAACCCACCCAGTCCCAGAAATATTTCGTGTATAAACAGCATTGCCATTTAATGCCCGGGGCATATTGTTTGTGCTCTGTCTGTCGGTGTGTTTGTTGGTATGTTCTCGACTTAAACGTTTGCGATAATTTTGTAGCCATTTCACATACATACTTCAATCCTGACATTTATGCGCAAGTTATGGAGACAAACATGTTCAGGGGTGACTTATTAAGGTCATGGTCATGCATCAAGGTCAAATATCATATCGAGGGCATAGTGTTTCACAAACACATCTTGTTTAGTTATAGAATAAATTATTCCTTAACAATGTACTCCATAAATACGACTTTCTGTGCTTTTGCAAACAGATATGACCAGATCAGACATCTCATATGGAGCAAATGCTTTACAATAAAACCTCTCTATAACGGCCACTAAAATACATTAATACATAAAATATTTTGTTTTAAAGGCAGGTAGCTGCTTAAAGCAAGGTGAAAGTAAAACAGAACGCTCCTATAGGAGCGTTCTGTTTTACTTTCACCTTGCTTTAAGCAGCCACCTGCCCTAAATACAAACTAATTAACACAATTTAGAGGTTTTACTGTATTTATCACAATGGTTTCAAAGAATGACTTTTACAGATGCGCCAAAATTCGTCAGTAGGTCAAACAGTATTCACTTTCTTTACACTTTAAAACTCTACCAGAGGGTCAAACATATCAGCGCTTCACCAGGATCCAAACTGTGTGTTCATCAGTACACCACCGGGGCTGAATGGTTTTAACCCTTCCCTTTCCCTGTTCTATGTTTATTTAAACACACCTCGCGCACACATCTACATAAACAAAGAAGGGACGTATCTATGTTTGAATTCTCAATAAAACACCGCACGCGCTGTAACGACGTAACGTTACGTAATATGGCTTCGAAAATTCGTACGACAAGAAACGTAGTGCCGTTGTGGCGGTGCAAATTATAGTTAAATTGAAGTGTTAGAATCGAAATAATAAATTTATACCAGTATTTTATCGTTCAATCGAACACGGGTGGTCGTTGAGATGCTTATAATTAAATCACTCGGCCTATCGGCCTCGTAATTTAATTACTACGCATCTCAACTCCTACCAGTGTTCGATTGCACGATAAAACACTGGTATGAATTTATTATTTCTTAATTCTATTCAAATTTGAACACCTACTGAATATACATGTACAAAATAGCTATAATGAAATATGGAAGGTGGAGCATTGTAGCCATTTTAGAAAATAAAAAACCAGATTTATCAAATTCCGTTAGCAAACAGAGCAGACTCTGATCAGACGGCTCCTCTAGGAGCCGTCTGATCTGGGTCTACTCTGTTTGCAGATGCGTGAAAACATGTTTATATGAGGGAAAGGGTTAAATTCAAACTTGAGTAGTCGGGTTAACTAACTTTGAAGTGTGTCGTTTAACGAAATATAAGTTGTTGTTTTTTTCTGCAAATTTAAACTACGATTGTTAAAGAGTTTGGATTCTGATAAGACGATTACAAAATATTTGCTGATTTTCGTAAAGTCACCCAGGGCATGCTTAAGTTTAAGAAATCAACAATTTTTGCAGGTAGCGTTTGAAGCAGACGACAATTTCACTAACCGAAGATTGGAAACGAGGCCCCGTTGCCTGTTGACCCCCCGAGGTTGTTGCTTGCAGTAATACCAATTCGTTCTAATTAGTTAATCTACATAACAAATGAAGATCTGTTTTTAGATGCACGCGGCGAATGGAATGGATCGTGCTGCCCGCATTCTTACTAATTATACAAGTATCGTCTGCTTGAAAAATAGCGTCTGCTGAAAATGAAAACAAAACAACACCAAGCTTACATAAAACAGCAACAAAGCTTACACGGGTCTTTCAGATATTTCAATAACTGCGGACACCGGGCCTTTTGAAGCAGACTGTTATAAGCACGCAATAGAACCGTTCCCAAATGACCGCTTAATTGACAGATTTTGATTTCTTTAAAAGAAGGTGGTTGCTTAATGCAAAGTGAAAGTAATGCAGAAAGTTCCTTTAGACCCAAACTTATCCTCTTTTAGGTTGTTGCGTTTGAAGAGTTTCACTATAGCAAACTTACCCTCTTTTAGGTTGTTGCGTTTGAAGAGTTTCACTGTATATAGCTGTATAAAGCTGAATCGTCGTCCAATCTGGATCCGTTAAGTCCGTTACTTCTTTGTTCCGTAAATATTCATGTAAAAAGTTATTTATTGATATTAATTAGCTTCATGTCTGTAGTAACATATGGACAAGACCCGTCAAGGCTCTGCTAAAATATAGAACCAGATATATATTACATGTATTCTACAAGCAAACAGAGCAGATCCTGATCAGACGGCTCCTACAGGAGCCGTCTGGTCTGGATCTACTCTGTTTGCAAATGCGTCAAAAGACGTAGATATGGCATTAAAGGTTTATGCAAGTTAATTACCATAGAACTCTATAGGGGATATTGAAGCGAACCCGTATCCTACCAAGTGCAACATGACTGTGCTTTGCAAACTGTTTGGAACCAGACCACATACTGAGTACATCGGCGTCGCATTAAGAATGAACTCGTTCCACACTCTGTCAATAGTTTCTCAAAATACCTAAACGCTTTTGAGGACATAGACATTGCCACTGATCAGAGTTTTAGTTTTTAGTTTTATGTTTTCGACAGCGTAACTATTCAGCTCGTATAGGCATGTTAAAGTAATGATTATTACAGTGCCAATTAAACTATACAATTAACCTTTAAAATTAACATGTATAGTATTCACGACGCCTGCTTCTCATTGTCGCCTGCTTCCAATTTATCACCTTGGATGTTGAATTTTCAGTGTGTATTGCTTTGTACGCTGGTTTTTAATGACATAATCTTTTGGGCATTACCTTTTTCGCTTCCAGTGTCGCATCTGTGATTATATACGCAACTAGTTTGAACCCAAATGAGACGCCGAGTAACTCGGCGTCTAATCAACATTCAAACTGTTTGTTATTGTACTAATGTGTTTTGAAAATAATAAACAAATGCAAATTTTAGCAGACAACACAATTTACAGATGACAGTATTTGGCAGCAAAAGGGTTTTTATACATGTATGTGAAAGGAATTTGAATGAAAAATAGTGCAGACACAGATTGGAGGTCACACTCACTTCCTGCCTTCAAAGGAATAAGATGCCGTCTGCATATGTCATGTCTTATTGTGTTGCCTTGAAATGGCACGAAATATCAAAGAAAGGATCCTGATCAGTAACTTGGTGTTACACATTGTCTTTTTGGGCCTTTAACTCCCTAGCTGCATCTTAACCTTTCTCTTGCTGAATTTTAAAATACATTTATCATTCTTTACCCTTGCCATGTTCTATAATTACATATATCTTCGCTGTGTACAAGTATTTCGCTGTGCAATCACTACTGTGGAGTGCACAGGTTGCACAATCAACTTTTAAATAGTGCAGATCCTGATGAGACAGCTCCTGTAGGAGCTGTCTCATCTGGGTCTTCACTATTTACAGATAGATAAATTGACGTGAATAGCAAGCGAAGGGTTAATACCGTTACGCCTTTGCCAGCAGAGTAGACCCGGACCAGATTGCTCCCACTTGAGCCGTCTGATCAAAATCTGCTCTGTTTACTTATGAAATAATATAGATCTGATTCTACAGTTTCATCTTTGGCAACCCTGCCATTTAAAAACATCAGCTAATTAATATCCATGGTAGTGTTCTTTCTTACATTACTATTCATGGTGTGAAGGTATAATTATTTGTCGAAGAGTATCAGCTTATTAGTGCATGTAGTGCTAGTATGTGGTACGAATTACTGGGAAATAGTATCAGCCAACTAGGTATTGCCATTAATCTAATTTGGTTTGTTTTTAAAGACAGGACAAATTAGAAATTTGCAGTATATAGAAACAGTTCCATACAATTAAAGACAAGCTGTGAGACACATGCTATTTTTTCGATATTTCGCATATGCTAATGTTCGCTTAAAAGACAAACAGGGAAATACATACTGTGCATGGTTCATTAAAATCCATAGAGAAAGGGAAGTATATAGGACACCGCCTCTAAACACGACTTTAAATTTTGTCAGATTTGAGCTTGAGAACGAAACTCAGACTCAACTAAAAGCTTTATAAGCATGGACCCTGATGGCTCCTGTTGGAGCCGTCTGATCATGGTCATGGTCTGCTCTGCTTGCTTATGATGTAATATAGATATAATTCTATAGCTTCTTTTCCGTCTCAATGTGCTATTATAAAACATAATATAATTAAAATTCACGAACTCATTATTTCGTACATGAATATTCATTGGGTAAATTGTGATTAAATACAAATTTTGATCTTTTTGGACGGGAAGCTGCTTAATGCAGGACGAGGGTCATGTGTCATGCTGCATGCTCCTTTGAGACCAGGGTCTGCTCTGTTTGCTTATTGAATTATATAGATCTGATATCATACTTTCTAGCATGATCAGTAGGCTAGCACATGTTCACATATGATCAATAAAGCTGATTTCGTTCTCAAGCTCAAATCTGACCAATCAAAAACTTGAGAACGAAATCAGACTCAACTAAAAGTTTTATAAGCATGGACCCTGGTCTGGGTCTACTATTAAACGTAAAGGAACTACTCTAGAAATAATGGTAATTTTTCACATCTTACAGCAATATGCCTCAGATTTCAAGCTGCTTAAACCTTTTACTGATAGAGAATACTTTTGGTGCCTTTGAAAACAGAACAGATCCGGGTCGGACGGTTACTGCTAGGGCGTCTGATCAGGGTCTGTTCTGTGTGCTTATGGAATTATTTTGGCCATTGAAGAGGCTGTAGATTCAGATGTATAATATGAGTCTGAAACTACAGTTTCCTCCATGGCGGAAAATTCCTGTGTTTATACTCAATTTTACAAATTTCACTGATCTATTTTCATTTTATCATTATTTCTTATATGAATCAGAATATTCATCAGCCAAATAGTTAATGCTATTTGTCAACATGTCCGTCTCACCGAGACAAAATGGTGATCTGTTTAGTCAGTGTTGTAACAACAATGGATGACAGACACTGAATACACGTAGTGACGTCATCGACATCGTTAGTTAGGCGACTTCTCGGAAAAGAATGTCATGTTTATATTGACAGTGAACAATTTGCATTCGTTTCTTACTAGAAATAGTCTGCTATTATTTATATTATTTCCCCTCGTCTGTTTATGGAAGATTTAGATATGCATTGACGTAATTATTAATGGTATATATGTTGATTTTCTAAAAATAAAGAATAAACGAGGAGAATTTCCGCGTTGCCATAGAAACATATTTTGTCCTATATGCAGTGTACATAGTGTTACAAGAAAAACATGTTTTGTTAGTGGATGTTAAAGTAATGTAGATCCAGACTGGAGTTTTACAGTCTTAGATGTATGTAAGATGGTGTGAGGAAATGTTAATATAATACACCACAGATAAATCTCTCTTTGACGGCCACTAAATTACATCAAGTATTTTGTGTTAAAGGCAGGTGGCTGCTTAAAGCAATGCGAAAGTAAAACAGAACGCTCCTATGGGAGCATTCTGTTTTACTTTCACATTGCTTTAAGCAGTCACCTGCCCTAAATACCAACTACTTAACACACGTTAGTGCGTGCCCGTTATAGAGGTGTTTTGCTATAATATTTATAATATTTCTCTGCGAACCCCTATTTTGCTGCTACTTACATGTATTGGGATCGCCTCTCTGTGAGGAGACTTTAAGGAGTAGCACGATAAGAGGTGGCTGAGAAATAAGAGGTTTTGATATACTGTAAACCCCCTCTAAAGCGACCAACTAAAAAAGGTATAATTCTGGATTGTAAAGGCAGGTGGTACATGTAGCTTTATGCAGCACAAATGTAATGCAGAAGGCTCCTCTAGGAGCTGTCTGCATTACCTTTGTCCTGCATTAAGCAACCACCTGCTTATAAAGACATATATGTTTATTCATTAAGTGGTCGCATTAGAGGGGTTCTAATGTACTGTAAAACCCATCTAAATCCCTCTAAACCGGAAGTTAGAATTAGTACATGTATCAGTGTTGAAATGCGGACTAAATATAATCCAGGACAAGGGTTAAGCCGTTTGTGCCCAGTATCCATTAAATAGGAAATAATTATGCAAACAGTGAAGACTCAGATGGGCCATCTGATCAGGGTCTGCACTGTTTGCGGAACTATTCAATGCAATAGCTTATTCCAGCAAATATTGTGTTTGCTGGTCCCCCTCCACATGGAAAATGGATAGGTTCTAAAGTAACATCTGGACGGGTTTTCTTTAAATAATGGGGGAATAAATGGATTAACTCTTGTGTCGTCTGCAAATTTTGTCGTCTGTTACAATTTTCATTTTTTTTATATTTTTGTTCATTTTTTTTTATAAAAACAGTCACAGTAACAAACAGTTTGGATCCTGATGAGACGCCGAGTTACTCGGCGTCTCATCTGGATCTAAACAGTTTGCATAGGTTATCACAGATGCGACATTGGTAGTGAAAGAGTTAGGGAAACCGAAAGCAGCAAGAAAAAGCTGAAGACCATCATCGTTGTCATTTGTTTCATGTAATGTATAAAAACCCCATAGAACTAACAACTAATCTCTTTTACCAAGAATCAGTTCACAAAATTAATGTGGTTTTGCAATTGTGCTGATTAGTTGAAAGTACCTCAAGGCTATTAATTTGAAATATTTCTTCATTAACAATTGGCAAAACAATAAACTCATTGGATGCTCCTGTGGCTTTGATCTAAATTGCGCATTTGTCGTTCTAAATTGATCTTGATTTAGCTGCAGGATTTCAATTTTGATTAAGTTTTCAGTCCATAAATTATGATCAGTCTACATGTAAATATATTTTAACCTAACACTGCCCAATATTCGTCCACTAAGATTACTATCTCTTCTGGTTCCAAAGTGGAGTTATTGTGTTTTTCAAAGTGTTTTCATAAACGGTATAAGAGTGTCGAACGATTTTGATGCTGATGCGACGCCGACCTTCCCAGCCTCTTGTCTTGGCCCAAACTACTGTTAAGTAGACATGTATCGCAGATCCGCCCGTGGCCGGCAACAAATGTTTTAACCCTTACCCTGTTCTATTTTTAAGCCAAATTGCAGTAACTACTGAATATTCATGGACTAAAACGTTATACTGAAATATGGAAGTTGTAACAATGTAGCCTTTTTAGAAACTAAAAAACGATCTATCAAATTCCATTAGCAAACATATCCTATAGGAGCCGTCTGATCTGGGTCTACTTTGTTTGCAAATGCGTGAAAACACGTTTCTATAAAGGAAAGGTTTAATAAGTTCAATCCTTAACGTGAATAGACATGTAGCAAATAATTACATCATGAATGTACATGTAGCTCATTTTGATAATAGTATATGGGCATAATTATTCTATTGTTTCTTCGGCAGACACATTAATTAGAATCACTGCTATATAAACCATACGAAAGAAGAACATGTCCTGGTCAGACGTCTCCTCCAGTGGGTCGTCTGTGTTTGGTCTGCTCCGTTTTCAAGGGCGTAAAAATAGTATATGCAGTAGAACCTGTCTTAAGCGGTCATCAAAAAGATCTAATTATTGGTCTGTAAGGCAGGGGGTAGTTCAATGCAGGTCAAAAGTAATACAGAAAGCTCATGCAGGAGTTTTCTGCATTTCCTTTGGCATGCATTAAGCAGATGGTTGATTTTTAAGATTCCTTTATTAATAAATGAATGACCGCTTAATTTAAGACAGCGTATACTATACTAATACATGTGCAATGTATCAATTATCATTTTCTGACTTTTTTTTTTTTCTAGTTTCTTTTTTTTCTATTTTTTGTCATTATCTGTGTTCGTTTCTTTCACTATTTTCTTTGCCTACTACTACCACTACTACTACTACTACTGCTACTACTACTACTTCTACTACTACTACTGCTACTACTACTACTACTACTACTACTACTACTACTACTACTACTACTACTACTACTACTACTACTACTACTACTACTACTACTACTACTACTACTACTACTACTACTACTACTACTACTACTTCTGCCGCTGTTGTTACTACTACTACTACTACTTATTTTATCATTTCCATTTCTATCTCATCTTTTGCCTCATCAATACGGATTCATTAGGTTTTGAAACGAAACACAACATGCTTAAGGCATTCGCACTAATTCGATTTCAAATAATTTCTGAATTTTCTAAAAATCTGCTGTGCGTCCTTGGATTGTCTACAGAAACCTGCAGCGATTGCTAATGTTGCTGTCAGAAGTGCACCCATGATTAATAACATGTGTTATCGATAACTAGTCCAATTATCCTGCCTGCTTGATCTTTGATAATTGGCATTGCCGGCCAAAACCTTGGTATTCAGCCTACAGGCTGTTCTGAACTACTTCCACGCCTCTTGCGAACTGGGCATGCTATTTTGTCAGTTTCAGTTTTACCCTTTTTAGCTCACCTGAGCAAAGCTCAATGTGAGCTTTTGGGAGACTTGAATCCCCGGCGTCCGTCGTGCGTCGTCAGCAATTTGCTTGTTAACACTCTAGTGGCCATAACTTTAGTCCAATCTTCATGAAACTTGGTCAGAATGATTGTCTTGATAAAATCTCGGACGAGTTAGAAAGTGGGTTACATGGGGTTAAAAACTAGGTCACTAGGTCAAACTGTAGGAAAACCTTGTGAACACACTAGAGGCCACAGTTTTGTCCAATCTTCACGAAACTTGGTCAGAATTATTGTCTTGATACAATCACTCGGCCAAGGTCGAAAATTGGGAATGCTGGGTTATAAACTAGCTAAGGTCACTAGGTCAAATAGTAGGAAAACCTTGTGAATGTTGTCTTGGTGATATCAAGGTTGAGTGTGATCATGGATGGGGTGGGATCAAAGAGTAGGTCACTCGGTCAGATCTTAGAAATATCACTCTAGAGTTCAAATTTTTAGCCTAATCTTCATTGTCAGAATGGATGGTTTTCATGATAAAACCAATATTCTATATCTTTGAAAATCTTGTTCTGCAGAACCACTGCTCATGACCCACTGTCAACATTGTTCAAATATTTCCCTTAGGTCAATATTGGCCCCTCCCAGGGGCTACCCAGCTATAATCCTAAATGTATGGTAATCAGGTGAGCGATTAGGGGCCATCATGGCCCTCTTGTCCTCAATAAATACGCCTTTTGACACCTTTCCAAACAGAACAGAACCAGATATGACGGTCCCTATAGGAACCAGATATGACGGTCCCTATAGGAGCCAGATATGACGGTCCCTATAGGAGCCGCCTGATCAATGTATGCTCTTTTTGCTAAGTAACTTTTTACTCCATTACTATATACATGTAAGAAATAATGATATCATGAATATCAGTTAGATTATCTTTATAACGGCACATGCGCATGGGGATAGTTGACCATGGCAGGAACTGTAGAATATTATCTATACTATTTAACCCTTTCCTCCGTAGGCTATTTTTAGATCCAACCTCTTTGGATGCATCTACAGAAAAGGAGCATTAACTAGAGAAAAGGAATTTGTTTAGAATTTCGTAATTTGAAACCATTGTGATAAATAGAGCATTTGCTCCTATAGGAGCAAATGCTCTATTTATAACAATGGTTTCAAGAAGTGACTTTTACAGTGGCGTAGAAAGGCGTATTTATGGAGGAAAGGGTTAATAAGCAAACAGGGCGGACACTGATGTCTACCCTGTTGGCAAATGCGTAGAAAGGCGTATTTGTGGAGTAAACAGACACTCGACAACCATATATATGTCTAATTCTGTGCATTAAAGCTAGGTAACAGCTGAACTCCATAAATACGCTTTTCTGTGTCATTGCAAAAAGAGTAGAGCCAGATCGCCCGACTCCTATAGGAGCCGTCTGTTCAGGGTCTGCTCTGTTTGCTTATAATATAGATATGATTTTACAGATTCTGCCATGGCCCAACTTTCCTCTCTCCATCAGCTATTATAGCAAATTAATCTAATTAATATTTATGACGTTATTATTTCTTACATTAATATTCATGGAGGAAAGGGTTAAAGCTGGTTGGCAGCTGAATGCAGGACGAAAGCTGTACAAAAAGATCACACAATAGCTTATTACACTACTTTCGTTCTGTTAAAGTAACGATCTGCTTTTAATGTCATTAACCCTGTCGGCGCCAAATTTCTAATTGTCGTCTGCAATCCAAGTTTGTTAAATCATTCAGTAATATAAGGAAATGAGATAAATACATGCAAATTTCAAAGGAATAAAGCACATACATAGAAATAGAGATTGAGACAAATAGTGACGTCCCTGATCAGGCGGCGTCTGATCTTGGACTGCACTATTTGTCGTGGTGCATTTATGCGACTGAGGCGGTGAAAATGGTTAACTTCTGATTATTACGTGGTCGCTTTATAAGGTTTCTATTGTATATTTATTTCGTTTCAACGTTCAAGTAAAGTGACAATCAGTTTTGATACACTTGGGACGCCAAGTTACTCTGCGGCCAACCTAGGTTCGATCAGTGTGCAGATGCGAGTCTCATAGCTACGATTAGCCGGAAGAATAGATAATGACTAAAATAATTACAAACTATGTGTATGTATCAAATATAAATATGTCTATCAACATGACTTTGATCTCCATCCAATCTTTTGTTGCTTTTTTGCAATTCTAGAGGCTCATCTAATACTCATTAACTTGCAAATATGTCAGCCAGTAACCTTTGTCCTGATATAAACGCAATTCCACGCTTTTGCAAACAGGGTAGACACATATGAGACGGCTCCTACAGAAGCGAACAGGACAGACCCTGGTCACTCGGCTCCTAAAGGAGCCGTCTAATCTGGGTCTACTCTGTGTGGAAAGGCGGGAAAAGACGTTTATACGAAGGAAATAGTAACAGCATGACCCACCATTGTAATGCCAGTCTGGTTAATTGCAGTATGCCAGTGTCATTAATGATAACTAGTCTTGACTGGCATTCACTCACAGTATATTAATCACTTTTAATAACTTGTCAATTCTTAACAGTAAGAACCCCGAATAGACTTACATTGTACTTCCCACACTGATTGTAAATATGTTTCGAGGGCCTCGTGGTAGATTGACCTGGTCAAATGAGTCCTCACGTTAAATAAAGTCGTTATAAGTAGTAGTATTTAGTTTTATTTTATTATACATACTCAGATCAGATAGCTCCCCTCCCTCTGATCAAGGTCCGCGCTGTTTGTCATTCTAAATCCTCTTTCAAATGACACCGTCCATACTGAATGAACTACATGTATGATATGCCATTCAAATTTGAATATTCAGTATCTAACTCATAAGTGCCCGGTGTCTCTTAAAAATGACAGCGGCAAAAAGTGTATACCCCGATCAGAGGACCCTCTCTAATCAGGATCTGTACTGCTTGCTGAACCGATCGACGTCAATGGCTTATTCCAGTCAACACTGTGTTTGCCTTGCCCCCCTCAACATGAACAATGAGTGTGTTCCGGAATCAGATCTGGGTGAGTTGACATGAAGTAATGTGAGAACGAGTGAGATAAACACTTTTCTTCATACAAACGCAGTTTCAAGCGTTTGTAAACAGAGAATGCCCAGATTCTGGCGGCTCTTGTAGCAGCGGTCTGATCAGGGTCTGCTCTGTTTGCATACGAAATAATATTTATAGTAAAAACTCGATACTACGAAAAATTAATAATGAAGAATGTATGTCTTTGTGGGCAGCTTGCTGCTTAAAGCAGGGTAAAAGTCATGCAGAAAGGTCCTAGAGGAACGTTCTGCATGACCTTTACCCTGCATTAAGCTGCAAACTGTGTTAACCCTTTCCCTCATATAAACGTGTTATCACGCATTGCAAACAGAGCAGACCCAGATCAGACGGCTCCTATAGGAGCCGTCTGATCAGAGTCTGCTCTGTTTGCTAATGGAATTTGATAGCTCTGATTCTTTACTTTCGAAAATGGCTACAATGTTCCACTTTCTATATTGCATTTTAACATTTTTGTTCATGAATATTCAGTAGGTATTGCAATTTGAAATAAACATAGAGCATTGAAAAGGTTAATTTAAAGATCAATGATAGTACGCATTTGAGTGTCCGTAGTATCGAGTGTTTACTGTATCGTATTCTGAAGTTTCTATCAGTACCAAACTATCCTGCGTACATCCAATTATAGAATTCAGCTTATATGATGCAACTATTATCTACATGCATATCAAACAGAGAAAGGGTTAAACAATAAGGAATGCATGTTTGGTTTTGAATAACATTTTCAAAATGTATGGATTCAAATGAAACGCCCGGGGAGGTAACGTGCATTTCGTCATGACTTAGCCTTTCGGAGACTCTTGTTGTATATTGGTAGGGATGGAGAATAGACCATTTTAACTATTTTCCGGCTATTTGCATACTGGCCCACACGTGCAGACATACCCACACGTGCAAACTGACCCACACGTGCAAACAGACCCACAAGATTGGATCCAGATGGAACGATGAATAACGCGGCGTCTCATTAGAATCAATGCTCTTTGACACTCGGTTAATAACTCATCAAAGGCTTTATAGAATTAGAGATAATCCGAATAGAACCACTTAGGTAAATACAAATTGACAACTTAGGAAAGCAACAAGATTAAAGAAAAATAATGCATTTTCCTAGCATGCTAAAGGCAAAATGCACACGCGTGACACGGACCTGACAGGTATTCGCATCGTTACAGTAGTGGCCTGAGGTTAGTTCATGTCTGACGGTGTTATACATGGTAATTATATAACCCACAGACAAACTGTATACATATTTACACCCGTATGTCGAGGTCACTAATTTTGTACTGTTGGATAATTCCATTTTGGGGTTGTACAATGATTTTTTAGGCATCAGACGTTCATGTTTATATAAATGAATTTTCGCGTCTTTTGCAAGCAGAGTATATCCAGGTCACACGGTTTCTGTAGGGGCCTTTTGATCAGGGTCTACTCTGTTTGCTTTTGAAATTATAATAAATCGAACTTTACATTTTCTACCAATGCAAATTAAAAAAAAACATCATGTGTATATATGCACGACTGAAAAACGTCAGCTAACGCATATTCATGATGTCATTTTTTTCTTACATGAATATTCAAGAAGGAAATAATTAACCATTTTTAATCTGAGTTTCGGTCAATTAAACTAATATCATTTATTCAAATAGCGGAATGCTTATACAGTAAGACCTGTCTACGGCGACCACCAACATAGGTATAGTTATAGGATTTAACCATTTCCTCGTTTGAGATCTATTCCTAATTTCAATACCTACTGAATATTCATGGACAAAATAACTTTGGAAAGTGGAACATTTGTAGCGGATTTAGAAACTGAAGAAACAGAATGATTTATCATATTCCATAAGCAAACAGAGTAGACCCTTATCAGACGGCTCCTATAGTAGCCTGCATTACGCAACTACCTCCTCTCATAGACCCCCGTGAGTATTCATTATTTGTCTCGCTATATCCAGGTTCTGCTGTAAATACTTATTGGAACTGAAGTTTTGTTTCCTTTAGCCTGCTAAATAAAGTATTTGAAGAAATTCTCTCTCTCTCTCTCTCTCTCTCTCTCTCTCTCTCTCTCTCTCTCTCTCTCTCTCTCTCTCTCTCTCTCTCTCTTCCCCTAAAGTAATTAAAAGTAATTAAGTTATGACGGAATTTATTCATGCATACGTTATTTGACATATATACATTGTATATATTATAGTTCTATTACACAATGATCATGTGATCTATTTCTGTAAAATAAATCATATTGCTTTAGATAGAATCCAGTTAGTTTGAAAACTCCCTGGGGATGTCTTTACATATTAGGACCACTTTTGCAAAATTATCGATCCTTGTCATACTAGGCGAAGTTGTTAACATATTAACTCTCGTGTTACGATAGTCTCGTGAGAATTACCAATGACGTCATTGTCTTGTTGTCAAGGTGATGTAATGACCAGAACTATCATGCAACAATTTCATAGTGTCTCCACTCCATACGATGGCATGAAATTGTTACAACATTTGCACACAACCAGCAACCCATTGCTGCAAACCCGGCGAGCCGCTGTCCAGCGCCTTTTGTGGTGCGAGAATTAGTTAAGGGTAAAGGTCATGTAGAAAGCTAAATACATTTGTTTGGTTTTGTTTTCTGCATGACTTTGATCCTGATTAAATGTCAACCTGCATTAAAGTCATACCCTCACATTAGTGATGTTTTAAATACATGTAATAATGTCCCCTCGAGTTCTATACGGCGTTACAGTGTCAATCAAGTATGGCTGCATGGTATATTGTCGAAAGTATATGGCATCACATATCTGAACTATGTCCAAAAAGATATCGTGCCGGACTCGTCAGTTAAGCATGATCGCCTAATGTAGAACATTGATAAAATGGATAGGAGTCAGATTAACCCTTCGCTTGCTGAATTTTAAAATACATTTCTCCTTCTTTACCCATGCCCTGTTGTATAATTATATATATATTCACTGTGTACACGTATTTCGCTGCGCAATCACTGCTATGGAGTGTACTGGTTGCACAATCAACTTGTAAATAGTGCAGACCCTGATGAGACAGCTCCTGCAGGAGCTGTCTCATCTGGGTCTTCACTATTTACAGGTAGGTATATTGACATGAATAGCAAGCGAAGGGTTAAATAGAAAGCACACGGACATTACTTTTCCTAGCATAGAAAATGCATTGTGGTAACAGGTTTCCTATGAGACGTACATGATCTCTGCTGAAGATTGAGAGTATGAAATGTGACAATAATTATGATGATGTATACTTCTGTCCATGCATTACATTGTACATGTTTTAACACCCAAATGGTATTTTCCGTGGTGTTTTGGGGAACTCTTGTCCTCATTCTTTTTTCAATATATTTATGTGTAACAAACCTAAACATTTCCAGCAATGGATTAGACAATACACCGTGCCTCCGTGACAAAATGTGGACACGGAGCACGTACACAGAAACATGGAATACCGGCCCAAGCCTGTGGTTAATCATTCAGTAAAACTCCTCTAATCTGCACGTTCAATTAAGTACATATATCGGTCATGTAGACAGATGACAGCTTAATCTTTAGGAGCTTTCTGTGTGGCTTTTACCCCACATTAACACATTCCCTCATATTGACCACTTTTGACGACTCTGTAAAAGTCACTTTGTGAAACTATTGTGATAATAGGAGCAAATGCTCTATTTATCACAATTGTTTCAAACTACACAATTCTAAATTTTTCCTTTTCTATAGTTAAAAATAGCCTATGAGGTAATGGTTTAAGTAAGTATCGAAATTCCCCTCTTCTAGAGCTCCGATTTACAGGAGTTCTACTGTCTTACAGAAATACAGGAAAACGTCGACCTAAAAAACAAAAACAATAAGTAAAGATAATAAGTTTTAATAGGTGGCTTCTTGATGCAGAGATAATGTAATACAACAAGCTCGTAGAGGAACTGTCTGCGTGACTTTCATCCCGCCTTAAGCTGCCATGTATCTAAATGGTTCTTGTTTCAAATTTAGTATCCGGATTTGCAAGGGTTTGTTGTATAACATTTATTCATTGATCTTATGATTTTTATCACACCGCATCAATGCAGTCCAGAGATTAGGTCAAAGTCATAAATCGCAATGACGTCACTAGTTGTCGTCTGAGAGTTGATGCCACCGAGTATGGCATCCGTCCAGATAAGGATATTATCATTAACATTGTCAATTATGAATAATTGAGCTTATTACTAGATAGAGTGAATACGTTTGCAAGGATATATCCCTACGATACGCGAGCCCATTCTAAGTATCATCTTTCTGAAAACGCATCGTCAGCTTAAACTTGGATATTTTTTCATTTTTTTCTTATTTTCGATACGATCGTAGATTTTGAGGAAATATGATCGAGTGGCATGCAACTTTAAACGTTGCAAACCATATAAAACCAGATCAACCGCTATGTTTAACCCTTTCCTCCATAAATACGCCGTTCTACGCCTCTGTAATAGTCACTTCTTGAAACCATTGTGATATAGAGGATCTGTTGCGAGTTGTCTTTTAAGATCACATGTTCCTAAACGAGCCTTAGAAAATGTTATTAAGCGAGCCTTTGGCACCCGATTCTTTTTCTCGCATAACCAAAACAGTATATTTTCGCCGTTTTAATGACATGTAAGCATCGGTTTCCATGGTTTGACGTCATATTATGACGTATGACGTCATATTTGTTCTAAAGTGTTCTTACACGTGTTACAGATCAGGAAATCTTAACCCGTTGTTCTAACCCGGAGATAAGGGGAGTTATGTGAGAAATATAGAGCATTTGCTCCTATATGAGCAAATGCTGTATTTATCACAATGGTTTCAAATTACAAACTTCTAAAAGTTTCCTTTTCTCTTGTTAATGCTCCTTTTCGGTAGATTGATTCAAAGAGGATGTGTCTAAAATCGACTATGGAGGGAAGGATCATGTCCTACACCCGTAATAGCTTAGTCTGTTTTGCTGATGTATGTCAAAAAGAAGGTAGAACCTAATCAGAAACCGAGTTTCAATTGCAACGGATGTACACTGTTTGCAAAGCCTATAAGTGGATTTTCGTATAGCGGGCCCAATCATAGTCTTATCAATAATGTAAGATAAATATTAGTGGTGGTGAATGGTGCCAATAAAGGTTGACTAATGAAATCAGGCAAATACGTCTATAAATGATTGATAGACTACAATGGAGCTATAAGTTGACGATCATCAGAATAACGAGATACCTCGTGTTTAAAGACAAGAGTGCATATAGGCCATCAGTCCTCTACCCCTTGACGTTATTCATTTTCCAATTAGCCCTTTACTCCATAAATACACCTTTGCAAACAGAATAGACCCAGATCATCCTGTAGGGGCCGTCTGGTCAGGGTCAGCTGTGTTTGCTAATGGAATAATATAGATAAGATTTTATATTTTCTGCCATGGTCATATATTCCTGTGTTCATGTGTCATAAAAAATAAAAAAAAATGTTTTTATCAATATTCATGATGTAATTGTTTTTTACATGACTATTTATTACACGACTATTCATTGAGTTAAGTGTTTACCATTTCCTTCATACAAACGTGCTTTCACACATTTGCAAACAAAGTTGACCCAGCTCAGACGGCTCCTATAGGAACTGTCTGATCGGAGTCTGCTCTGATTGCTAATTGTATTTGACAGATCTATTTCTTTACTTACTAATTTAAAAATGGTTACATAGTTCCAGCTTCCAATCTAGATCTCTCCCGGTTTGGTCGTATGTTACACATCTGATTGAAGGCTATAAAGTAAAACCCTCTAAACTGTTACATGTACCTGTTTGCCTATGTCCCTTGCCTGTGTGCCTATGTCCTTTGCCTGTTTGCCTATGTCCCTTGCCTGTTTGCCTATGTCCCCTGCCTGTTTGCCTATGTCCCTTGCCTGTTAGCCTATGTCACTTGCCTGTTTGCCTATGTCCCTTGCCTGTTTGCCTATGCCCCTTGCCTGTTTGCCTATGTCCCTTGCCTGTTTGCCTATGTCCCTTGCTTGTTTGCCTATGTCCCTTGCTTGTTTGCCTATGTCCTTTGCCTGTTTGCCTATGTCCTTTGCCTGTTTGCCTATGTCCCTTTTAAGAGACACTTTGCTCTAACGTTTTAACCCTTTACCTAATAAATACGCCTTCATTTTAACGCAAGGTAGACATTCTCTGTCTGGATTCAGATAAAATCTTGAAATAATATATCGTGGACCAAACTTTATTAACCCATCGCTTGCTATTCACGTCAATATACCTACCTGTAAATAGTGAAGACCCAGATGAGACAGCTCCTGCAGGGTCTGCACTATTTACAAGTTGATTGTGCAACCAGTGCACTCCACAGCAGTGATTGCACAGCGAAATACTTGTACTTGTATATGTAATTATACAACAGGGCATGGATAAAGAAGGAGAAATGTATTTTAAAATTCAGCAAGAGAAGGGTTAAACCTTACTTCATGAGTCCTCATGAATATTCATTCTATAAATGATGATGTCGTGAATATAGATCAGATAAATTGTTATAAGTGCATGTCAACTCTGGAAATGTTTACCACTACAGAACCTTTAGCGTCTGTATTATTCCCTAAGCAAACATAACTGACTCTAATCAGATGTTTGGAAGTATCGTATTTCTTTGTCGAATCCTATCTAGTTGTACTCATAACGATTGGACACATTAGGGAATCGATTATAATGAATACAAATAGAGTACAGTCTTGTGGAAAAAAAGAAAAGAAGTACAGTAAAACAGCTTAATGCAGGGTGAAAAGTCATGTAAAAATCCCTAGGAGCTTTCGGCATGACGTTCACTCTGCATTAAGCAAACTAGATAATTATCCAAACTGGTCGTTTGATCAATAACCCTGGATAGATACTATAATAAAGTGAAACCCATCGAAACCGACCACTGTATAGAAAAACATCAATGTCTTTAAAATCAGATGGTTGCTTAATATAGAATAAAAGTAATGCAGATATATCCTGAAGCTGCTTTTTGCGCAACTTTCGTCCTGCATCAAGCTTTTCAATGGTTTCTTGGAAGTGGCTTTATTGTATATTTCCCCCATTTTCGCTGTAAAAGTAAATGATTTTTCACGTACACATAGTTCGTAACTTTGCCTTCTGGTTTACAATGTGCATACATACAGGTAGCAATACCTTCTGGTTTACAATGTGCACTCATACTGGTAACATGGTCTTCTGGTTTACAATGTGCATACATACTGGTAACATGGCCTTCTGTTTTACAATGTGCACGCATACTGGTAACATGGCCTTCTGTTTTACAATGGACATACATACTGGTAACGTGGCCTTCTGGTTTACAATGTGCATACATACTGGTAACATGGTCTTCTGGTTTACAATGTGCGTACATATAGGTAACATTGTCTTCTGGTTTATAATGTGCATACGAGTACATACTGGTAAATTTGCCTTCTGGTTTACAGTGTACATACATACTGGTAACCTTAACTACTGGTTTACAATGTACATACATATAGGTGACATTGCCATGTACATACATATAGTTAGCATTGCCTTCTGGTTTACAATAGACATACATATTGGTACATTTGCCTTCTGTTGTACATACATTTTGGTTGGTAACATTTCCTACTGGTTTACAATGCACATACATATTGGTAAATTGTCTTCTGGTTTACACTGGGCATACATGTACATCTTGGTTGGTAACTTTGCCTTCTGGTTTACAATGCACATACATCTTGGTTGGTAGCTTTGCCTTCTGGTTTACAATGTGCATACATATAGGTACATGTAACATTGCCATGCACATACATATAAGTAGCATAGCCTTCTGGTTTACAATGTACATACATACTGGTAACATTGCATTCTGGTTTACAATGTACATACATATACGTAACATTAACTTCTGGTATACAACGTAAACATTGCCTTTTGGTTTACAATGTACATACATATCTATATAGGTAATAGTGTCTCCTGGTTTACAATGTGCATGCATAAATGTAACTTTGACTTCTGGTTTACATTGTGCATACATGTTGGTAAGATTGTTTATCAAATAATTGACCTTTGGTATATTTATATGATACGTTTTGCTGTTAGCCACTTTTGTAGTCTTACTGTTAGCAACAATTATTGTACTCTTGCTGTTAGCCAAATTGTTCTCTTGCTGATAGCTACAATTGTACTGCTGTAGTTTGATATAATGGTGCTCTTGCTGTTGGACATAATTCTTCTGTTGCAGATAGTCACAAGTGTTCTCTTGTAACCTCAATTGTACTATTGCAGTCAGCCACTATTGTACTCTTGTTGTTAGCCACAATTGTACTCTTGCTGTTAGCCAAAATTGCATGCTTGCCGTTAGCCACAAGTGTTTATTTCGTATAGCATAGCCTCGCTAACACGGCCAATCAAAGAAATCTAACAAGAGGAATTTGTAAAACATGAGGGAGCTTGATGCATGCCAAAATTCAATCCAATGGCGACTTTCTGGATTACCGTTGTTCTGCATTAACCCTTCGCTGGCTGAATTTTTAAATACATTTCTCCTTCTTTACCCATGCCCTGTTGTATAATTACATATATGTTCACTGTGTACAAGTATATCGCCGTGCAATCACTGCTGTGGAGTGCACTGGTTGCACAATCAACTTGTAAATAGTGCAGACCCTGATGAGACAGCTCCTGCACTACCAGTATGTACTCTTCACTATTTACAGGTAGGTATATTGACGTGAATAGCAAGCGAAGGGTTAAACATACACCTGCTTTTACAGCCTCCTATGCTAGTACGTTAGTTAAACGCATTAGGGAGACTCTTGGCTATCGATTCAGACAGACATTTTACGTGATAACATTCATACCAGGAATTTGTTTATTTTTAAAACCAGTAAAAGATAACAGATCTAACATAGAGGCGGCTGGCATTCGTCTGGTATGACATAGAGTAAACAAATACATACTTTCAATTGTACTTTTTGTAAGTAAACAGTTCTGGAAGCGATGTCTGGGGCTAAAGTTTGAGAGTCCCACACGCTATGTTGTAATTCCTAGTGAGTTCTTGGTCATTAGATACTTAAATGGTTACAACCTTTGATAAAGAAATAGTGGTGAAACTTGTTCATTTTGTGTTTTATCTCTGTGCTTTTCGTGGATATGATTTATTTTTGTCCGTTGTTTTCGATCCAGATCAGAGAACTCGTGAAGAAACCCTCTGATTAGGGTCTGCACCGTTTGACTAACTCTTCAATGTCAACGGTTCACTCTAGCAAATGTACATGTATTGTTGTACCCCGCCACATGCAAAATGGATGGTCTCTAAAGTAAATTCTGGACGAGGCTTCCTAAATAATAAGGGAATAATTGGATTGAGCACATATCTTGCATGTGGCCGTATCTAATGCTTGCGAAAACGACACATGACAGAGTAAATCAATCGAATATATTCGTTATCACTGATAGCAAGCAGTGAAACCCTATTCAAACTGCACTTCAATGGGGCCGTTGATACACCATGCATTTGTGTTTGATGCAAATGTGTAATCAACTTGACATGGGGTAGTACTTTTGGTGCAGACACGTGTATAAACAACATGTTTGTTACAAGTACATTCATATAAAAACGTAGGGATTCGCTTTACTTTTGTCAGCAACGTAAGCAGCATGATGGCAGACAGTACGTTTGTGACAGACGAAAGCATTACAGTGAACATTTTTGTCACTGACGCAAATGTGTAAACAACATGGCAATTTTTATTATGGTAATATTTTTGTCACATATGCCAATATGTAAACAACATGACAAAGGGTAATATTTTGTCACAGATGCCAATATGTAAAAAACATGACAAAGGGTAATATTTTGTCACAGATGCCAATATGTAAATAGCATATCAAAGGGTTATATTTTGTCACAGAGACGTAAATATGCAAACAACACGACAAATGGTAATATTTTGTCACAGAGACGCAAATATGTAAACAATATGACAAAGAATAACATTTTATCACAGAGACGCAAATATGTAAACAAAATGACACATACAATACATTTGTCAGACTATTAACATTGAAACACATTAAAAAGGGACAATGCTATCGTTTCGAGGACAGATATGTTAATAACATTTCGAATTGCAAATTATTGAACTTGAATGTAAATATATGAAACTACAGTACAATAGAACTTGTCTTAAGCGACCATTCATTAAATGAAATTACAGTATAACCTCTCTTAACCGGAATTCTAGTAGATAAGAATTTAGATACTTTTAGGCAGGTGGCTGCTTAATGCAGAGTGAAAGTCATGACTTTCACCCTGCATTAAGCTGTCACCTGTCTCCAAGGCCGATATTCATACTAAATTTAACGGCCGGTTAAGAGAGGTTTTACTGTATGTGTCTTAAAATGCTGATGATTGCTTAATATATAGCATAATAGGCCAGATTTAGACCCGTCATTCGTTTAATTGTCACTTAGGACATGCTCATCCGTAGCTCTGTTCAGATTGCATATATATAATCGGCACGACAAAGGACAGCTACACCGTGCTTGATCTGTATTAGACGACTGATATGCTCACGGCTACATTCTATGAGAACACCTAGGTTTTGCAACACCCATTAAAATGTAATAAAATTGTAATCAACCGTGCAATCGGAATACAAAATGTGTTCGTACATAATATTGCCACCTGATAATGACTACAGCAAACTCACCTCTATACCGGACTTTCAAATCAATACTGGGTCCATGCTTATAGAGCTTTTTAGTTGAGTCTGAGTTCGTCTCAAGCTTTTGATTGGTCAGATTTGAGTTGTCAAGCTTTTGATTGGTCAGATTTTAGCCAAAGGCTCAAATCTGACCAATCAAAAACTTGAGAACGAATTCAGACTCAACTAAAAGTTTTATAAGCATGGACCCAGGTGTTTGAGACCGGTGACAGTGTAATACAGGATGAAAACCACGTATTACTCTCCTAAAGAGGATTTATAATGACTTTCACTTTTGCACTAAGCAGTCACCTGCCTAAACATATCTGTTTAGTCTCTTTATCAATAATAGGAATTGCCACCAGGTATTGAACATATTATAACGGAAACTTAGGTGTTAGTTTGGTAACAACTCGAAGTTTCTCAGACAAATACACGTGTCTAACTCAAGTTAAGATGTATGGTAATAGGATATGCAGTCATATTTCTATACAGTAGAATCTATCATAGGTGACCATTCGTTTATTGAACATAAGAGTCTTAAAGAGCAGGTGGTTGCTTAATACAGGGGGATGCATAACAGAAAGCTCATATAGGATATTTCTGCATTACTTTTGACCTGCATTAAGCTACCATATGGCTTAGAGACCCATAATTAGACCTCTTTTTGAAGACCGCTTAAGACAGATTGTGTTGTATTTAGCAATACATTGTTATGCAAGTATGGAATTGATTGTGTATTTCTGCTTACTTTATAGATACAGTAAGGCCTTGCTAATCCAAGTGTTTAGTACAAAATAATTGAAAAAGGCTGTCTATATGATGATGATAATAATAATAATAATAATAATAGCTGACATTTTGTACACATGGTCTTGTTGGATATTGGGTGAAACTGTAGAGATTGAAAATGCAGAATCAGGTTGATATCATTCCATAAGCACACAGAGCAAATGCTGATCACACGGACCATACGGAATCCCTCGGATCTGCGTCTCGTTTATATGAAGGAAAGGGTTGCTGTAGTCTAGGTATTCTGCAGAATGACCCCGGTGGAGACCTCTGCGCGACATTCACCATGTATTTTATTACCGATAAGGACACTAATTTCAGTGTTCGGATTTGCGAGTTTTAACTATATGTCAACTCAGGGCACAAACTCTGGTTGAAACTGCTGCTGTTCAAACGTTTGCTCACTCAAATCATGACCTTATACGTACATATACCACCTGTAGCTGTATCGAACTGACTTTGTGATGAAACCTGAGGAATTATAGAAGAACCTATCTTAAGCGAGCGTCAAAAAGAGGTATAATTATGGGCCTGTAAGGCAGGTGGTAGCTTAATACAGGCTAAATGTAATGCAAAAAGCTCCTATGGGAGCATTTTGCATTACATGCGCCATGTATTAAGCAACCGTCTGCTTTTAAGACTCCTGACTGCTGAAGACAGGTCCTACTGTAGAACATGTCACATGAACGATTTTAAAAATCCGTATGATATATTACCATATACGTACATAGTGAATCCGCCGGATGTTTCAATATCGCTTTGTATGGACTTGTTTTAGGTTAAATTTCCACATTTATGTATAGTTGAAGTTAACTATCTCGAACTTCAAGGGACCATACCCAGTACTTCGAGATAACATATGTTTGATGTCTCTCCAGTATGCAAACTATTTGACACTCTGAAAGCCAAACGTCAGACATATGTACCAATGATACAACCGATAACTTGGCGGCTGTCTTGTATGAATTGTTTGACACTCAGATCGCTTCTCTTAAAAGGGTAACTTTGTGGCTTTCTAGTATATGACTGTTTGACACTAAAATAACTATTTTGACAACAAATGGAACAGATGCTGATATATGTACACATGGTACAAACTCTTTTTCACTCAAATTGCTACTTGGAAAACACATGGAACAAAGACTGATATACCGGTACATGTATGTACTAGTTTTACCAAGTTTTTACATTCAGATTACTACCTGGAAATCACAGGGAGCAATACTAATTTAAAAGTATTCATATTGTCACAAGTTGAACAGTATGCTAAGTACAAAAGAACCTGCCTACAGAAGTCATAAATGAATAAACAGATAAGATGTGTAGGCTAAATCTAGATATGTTCAACAATATCCATCAAACCCTATATTGTGACCACTCTATAGAATCTTCTCTTCTAGAAAATTCCAAAGAGTGGTCACAGTATAGGGTTTTGTTGCGAAATGACGATGATTTTAGTATATGGATTCGCACCTTTATCTGTAGCTTTGAATAAACATAGGGGTTGAAAGGCCAGGTTGTTTAATACAGGAGGAAAGTAATGCAGGAAGTTTATAGATGTGATTTTCGCCCTGCATTAAGCTTTCGCCTGTCTTATAAAGCCATAATTAGATCTATGTTTGATGGTCGCTCTAGATATTTGTTACTGCTGTGATATGTAAGGAGTGAAAAGATATAATTATAATCATATTTTATTCGACATTAATTAATGAATAGCCACGGTTTATCTGGGAACACTCCGTGCTTTAAAAGTTTAATTTCCAATTATAGACTAGCTCATTGTACAGTGAAAACTCGATTATTCGAACACTGAAACACGTACCATTATTGATCTTTAAGACGGGTGGCAGTTTAATGCAGGGTGAAAGTCCTGCAGAAAACTCCTCTATGAGCTTTCTGCATGTTTTTCATCCTGCCTTGAGCAGTCAACTGCCTACAAAGACATACATTTTTTCATAACTAAAATTTCGTAGTATCGAGTTTGTATTGCAATTTGATATTTTATTGTACAACGGTCTATGTATTATTCAGATCATAATAACTTATCATACAAAAATTACCAGTTTTAATTGTTTAAAAAGCCTTGTTATTTCGAGGCTCTGTTTGTTCACTGCGCCAGGCCGTTGGGAAGCAATATATATAAATTTTTAATTTTCCGTCCTCTGACACTTTAAGCCTCGTGCAATTAATTCTTGGTCTTGTGTTCAAATGTTAATCATCTCAGACTCGAAACAAATCCTTTTTAGTCCTCTTACAATTTAACCTTGTATGAATCCATTAACTAGTTGTCAAATATATTATTTGTGATCGAGTATTTTGTTACTCTGTGTTTGTTCTGGATCCACGCTGTTTGCAAATACATGTAATCTCGTAATTAGCAAGTTAAAGGCTACACTAGCTTTTTCTGGCGTGCCTCTTTCACGGTTTCTGATGATAGAATGCCCGTATGAAGCGTGAAGTGTTATGCAAAGCGTATCAAAACATGATTTGAAAATTGTGACAGTGGTTTGGGATACCTTTATGGATAAACTACGTAGTATGTTTGCTGGCCTTTCATCTGGCAAGGCGGTCAAAGCGAAAGGTAATTTCAGTTTGTTTACATTCTCTCAGGTCCATTGACAGAAGGGGCGGATTTCAAACCCTATAGTGTGACTACTCATTGGAATCCGCGTGACGAGAAGATTCTAAGAACTGGTCACAGCATAGGATTTGGTGGAGAAATAAAGGAGCTATTTGTGAAACCATATATATAATGCATTGCTTCATAAGATCGCCTTTTCACGCATTGCTAAGGGAGTAGACCCAGATCAGACAGCTAAAGGGGCCATCTGATCAAGATCTGCTCTGTTTGCTTGTGCAACTAACATAGATATGTTTCCACGGTTTCTGTCCTGATCACACCATAGGTATTGTTGGAGAATTAAAAGAGCAGTAGAACCTGTCCTAAGCGGCCATTTGAACATAACAGTCTTAACCCTTTCCCTGTTCTATGTTTATTACAATTTTCAATACCTACTGAATATTCATTAACAAAACAGTTATAATGCAACATGGAAGGTGGAACATTGTAGCTGTTTTAGAAAGTAAAGAAACATATCTTTCAAATTCCATTAGCAAACAGAGCAGACCCTGATCAGATGGCTCCTCTAGGAGCCATCTGATCTGGGTCTACTCTGTTTGCAAATGCGTGAAAACACGTTTATATGAGGGAAGGGTTAAAAAGCAGATGGTTACTTATTGCATAAAGCTCCTATAGCAGCCTTACAGATCCATATGTGATGGCCGCTTAAGACAAGTTCTACTGTAGTTTTGAAAAAAGGTTATTATTATTAATTACTATTATTATTATACATGTACCACATTTATATAGCGCTCTTTTCACACCGGATATGTGCGTTCAAAAGGGCTTCACATGGATGAAATCACTAACTGAAACGAACCGTATGGTTATCTATCCAGACAATGAAAGATATACAATAGATATATAATAGATATGAAATTATTTGAAAAATCATGGAACTACATGATTGTCTATCCGGTCAATAAAAGATATGCAAAAGATATACAAGATAAGCAAAGTTCATTTGCTTATCTGTCGTAAATTAATACATTTTCAAGAATATCTCATTTATTTCTCCACCAAACCCTATGCTGTTAGCACTCTTTAGAATCGTCTCTTCGGGACACAGCATAGGGTTTGGTAGAGGTAGGACGATTTTAGTATATGAGTACGCACGTTTATCACTTTCAAGAATAACTCTTTAATTATTCCACTAAACCCTATGATGCCACTACTCTTTAGAAGAGACGATTCTAAAGAGTGGGTTTGGTGGAGAATAACAATTTTAGTATCTGGGTACACATTATCATCTGTTGTTCTGGACGTGTACATAGATTTAGATATGTAGCCATTTGCAAGCAGAGTAGACCTGCAGGATCCGTCTGTTCAGGGTCTGCTCTATTTGCTTATGGTTTAATATAGAATTGATTCTACAGTTTCTGCGTGATCCAAAGCATTCTGTGTACAAATGTCATCGTAAAAAATAAGCTTATAAACAGGACTTTTTCGGCTGATCTTATAGCCGTTATTGGGCTATATTCCCAATGGCAAAAAGTATGTTTTCCCCAACTTTTGAAGAAATAATCCCAATTTCAAGTCGGAAAAAAACGTAAAACAACACTAACAAATCTCAGTTTATTCAGTACAATTGTTCTTGGGACAAACTGTTCATACTTTTTATTATTTGGAATGTTTGGAGTTATTCATCCATTATCATTTTAAGTTATTGATCAATGTCAGTAAAGCGCAAAACTGTCAAAGTGTAATATGAAACCATGTAAAATTCCCTAATTTTACAATTTTCGCGATAAAATTCCCAATTCAAGGGACATGGGCTATTATCCCAATACAGTAAAATCTCGATTATTCGAATTTTCGTTATAAACGAATTTAGACCCTTTTAGGCAGGTGGCTGCTTAATGCATGATGAAAGCCATGCAGAAAGCTCCTAGAGGAGCTTTCTGCATGACTTTCACTATGCATTAAGCTGCCACCTGTCTTAAAGATCGATGATAATACGTATTTTAGTGTTCGGATAATCGAGGTTTTACTGTATAGTGAAAAAGGGCCCTGATAAATATTCATGGTGCCATTATTCCATACATTAATATTAAACAGGCGTAGGTGTGTTTGACATTTACGGGTTGTATATGTACAGTTGAACTGCGATATCTCGAACTTCAAGGGACTATATTATTTAGTTCGAGATAACAGAAGTTCGAGTTATCCGATTTGTAATCTGGACAATTTCTCAAGTTCATAGCTTAATGCAGGTCTACAGTAATGCTGAAAGCTCCTGCAGGAGCTTTCAGGATTACTGTAGAACTGCATTAAGCTGTGAAATGTGTTTCTAGATATGCTTAGTAATACATTTTAGAGCAATTCTTTAGTGTAAGATTTTGGAAGGACCGAACTTATAGTTCGAGTTATCTCGAAGTTCGAGTTATCCGAGTTCGAGATATCGAAGTTCAACTGTACATATATAAGTTAAACACGTTATTCTGAATTTGTGGTATGTCATTTGTACATTTAACGCTTAGGACGATGGTTTAAAGCTTTGGTAAAAAATAAATAAAGCAATACATGTACATGTATACTGGGCCCATGTGCTTCTAGGACATGTCTGATTTTTACCTTTAACCCATTCCCTCATATTGACGCCTTTTGACGACTCTGTAAAAGTCACTTTATTAAACCATTGTGATAAATAGAGCCTTTGCTCCATAATTATCACCATGGTTTCGAAACTACATAATTCTAAAATGTCCCTTTTTGCTAGTAAATGCTCCTTTTCGGCGGATTTATCCAAAGAGGTTGGATCTAAAATAGCCTAAGAGGTAATGGGTTAAACTGCGTTAAGTATCTTCTTCTCTATTTCTCCGTCAGTCCTTCGCTCCTCCATAAAATTTATTTAAGAATTAATTATGTGAAGTAAGCAGTCTATTATATATTATTCATAGTAAATCAAGTTGATCGATATCTCAATGATCGATATCTCAATGATTTATCTATTATTGATTTTGCTCGTACATATGTTTCCAACCTGTTGTCTGAACTGTTATTACACAAGCCACATATTGTGTATGAATAATTCAGATATCCGTATGTATACTTCAGGGAGTACTGTAAAACCACTCTGAACCGTACATTTAGTAGAGAAGAATTTAGATAATGTTAGGTTGGTGACTGCTCATTGCAAGATGAAATTAATGCACAAAGCTCCTATTAAAGCTCTCTGCATGACATCCACTCTGCATTAAGCTGCCTGCCTTAACCCTTTCGGTGCCAGCATTGTCGTCTGCTGGGCATAGTTTCGATTATTTTTAGTGTAAGTGTGTGCACTTCTTCCATTTTCTTTATAAAACAGTAAACAGAGTGTCAAACAGTTTGGATCCTGATGAGACGCCGAGTTACACGGCGTCTCATCTGGATCCAAACTGTTTGCATGTGATATCATAAACCCGTCATTGTGGCACGGAAGGAGTTAAATACCGACTATGATACTAATTAAACCCTTTCGCTGCCAATGCCGGATCTGTGATTACCTGTGCAAACAGTTTGGATCCAGATGAGACGCCGAGTAACTCGGCGTCTCATCAGGATCCAAACTGTTTGTTACTGTTACTATGTTTTTGAAACAAAAATGAAGAAAATCAAAAGAATGAAAATTTGTAGCAGACGACAAAGTTAGCAGACGACAGAGTTTGGCAGCGAAAGGGTTAAACGTCCCGTTTAGATGGGTGCATACTGCATACAGTATATCCTTTCTAAACCAACCACCATAAACAGGTACAGGTATACGTATGGATTTTAAAGCCAGGTTGTAGCTTAAGGCAGAGCGACAGTTTTGTAGAAAGTTCCTAATGAAGTTTTCTGTATTACCTTCGTCCTGCATTTAGCAACCACGTTTTTTTAAAGACGCCAATTTGTATTCACTTATTGGTCGCTTGTTATGGGTTCTCTTGTACACTGTATGTGGGCCCACTTTGCGATAATGTTTATATGTACATGTACATTGCAAATTGATTAAAATCCGTCTATCCAATTGATTCCCATATTATATTCAGTAAACTGGTTCACATTGAATTTTTGAACCTGTCCATTTCTCATGTTAAGACGGTAGTGCAACCAAAGCCTATGGTATGCAAACCATTGATGTCGATTTGTTCAAATAGTGCAGGTCCTGATTGAGAGGATCCCTTTAGATAGGAACTCTCTGATCTGGATATACACTGTTGTACTTTGTCCCATTATTGTGGGGTCTGCGGACGTAAATTGAAGGGTTGGCTGTGTCTGAATGGGGTCTGCACTGTCTTTTGGCATCAGCGGATATTTAACTGCTGTAGGTCAGTAGCAATCAATGTTTACCGTTGATCCAGATCTGCCGCTGCATCTGGTTGCCAATGCGACAGCTGATATAGGTCGACACTGTTCAATTTAGTTCTAAGAATTTAGTACACTTGAACTTCAATTTAGCGTCGCATAGCAACAGTCTGGGAAGCCACAAGTTGAAATGCGAGCGATGGAAAGAATAAATACAAGGTCCTAGCCTATAGCGTTTTATGCCCGCCTCCCATGAATAATTTATGAATAAACATGAGGAATAATGTCACAGAGTTACGTCGAGTGTCGGCTGGTGTTCAATTAAAACGATACTCCAGACGCATGTGATCGATTGAGTCTATTTTTAGAACAGCTATATTAAGTAACATTCTCTGACTACAGAACTCTACAGAATATTTCGAAAAGTAAGCAATCTGCGATTGACTATTTACACTAAAACCACACTAACCCGAAGGTGACTGCATACTGCTGGGCGAATGGCACAGCGTTCTCCCTCCATGAAGCGACAACCTGTCTTAACCATTTCCTCTTGACGGCTTTGCAAACTGTGTAGATGTGATTCTGGCGTTTCTGCCCGGCCGAACATTTCCATGATCTACTATAAAAACCATGTTATTAATATGCGTTTTGTCACTATTTCTTACATGAATATTCATGGAGTAAATAGTGAAGAGTCTGAAAATGATATTTGTTTGATTTTAGCAAGGTTTACCTGTATCTTGCAGTATCTGTTTCATTGGGGTAGTTCTGATGTTTTAATCCTCATGATAAAGGACGACTTAAGCAAGATGAACCGTTGGCGTACATGTACCTCTGGGCACTGCCTCGTACTCACAGTGATATGCAAAGTTTGTCGACTGCTTCCATTTTCATTTCTGTATCCCCTCTCCTTTTTCCTCTTGTTTTCAAAACGCTATCACTACATCAACACGTTCCCGCATATAAACGCTTTTTACAAACATTTGCGAACAGAGTAGACCCAGATCAAACAGCTCCTATAGGAGCCGTCTGATCAGGTTCTGCTCTGTTTGATAATTGAATTCGAAATATCTGTTTCTTTACCTTCTAAAATGGCTACACTGTACCACCTTCAATATTTCATTATAACTATTGTGTCCATGAATATTAACCCATTACGTCATAGGCTATTTTTAGATCCAACCTCTTTGAATAAATCTACCGAAAGGGAGAATTTATTAGAGAAAAGAAAAATGTTAGAATTGTGTAGTTTTGAAACAATGGTGATAGTAGAGCATTTGCTCCTATGGGGCAAATGCTCTATTTATCACAATGGTTTCATAAAGTGACTTTTACAGAGGCGTTGAGATGCGTATATATGGAGGAAAGTAGCTATTGAACTTTTTAATAATCATAGAACAGAAAAACGGTTAAACATGCTACATGTAGATGCTGATGAGTCGCAATCACATGTACATGTACACCAATGACAATGACAGTGTTAACCCTTCGCTTGCTATTCACGTCAATATACGTACCTGTAAATAGTGAAAACCCAGATGAGACAGCTCCTGCAGGAGCTGTCTCATCAGGGTTTGCACTATTTACAAGTTGATTGTGTAACCAGTGCATTCCACAGCAGTGATTGCACAGCGAAATACTTGTACACAGTGAAGATATATGTAATTATACAACAGGGCATGGGTAAAGAAGGAGAAATGTATTTTAAAATTCAGCAAGCGAAGGGTTAATAAAATCTGTGTTTATATATGTATATGTATATACATGTACATGCATGATATACATGGGTATTCTACATTACTTCTGGTCTGTATTTAGCAACTATATACTTTTATAGATACCCATCTTTATTGAAAAATGGTTTCGTTCCCATTGTTTGTATATGAGTGTAGTAAGGAAAGGTAATGGGGAGAGAAGAAGGAGGAGGGTGGGGAGAAAGAAAGAGGCGATATACAATGTATACAGGCAATGATGAGAACACAGGTGAGTTAAGAAAGTGTTGCTGGTAGACAATGGAATGGGTGAGTGAATACATATATCTGTGTATGAAAATGAAGGGAAAGAGAGTAGGGGGATAGGGAGAATAATGAAGTAGGGTGACGGAGAGAAGAAGGAAGCAGGATGAGAGGTGAGACAGGGCGTTATATATTGTAGAAACACATTGGTCAGAACACATGATATTTAAAAAAAACATTGAATAATTATATCACACCATTCAAGGTAACATTACAATTGCTGTTTGGTATTTAAAGACGTTGCTATGGTTAAAATGTTACATTATGCAATAAATACTGGTAGCTCAAAATATGATTTGCTGAAAAAAATATTGATATAGATTCGTTGAAGCTTTTGAGAAACAAGTGATACAATGTCAGCAGCTTTGATCCTGATGAGTCGCCGAGTTTCTCGATGTCTGATCTGGGTCCAAGTTGTTTGCATATGCAAGTCACGTCCAGTTTAGCACGAAAAGGAATAATAATGAAAGCAATTAGTCTATATAAGGTTCTATGATATATATTTTCATATAGAAATCGTTGATACCAAAACTTAATAAAAAGAACATTTTGTCCAATTATAAGAAACTGGAATACATAGTGTAGTTTGTGTTGTTACATGTACATGTACTTGCAGAAATACGTCGCTAATCCGAGCTTTTAATGAAGAAGAGTTTGTAAGTTTTAAGCAAGTAGCTGCTTAATCCAGGATGAAAGTCACGCAGGGTGCTTCAACAGGAGCTTTTGTATGACTTTCACACACTGCCTCAACCTGCAAAACATCGATGTTCGTTTGAGTGATCGGATTAGCGAACTTTACTGTTACAAAAATATATGATTTATTTCATTGTTTTATTGCGTTTTACAGTAACATGATGATCATATTATTTTCTTTCTTTCACCATGCCCCGTGATTTACAGTAGGTAAGCGAAAACCATTTCTTATATTCTCACTGTTGTAACAACATATCTAACTGTATGTATACATATATCGTTCTGACAGGCGTCCCGGGAAAAGGGTTACATGGACATTTGGACAGTCTGGGTCTGCACTGTTTGTCGCTCATGAAGGTCACGACAGTATAGGCATTATCACTGCAAACAGTGAAAACCTGACGGTGCATTCCAGCGCCGTGACTGGTCCGGTCATGTGCTTTCTATAAAGTGCATTAGTCTCCCCTTTCCCGTAACGCCTGTTCGTTAATTACATGTAGTATATAGACGTTTCTTACAATAGTTTAAGTAGAAATGCATGACAATAAACGCATTTAGAGTTAGATCTTTCTCTGGATGTGTAGATCTTTACATTTTTCTATTTTAGAACGAATTTACTCCGCTTAGTGCTTAGAAAGTATGCCAAACAATACATGTACATACAATAGTGTTGCTGGGACTACATTGGTACCACTGCCGCTTGTCCATGTTCATTCTCCTGCTCTATCATCCGCTTAACATATCATCCGCTTAAAATTTCTATCTTCAGCTGGTTTTGTATATATTTGTCATTAGGTTCTGAATTCAAATTGGAGTGGGATATACATGTATCATCACATTCAATGTATTGTTATTAAGGTTTGAAGAGAAATATATGTACATTGTATATTGTATACATGGACTAACTCCAAACCGTTTCAGTTGGAATAATTATTGTATTAGTTCAGGTCATTGTCATTGTAACATTACTCACTTGGACGTTGGTTTGCTCTCCAGTAAATATATAGCAAAGAGAAGTAACACATTTATCGATATCTGAAATAAAATGCATTGTACATGTAAATCGATTCTCTACACTCAGTATCTTTAAAAACGAACTATCGGGGCAATGTAATACAGTATAACCATCTAAACCAAACCTTCAAATTACTGTCAATGCAAATTCTACCTTGACCTAAATGTTCATTTGTTATTATAAAACAACAGCTAATACATATTCATGATGCCATTATTTCTTACATGAATATTCATGAGGAAAAATGTTCACCCTTTCCCTCATATAAACTCCTATAGGAGCCATCTGATCTGGGTCTTCTATGTTTTCAAATGACGTGAAAAGGCGTTTATAATAGGGAAGCGGTTAAGCGACAAATGGAAAAGAACTGTAATTCTGATTCTTTAATGCAGGTGGTACATTTATACTGCTTTATTATTATTATTATTATTATTATTATACCATATTTATATAGCACTCTTTTCATATCTAAATACGTTCAAAGTGCTTTACAATTGAAACATTTATACATACATGTACTAAAGCAGAAAATAAAATAAAACTATTATTAAAGAAAATATAAGATATGAAATAGAAATAAAAACATAATAAACAAAACAAAAACATTTACAGTGTATTTCTAAGGTATAAAAATCGCATAACCTCAAAATTTAAAATCCATATGCCTAGTAAGGCATAGTACAATTATGATAAGAGGATAAAGCAAAGTTGATGGCATATTATTTCTAAAGTTAAAACATGCAACAGCTATTTGGGCTTAAAATATACATCAGCCACCATCAATCTTTAAAATAAAATGAGTTTTAAGAGTTCTTTTAAAAGACTCAATTGTAGCTGAGTTCCGTATTCCCACCGGAAGTTTATTCCACAACTTAGGAGCCGCCTTTGCCAAGCTACGATCACCATAGGTAACTGTGCGGGATCTTGGTGTCACGAGGACCATAAAGTCATTTTTTGATCTTTGTTTATACAGAACAAATGTCATACTTTGGAGTTTTCTGTACAACGGTAGCCCTCCATACACGTATGCTTTAAATAACTGTCCATGCTCACTTAACCCATTACCTCATAGGCTTTGTTTGATAGAACCTCTTTGAATAAATCAACCGAAAAGAAGCATTAACTAGAGAAAAGGAAAACTTGAGAATTTTATATTTTGAAACCATTTGTGATAAATAGAGCATTTGCTCCTATAGGAGCAAATGCTCTATTTATCACAATGGTTTCACAAAGTGACTTATACAGAGTCGTCAAAAGTCGTCAATATGAGGGAATGGGTTATGGCAAGTTGTACTATAGGGTTGTGATTGTATTACATGGGTCAGATGATTTGTAGTACACTAAGGTCATCGTCAGCTACAACATGCCTATAGTACATGTAATAACCATTACATATAGCTCCAATAATATTCATGAAAGAAATAATGACATCATGCATATTTATTAGATTATTTTTATAACAGTACATGAACAAAGGGACCTTTTGGCTATGATAGAAACTGTAGAATCATATCTACATTATATCATAAACAAACAGTGCAGAACCTGATAAGACGGCTCCTACAGGAGCTGTCTGATCTGGATCTACTCTGTTTGCAAAGGTGTGTTTATAGAGTAAAGGATTAAGAACAAATATGATCCGAAAAAATCGTGAATTCACTGTTGAAAGGACCGTTGTTCTTTGCACTTCACTGTCTCATCAATTATCCTTTTATCAACTGTTTCAATTCACCAGTTTCAAAATTAAATGATCAGTCAGTGTTTAACGATAAGAATCCATTAAATTTGAATGGCATAAAGTGCAGACCCTGATCAAAGGACTCATAGGATACCTCTGTTTGTTGGTCTACACTGTTTGCAAATGATAGTCCATCCGTTTCCCTCATTTTAAGAGTTAGCATGTCTGTAAACCGACATGAGATACATGTATAAGATGAAGAATCAAAGTATGACATTACTAAAACAATTGATTTAACCCTGCATACGAAAAGCAGGCCCGTACATGTAATAGTACATGTTTAAACAAATAGAAGCATTACATGTATATTAATACGTAAACATCTGTCTATACATACATGTACATGTATATACATGTACAGTAAAGTCCCTCTAAACTAGATTTTCAATTTAGAATAAATATCGGTCTTGAAGACGGGTAGCAGCTTCATGCAGGATGAAAGTCATGACGAAAGCCTGCAATAAGCAGACACCTGCCTTAACCATTCTCTTGCTGAATTTTAAAATACATTTCTCCTTCTTTACCCATGTCCTGTTGTATAATTACATATATCTTCACTGTGTACAAGTATTTCGCTGTGCAGTCACTGCTGTGGAGTGCACTGGTTGCACAATCAACTTGTAAATAGTGCAGACCCTGATGAGACAGCTCCTGCAGGAGCTGTCTCATCTGGGTCTTCACTATTTACAGGTAGGTATATTGACGTGAATAGCAAGCGAAGGGATAATTTTTTAAAAGTCCGGTTTAGAGGATTGTTTACCGTGGTCTACTTGTTCGTATGAATAAATGTTTCCTTTGCTTTTCTTTTAGGTTTGAACGGATAAGAATGCATACATACGTTTATCGCATGATCTAGCATTCAAACTTCACTAATACTTTCAGGGTAGATCATAGATTTAGTAGTGTTACAAAAGCCTGTTTACACTGGCCACTTAACCAAGTCCAATGTTTACACTTTTAGACAGCACGTAACATACAGCTATACGGTATTTTTATAGTAACTTATTTTGGCATTAGATTTTGTCTGCATTATCCTTTTACCTCATGAATATTCATGTAAGAAATAATGACATCATGAATATTTATTAGCTGCGTGTTTGTGTTGGTGTTTGAATGTCCAGGAAAGAAACTGTAGGATTAGATATAATTATATAAATAAACATAGCAGACCCTGATCAGACTGCTACTAAGGGGCCGCACGATCTGGGTCTACCGTGTTTGCCAAAGAAATAAGACGCGTGTCTATGAGGTATATCACTTATTATATTAACCCTTTCCCTCATACAAACGTGTTTTCACGCATTTGCAAACAGCGTAGACCCAGAGGGGTTCTTTTAAATGTAGACTGTTTTGCAATGTTGTGCCTAGAACTCTAGAGCTTTAAAGTTATAAATTGTAGCTGTGCACTTGCATTTGCATTTGCAACTAGTATAGTCCCAGGTTAGATACATTTTATTAAGGTCTACACTGTTTGTTCTTCAATATACACTAGCAAATTATATAATTTCAATCTGAATGGATTTTATAGTTACACGTCGAAGGACCGTTCCTTTTTAATATTCGGCATTATAAGAATATTAAGATAAATTTACTTTTTCAGTTTTACAAAAGTTTTCGCTAGAATTCGTTTACTGTTGTGACATGTGAGAATCAAGTGTGAAGCAATAATGGCAGACTCTATTCAGACGGCTCCTGTGGTATTCTTCTTGTCTTGATGTACACTGTCTACTGATTTGAAACTATTTTTACATATCTTGATTCCTTGCATTGTTAATGTCATGTCAGATACATGTACAGTTCTCCCTCTCTACAACGACACCCTTTGGGATACGAAGATTGTATGTTTTGTTCAGAGGGAGTTGTTATAGGGAGGGAAAATCAAACATAATTAGCTTGTTCGCAGATCCCCAGATAAGGTGTATTTCGAGAACTAAAACCGTCACAAAGTGACGATTCTAAAGAGTGGTCACAACATAGGGTTTGATAGAGGCGTAAAGAAAATACGATTGAAAAAAGTTGTTTCTGGAGCCTTATTGTTTCGGAAACAGTGACATGCGTTGTTGTAAGGAGGGAATCGTGATTGAGAGGGCCGTTGTAGGGAGGGAGCACTGTAGTATGCAGTAACACTCTATATAACAACCAGTGAACATGTCTAATTGTGTGTCTTTAATGCGGTTGTTTAACCCATTCCCTCATATTGACGACTTTTGACGACGAATGCTCTATTTATCACAATGGTTTCAAACTTAAAAATAATCTACAGCTTTCCTTTTCTCTCTAGTTCATGCTCCTTTTCGGTAGATATATTCGAAGAGGTTGTATCTAAAATAGCCTATGAGGTAAAGGGTTAATGCAAGACGAGCTCTCGTCATTCTTTCGTCCTGCATTATGCAACAAGCTATTAGTATATATGCCTCTGTGTTTAGTTATGAAGTGGTAGCTAATACATGTAGAAGTGGTTTGATATCAACCCTTCGCTGCCAGCATGACGAGTCTGTGATATTATGTGAAAACAGTCTGCATGCAGATGAGACGCCCAGTGACTCGGCGTATCGTCAGGATCCAACTTGTTCGACACTATGTATATTGAACAGTGCCTAGTAGCGAAGGTTTTAAAACTAACATCTGTTTGTTCTACCTTATCTGGCACATGGTGCCAAGGTGAGTTGTTGGGGTCGCAATGTATCACCAGTCCGTTGTCATCGTTTTCTTTAAATATCCCCTCCTAAACTGCTGAATGGAATTGATCAAATTTCACATTGATGATCCTATTAGCATTTTATAACCGGCTCCGGTGCGTTTCATTAGTTGATCACAAAAACTAAAAGTAAATGTTTTAAAATGACATATTCTAAACCGCAGAATGGGACCTACTCCTCGAGGAGTAGTATAAATGGTATCGGCCAAGTAGGCCACAGTAACTGCAAATAGATTTAACGAATAATCTTTTAAATCGACCTCTCTTCATAAACCAGTAGTTGAGATTTGATCAAACTTTACATATACAACCCCATGAGGTTCTCTATCATGGTTAAGTAAATGGTTTCGGACAGGTAGGTCAGAGTAACTTTACATATACGACTCTCACGAGGTCCTCTATAAAAAGTTATATATATGGTTTCGGACAAGTAGGCCACAGTAACTTTACATACATACGACCTTCTGGTGGTCTTCTATCAATTTCATGTAAATGGTTTCGGACAAATAAGTCACAGTAAATTTACGTATACGACCCCCACGGGGTCTTCTATCAAGGTTACGTAAATAGTTTCGGACACGTAGGGCACAGTAACATTACACACAGCCCTCACGAAGTCCTCTGTCAAATTTATGTAAATGGTTTCGGACAAGTAGGTCATAGTAACTTTACATATACGAACCTCATGAGGCCCTTTATCAACGTTATGTTAATAGTTTCGGACAAGTAGGTCACAGTAACTTTACATATACGACCCTCATGAGGTCCTCTATCAAAGTTATGTAAATGGTTTCGGACAAGTTGTTCACAGTAACTTTACATATACGACCATCACGAGGTCCTCCATCAAAGTTGTGTAAATGGTTTCGGTCCCCTGCATCAGATTATCGCAGGAGCTTAAACTAGTTTTAGCGAACACTTTCTTCTCCATCTCCGCCTAAGCTCCTGAAAAGAATGTGATATTCAATGTAACTTCGAAGAAATGATTTCTATGATGTTTCTATAAAAGTTATATTAGTACATTGGGTCTGTTACATAAGTAGGTTACGGGAGTTATAAATAGAACCAGTTTCTTGGAACCACATTTTCTCCTAAACAACTGAATGTACTATGGTCAAACTTCACAGGAAAGATGCTCAGATAGTCTGTATTGAAATATATTTACAATAGAACTTTCCTTCAGCGGCCATGAAACAGAAGCCTAATTATATGTATGTAAGACTGATGGTAGCTTAATGCAGATCAAAAGTAATGCAGAAAGATCATATAGGAGCTTTCTATATTAGCTTTGCCCTGCATTAAGCAATCACCTGTTTTAAGACTCCTGTACTCTATAAATGATTGACCGCTTAAGACAGATGCATACGTTCACTGGTTCCCTGTATACATTAGTCATGAGAGCTGTATACTGAGTTAGCATGAGTAATGTCTTTGAACAACACGTCATTCTAAATTTTGTCCATGTATATTAAGTAGGTATTGAAATTTGAAATAAACATTGAACAGGGAAAGGGTTACATGTAAACCACTGACTAGACTTTGATAAATATCACAATAGTGGTCATTAGACGATTTTCTGTTGAAGTTAGATAAGTGGGTTTAATCTGCTTGAAAATTAAGTCACATGAGCTAAACAGATTGTAAAGGTTCTCTTGCATAAGGACAATCTGTATTTTAGTGAATTTCAGCGGCCTATGACACTTTTGTTAGAAGAACATAATATGTCACGTGGGCTATTGGCCAGATGAGTGATACAGTGCCATCATGGCTCTCTGTTTGCTGAGGTCAGAATTTAATGATCCTATCAGTATGAATTTGCATACAACGTTCGTGTTTTCTTGCCAGACACACTTGCAAATGGTATGACATGTTTGTAGAAGTGCCTTCTATCATATCATATCAGACTCGAATGTTTATAGGAACAACCGACTTCCCATTTTTAGTCGTATTTGTTTGTCTGCTTCCAGCATAGTGCCGCATACTTCTACTTTTACAGTTCCTAATACAATTTCTTGCAAGAAGTATCAACGAGCTCATTCAGCTCAACATCTAACCTGGATACAACTTGATTGCTTGGATTATTATGTTTTACCAGTCGCGTGCAAAGTGTTAATAGTAATTGATGTTCGTCCTTGGGCATTAATTCCCGCCGATATATATCGAACTAAGCAAATGCATAAATAATTGAATAATTGTACGGAAAACGTGTAACTAAGTCACCAGCCATGTGATGTAAATTTGAGATAATCATGGTCCCATGTTATAAAACTTCTGAGTCTGAGATCATTCTCAAGTACCTAGGTTCATGCTTATAAAACTTTTAGTTGAGTCTGATTTCATTCTCAAGTTTTTGATTGGTCAGATTTGAGCCTTTGGCTCAAATCTGACCAATCAAAAGCTTGTGAACTCAAATCTGACCAATCAAAAGCTTGAGAACGAAACTCAGACTCAACTAAAAGCTTTATAAGCATCGACCCTGATTGATCAGATGTTTGAGAATGATTTCAGACTCAAGCTATAATGGTGACTGTGGTGGGGAAATGGAAATAATATTAATGATAATGGTGATGATGATGATGATAGGGAAATGGTAACACTATTTGTGATAATGGTGATTGTGTGTGGGGGAAATGGTAAAACTAATTTATGATATTAGCGATTTTGAATTGGGTAATGATAACAATATTTATGAAAATTGGGATAATGGTGGGAGAAAATGTGGCTTTTTAGACAATTTAAATTTGTATAGAGTCGGTATAATCTGTTGCTATTTGTCACTGTTTTCAAAACTGAAATTAATCCATTTTGACAAAGACAATAGAATATCATATCGGGGTCGGATCAAAACTTGGAACACGGTCGGATATCAATACAGTAGATATAAAGGACTTTTACATTATGCAGTAGAACCTGTCTTAAGCGGCCATTGATTTATTTAACTTAAAATGCAGGTGGTTGAAGTAATACAGAAAGCTCATATAGGAGCTTTCTGTATTACCTTTGTTCTGCATAAAACTACTACCTTGCTTACAGACCTGTAATTCGACATCTTTTGGATGGCCGTGTAAGACAGGTTCTATACACATATTTAATACAGAAGAGTTTCAATAAATCCAGTAAGATAAAACATTCAAAGCAGACAGCATGTTCCAGTGGTTTTGACGTTAATCGGTTACCTGCAGTGATGACTGATGAACATGACAGATCTTTCGGAAACCCACACGGGGGGAAACACGAGCTAGTTTCCGCTATACTGATCTAATCGATATCCGTGACATGCATTAGCAATACAGACTATCGGGCGCGTGTCACAATGCAAGAAAGATAACCCTATCTTGATAATGGAAGCTAGATTTCCAGACTGGCCTCCCTTGTTTATAATGTTTTGGTTGTGGGTTTTTTTACCTTGGTGTGGTCCGTTCTAACAATTACGGAACGAATTTCGACTTTGTTATTTTAATGATAAAAATCGCATAGAACGATACGGCAAAACTATATACAGGCATAACACAGTAAAGAAACATTAAATTTTTTTAAAACAGTTTCAAGAATAACTAATTTCTCTTCTAGACGATTATAGAATTTTGATACACGTATTTTATCTGTACCTCTTGTTAAAGTAAACACTCTCTATAACGGCCACTAAATTACATCAAGTATTTTGTGTTGAAGGCAGGTGGCTGCTTAAAGCAAGGTGAAATAGGAGCGATCTGTTTTACTTTAACGTTGCTTTAAGCAGCCACCTGTCCTAGATACCAACTAATTAACATACTTTAGTGGCTGTTATAGAGAGGTTTTACTGTGTATGTAACGAGCAAAATAGATGTATATGAGACATTACTGTTATCCGTTGATGGCAATAATGTCTTTATTTATACATGTATAACATAACCGAAACTATCATTTGATGTCTATTTTATTAAGTTTAATAATGCGTTTGTCTGTTAATGACTTAACACGTGCATGCCTTTATTTCGTTACAAATTGAAAGATCTGTCTTAGAAGTCGACGAGAAATTGAAAACTCAGTTTTGTATTGACATGATTTAGTACGGAAGCATACTAAATGTATAGCATACATAAACTAAAAGAAACGAATCGAGAATAGTTCTCCATCACACTCTATCGATTAATCACTCTGTCTCGAAGAGAGGGTCACGCCATATGAATTGATGTAGCTTTTGGTGGAGAGCTGAATTCAGTAGATGTATTTAAAATGTACCTCTTTTTTTGTTGCTCCGTTTATACAGTAAAACCAGCATCGGTAGAAACATTAATGTCCATTTTAGATGGGGTATAATGTATACAGTACTATACACAAATATACAGTAATACTAAACTAAAGTGACAATACGGCTTCATATAGGTGTTTAAGACAGATCGTTACTGAATGCAGTACGAATGGCATGGAAGAAAGCTTCGAAAAGAACCTTTTATATAAGGTTTGTTCTGCACCGTGAAACTATCTCACATTGACGATGTCTATGTTTATTCACTTAACACTTTCCCATATACGTAGGCGCATTTTCGCGCATCTGTAAACAGAGTAGACCCAGATCAGACGGCTCCTATAGGAGCCGTCTGATCAGGGTCTGCTCTGTTTGTTTATGGTGTAATATATATCTGATTCTACAGCTTCTGCATGAGCCAAAATGTCCTGTGTTCGTATGCTGTTATAAAATAATCTTATTGATATTCGTGACGTCATTATTTCTCACACGAATATACAACAAGGAAAGGATTAAGTGTTCTTTTAACCCTTTACTACACAGATATAATTTTGAAACACTTGCAGTCAAAGTTGACCCGAATTAGACAGTCCCTGTATGAGATGTAAGATCAAGGTCTGCTCTGTTTGCTAATTGAATTAAATAATTTCCATTCCACATGTTTTGCCATTGTCAAAAAATCCTTATTCTTAACACCATTAATAATTCAATATTCACAAAATAAATAGTTCTTACATGACTATTCATGGCGTAAATAGGTAAGCGAGATCACAGATGTAGGCGAGGTTACAATGAGCCGTCATTCGTGTTGATGTTCTGAAAACAGTAGGTCAGTGTGTCGGCAAGAAAGGAATAGCCTCTGATATGCTACAAACACATCGATGATCATATAAGAAATAGTATCTAGATATATATCCTGTATATTAACATAAGAAAAATATCTTACGCTCATTTATTCTAAATCTGGAAACACAAAACTATTTATCGGACAACAAACTTGCTTATATTACAACGTACATGTACATGTACATGTAGTAGCGATGCCACAAATGAGTAAACGGCGTGATTCGGAGGTATTCACGAGTACGTCCCATAATTTGTAGTAAACTCGGATGGCTCGGTGTAATAAAACCATGGAATTGCTACTTAATTGCCCAGATTGACAAATGCGGTTCGACATCTGTCCAATATCGTCTTAGTTATTGGCCCAAATGCGCTTCCATAGGGATAAGGCGCGATACTCTTGGTGTTATTAAATACTCTTCGATTGTAAGGTGAGATTAATACGTTCGTCTCATGTATCCGGTGGATGTCTATCGCCTAGATGTCCCGAATGATCAAATTAACCCGGTTTATGTAAAGAAGATCAACATTTATCCTTCTGGAGCGAAATCTTGATCTACTGCACGTTTTCGTTTCGTTAAAAGTTTTGCCCGAGTGTTACATTGTAAATAGCATGAACCCTGGTGAGACACCAAGTATATGTGAAACCCCGCTAATGCGACCACTTAATAAACAGCCACTGATGTCGTCTAAAGCAGGTGGTTGCTTAATTGCAGGACGAAAGTTATGCAGAAAGCTCCTACAGGAGCTTTCTGCATAACGTTCGTCCTGCATTAAGCTACCACCTGCCTCTGCCACCCAGAATTATGCCCCGTTTTGGTGGTAGCATTAGCGGGTTTTACATGTATATGGCGTCTCATCTAAGTCAATTATGTTTACATATACAAGCCTAGTCGCCTTTAGCAAGCGAATCAGTTTTCTTTCATGATAAATTGGTACAAATTTGTTTTTAATTTATTGTATTGTCACGTGGAGGAGTGGTTTGCTGGTAGTTTGCGGAAAGTAGTGTAAATGCAGGTGCTGTGAATAAAAGCTGTGCAGACCATGATCAGATGATCGCTTCGCTGTAGTGACACTAGGCACACATTATTTAACATTTTCCTGTTCCATGTGTATTCCAAATGTCAATACCTAGCTACCTGTTAGAAATTAAAGAAACAGATATTTCAAATTTCATTACCAAACAGAGCAGACCCTGATCAGATATCTCCTATAGGAGCAGTCTAATATGGGTCTACTATATTTGCAAATGCGTTTAAATGAGGGAAATGGTGAACTCTTTTCATGCTAAACACGACCTGTCGAGTATTTAAAATAAACTTAAATTTATAGCAAGTAACTCGGCGTCTCATCAAGACTCATGTTGTTTGACGCTCGATCAATAGTCCTTAACCCTTAACCCATTCCCTCATAGGCTATTTAGATACAACCTCTTTGAATAAATCTACCGAAAAGGAGCATGAACTACAGAAAAGGAAAACTTTAGAATTTTGTAGTTTGAAACCATTGTGATGAATAGAGCATTTGCTCCCATAGGAGCAAATGCTCTTTTTATCACAATGGTTTTCCAAAGGTGACTTTTACAGAGGCGTCAAACGTCGTCAATATGAGGGAATGGGTTAAAAGTCGGAAAACGAGTTCAAGGTTATTTGCAAACAATGTAGACCCAGATTTGACCAGGATCTCCACCGTTTGTCATTCAAAATCCTCTTGCAAACTGTACCATTTCTAAATGTACATGTATGGCCTCTACCAATAGACAATGATGGACTATTCAACTCTGACAATTCATTGTTATAAGGGTTAAAAGTTTGATCGAACGAGACGTAAGTCAACATTACAACAAGTCAGGGATATAGCAGGGCATTTAGATTATATATCTTAACCCTTTACTCCATGAAAACGCCTTTTTACACATTTGCAAACAGAGTAGAGCCAGATCTGACGGCTCCTGTAAGATAATAATAATAATGATAATAATAATAAAAAAAATAATACATATAGTAATAATGATAATAGTATGAATAATAGTAGTATGAATAATAATAATGATAATAATGATCATAATAATGTTCTGTCTTTACCTCATACTCTCTAGTGCATTTACAAACAGAATAGAGAGAAACCCCCTGCAGAAGTTGCCCAATAGGCTCTGCTGTGTTTACTTATATGTTACACACCTGTCGCTCTGTTATATGTCAAGGCAATATGCTTTCTTCTTATATAACTTAAATACAAACATATCATTATTTATATTCAAAATAGGCGGAATTTTGCATAAATATTCACAAAGTAGGGGGTTAAACACCGTCAAATCGACTCCCTGCGAATAATGACTTCAGGGATGAGTTATTGTACTATGACACAATATATATCTATTATAAAACCCTTCCCTCTATTTGCGATTATACTTGCAATTGTAAACATATTGGATTTAACCCTTCGCTTGCTATTCAAGTCAATATACGTACCTGTAAATAGTGAAGACCCAGATGAGACAGCTCCTGCAGGAGCTGTCTCATCAGGGTCTGCAATATTTACAAGTTGATTGTGTAACCAGTGCACTCCACAGTAGTGATTGCACAGCGAAATACTTGTACACAGTGAAGATATATGTAATTATACAACAGGGCATGGGTAAAGAAGGAGAAATGCATTGTAAAATTCAGCAAGCGAAGGGTTAATAAACGAGACACCGAGTGATCTGGGTCTCATCAGGGTCCAAGCTGTTTGGCACTCAGGCAATTGTTTCTCTATAGCTAGTTCGACTCGGGCGTAGTCTTTGCACGATATCTAGAGATGAGCGGATATATATTTTATTACAGCTTGGTAATGGTGTATAGGACCAACGCTCCTGTATCACTGTTTGTAAGTCGTGACCAATAATATGAGAATTGTTTGTAGGGATGGCCACAGAGATAGCCCTTATATATAAGTATTGATCATCTACCATGCATCCACATAGATATAATCCAAATCTAGATTTTGGTTTCCACTGGTGAACATTACTATATACTTTGCCTCGGTGAACTTGACCTATATCTAGCACAGGCGAGAAAAGTTGGCTTTTGGAAGTGTTATTAGCTAAATGTTACTGCCAGAAAACTGTTTACGAATTGCTCAGGGGCATGAATTGATGAGGTTGTCATTGAAGCGAGATTGCATCCAATAAGTAAACGATAAATTGAGAACAACTTTGGTGTGCGTAATGGAATTTTTATAGACGGTTATACGAATGCCGAGATGAAACCGATATTTTGGCTACAAATTGTGAGAATTACGGATGGCAAGGAAATATTTCCCTCAAGAAAATTGTTAGACTCGTTTGCTACGTTTTGACATGATTATGCTATAGCAAAGAAGAATTGAGAACTTTTCATATTGACGACTTTTGACGACTCTGTAAAAGTTACTTTGTGAAACCATTGTGATAAATGGAGCATTTGCTCCTATAGGAGCAATGCTCTATTTATCACAATGGTTTCAACCCGCAAAATTCTAAAACAACATCCTTTTCTCTAGTTAATGCTCATTTTCGGTAGATTTATTCAAAGAGGCTGTATCTAAAAATAGCCTATGAGGTAATGGGTTAATGCAGGGTGAAGTCATGTAGAACCCAACCCCCACTTGGAGTTTTCTGTATGAAGTTCACCATGTAAGCTGTCACCCGTCTTTAAGACCAGTGATAATATTGAGTTTGTACCGTATATTTGTTAGAAAAACTTACTGGACTCTGCTAAAATGAAAAATAAAATCGATATACTATTAGGGTCGTTTTGAAATATAAGTTATCATTATTGTATCTCGTAGATCTATATCAATAATTGTATCTAATTTTTACTATAACGTTCTGTTCCTGAAAATATTGATACAAGCAATACATAGTATCATTATCATTTTCATTACATGTACATGTATGTACTGTCTTTGTTTGATGTTTCTAATGCCTTTATTATCATTATCATCATCATTATTATTTTTATTATATTGTATTATACTATTAAACTCGTCATTTGCATTGTAGTCGTCATTCTATTTGGGGTTTTATTCGTATTTTAAGCCACTCAACGGTGGGCATATAGTAATCGCATTGTCCGTCCTTCTGTCTGTCCGCTCTAACAATTCCTGTTTATGTGACTAGATAATTACAAGAGAACAAAATATCTTTTGTTCTCGTCAGTTTTATGTGGCTTATTTTCAGTTTGTGTGGCTATTTTGAACAAAAGAATAGCCACATACTCTCAATCCGTTAGAACGTCCGTCCATCCGTCCGTCCGTCCCAAATTTCGTGTCCCTTCTATAACGTTATTTTCTCACATACCTTCCCTTATCTCCGAGTTAAGATTCCCCGGTCTGTATCACGTGTAAGATCAATTTAGAACATATATGACGTCATACGTCATATATGACGTCAAACCATAGACACATGGATGTTTGTAAACATGTCATTTAAACGGCGAAATACACGGGTTTTTTTGCTATGTGAGAAAAATAATCTGATGCTCGTTGTCTTTTAAGATCACATGTTCCTAAACTCACTAAGAAAATGTTACTAAGCTCGCCAAGGCTCGCTTAATGACATTTTCTAAGGCTCGTTTAGGAAGATGTGATCTTAAAAGACAACTCGCAACAAATCCTCTATATCTGTGAATGGATTTCAAAATAACCTGGCACAAATGTTCACCACACAAAGACGATGTGCCGCGTTCAGCACCCTGGTCCATGTGTCAAAGATCAAGGTTATCCTTCAGGGTGAAAGGTCGTGGCATAGTGTTTCACAAAAACATATTTTTTATTTGAAAAAATGTGTGTCTTTACTACAGAAATTAAATTGCTGCAAGTAGCTGATGTAATGTATATTGACTACTTCAAATGAGCTATGACCCTAATGATATCTTGGAATCACAATAAGAGATTATACTAATTGATTTGTATTCAGGATATCATAGAGGTTTTTGTTAAAGTTGTGCAATATAATTGGCTCAATTATAACGTGTAACGCTTTGAAAGTTGTATTTTAAAAGTACATAGCATGTCCCATCGCTATTTAACGATATTGTCAATTCAGTATGAAAAACCTAAATTTACTACACAATTTTGAATGTCAAACAGTGCAGACCCTGACCAGATATGTCCTTTATGAGCCATCTTATCGGGGTCTACACTGTTCGCAAATGCAAGTATACTGGTTTTGCAACATTCAACGGCTAATTGTTAGCATTATAATGGCACATTTAAATCAATTATTTCTACAATGGTGCTTTAGTAAATACAATTATTGTGTTTTTGTAGTTTGCATTGATTCTTTACTTGAGACCGCAGCAACTTGAATGTCGAGAGTTGAACGCACCACTGTCGTAACTACAAGGTATGAGTAGAGATCTCGTGGTGACTATAGCAAACAGTTTGGATCCAGATGAGACGCCGAGTATCTCGGTATCTTATCAAGTGCCAGTTTGATAGTAAACATGAAAGCAAAATCTAGTTCAGGAAAACAGATATTGCAAATGCTTGTGAGGTTTAAATTGTATAATAACTACAGTTTTGCACCCAATCTCTGATATGTATATTTTCAAAATACAGTAGAACCCCTCTAATGCGACCACTTTATGAATAAACACGGATGTCTTTATAAGCAGGTTGTTGCTTAATGCAGGACAAAAGTAATGCAGAAAACTCCTCTAGGAACTTTCAGCATTACTTTTGTCCTGCATTAAGCTACCACCCGCATCTAGCTCCCAGCATTACACCTCTTTTAGTTGGTCGCATTAACCCATTCCCTCATAGGCTATTTTAGATACAACCTCTTTGAATCAATCTACCGAAAAGGAGCATTAATTAGAGAAAATGACACTTTAAGAATTCTGTAATTTGAAACTATTGTGATAAATAGAGCATTTGCTTCTAGAGGAGCAAATGCTCTATTTATCACAATGGTTTCACAAAGTGACTTTTACAGAGTCGTCAAAAGTCGTCAATATGAGGGAATGGGTTAACAGGGGTTTACTGTAGTTTGAATTATGATGAGTAACTTTGAAGTTTCATTAGGATTCAAATTGTTTGACAACCTGTTTCTTTTAAATGAAATGATAAACGTTAACAGAAAAAGGAGAGAAATATGTAGAGTTCAAGTACATGTAGACGAAATGTTCTGCCAAGGAGAATACACAGACGACGTTATAAACCCTTCGCTTGCTGAATTTTAAAATACATTTCTCCTTCTTTACCCATGCCCTGTTGTATAATTACATATATCTTCACTGTGTACAAGTATTTCGCTGTGCAATCACTGCTGTGGAGTGCACTGGTTGCACAATCAATTTGTAAATAGTGCAGACCCTGATGAGACAGCTCCTGCAGGAGCTTCTCATCTGGGTCTTCACTATTTACAAGTAGGTATATTGACGCGAATAGCAAGCGAAGGGTTAACTCTTTACTCCATAAAAATATACGTCTGTCTTCACCATTGCAAACAGAGTAGACCCTGAGCACATGGTTCCTGTAGGAGTCGTCTAATCAGGGTTTACACTGTTTGCTTATAGCGTTATGTAGATTGAACTACAGTATATGCCAAGGCCAAACCTTTCTGTGCTCATGTGCCATTATAAAACTCTACTAATCAATATTCATGACGTCATTATTTCTTACATGAATATTCATGAAGTAAAGGGTTAAGAAGTTTATGTCACCGCTTCTTTCATCCAGAATGCTTGTGCGTTATCGATTCATGTGTATGTTTTATTAGTCGAAAAGCCTTTTGAAGTTAATATTTGAATTGCATTTACGACGTGAAATGCACTCATGTGTTTCAAATTGAATTGCCCGTGTTACTTTGAGAAAATCAGTAAAATTGATTCTTATCGCGCAGAACGAATTGTCTACGAAAGCTTTGACCAGAAGCAATTATGATTCCTTCCGTTTCGTCATACGCCGTTTGAGAAATTATTGACCAGAAGTGGAACTGCAAATCAGGACATGCTCGTAGCTTCAGAGGTCCAGACAAGATGCGTAAATTAAAACAATTTCAAGAAAAGTTTCTTCATTTCTCAATTTCAATAATAATTTCTTTATTTATCCACCAAACCCTATGTTGGGGACACTCTTTAGAATAGCCTCGAAGGGATGTTTTGGAGAAAGGACGATTTTAGCATTTGAGTATACACCGTTATCAGTTGCCCTGGTAGTTAACATGGAATGGTTTACGAACATCACGAAGAGAACGTAGCATCTTCAATGTACAGTAAAACCTCTCTAGTGCGACCACTTAATGAATAAACATACCTGTCTTTATAAGCAGGTGATTGCTTAATGCAGGAAAAAAGTAATGCAGAAAGCTCCTCTAGTCCTGCATTAAGATACCACCTGCATCTAGCACGAAGAATTATACCTCTTTTAGGTGGTCGCATTAGTGAGGTTTTACTGTAATTCAAATACCCAAAAGCGACAGATAACGGTGCGTACTGAAGTACTAAAATCACCATTTCTCCACCAAACCCCACGCTGTGGCCACTCTTTAGACTCGCCTCTTCGAGACAATTCTAAAGAGTAGTCACAATATAAGGTTTGGTGGAGAAATAATGGATTTAATCTTGAAAATTCTTACATTTACACATATTGTCTGGTCCTCTGAACAGACAATTATAAATTGACGCCGAGCCGTCCAGTTATAGGTGGTAGTAATAAGCACACTTCTTACAAGTAGCCGTTGCAATTGCATAAAGAGACTTTGTCTTCTCTTTACTCACATACCTTTGTAAATATCCAAAGACATCTATTCATTCGTAATGCTATTTGTATCACATTATCTACAAGAGAACTTCTCTACAGTGACCAATCAATGGATATACAGTAAAACCCCGCTAATGCGACCCCCCTAAAATAGGTATAATTTTGGGTGCTAGATGCAGGTGGTAGGTAGCTTAATGCAGGACAAAGGCAATACAGAAAGCTCCAAGAGGAGCTTTCTGCATTACCTTTGGCCTGCATAAAGCAACCACCTGCTTATAAAGACAGGTATGTTTATTTATTAAGTGGTCGAATTAGAGAGGTTTTACTGTATTTGGATTTTCTTAATCCTTTATGTTACCAATTATGAATAGTTATGAAGTAAATAATGAGTATGTTATACTTTTGTATAGTGGTGTACAGTAAGCCCCCTCTAATGCGACCACCAATAACATATCTAGTTCCGAGTCTTGAAGGCAGGTGGTAACTTAATGCAGGATGCACGTTATAGGAGCTTTCTGCATTGCTTTCATCCTGTATTAAGCAGTCACCTGCTATTAAAGACATGTGTGTTTATTCATATAGTGGTTGCTTTATAGTTTATTTACTCGTAACTGTATCAACAGGAAGTTTTGGAATGGTTATGGAATCGGATCTATAATATTTCATCTGCAAACAGAGTATACCTTGATCAAACAGCTCCTACGCAGACTGTCTGATCTAGGTCTGCTCCGTGTGCAAAGACATTAAAATGCCCATCTATGAGGTATAAATGGACTTCTCCCATAACTATTAACTTGATAGGGAGTGTTTTAGTCAATGACAACTTAGCGCAGACACAAAGTATTGCTACATAGTGTATGGTCATACATGTACATGTAAGAGAGAAAACCTTATTCATATTTCCAGACGTTTGTTTCTAATATATTGTTCTGTCGCCATTTCAAATAACAGGGGAATCGTTTTTCTGCTATTAATAGTGGGTATTAATATTTTAATTCCTTCCAGGATATGTGAGAACCGGCTGACAGTTACAAATGTGTTTATGAAGGGAAAATCAATTCAAATCGATGCTGTTTATGGCTCAATGTTTGTTTGCCTTGTCTTACTGATGGCTGTACATGTAGTACTGTCATTTGCAAACAGCTTGCACCCAGCTGAGACGCCAAGTGGTCATTGGATGATGACCCACCAGGATCCACGGTTATATACAGCTTCTGAGTCTGAGTTGGAGATCATTCTCAACTATCTGATTGGTCAGGTGCTTGGGAATGATATCAGACTCGAGCAAAACGTTTTATAACCTCGGGGCCATGGCGGATCCAAATTGTTGTATACTAGATCATTAGGTTCGAAAAAGCACGAACGAATTGGTTGATACTACAGTAAAATCTCTCTAAACCGGACGTTAAAGTTGGTATAGTTATCGGTCTTGGAGACAGGTGGTAACTTAATGCAGGATGAAATTCATGCAGAAAGCTCCTAGAGGGTCATTCTCCACTAATGTACCATATCCAGCGTTAAATGATTTAACTCATTCCCTCCTAGACTATTTATAGACCCAACCTCTTTGAATTAATCTACCGAAAAAGATCATTAACTATAGAAAAGGAACATTTTAGAATTGTGTAGTTACGAAACCATTGCGATATGGAGCAAATGCTCTATTTATCACAATGGTTTCAATAAATGAGATGTACCGAGGCGCAAAAATGCGTCAATATATAGGAGAGAATGGTTTAACTCGGCTCATGCAAAGCGTGTCTTAACTGACATTAAAATTTGCAAGCAGACTGGATCTAGACGAGTCGACGAGTTACTTGGCATCTCATCAGGATCAAGGCTGTTTGACACCCTATCGATAGTTTCTCAAACGTTTGATCGAATCGGAAGTCAATGTACAGTTCAACAAATCAGAGATTAGACAGACATTAAGTGTTCAGCATGCACTTTCTCTTCCCGGTAGGACCAATTACTCGTAATGTGCATAGCTGATTAACTACACATGAGCTTTTTGTATGATCTTAACTTAACATTGAGTAGCCACCTGCAAAAAAATACCTAAATACGTCTTTACTAAAAATCCAGTTTAGAGAGGATTTACTGTACTCAGCTTAGCAGAACAAGCATCGCAACACTATTATTCAAGGATCAAAAACAATCTGCACCAACGCGTTTTATTTTGTATTAATCATTTACCCAATGAACGTGTAATTAAGAAATAATAACATCATGAATATTTATTAGCTGAATTTTTGTAACAATTGTATTTTTTTCAAGGGAATGTTTACATGACAAAATATGTAGAATACAATCTGTATCATGTGAAAAGCAAACAGAGTAGACCCAAATCAGACGGCTCCTATGGGAGCCGTCTGATCTGGGTCTACTCTGTTTGAAAAAATGTGAAAAGGGCGTTTATATGATGGGAATGGTTAAACAAATTACAGTTATGTTCCGTTTTACAGACTTCTAGAATCGTCATTTATACAAACATTGTCCTTGATCCTTTATTTTGATCAAGAACGTTTTGCGTAAGAAATAATATCATCAATGCTATTTGTTAGTTGAATATTAACACAGACGGTGGTGGCTGTGGCAGACACTGTAGAATCCGATTTATATAAATTCTGAAAGGGGGTGATCCCCGAGAGCAAAAATTACAACACAAAAAGAGAAAATTGCAGACTCGGTTTTATTAGCCTAAAGTGAATATAGCAACTGCTGTTCAAATGGTTCCTACAGGAGCCACCTGAATAGGGTCTACTCTTTTTGCAACGTCTTTAAAATACGTCTCTATCAGGTAAAGGGTTAAAGAGCTGTATGAAAATGTCACCATTCGTGTTATGTGTTCAATAAACGGTTTGAGTAGTTTTTGAAAGCTCTCATTATCTGTCAGTTCCCAGACATGTGTCCGCTTGAATAATATATGCGATTATATGTGGGTGTTTTGAAGCCAGACTGTTGTTTGTAGAACACTTCTAGGTGACATTTAGAGCTTTCGCTATTTTCTACCCAGCTCTTATCGTGCTAGATGCAGCCAGATTATCATTTACAAACAGCTTTGATTGAGATGAATAACTCTGTGTCTCATCAGAACCCAAAATGGTTGAAAAAGTAAAACCCTTCTAAACCTAACGGTCAACTTAGTATAGGTACTGGTCTGTACGACAGGTGGCAGCTTAATGTATATCGGCAGTAGGAGCTTTCAGTTTGTCTGTCATTATGCCTAAACTATTTTATTTCTTTTTACTACAATTCCGGTTAACATATTACCCTCTAGTGACGCATTGTGCGCCTCTATAAAATTCACATTGTGAAACTATTGTTAAACATAGAGCATTTGCTCCATAGGTTTCAATACTACACAATTCTAATATTCTCCTTTTCTATAGTTAATGCTCCTTATCGGTAGATAAATTAGAAAAGGTTTCGTCTAAAAATAGCCTAGGAGGGGGTTTACTGCACCACTAGGGCAGAAGCAGGTAATTATCACAATAGGCCATGGTTGTAGCAGACATGTTATTTACAGCAGAATGTAGACTAATGTGATTAGCACTCCTGATGATCTCAATGCGCTTCCATACCTACACATCAGGGCTATGTTTGCTTAACTATTTTGGCGCCAACTTTAAAAGTGTCGTCTGCAATAATAATTTCGTATTAAATACAATTCTAAACTAAATAATAAATATATATTAGTAAAACATTTGTTTTTAAAATCCTGTATGCTTTGGCTAAAATAATACAGAAAACAGTGAAGTCCCAGGTCAGATGCCGCCTTGAAAAGGCGGCATCTAACCTGGGACTGCACTGTTTTCAATGGTGCCAACAGGCGACATTGGCGCCGAAAGAGTTAAACTATATTTGCTTAACCAATTAGTCCATGGATGCATGTATACATAAACGAAATGATGACATCATGATTATTAAATGAAACTTTGCAATGGCAATAACACATTGTTTTTGTTCCGAAGCAGAAACATGAGAATCCGTCCAGATCTATATCATCCAATACGTAAACAGAACAGGCCCTAATTAGACGACTCTTATAGCTCTCATTTGCAAAGGGTTACGAAGGCGAATTTATGGAGTAGATAGTAAAATCATTTTAACATGATATGATAATTCTTCGCTTTATTTATTAAATAATTATGTACCCAATAAATACACATTCTGGCGCCTTTGGAAACAGGGTAAACTAAATCAGACGGCTTCCTGTTTGAGTTGTCTGATCAGGATCTGCTCTGTTTGCTGGTGATCTAATTCTACAGTTTCAGCCATAGTCAATCATTTATGTGCTCAATTGCCAATTATAACATAACCCCCTAGTTGGTACAGTAAAACCCCTTGTAAACCGGAATTATAGTAGAGAAGAATTTAGATTCTTTAGGCAGGTGTCTGCTCAATGCAGGGTGAAAGTCATGCAAAAAGTTCCGAGAGGAGCTTTCTGCATGACTTTAATCCTGTATTAAGCTACCGCCTGTCTTAAATACCGGCATTTATAAAGTCAGTATTCTTACATGTATATTCATTAGCTAAAAGGGTGATTAAGCATGCATTTGTAACGTTCCTTTGATAAAGAAAACACGTCTGCGATAGTCATTGTCTAAGATCATAGCCCATATAATATGCTTTTGTTCTCCAGATAATGCAACTAACGTTTACATGTGTGATATGATTTGATGTACAGTAAAACCTCTCTGAACTGGACGTTTAACCCTTTCCTCCATAAATACGCCTTTCTATGTCTCTGTAATAGTCACTTCTGGAAACCATTGTCATAAATAGAGCATTTGCTCCTATAAGAGCAAATGTTCTATTTATCACAATGGTTTCAAACTATAAAATTCAAAATGTTTCCTTTCCATTAGTTAATGCTCCTTTTCGGTAGATTTATTCAAAGAGATTATATCTAAAAATAGCCTATGATGTAATGGGTTAACTTTGTATCAATGCCGGTCTATAAGACACATGGCAGCTTAATGCAGGGTGAACGTCATGCAAAAAGCTCCTTCAAATGTTTCAGTATCTGAACACGATAGTGGCACTAGTTCCCTGTCGAATTATACATGTGTAATGCAATCTTTTCAAATCGGTATTCTGCATCCGTACTTAAGCATAAAGGACTGTTGAAAGGCTTTTCAGGTTTCAATACTTCAAAAGGAAAAAAAACTTTGGCAAACCATGTTTCTCATAAATTGAAACATGTTGCATTTTCTGCTGCAGTACGAAAACATTTACACATTTACACGTTTCCATACCTTTTCCTTTGGGACTATTTCATTATTTCTATGGCGTAGTGACTTCGCTTTAATCTTGTTTCAATATATGTAATTAACCACTGTGAATGATTGATCTTAATTACAGTCTACAAAGTAAAGAAGAAGCTTTGGCTTCATAGATTTTAGTGTTACGAGAAGGGCCTTTGAAACTTGTCAGTCTATAATTACTTATCGAGAACACGAAACAATGAATAATTTACCTCATTAATATCCATGTAAGAAATAGTGCAATCATGTATATTAATTAGATTTTTATAATGTCCGAAACTGTAGAATCATATCTATATAATTCCCCCAGCAAACAAATCAGACCCTATAGACAGATTTCTTCTACATGGATCCAAGGTTATAAAAAATCCGAATCTCAGTCTGAGATCATTCTCAAGTATCTGATTGGTCAGATTCCGAGCAAGCTGAAACTCTGACTAATCAGATGCTTGAGAATAATCTCAGACTCAAGCAATAGTTTTTATAACCACTAGGCATGAACCGTCTGATATGGGCCTATACTCAATGGTGTTATAGGTGTAGCTATGGAGTAAAAGGTAAATGAAGAACACGGGGGATTTGTTACCTATCTGGGTTCAATTCCATGTGATGAAAAATTTAAGTTAAACTCGCATCTATCGCTTTTAAACACAGCTTACAAAGAATAACAAAGCCTAGATATGAATGCAAGACAGACGGTGTGTCTCACGGTACGTATATTCTGGCATACCTAAGAAACACCTCAATACGTTACGATTATCATGCTCGGCACGACTGTTCAGGATTTAATTTGCTTCACACAAGGTCTAGCGTTTCTCAGTAAGTAATATGCAGCGTATTAAACGGTTAGAAGACATAATTACTCAAGTTAATAATGATTAATTGCTAGGTGCCTGCTATAAATGTACTTACTCAGATCCTTTTCATTACCCTTTCAACGTTTTAGTGTTTCACAGTGAAAAGGCGTGCCAATGTGTAACTGTATTTTAGAGTTCTCTCAGTATGAAAACAGAGGTCCAGATAAGATGTGTAAATTAAAACATTTTTAAGAATAACTTCTTTATTTCTCCACCAAACCCTATGTTGTGACAATTTTTAGGATCGTCTCAAAGAGATGATTCTAAAGAGTGGTCACAGCATAGGGTTTGGTAGAGAAATTACAATGTTAGTTCTTGAGTATGCACCTTTATCGTTTGCCCTGTGACAGGCTTAAAATTTTAGAGGATTTTGACAAACAGTGCATACCCTGATCAAAATGTTCCTCTAGGGGCCCTCTGATCTTGGTCGACACTCTTCGTAGATGTCAGTTCATTGATGTCCCGTGTTCTATGGGACAAATAACTAAATTGTATCTAAGTGACAACAATAAGCTGTTAAGTCGAATGTTAAAGTGCATGTCTGGTATCGAGATTGTGTTTATCATTTAGCCATTTGAACACATGTATTAGTATTGCCCTCTGATCAGGGTCTTCACCGTTTTGTCAAATTCATCTGTAGCAAGTTATATCAGTCCATATTGAATCGATGGTTAAACAGTGATAGAACACTGCACTGTGAACTTATTTTATTTCTCTTGCTGAATTTTAAAATACATTTCTCCTTCTTTACCCATGCCCTGTTGTATAATTACATATATCTTCACTGTGTACACGTATTTCGCTGTGCAATCACTGCTGTGGAGTGCACTGGTTGCACAATCAACCTGTAAATAGTGCAGACCCTGATGAGACAGCTCCTGCAGGAGCTGTCTCATCTGGGTCTTCACTATTTACAGGTTGGTATATTGACGTGGATAGCAAGCGAATGGTTAACTGTTAACCTTTTCCTCTACTAGTCAATTTGATCAATGCCCGGGCCCGATGAGACGACGCGTAGCTCCGTGTCGCATTAGAATCAAAATGGCTTGGCATTAGAATTGTTTGGTTATAGAAAAAGACAAGGCACCTATAATGTACTTTTCCTTGTACTCCACATATATGCCTCGTAGCGTCTTCACTAAAGGAATACAGTAAAACCCCTCTAATACGACCACTTAATAAATAAACATAGATGTCTTTATAAGCAGGTGGTTGCTTAATGCAGGACAAAGGTAATGCAGAAAGCTCCTCCTTTTGTCCTGCATTAAGCTACCACCTGCATCTAGCACCCAGAAGTAGTCCTCTTTTAGGTGGTCGCATTAGCGGGGTTGTCCTGTAGACCATTGACCAGACAGCTCAGTTTTAGGGAATAATGTAGATCTAATTTTATAATTTCAACCGTTGCCAAATTTCCCAATTTCCCATGTTCGTGTGACATTATTAAATGTTTATTATTAATGCTCATGCTGTTATTTATTAACTACATCACGAGTATACAACGAGTGAAAGTTAAACCATGAAGCGAGGCAGTTCATTCCCAACAGACTTATACAGTATAACCTCTCTTAACCGGAATTCTAGTAGATAAGAATTTAGATACTTTTAGACAGGTGGCTGCTTAATGCAGGATGAAATTCATGCAGAAAGCTCCTCTAGGAGCTTTCTGCATGACTTTCACCCTGCATTAAGCTGCCACCCGTCTCCAAGACCGATATTCATACTAAATTTAACCGCCGGTTAAGAGAGGTTTTACTGTACTTGGTGTTAGCTCTGTTCAGCGCATTCTATAATCCAAATACAGTCACTCCTTCCTGCACACCCGTCTACTACGTGTGATTTATTGCCATGGAATAAAGTAGTAAAGTTGTTTATTATTTGTTTTTCTCATGAAAAGAAGAATATATGCTCTCTGTGTTTTAATCAAGTATCGCCCTCTTTTCGACTGGCAATACTTTGTGTTCAACAAGGAAGATTGATGGCTCGTAATTGATTTGTTTCGCGTGTTTGTTTGAACAACGGAACGACCGGATTTCAATTATCATGGACTAACCTGATTACTAAGGCCACGCTCTAGTCACTCAGAATAGCAATAAGAAAGAAGATAGTAATAAAGTATTATCAGGGAAATCAGGCTGGAATATTTTAACCCTTTACTCATTTACCCCATGAATATTCATGTGAGATAATATTATAATGATGTCATGAATATTAATTAGATACAGTAAACCCCCTCTAAACCGGAATTCTAGTAGAAAATGATTTAGATATTTTAGGCAGGTGGGTGCTTAATGCATGGTGAAAGTCATAAAAGCTCCTAGAGGAGCTTTCTGCATGACTTGCACCCTGTATCAAGCTCCAATCTTTCTACATTTAACGTCTAGTTTGGAGGGGCTCAACTGTACTATTTTTTAAGATGGCACATGAACATGGGGATGTTTGTCAATGACAGAAACATCTTAGTATACATAAGCAAACAGAGCATACCCTTATCAGACAGATCTTGTAAGAGTCGTCTGATCTGGGTCTACTCTGTTTGAGAAGGTGTAGAAAGGCACATTTATTGGAGTAAAGGATTTTACTATAATTGTTTATTAGATGTATGCGTACAAATATAACTGTTGACCATTACAGTGCGGGACATAGGTCACTGATGTCCTTTGCAAACAGTGTAGACTCAGATTAGAGGACTCCTAATGGAGCCCTCGCATCAGGGTTTGCACTCTTTTTTTTCTTTTTTTTAATCGTTTATTATCCCCGTAATTGGTGTATGAGGGTCGGGGAACCATCCCTCTCTACACCTCACAAACACATATAACATGTTATATTATATACACATTTGAAATATTATAAATGTTTGCTCAAAGAGTGAATTTAAAACATTTACAGGACCCTCAAATACCAAAGGGGATAAATAAAAACAAAAGGGACAAAAACAAAAGAAAAAACTGAAAAAAGAGCTTTGCAAATAAAGGAAAAAAGATAACAAATAAAACCTCTGTGGCCAGTATATTTTAGTGTTAAAGATCTTTTTGTTGTTTGCTACAGGTTTGCACTCTTTGTCATGTTACAGTTTTTTTCTGTAAAAAGGTGCCTAAGTATTCATCATAAGCTTGAACTGTTTGAAGTTTGAAATAATCGACTTGAAAATTAAGCATAATTGTGAGGGTTAAACCCATTCATTGGTCCATGACAGAGGAGTCCTGCAAAATATATACAGTAAAACCTCGATTATTCGAATTTTCTGTATAAAAGAATTTAGATACTTTTAGGCAGGTGGCTGCTTAATGCATGGTGAAAGTCATGCAGAAAGCTCCTAGAGGAGCTTTCTGCGTGACTTTCACCATGCATTAAGCTGCCACCTGTCTTAAAGATCGGTAATAATACGTATTTTAGTGTTCGAATAATCGAGATTTTACTGTATGTATTGCTGGCAGCATTTGACATGTATTGGTACAACACACATTACAGACGCATATTAGAGGACTCCGTGAGCAACCATGTGGCATGGATCTACTTTGTTTTTTCTATGCACCATTTATATGATAGATGGTTTTATGTTTACTCCATCAATGTCCATGTGAGAAATAATCACAATATGAATAGTGTTGCATAAAACCCCTTTTCTGCTTTCCTGTGTTCATTTAATTGTTCAAAACATAACCATAACGATACGCTACTGTTTTGACGGTTCGTATCGATTTTATCGATATACCGGGGTTCTGTTAAAACTCTGTAGTACTCGCGTCTACTGTTGACAGTTGGTTCCGCAAGAGGAAACTGTATCGCTGAATAATGGACTCTTAGTTTTTCCTAATTCTATCATAGGAACCTAGATGCATTAAGATATTCATGTGTGTATTAGATTTTAGTTAGCTAATATCAAGGTGAACAGTAAGTAACTTAATTACTCTAAGCGGTAGGCGGCTAAACCTAAGCAGTAGGCAGCTAAACCTAAGCAGTAGGCGGCTAAAGCCCCTCTGGGGGCTTTCTGCATGACTTTAAACCTCGCTTATATTTAACCCATCCCCTCTTATTGGCGCCTTTTGACGCCTTCATTAGTCAATTTTAAAATCATTGTGATAAATAGAGTATTTGCTCCATAGGAGCAAATGCCCTATCTATCTCATTGGTTTTCAAGACTATACATTTTTTTTTATAGTAAATGCTTCTTTTCAGTAGATTTATTCAAAGAAGTTGGATCTGACAGTAGTCTAGGAAGGAAGGCGTTAACCTCGCCTGACTTCGAGAACCCAAAATTATACTTCTTTTTAAGAGTTTCTTGTATGGAAGGTTTACTGAATATTGTCCATCTTGCTTTTACTAATCGCAAAGCGCGAGCTGTCTTGCATTTAAAGATGAACAACAATAATGTTTTTCAAAATTCTTTATTTACAGTAAAAACCGTCTTACCTGGAGTTCGAGTGGAGAAAAATAGATACTTTTAGGCATATGGCTGCTTAATGCAGGATGAACGTCGTGCAAAAGGAGCTTTTTGTATGACTTTTACTCTGCATTAAGCTGCCACCTGTCTCCAAGTCCGATATTTATACTAAATTCAATATCCGGTTTAGAGGGTTTGTTTCTGTACTTCCGATTCGTTCTAGCTTTCGGTGATATTATTGACCACGTGTCAAACGGCTTATAAACACTGAGTCAGAGCCTTAACTTCTCGCTACTGATACAAACTATATTGTCCGAGGGGAACTATTGGGTTATGGCGAACAAAAGGGGATATGTGATAGCAGCTGATCGGTGGTATTTTTTTTTAAGTTCACCATGTTTTATCCTATGGTTAAATTAACTTTAAATTTCTAATTCTAGCACAAAACAGAAGACGATATTAACTTTCCAAACTGATGGTTCTTCTTGCCATTTTGTTGGAATTACAAACATTTTATGTATCGTGTTATTTTCTCAGGGAGAGGCATATAATGGGCGTTTATGTAGATACTAGCGTACATGTTTTTATTTATGTACATTGGATACTGTGACTCGACGTCTCATCTGGGTAAAGCTTTTTAGTTGAGTCTGATTTTGTTCCCCAGCTTTTGATTGGTCAGATTTGAGCCCTTGGCTCAAATCTGACCAATCAAAAACTCGAGAACGAACTCAGACTCAACTAAAACGTTTTATAAGCATGGACCCTGATCTGTTTGTAACTGTCGATACGATCGCTCTTATCATGATCAGTGTTAATAAAAAGGTAAAACTAAACATTGACTAAAGTATATGATTGTTATATTGCGTTGTTAAAGCTATCCTAATTTGGCCTTTCATTTATTGAATACATGAATCTTAAAAAAAGCAGGTGGTTGTTTAAAGCAAGGCGAAAGAATGCAGAAAGCTCCTATAGGCGGTTCTCTTGTCATCAGGCTATTTTATGTATCCACCGTGTATCCTTTATCCTTTTGAATGTGTGCATGGTGTCTATGGGATTGTGTGCGGATGGTACTTGCGTGTTTTGGCGCGCTCGTCATTTGCTGTGATTCGGTGCTTGTGGAGTTCCTTGCTATCCATCACCATCTGGCGCTGTGTGACCAGTTCAGTGTCGCGGTGCCATAGACGAAACCAAAATGACGCAATACTTTTCAATAAGTTTTTTTTTCATGATTTTATATGAAACTTATGGCGTCACAACTTGTCTATTGTTTTTGACTGTTTTTATATACTTAGGTTTAACGGCTCTGTAACACAATCCGATGTGCTTTCCTTTCGGTGATAACCAGGCAAAGTTCTGTACAGTTTGTATGTTTTTGGGGGCGCCTGCGCACTTCTCCTGTCTGACCCTTTTGTTCATTGTTTGTGTTTGTTGATTTATAAAGGATTTACTGCATAATATGTAATCCTTCTAGGGTATTTTACAGTTGGTCATATATCGCCAATAATTAATTAATTATGGATAAGAATTAGGCTATCTCAAGTGGGGACATCGGCTGATCTGACACAAAATAGTACATGATATCACAACCACAAAGCTGCACTCCATTCATGTCTTTGGTGGTGATGGTGGTGGTGGCGGTTGCGGCGGCGGTGTGTGTGTATGTGGGGGGGGGGGGGGGGCAGGGGGATAACTGTAGCAAACCGCTCAGAAGTTTGATTTAATGGTATGAATAAACAATGGTGTCTTTAAAACCAGGTAGTTGCTAGATACAGGATAAATGTTATACAGTTAGATACCGCCTGAAGTAGACCTCGTAGTTGGTGGTCGCTCTGGATAGGTTTAGCTGTCCAACGAAACCTATTTGAAACATTCCCGATGGCAAAACACACCGCCATGCAGCAAGTTAGAAAGGACTATGGTGTATCCTATTCTGCAATGCAGTCGATTGAAGATTGAGCCCTTTCCCTGTTCTGTTTATTTTGAATTTCAATACCTACTGAATATTCATGTGCAAAATAGTTATAATGAAATATGAAAGGGAGATATTGTAGTCATTTTAGAAATGAAAGAAATAGGTTTTTCAGATTTCACTGACAAACAGAGCAGACATTGATACGGTATTTGCAAATGCATGAAAACACGTTTATATGAAGGACAGGGTTAATCAGATCGTCCTTGAGTATATATCACGGCGCACTGAACACATCAATATCTAAATCCACGTGCCTCACATGGTTCAGTTTCCTGAAGCCGGGCTGCAGACATTTCCAATTGCATGCAGCAGATATGGCATTGTCCTTGGAAATGTAAAAATATGAATTACAATTTCATTGCATAATTCAAACTTCCATGTGCATGTGCATATTTATAAGACATAGACTTGTTTCAATCAACTTTGCTAAGATTTTACTGATAACTTGTTTTATCGCTAATATCTGAAATATGCCGAATGTTCTGTTATTTAAATATAAATAGCATTGTATTTGGCAGAACACTTTCCATGGCATGTGAAGCATGATCATCTTCTGCAGAAATTTTGATGCGTTCACTAATGACATTTACACACCTCCATACCTTCCCATGGGAGTTTATTTCTGTGACTGTATTGCTCCGCATAGTTGATCTCAAACTTTAACCTTTGTCATGTTTCCTACTCAGTCCCTCATTTTTTGCACTGTTTACTTTCTTCCCATTGGTGCAATGATTTGAGGAACTATTGACCGAGTGTGAAACAGCTTGGATCCTGATCAGACACCGAGTTACTCGGGTCTCACCAGGACGCAAGCTGTGTTTAAATGCGTGTCAAGACGCACTTAGCATGTCTCCAGTTAAGGATAGTATTTTTATGATTGGTTCTTATTAACCCACGTGTTTCGTACTGCGTACTTCCGTGATTGTGATAGAGATATACAGTATAACCTATCAAAACCGGAATTTGGATGAAGCACAATTTAGATCTTATTATGCAAGTGGCTGCTCAATGCAGTGTGAAAGTCATGCAGACAACCCCTTTTGGAGCTTTCATGGCGTCTTTCACCCTGTATTAGGACGCCACCTGTCTAAAAGATCAGTACCGATACTAGTTTGAACATCTGGTTTAGAGGGGGTTTACTGTACCTGTCATCGTCTTTACTCTACTAAAGAATCTTGATTGCTTGGCGCAAAATTATTGTAACTACAGTAAAACTTCCCTATAGCGGCCACAAACTCACATCAAGTAGTTTATGTTAAAGACAGGTGGCTGCTTAAAGCAAAGTGAAAGTAAAACAGAACGCTCCTATATGAGCGTTCTATTTTACTTTTGCCTTGCTTTAAGCGGCCACCTGCCTAAATACGAACTAATTAACACAATTTAGTGACCGTTATAAAGAGGTTTTACTGTACATTCTTTAATATCTAGTATTATTTGCAGCATTGTAGTCTTCCTTGCTCATAGCAGCAGGTAAAGGTGCGTATCAAAATACTAAAAATCATCATTTCTCCACCAATTTTTATGTTGTGACCACGCTTTAGAATTGTCTCTTGAGAGATGTCACAGCATCAGATTTGGTGGAGACGTAAACAGGTAATTCTAAGAAATGTTTTATTCCACACATCTTCTCTGGACTTCTGTTATTACTACTGCAGAACATGGCCTGATTAGTATGTCAAACAGCGTCTTATCTGGGTACAAACTGTTTGCAATGTCTTCACTGTGTCGACGTGTACATGTAAAACCCCTCTAAACCTGACGTTAAATTTGGTATAAATATCGGTCTTGGAGACAGGTGGCAGCTTCATGCAGGGTGAAAGTCATGCAGAAAGCTCCTCGAGGAGCTTTCTGCATGACTTTCACCCTGCATGAAGCAGCCACCTGCCCAAAAGTATCTAAATTCTTCTCTACTAGAATTCCGGTTTAGAGGGGTTTTACTGTATATTGTAGTTATACTAGTCAATCAAATAGTGTTTGGATTGGCAAATAAAGGTGCTACTCTTGAGAAAATATTTCCTTCACACATTTTTTCTTTTCCCTGTTAGTTAATGTGTTGGATGTTGTTGCTCGTTTTGCCTTTCCTTAAAATTAAATCAACAAATAAAACCACGAGACAGCAAAAACAAAACACACTGGCAAGAAATGAATGTCAAAATGAGGCGTTGGTTCAATCACCCAGTGTTTTATTATCCAGGCTGCTGGTTAATCCTCCGATAAGGGGGAGCCAATGCATTATACTGACCAGTGAAAAGGTGTGATTGTTGTTGACTAAAGAATTGTTTCAGTATTTGAGGAATAAACTAAGTAGTAGAGCCTTTAAAAAATGTAGGTAAGACGCGCTCTGATATCTCAACACTTATTATTTCTCAGCTAACCCCAGTATTACTGCTTCTCATTACAGGCTGCTCTAATGAGAAGCAGTTAATAAGAGTGTTGCGTAGAAATATAAAACATACGTCACAGCTTATATTACACATGTTAGATGTAAACCAAATACGTGGTGGTAATATTAATCGGGAGACAAGCAGAGTTTTGTGATACATGTAAGATGCCAAACCTAGTATTGTTGCTACTCATAAGATCGCTTCTCCGGGGCGATTCTAATGCGTAGCAGCAATATAGAGTTTGGCAAAGAAATATGAAAGAAATACTGTACTTAGATTATGTGAATACTCCTCCTTCTACAGCTTAACCCTTTCCCTGTTCTATGTTTATTTCAAATTTCAATACCTACTTACATGTAATATTTATGGACAAAATAGTTACAAAGAAATATGGAAGGTGGAACATTGTAGATAGTTTAGTAAGTAAAGAAACAGATCTATCAAATTATTTTACCAAATAGAGCAGACCCTGATCAGACGGCTCCTCTAGAAGCCGTCTGATCTGGGTCTACTCTGTTTGCAAATGCGTGAAAACACGTTTATATGAGGGAAAGGGTTAATTGACTACCACGCATTCATGTAATGACTAGACAAATGTTGTTTTATCATTTTCTCTGGTACTCTCTGTCATTTCAGCGATCCATTTTGGTATTATATTCGTGATTATGCCAAAACACACATACAGCACAGTAAAGTATAATTATCCGAAATGCTACTTAATGTTCGTGATAAGAATTCATTTGAATTACGGCATGTTGGATCGTCTTGATACTTCCACAGAAGTACAATAACACCTGTCTATGATGACCATTCAGTAAAATACAGGTAGGAGATATAATTTACCCGACGAATTTTCATATACATATACAAAATGATGGGGTTGTTTTTTTATTTTTTAATATTAACTAGATCGCTTTTATTGGCTTTTAGCAAGAGACAGCAGAATCAGATATATCTATATTATCTCATTTAGCAAACAGAGAAGACATGGACAGGCGCATTAACACTTTCCCTCATATATTTTAAACGCGTGTTCACGTCTGATCAGGTTCTGCTCTGTTTGCTAATGGAATTTGAATTATCTGTTTCTTTGTTTTCTTAAATGGCTACAATGTTTCACCTTCCATATTTCATTATAACTATTTTGGCAATGCATATTGAGTAGGTATTGAAATTTGTAATAAACATAGAATAGAGAAGGGGTTCAGTAGGTAGGGGCCTATTGAAGGGGTTCAGGTATTGAAATTTGGAATAAATGAAGAATAGGTACAGTAAAACCTCTCTTAACCGGCAGTTAAATTTAGTATGAATATCGGTCTTGGAGACAGGTGGCAGCTTAATGCAGGGTGAAAGTCATGCAGAAAGCTCCTCTAGGAGCTTTCTGCATGACTTTCACCCTGCATTCAGCAGCCACCTGCCTAAAAGTATCTAAATTATTATCTACTAGAATTCTGGTTAAGAGAGGTTATACTGTAAATGGTTAAGCATATAATGCAGTCACCTGCATTAAGCTACAACATGTTTAAGTTCTTTAAATGTCATTAAGTGACCACATTTGAGAGGCTATGCTGTAAGCACAAAAGAGAGATTTGAATGCATATTGATGACGACATTCTGTGTTTGTCAAACAAAAGGACAAGACGACAAGACATCTATTTCCAATGATGTTGTTTGTTTGTTGATACAAACGACGTTTTAAATGGCGCTAAATGTATATAGGAGTCACAGTCCGTCTGATGGTCCGTTTGTTCGTTTCTGGATGATGCACTTGTAGTTACATGTACAACCTTTCAGATAATTCTTTGCCGAGTTATGGTTCCTTCATCATTCAATATATAACTTTATGACATGCACCTGTGTGGGGATATTGGTGTTTGTTGTTGTACAGGTAGTAGGTATGGACAGATCAGACATTTGTTTTAAAAATTAAAACATAACATATTCTATAAAATAGTATTGCATAAATATGCTGTCTCTGCCGTGTCACCATTTTCATATATCAATAATTAAAATGAACAATTTCCTGTTTGCACTTTGAAAACAATATTCTGTTCCAACAGTAGTTTTAATTGCTTCAGCTGCAAAACAGATTTGCATTGACAATGAAAATGTCATATTTGAATAGGAAACATGTGTTTTCGAGTTATTTATTTCATCATCAAATGCAAGCATATCCCTTATCCAACTTACCGCCATTTTACTCATGTAGTAGCAAGCAGTTTAGATCCAGATGAGACCAGCGGTCCAGATAAGATACGTTAAGTAAAACATTTTCAAGAATAACTTCTCTATTTCTCCATCAAACTCCATGTTGTGACCACTCTTTAGAATTGTCTCTTCGAGACGATTCTAAAGAGTGGTCACAACATAAGGTTTGGTGTAGAATTGATGATTTTAGTATTTGAGTATTCACCTTTATATGTAGCTCTGTGAGACATCGAGCAACTCAGTATCTCATCAGGATTCAAACTGTGTGTTACTCAGTCTGTAGTGTCTGAAAGAAAATGTGCGAATCGGATGTACCCGATCTAAATATTAGCTGACTTTATTTTTCAGTTCTGTTAAGGGTTGGCACATATTAATGGGACAGACATCAGCCATTTATGAATATTAATGTTGTAAGTTATTACATCATATATATTAATTACCTGTATTTTTATAGTGATATATGGGAACAGGAATGTTTGGTTGTAGCAGAAACTGTATATATAATCCGATCTATTTTATACCATAAACAAACAGAGGAGAATCTGATCAAACGGCTTCTACAAGAACCGCCTGATCTGGGTAGACTCTGTTTGAAAATGCTTTAAATGCGTAATTATGGAGTAAATGTTTAACCCTTTACTTGGGGAACATACGCGTAAGAAATAATGACGTCATAATTAGTTATAAGGTGACCTTTTATAAGGGAATATGAACACATGCCTTTTTGCTCAGGTAGAATCTATATACTTCCACAAGCAAGCACAGTAGACACTGCTCTAGTTTCTTCTTCTGATCTGGATCTACTCTGTTTTAGCATCACAAACTTCAGACAGTGTCACACAGCAAAACCTCTCTATAACGGCCACTAAATTACATCAAGTATTTTGTGTTAAAGGCAGGTGACTACTTAAAGCAAGGTGAAAGTAAAACAGAACGCTCCTATAGGAGCGTTCTGTTTAACTTTCACCTTGCTTTAAGTAGCCGCCTGCCCTAAATACCAGCTAATTAACACACTTTAGTGGCCGTTATGGAGAGGTTTTACTGTATATATATATATATAGGTAATGGGTTAAAATGGTAGTAATATATTTGGCAATTTATAAATACAGGTGATACTCTATCAAGCGAAGACAAAGAATAAACTTGGGTATCTTTGAAAGCATTGAGATTGCATGCAGTACGAATGTAATGCATTAAGCTCCTTTAGGACCTGAAGAAACAATTTCGTCATTTTTTCAGCTACCACCTGCCTTTAAAAGCTCTGACTCAAACCTAATTTTAGAGCTGTTATACATGTACAGTAGAACATGTCTTATAGGTCTGTAAGGCAGGTGGTATCTTAACCCTTCTCTTGCTGAATTTTAAAATACACTTCTCCTTCTTTACCCATGCCCTGTTGTATAATTACATAAAACTTCACTGTGTACAAGTATTTCTCTGTGCAATCACTGCTGTGGAGTGCACTGGTTGCACAATCAACTTGTAAATAGTGCAGACCCTGATGAGACAGCTCCTGCAGGAGCTGTCTCATCTGGGTCTTCACTATTTACAGTTAAGTATATTGACGTGAATAGCAAGCGAAGGGTTAACGCAGGTCAATCGTAATGCAGCAAGATTCTTTAGGAGGTTTCTGTATAACTTCTTCCCTGTATTAAGCAACAATATACCTGCTTTTTCAGACTCCTGTGTTCAATAAATGAATAACCGCTAAAAACGGTTCTACTGTACTTCTGTACCGTTCCAAAGTATCCGCTGCATCAGAGACGCGTTATCTCATCAGGGTCTACGTTGTTTGTTATGTGGAATAAATACAGTAGAACCTCTCTTAACCTCTCTTCATGCATACAAATAGACCTTTTGGCCGCTTAAGACAGGCTCAAAAATAGCTACAGAGACTTCTTACAGTACTCAATATTAGCAGTTGTTACCCCTTTCTCTGTTCTATATTTATTCCAAATTCCAATACCTACTGAATACTCAATGACAAAATAGTTACATACAGTAAAACCCCACTAATGCGACCACCAAAACGGGGCATAATTCTGGGTGGCAGAGGCAGGTGGTAGTTTAATGCAGGACGAAAGTTATGCAGAAAGCTCCTATAGGAGCTTTCTGCATAACTTTCGTCCTGCATTAAGCAACCACCTGCTTTAGACGACATCAGTGGCTATTTATTAAGTACATGTAGTCGCATTAGCGGGGTTTCACTGTATAATGAAATATGTAAAATGGAGCATTTTAACCATTTTAGAAATTAAAGAAACATATCTTCCAAATTTAATTAGCAAACAGAGCAGATCCTGATAAGACGGCCCAAATAGGAGCCGTCTGATCTGAATCTACCCTGTTTGCAATTGTGTGAAAACATGTTAATGTGAAGGAAAGTATTAATTGACCGACTGTTCTGTGTCTAACCCATGCTATGCTAAGCGTGACTTGACTCGCGTCTCATCAGGCGTCTCATCCCGACGTCTCATCAGGCGTCTCATCCTGACATCTCATCAGGCGTCTCATCCCGACTTCTCATCAGGCGTCTCATCCCGACGTCTCATCAGACGTCTCATCCCGACGTCTCATCAGGCCTCTCATCCCGACGTCTCATCAGGCCTCTCATCCCGACATCTCATCAGGCGTCTCATCCCGACGTCTCATCAGGCGTCTTATCCCGACGTCTCATCAGGCCTCTCATCCCGACGTCTCATCAGGCTTCTCATCCCGACATCTCATCAGGCCTCTCATCCCGACATCTCATCAGGCGTCTCATCCCGACGTCTTATCAGGGTCCAAGCTGCTTGCCGTTCTGTCAATAATCCCTCGAAGAAAGAAACCTAAAAACTACAACTGATTGGAGTTTAAGCAGATAGCATATTTTAATAGGAGACGAGAAAATAATATTATACATGTATTTGCAAAACCTGGCGTTTCTGGGCGTCTTGAAGCGGTGAAGGTGTCTTTTTCTGTTATAGCAGTCCTAGTTACGGCTTTGTCTCCTTTTTCCGGGGAGGGGGGGGGGGGCACGATTTCACTACAAAAATATAATGGAAGACAGACAGGAAATTTTAACCCTTCTCTTGCTGAATTTTAAAATACATTTCTCCTTCTTTACCCATGCCCTGTTGAATAATTACATTTATCTTCACTGTGTACAAGTATTTCGCTGTGCAATCACTGCTGTGGAGTGCACTGGTTGCACAATCAACTTGTAAATAGTGTAGACCCTGATGAGACAGCTTCTGCAGGAGCTGTCTCATCTGGGTTTTCACTATTTACAGGTAGGTATATTGACGTGAATAGCAAGCGAAGGGTTAAAATGAAACACGACAGTGCACAGCATCATCTAAAGCACAATTGAAAGATGTGTGTAATGAAAGAATTGCATTTCTCAAGCTTTGCTCAAGGCATTTAATTATTTTAATTCGTAATTTTCCGTAATTCTCGTTACAATTTTGATAACGATTAACCTTCATTATCAAATTATTTTTGATAATCTAATTTCGCCTTTGTCGTAATTAAATGCATCATCCGTTTATTACCGAAGCTACATCGCAACGTGGTAACTTGTTCTTATTTGATTTGTGGAATTAAACAAGCAAATGTATTTTGCCATGATTCAAATTAAATGCTTGGAAAGACATGATAATTACAATAGGCATAGTATTATGCCATGCTACTTGGATTGAATCATTTATAAAATAGGATATGCCTTGTACCGTGCACAATATGCATTAAAACCCATATAAACCGGAGTAATAGTAAAGACGAAATTTAGATACCTTGTGGCCGCTTAATGCATGATGAAAGTAATACAGAAAGCTCATAGAAGCTGTCCGCATGCCCTTCATCCTGCGTTAAGTTTATACTAAATTGAACATCTGGTTAAGAGAGGTTCTACTGTATGGGGTGTATTTGCCATACAAAGCTCGTAATATCTCAAAGTGACGATTTTAATTGATAGTTACAGTAACAAAGATTTAGTGGGGAATTGTGAAGCATTACGCACACGTATTATCTTGAGTTCGGATTAAACAAGTAATGCAGGGTGGAAGACAAGCTGAATACTCCTCGTGCAGCTTTCTGCATCACTTTCACTCCTACAATCAACAGTCACCTGCCCAAAAAGTTCTCTTTTTAGCTCACCAGAGCACAAAGTGCTCAGGGTGAGCTTTTGTGATCGCCTGATGTCTTTCGTCTATCGTCGTTTGTTGTGCGTCGTGCGGTGTGCGTCGTGCGTCGTCAACAATTTGAACCTTTAAAAGTCCTCTCCTCTGAATCTACAGGGTTCTCAGCTTTGATCTTTGGCACATAGCATCACCCATAGATCCTCTGCAAATTTTATATACATTATGTCCCTGGAGTCAAAATTCCACTGTGTCCTCGTATCTAACACTCTTGATCATGTAAGTGCGGCAAACGAGTCACTGGTGTCCTCTACACTGTAGACACAGATGAGAGGGCATCTCTTATCAGTGTCTGCACTGTTTGTCATGTTATACCTGTCTTAAATGAAACCCCTGAATATTCACTGTAAACTTAACCTGTTTTTAATAATCCAACCGAACACCCAGTGTTGAAAGCGTTTGCAAAGTATGATCTTTTAACATAAGGTTGGTGGTGCTTAATTTGTTTCCTGTATTATAATAAATATCTTTTTAAAGTGTACATGTATTTGTACCGGACACATATCAGCCATGCCAAATACGGACATAATAAACATCTATACGGCGTATACATGCACCTCTTGTACGTTTCGGCCTCTTTTACTTGAAATAAGAAGTCCGCCCGGCAAGTGGCAAACCAAATAAATATTATATGTAGAAGGGTTGTCATACGTGAACGGTTCTGATCGTATTTGCTTGTATTTCATGATAACCATTTGCGTGTATATGATATATAGTTTTAACCACGTATTTTGTGTATATGAGTTTGCTTTCATCTAACTGAGTAAATAAATCTTTTTGCCTTTTGGTTCTGCGAATTGAACACATCTGGCTTCTATTGCTAGTTCTCGAACAAATGGGAGTGATTTATGTTAATTGGTTGTATTTGGATGATTTGTTTTCACAAGAAACTGATCTGCTTTCATGGAATACATTATGATTGGCTTACCGGCAAACCAGTTTCATTTCTCTCTTGTAGTGGATTTGCCTGGTTCATTTTGCCTGGCATTGAGCAACCACCTGATTTTAAGACTCCTATGTTAAATAAATGAATGGCTGCTTAGGACAGTTTCTACTATTAATTTATAAGTGAATAGAGCAAGCTCTGTTCAAAAAAGGTCCTTCAATAATCATTTGATCTGGGTCTCCTGGATATGCAAAGTCTTTTAAGGGTGTTTCTATCAAGTAAAGAGTTATAAACGAGCCAATCAAACATAATCTGTATTACAGACTCATTTCAGCCACTGTGTTAACTAAGCATTTGAATACAGGACACGCATACATATTTGCAAATAGTGTAGACCAAAATGAGAGGACTCTGAATAAGTAGACGTACTAGAGAAAAATAATCCACAGCCTCAACACCTTTATATACAGTAAAACCCCGCTAATGCGATCACCTAAAATGGGTATAATTATGGGTGCTAGATGCAGGTGGTAGCTTGATGCAGGACAAAAGTAATGCAGAAAGCTCCTCTAGGAGCTTTCTGCATTACTTTTGTCCTGCATTAAGCAACCACCTGCTTATAAAGACACCCATGTTTATTCATTAAATGGTCGCATTAGCGGAGTTTTACTGTAATAAGAAGCATGTTAACCTTTGCTCCATAAATACGCCTTTCGTCGCCTCTCTGTAATAGTCACTTATTGAAACCATTGTGATAAATAGAGCACTTGCTCCTGTGGAGACAATGCTCTATTTATCACAATGGTTTAAAAACTACACAAGTCTAAAATATATTTTTCTCTAGTAAATGCTCCTTTTCTGTAGATTTTTTTAAAGTGGTTGGATCTAAAAATAGCCTATGAGGGAAAGGGTTAAATAAAACGCAGCACATATCGGCAGACTCTAGTTTCAACGGACATTTGTGGTATTTGGAAATGGATTTCTAAACTTGTAAAGTTCATTAATGGCATTAACACGTCGACATACCTTCCTAAGGGAACTATTTTGATACTCCTATGACAATATTACTCCGCCTTGTTGTTGTTACAGCTGGAGTTTAACCCTTTCGGTACGAGTAACGAGTTACCAATGTCCTTTGTAAACAGTGTAGATCCAGGTGATAGAGCTTCTAGAGGGCCCCTCTCATCAGGGTCTGTATTGTTTGTTATGTTACCCTTTTCATTTAAAGTCCATTAATAGTCACAGTAAGCTTGGCTTGATTGACCTTTGGAACAGTCCAATTGACAATTTAGCGCTGAAAGGGTTGAGTATTGCCTTCAGTTGTAATATATTGATTGAACATGCAATACATTTGTATCGGGACAAAATAAATCCATGTATACAATGCAGCCATTTATCATGAAGTACAGTGAAACCTCTATAAACCGGAATTTTAGGTGAAAAGAATTTCGATACTTTTAGGCAGGTGGCTGCTTAATGCAGGGTGAAAGTCATGCAGAAAGCTCCTAGAGGAGCTTTCTGCATGACTTTCACCCTGCATTAAGCTGCCACCTGTCCCCAAGACCGATAGTTATACTAAATTTAACGTCCGGTTTAGAGAGGTTTTACTGTATTGTGTGTATTTAGCTCCTAGCAACACTGGTAAATGTTCAATATTTGTCAATTGTTACAAGTCCATGTCGATTGTGCACCAATGACCGTTTCAAAGCTGGTAAACCAATTTATTAAACAGTCTGACACGTAAATGCCTCTCCACTTATAGACTAGTTTGTTATAATAGTACGTCTTCTTAAGAGCAGTAACTGTTGTTGTTTTCGTTTATAGAAACTTTATTATTATTGATATTATTATTGTTAGTATTATCATTATTATTATCATTATCATTATTATTATTATTATCAATTCTAATGATTGCCATGAAATACAAACAACAACGGCATACAAGGCTAGTCGGTCGTGTAATTTATTGCATATCTATAAATAGCGAACGTGTATATGACGTCATGGAGTATTTCCCAATTAGTCTAAGCATAATTATAGATTTACGAAAGAATGAATCCAATTTACGCCATTCTTGCAAAATGCTCAAATTTGATTGGCTGAAAATTGACATTTATTTCTTGACGAATGCCAATATTTTACCAGAGCTACATCTGCTCGCAAAATATCCATTTTCTGTTCTGCTGAAAACTGCTCATACCCAGTTCATATTGAAATCTGACAGAGTAGATCTGTCAAGCGTGTCTCTCAAATCAATTATCTACCAGTGATCTAATAGGAGATTGATATATTTCATCAATTTCTTTATGAAATTCAAGGGATGACAAATCTAGTGTACCACCGTCGCTTTGAACTTTTAATCAGATCTAAAAGCTGCTTTAGGCTATAGCGTTGGCTTGACGCCGAATCAATACGTCAACAGTCAGATGATACTGGAATCGCCATTCTGCGGACATGTGCGGTCATTGTCTTAAACAGAAGCTTAACCATTTCCCTGATATTGACGACTTTTGACAACTCTGTAAAAGTCACTTTGTGAAACCATTGTGACAAATAGAGCATTTGCTCCTATAGGAGCAAATGCTCTATTTATCACAATGGTTTCATATACAAAAAACTAAAATTTTCCTTTTCTCACATTAATGAGCAAATGCTCTATTTGTCACAATGGTTTCATATACAAAATACTAAAATTTTCCTTTTCTCACATTAATGCTCCTTTTCGGTAGATTTATTCAAAGAGGTTGTATCTAAAATAGCCTATGAGGGAATGGGTTAATAGCCCTTATCATGGTGAAATAAGTCTGCCCAAACTCTTATCTTTTGCACATTTTACTTACTTCTAAATCGTAAAAGCGTTGGAGAAACTGTTAACCGAGAGTGATACGGTTTAGATCCTGATGTTACACCGAGTTACTGGCCGTCTCATCTGGATCCATGTTGTTTGAAAATCGGAGTTAGCACGATAAGAGTTAATGATTTTTCATTTGTTTGTAGGTACATGTACATGTATATAATATAGAAACATTACAATAGTATGCTTTTTGGTCTTATTCGAGTTGGGTTTTTTTTGTAACGACTGGTTACCCGTGTAGCAAATGACCATACAACTACACAGCCAACTTGGAAAAAACGATCAGCATACAGAGCAACATATAAATACAAATACAAATACAAATTTGCCCATTCAAATACAGTAAAACCTCTCTAAACCGGAATTCTAGTACAGAAGAATTTAGACACTTTTATGCAGGTGGCTGCTTAATGCAGGGTGAAAGTCATTCAGAAAGCTCCTAGAGGAGCTTTCTGAATTACTTTCACCCTGCACTAAGCTGCCACCTGTCTCTAAGACCAATATTTACACTTAATTTTACGTCCGGTTTAGAGGGGTTTTACTGTACTACCGTCGTCATTTCGCCACCAAACCCTATGCTGTGACTACTCTTTAGAATCGCTCGAAGAGACGATTCGAACGAGTGGTCACAACATAGGGTTTGGTGGAGAAATGAAGAAGTTATTCTTGAAAATGTTTTAATTTACGCATCTTATTTGGACAATAGTGTTCTTACCATTTGATTGCTGAATATGTCAAAGTGGAGTAGCCCATTACACTTTAACTATAGAGTCCATTCGGGATGAAATACTTATATTGCTACAGGATTTGGAATGAGATATGCTGAAACCCTCTGATCTCGGTATACACTCTTTGCTAATGCAAGTGTACTCGTTTTCCGCATTAAAATGCTTGATATTCCTTTTGTAACGCAGTGTTATGTATAGGTATTAAAGTAGCGCAATATTCGGTGTGGGTATTAACGTAATGCAGTATTAGGTGTGGGTACTAATATAACGCAGTGTTCGGTGTGGGTACTAACATAACGCAGTATTCGGTATGGATACTAACATAACTCAGTATTCGGTATGGATACTAACAAACTGCAGTATTCGGTATGGATACTAACATAAGGCAGTATTCAGTATGTATACTAACATACTGCAATATTCGGTATGGGTAATCGCAAAGACCACTCATCGTCTCCTTTGGATTCAAGCTATTTGCAACAAAGTTGATAATTGTTTTTAAAAACAAAACTGTAAGGGAATATGATTAGTGTTAAACACGCAGCAGACAGCATTTTGATTTTTAGCTTAACGAGGGTTATGAATTCGACTCTTTTATGCACTCTGCTGCATTAAGCTGCCACTTGTCTCCAAGACCGATATTTATACTTAATTGAACGTCTTGTGTAGAGGGGTTCACTGTATTTCTGCTCAATTTACCCTTTCTCCTGCTGAAAACCAACATATATACTCACATTCTGATCAGGTAGAGGTTTTATTTACGTTCAATCATTTAAAAGTTATATGGAACTATTGACCGAGTATCAAAGATCTTGGATCTCGATGAGACACCGAATTAACTCTTTCCTTCATATAAACGCTTTTTCATGTATTTTCAAACAGAGTAGACCCAGATCAGACGGCCCCTGTAGGAGCCGTCTGATCAGGGTCTGCTCTGTTTTCTGGTGGACTTTGATGATTCTGTTTCTATACTTTCTAAAAGAGTTGCAATGATCTAGCTTCCATATTTCTTTTGTCCATGAATATTCATTATGTATATAAATTTGGATTTAACATAGAACAGGGAAATACATGTAGTTAAATTAAATAAATCCAATCTGTGTTCAAATGCCTGTCAGATGGTGCTTAACAGGCTGAAGGTCTGTAACCTTTAATGCTTAAGTTGAGTTTGGAACAAATCATACATATTATGTATGTACAAACGTGTTGTCTTATTGTATAATGGACACGTGGAAACATCTTGTCAATATTTGCGTCTGTTAATCTTTAATCTGCTGAAATATCAAAACTGTCTCATCCGTTTCTGCAAAATTAATTACAGAAAACATATATCAAAGGTTATCGCTGACGAAAATTATTTATAGGGCAAATGGTGCAGAAACTTGTCAATGGGTCCGCTCAAGAAACCCTTTGATCTGGGTATACGCTGTTTGCAAAGGTTTTATATATTCGGTTCCCATACATTAATCATTGAGAATTGAATACTGTCATGCATATGACTTAAGGCAACTTAGTTGGTCCTTTATGTAAACTAATGTCCTAGAAATATATTCAAACGAGCTGCTAATATTGAAGCAAATGTATAATGCGCATATATTCTCGTACAGTAAAATTCCTCTAACCCGGACATTAAATTCATTTTAAATACCGGGATTGGAGACAAGTGACCGTTTAATGCAGGGTGAAAGTGATGCAGAAAGCTCATCTAGGAACTTTCTGCATGACGTTCACCCTGCATTAAGCAGCCACTTGCTTAATGCAGCCACTTGCATTAAGCAGCCACTTGCCTAAAGTATCTAGTAAAAGTGGTTTTACTGTATATATATATAACATGTTTGTTGATAAAAAGATATTTGTAGCATTCTCGCTATGACAGCTTTTAGGGACGGTCTTGCAACTATTTTCTAGAGGTGCTTTGTAGACAGATTTATTTTGCTTGTGTAGTTATGCTCTAGACGTAGACATTTGTCAAGGCACGGTATGGTTTGCACTTGTCAAAAACTTCAGCACGGATGCGGACTTGTCAGGAATTATTCCTTTGCATGCGTTAACGTATTACCAGGGGACTAATGTTGCAATTTGTTATTGATTTTAAATGGAAACAAGTGTACGGATGGTAAAACGACGTCTTGTCAGGAAGCGCAAATTATAGTTCTTCACAGTAAGTGCCTGGAAATGCGTCGTGTACTAAGAATAGTCGGGTCTATATAATTGATTTGCAAGATGCCTCGTAAATATTTTCAAACATTTCCCCCAATAGAATGGTATGCAATAAAGCCTCTCTAAAGCGGGCTGGTAAGTTAATGAAAAGTCTGTCTTTAATCCTTACAAGGCTAAATGTTCAAACGGACTATTCCAAAATGCAAACAGTTCAAGCTTATTATGAATATGTAGTTTTTTCTTCAGAACAAAACATGTACCATGACAAACAGTGCAGACCCTGATGAGAGGGCTCCTCTAGGAGCCCTCTCATCTTGGTCTACATTGTTTGCAAAGGACATTAGTAACTAGTGTCGATCACTGTAAGGGTTAAGGCAGGTTGATACCCGTCCTGTATCAACCTATTATACCCCATATTATTTAAGGTAAACCCGTCTATGTCTTCTTTTGGACCACATCCATTTTTTCATGTTTAGGGGTCATGGCAAACAGCGTACTTACTGATATCAGTCGTTGACATCGATGGGTTCAGCAAAGAGTGCAGACTCAGATCAGAGGGCCCCTGAAGGATACCTCTGATCTAGGTCTTCACCGTTTGCATTTCCTTTATAAGGGACACTAAGCACACGTTGGTTAAGGAGCCACCTACCGAATAGACTTGTATTGGATGTTGGATAAAGAGAGAATCTACTGTATCTACAAGCTTAAACATTGTTAATATCGTTATGTTTGCTACTTGAATTTATCGTCTATTGAATTTGGAGATATATAAATGTTATTCTAGATTGCATTTCAAGGTTATTTCAAATTAGATTGGCCTAAGGCTTTATTGTAATGCAAGGAAACATGTCGATATATGTTAATACTTTGCAATGATATCAGTGTTGTGTATTGTTTCTATTAGATCTAAGTAATATGCATATTGCAGTTGTATTGTGTTATTATTATTAACATTATTTCTATTTACAGTTGAACCTCTCTAAACCTGGCTCCATGCTTATAAAGCTTTTAGTTGAGTCTGAGTTTCGTTCTCAAGCTTTTGATTGGTCAGATTTGAGTTCTCAAGCTTTTGATTGGTCAGATTTGAGCCAAAGGCTCAAATCTGACCAATCAAAAACTCGAGAACGAACTCAGACTCAACTAAACGTTTTATAAGCATGGACCCAGAATTCTACTAGAGAAATATTTAGATACTTTTAGGCAGGCGACTGCTTAATGCAGGATGAAAGTCATCCAGAAAGCTTTCTGTGTGTTTATCACCCTGCATTAAGCTGTCACCTGTCCACAAGACCGATATTTAAAACAACATTAACGTCTGGTTTAGAGATGTTTTCCTGTATACTAAACAGAGCAATATATTAGGATGGGTATTAACATGCTAAAATCGTCATTTCTCCACCAAATCCTATTTTATAACCACTTTTAAGAATCTAAAGAATGAGATCACAACGGATTTGGAGGAGAAGTAAAGGAGCTTTTCATGAAAATGTTTTAATTTAGGAATCTTATCTGGGCCTCTGATATGTATGAAATTATGGAAACAATAATGACCAGTTCTTGTTATTTAGCTGTTAACCATTTGCCTGTTTAATATAAACCCTTATCGTGTTTAAAACATTATACCTACCGAAACTCTGATCTGCTGCATTTACTTACTTCTGATTCGTACTTCTGATTCCTACAATCGTTTGAGTAACTGTTGACCGAGTGTCAAACAGCTTGGATCCCGATTAGACGCTACTAATTTGGATCCAGGCTGCTTGAAAATGCGAATCGAGTCGCGCTTAGCATGATAGAGTACACCCTGATCAGACGGCTCCTATAGGAGCTGTCTGATCAGGGTCTACTCTGTTTGCAAATGCAAATGCACGAAAAGGTGTTTATATGAAGGAATGGGTTAATATAATGTTGTATATCTGACCACGACTCTTTCAAATTACAGCTTTGTAAAATATTTAAGTATTGTTGTCAAATAGACATGAAATATTGTATGAAATAATGCAATGTGGAAAATATTACCAAACTGCATATAGTTATATCTTTTATATACGACCATTTTACAGGTATAGCTTCTTGTAGCATGTTTTAAAATTAGTTCACACATTTTGTCCGAAGATCTAATAGTAACACCTTTTGACCTTGTTCTGTGACCTAGGTAGTAAACCCCTGTGCTTGAGCAAGAGTTCATATTTAGGCATCTGGTCAGAAATTGAGTTTAGCTCATAGTTTGACTGATCAATCAGATACTTTAGAATGAACTCATACTCAAACATGGAGGCTTGTAAACATCCGGTCTGATGTGAGCCTTCTTTTTAGGCTAGTGAAAATTTACTTGAATGTCCGCGAACCATCTGTTTAATGAATGTGAATCGCCTATTTAATAACTCGTTTACCAAATATTTAAATGTAAAATTTTGTTTAATACTCTTGAGCCAAATATATTTGATGCCAGTGAACAGACTATGTGATATATTCTAACCAGTAGTATGCTTAAAGCCGTTTATCTATATTTAAATACATTTGAACCACTATGCAATTGCACATTAATCATCTTATTATATGTCTGTGAATCTCTATGTAGGTACTGATAAATCATCTGTAATTCAATACCAGTGAACCGTATATGTAGTTTTTTGTTAACAATTTCATTCGACACTCTCATTAGTCATCTATATTGGCACATGTTAACAATCGAAGTATATGTCTATGAACCATATGTGTAAGCGCATATTTACAATCGTATTAGATGCCCATGGACCATATATGTAGGTGTATGTTAACCATTTTATTATAGGTATGTTAACCATCTACATAGTTACATATCAACAATCTTGTTAGATGACCGTGGTGCATCTGTGTAAATGCCTTATAATCATCATCTAGTTAGATGCTCGTGAACCAACTATGTAGATGCTTCTTAACCATCTATGTAAAAGCATACTAAACTATGGACCATATATGTAGGCACCTGTTAATCTTAAAATTGTGGTTGCCTGTTAACAATCTAATATATTCCTGTGAAGTGTCTATGTATTTGCCTCTTAATTGTCTAATTAGATGCACATGAACCATATAGGAAGATGTCGGTTAACCATCTACGTATATGCATGTTAGCTATGTAAATATATGCCCCTGCATCATCTATGAAGGTACCTATATACCATCAAATTCGATGTCCCTGAACCATCTATGTAGGTGATTGTTTACCTTCTATGTATATGTATGTTTACCATCTCATTATATGTCCGTTGGCCTTTTACGTAGGAGCCTATTTAAGATATAATCAGATACCCATGCACCATCTATGAATGTGCCTATTAACCATCTAATTAAATGCCCATGAATAATCAATAGCTTATTAAAGGCATGTAACTATCTATGTAGGTGCCTGTTAAGCATTTAATTCAATTCCCACGAGCCATCCATGTAGGTGCCTATAAACCATATGTCCGTGAACACTCTATAAAGGAACATGTTTAATATCTAAATACATGTATATGTCCGTGATCCATGAAGCATCTATTTTTATGCATGTGAACCATTTAAATAAGGGTATGTGATACATAGATGCGTGTGAACCGTCTATGTAGGAACCTGTGAATCATCTGTTCTGATGCCTGTGAACCAGCTTTGTAGGAGCCTGTGAATCATCTGTTTTGATGCCTGTGAACCATCTGTTTAGATGCCAATAATGTTCTGTTCTTCTCTTCTTGCTCTCTCAAGACTCGGATGGAGGTTAGTTTTCTTTGTTTAAAAAATGTAACAACTTTATAACACATCATAGTCTAGATATTGCACTCTGTAGAAGATTTCTAACTTCATTTTTTTTATTATTAGTTAGTCAATTTATTAATAGTACGTGCCTCGAAAAGATCTTGCCCATAAACAATACGTATACGATATTGACAAATCACGTGACAGTTCTACGTAGACTCACCCTTTGCCTACTAACAAATTCTGACCTGCTATTATTTATTTCTTACTTTTGATACGTAAAGCCGTTTAACCCTTTCCCTCATAGGCAATTTTAGATACAATCTCTTTGAATACATCTACCGAAAAGGAACATTATCTAGAGAAAAGGAACATTTTAGAATTTTGTACTTTGAAACCATTGTGATAAATAGAGCATTTGCTCCTATAGGAGCAGATGCTCTATTTATCACAATAGTTTCACAAAGTGATTTTTACAGAGTCGTCAAAAGCCGTCAATATGAGGGAATGGGTTAAGATAGTAAGTACAGTCTTTCAAACAGCTTGGATCCTGGTGAGAGGCCGAGTTACTCGATGCTCATCTGGGTCCAAGCTGTTTGCTTCGGCCAGTCTGGTCGCGTTTAGCAGGCCAAGGATTCATGGGTAGATACTCCACTTAGTTTTTCATTTATCAATGCAATATGCAATCATTATGTTAAAACGTACGTTCTATTCAATACATGTATTTATTCATCGGAAACACTACAGCAGCTACACATGCGCAGTTCGACAAAGGTTTGCGTAAGCGTATACATTAATGCCTTAATGGTATTATTGACATTTTGCATTTGGTTACTGACATATAAAATGCATCAGCATAACTATTATGCTATTTTATATTTTTATCATCCTTTGAAGCACTTCATTGTATTGATCGTATACATATGAGTAGCGACATGGGTCTAGTTAAACGTTTGACAATGTCAATATCAGTTTCCTAGACTGCATTTAATCAAGCTGTTTTATGCTTAGCCAATACATGCATAAAATAAAGTAAATGATGTTATTATGCAATAACATATCGGGCTCTTATCGATGTCTACAGACCATATAGAAGCTACTAACTGATAGTCGATATATTTTTATATTTAGTCCTCTCTCCATCTTTTCATGTCTAATAATGAATACGCGTGTTACGTATATGCTAAGCATCATTGTCGGTCTTTAAGACAGATAGGAGCTTAATGCTGTTGTTGGTGTTATACAGAAAGCTCCCAAAAGAGCTTTCTGTGTGACTTTCAACCAGCATTAACCCATTACCTCATTTAAGATACAACCTCTTTGAATAAATCTACCGAAAAGGAGCATTAACTAGAGAAAAGGATTTGTTTAGAATTTTGTTGTTTGAAACCATTGTGGTTACAATGGTTTCACAAAGTGACTTTGTTTAACAGAGTCGCCAAAAGTCATCAATATGAGGGAATGGGTTAAGCAGTCACCCGCCTTGTTTTCGATTCGTCTACGGTTTTGGTTTAGAGAGATTTTATAATAAGTAACATATGACGTAAGTGCTATGAAACCTTGAGGGATTTTAATGTTGCTTTCTTTTGTATCGACATATCGTTGAGATAGTGATACATCATCTTCAGTAATGTGTTTACTGATTTGCTAATGTCGACCAAAATTTAGATATTTTGCTGTATTGACTCATATGGACATATTACCATAGCAACACCGGGAAAGGATTTAATTTCATCAAAGGGATGAACCTGTCGTTAATCTAAGCTAATCCGTTAATACCATCTCTCACCGACGGTCGTTGCTTACTTTTTTGTAAAGGATGCCATCGATTTTTCCTAAATGTCCTTTCTACACGTCGTGCTGTAGTGTAAATAGACCAACAATAAAATTGGGTCATGCTTAAGTGACTTTGTCTTCAACACTCCTATCTATTTCCTCACAAGCACATGCGGGAAGCAGAGAATAACTCGTCGCCAAGTACATGTAAACTAATGAGCAGCAATAATGGCACACATTTTCCTACTGAACAATGTTTGTTTGCTCTAAGTTATCGGGTTGTTTCGTAGTAAGGCATTCCGGGTAAACGTTCAATTTAGTACATACATCGGTCTTGGAGACAGGTGATAGCTTAATGCATGGTGAAAGGCATGCAGAAAGCTACTTGAGGAATTTTCTGTGTCACTTTCACCCTGTACTAAACAGCCACCTGCCTAAAAGTTGTCTAAATTCTTCCCTTCTAGAATTCCGATTTAGAGGGGGTTTACTGTATATTTATATTTTATCTTTACTCCTTTCAAAGCTGAAATTTCAGAGCGGAACAGTCAGCCATTCTATATAGGCACACTCCATACAATATGAAAGGTCGAAACTTAAGAGAGGATTTTGATTTACGGACAGTACATATCCCGATCTGGGTCTACACTGTTTGCAAACGACAGTGCACTAGCTTCCCGCATTCTAATGGTTAAAGGGTTTTTTTGTTCGCCATTTCAGAACTGTAATACATTTATAAAGTTTATACCTTTACCTGTGTCTGCTCTTTATTACAAAACATTACCACAGCAGCATAGTTTGGTTCTTGACGAGACACCGAGTTACTCGGTGTCTCGGCGCCTGCTCTGGATCCAAACTGTTTGGAAAATAATCACAGATGTGACATTGATTACGAAGGGATTAAAGATGGAAGATGTCATTACTAAATATAGAATTGTAAACGATAACTACATCTGGTAAGTATCGTAATCCCTAATAAGTCATTATATTTCCGTTAATAAGTCTGAACTGCAGTCAATCCAGTCATACCGATTCCTTCAAGGAAACGCTTTTTATGTCTTTGCTAACAGAGAAAGCCCAGAACAGAAGGGTACATGTTACATGTACTTATTGAATTATAATATATCTGAATACGGTTTCTACCAATACCAAATATCCATGTGTACATAAGCCATTATGAAAATGTAGCTAATAAATATCCTATGATGTTATTATTTTTGACATGAATATTCAACACGAAAATACTTTTATCCATTTCTCCATAAATAGTAAAAACCGTCTAAACCGGACGTTTAATTTAGTATCAGTATCTGTATTGGAGGCAGGTGGCAGCTGAATGCAGAGTGAAAGACATACAGAAAGCTCCTCTAGGAGCTTTCTGTATGCCTTCCACCCTGTATTAAGCCGCAACCTGCCTAAAAGTATCTAAATTCTTCTCTACTAGAATTCCGGTTTAGAGACGCTTTACTGTATACATCTTTTAACACCTTTGGTAACAGAGTGGATCTAAATCTTACGACTGCTGTAGGCGCTTTCTGATACATAGATCCCATTGTACAGCTATTGCCATGGTTACTGTCCCCATATGCATTATGGCTTGATAAATATTCAGCTTAATAATATTCATAAATGCATTATATCTTACAAAATTATCCATAAGGTATATAGTTTATGATGATGAATAAAAGCATTTGAATTAATCGAAACATCGGTTACATAGGGACTTACTGGTGAGAGAACGGGTCTATCAAATCAATTCAAATTTGGATTGTTAGTTATGTATGGAGGGACATGAAAAGTAACACAAAGAAGAAGTGTACTTCTGGATATGTAAAACAGTTGGTAGCTCAATCCATGACAAAAGCTAAGCATAAAGCTCGAAGAGGTACTTTTCGCATTACGTTTACCCTGCATTAAGCAACCACTTGCATTAAGCACTCCTATAGGTCAATAAATAATGTGATCAGAATAACGAGACTTTACATTAGACAGTAAAGCTTTTCTTGCAATATGGTGATTATACTGACAAATACCTAAGCAGGGCTACAGATGAAGGTGCGTACCAAAATACTAAAATCTTTATATCTCCACCAAAACCTATACTGTCACCACTCTTTAGAATCGTCTTATCGAGACGATTCTAAAGAGTGGTCACAGTATAAGGTTTGGTGGAGATATAGAGGAGTTATTGTTGAAAACGTTACATTTACGCATCTTCTCTGGACCTCTGTATGTAAGGTGTCACGTGTTTAGCTAAGCAATATAGTCCTAATCTGTTTGTTAGTAGAAACGCTTTAATCGATGCTTAAAGTAATTATTACCTCAGTTTTCAGCATAAACGCGTTTAAGGGGTCTGAAACGAAACCTTTGCAATTAAGGTTTTAGTATAAAACTGATATGCAGAGCGTGAAACATATCAAATGCTACGTCACTTTGTAATATAAACGCATTTTAGAGTGAGAAATAAAGTGATTGCAACGACACATTCTGTTACAAACGCATATTAGAGTGGTGAAACGAGGTAATTGCTAAGTCAGTTTCTATTTTTCTAGTGTGATTGATAGTTACTACTACCGCAACATCAGTTTCAAGTAAAAACGCATATTTGGAATGTAAGGAAAGCACTATTTGCGCCAGGATTTTGTATAAACGCGTTCGTCGAAATGAGAAACGAAGTTATTAGAAGCAGTTTACTGTCCAAGCTATTCCAAGGACGTGTCAATATATTTCCTGAAAATCTGTCAAGCCTGGTACTCGCTCAGTCATTGATTGTTCCAGTCACAACAGGCGGAGGAGCATATTTAGGTCGCTTGTCACGGCCATAACCCTTCCTGAGAGATCGGACAAATTATTGATTCCGAAAAGTACGGTTTTAACCCATTGACAACAAAGAAAACAGTCATTACACGAGGAAATCCGTAGTTATGAATTACTATGATGATAAGTTCATATAAATGGATTCTTTTAAAAGTATTAAACGCACCGGAAAAAGCGATTGTTTCTGTTTAGACTATGGTTTGTAAATGTAATGGGTTTAGTTCACCCTATCATTACACTAAGAAACGTGTTGTGGACATAATTATGTCAATACCGACGCTCACATGCAAAACAAATTAGTTGAGTTGTATATTAGCTGGGAGAGGATTTATGCCTCAGCGACGTGTAGTGAAGAGGTTGTGAATCGTAATTGACAGGAAAGAGTAGTGGCTAACAGGTTGTACATGTAGTGTTGATGGGATACTTGCGTGTTAACTAGAATGTGATATTCAACAACTATAGAGCTTGCATTCAGTGGTGTATGATATTGGCATATTAAAGTGTATATTCGTCATGGACTGGCAAATTGTGACAGCCGCAGCTGCTGGAATTGACGTTAGTAAATGATTGGGATTGGAGAAAATAATGATGAAAATTTACACAGTTAATGGAACAGTTGTGCTGGAATTAAGAACAAAATCACTGTAGAACTACTCTGAAATAGTGACAATTGGTAATTCGATTATTCGGATTTGAAATGCTTCCCTTGAATCCTACTGTCGTATTGATGGAACGTTTTGAAGTGGTTTAACTGTTCAGGGAATTAGAATATACGAGAAAACGTTGTAATGGTTCGGCGATATGGGTGGAATTCAAGATAAGGTTCATAGTAATAATGGTAAGTGATCAGTCAAATGTAACTTAGTAAAGCTGGGAAATTAGCCCAGTGAAAAGTTGCGTCTATGCACAGATATCTAGATAGGGTGCGCAATGTTCAACAGTTTCAAACAATAACTTTATTTCTCCACCAAAGCCTATAATGTGACCACTATTTAGAAATTTCTCGAATGTCACAGTATAGGTTTGGTGGAGAAATGACGATTGTAGTATTTAGGTACGAACACTTATCTGTAGCTCTGAAAATTGTAGGATAGAAAACAATAGTACACACAGAAATTGTACTTGAAGAGAGACATACATAACGGAGCGTACTTAAAATACTAAACTCGTCATCTGTGTTGTGACAACTATGTAGAATCGCCTCATTGAGGCCATTCTAAACAGTGGTCAAACATAGGGCGGAGAAATAAAGGAGCTAGTCTTGAAAAAGATCTTTTACACGTTTAATTGAATCATTTGCAGAAACCCACCCTTTCCTTCATACAAACGCCTTTTCACGCCTTCGCAAACATATGGACCAAGATCAGGGTCCCTGCTTATAAAGCTTTTAGTTGAGTCTGAGTTTCGTTCTCAGGCTTTTGATTGGTCAGATTTGAGTTCCCAAGCTTTTGATTGGTCAGATTTGATTGGTCAGATTTGAGCCAAAGGCTCAAATCTGACCAATCAAATGCTTGAGAACGTTCTCAGACTCAACTAAAAGTTTTATAAGCAGGGACCCAGAAGGCCCCTATATGAGTCGTCTGATTGTGTCTCTCCTGTTTGCTTATGGTATAATATAGATATGCCTCTGCGGTTTCTGCCTGAGCTTAAATGCCCGGTGTACATGTATATATGCCATTATAAATAATCCGCTGATACATATTCATGATGTCGTTATTTCTTACATGAATATTTAACAAAGAAATAGTTCAGACAATGTTGAAACAAATGTGATGGTTTTCTGTCACTGACCACTAATGGATTTTTCTCACTAATTGTAGAAACTTGGCGGATGAGAGAATTATATTAGCCCCTTTCCGTATCTGCTCAAAAGCAGCTTGCTGAAATGTTTATTGCTTCGGAAATGTCACATATAAGTGGTGTCTTTCTTGAATGGTATGATAGTTACTTGGTATATATACAGTAAAATCTGTCTTAAGCGGCCATCAAAAACAGGTCAAACTACGGATCTGTATGGCAGTGATAGCTTAATGCAGGTCGAACGTAATGCCGAAAGCTCCTCTTAGAACTTTCTGCATTGCGTTTGCCCTGCATTAAGGAACCAATTGCTTTTTAAGACTCCTATGTTAAATAAATGAATGGCCGCTTAGAACAGGCACTACTGTACATCATTAGTTGGTAAATGAGTAGTTCTCATGAATGGGCAGTGCTGCTTGTTTGTTTTGTTGTTGTTATTGTTGTCTGGATGTCTTTTGTAAAATTTAATGTAAGAAATTATGTTGAACATTGAAGAAACTGTTAAGTCTAATGTAAGGTTATAACTGCACTCATTTATGCAAATGAGCTAGTTAGATAGCGGGTATGACATGTATGCTCATGAAATTATATAGGCCGCGAGTCTACATTGTTCTAGAGTTTCTGCCCCCCCCCCCTCCACACACACACACACACAAAAGTATAGGATCATATGTGATTATAAAACTAAATGTTCATGACGTCATGAATATTTCTTATATGAACGTTTACCGGGTAAATGGTTAAATGAAACGTACATGAACATAGTTTGCCATCTGTATTAATAGAAATGTATGAAATGCTAATAGATAACAGCATGCTCAGAGCGTGGGAATGGATGGTTTCAATCAGTTTTGAAGAACAAATTGATAATCTGCATCATCAGGTCATCACACCCATAACTTAATAAACCTTTAGTTTGGTAAGAGATACTTTGAGATAATTTATAAAACTGTTTAGATGTACAGTAAAACCCTTCTTAACCGGACGTTAAATGTAGTATAAACATCGGTTTTGGAGACGGGTGACAGCTTAATGTAGTGTGAAAGCCATGCATAATGTTCATCTAGGAGCTTTCTGTACGACTTTCACCCTGTATTAAGCAGCCACCTGGCTAAAAGTATTTAAATTTTTCTCAACTAGAATTCCGGTTTAGAGCAGTTTTACTGTATATGAGAGGTTTAGTAACTCATGATCTCTCAAGACTCCAAATTAGTGCACAAAGTGCTTGTCGTTCTACTGTAGATCTGACTTGATAATTCCTTCCAAAGCTAACAGCCCTGTGATCATATACCATTATAAATATTTCAGCTAATTAATATTCATGATGCCATTTTTTATATGAATCGTCATGAGGTTAAGTGTTAATTAACCCATTCCCTCATATTGACGCCTTTTGACAACTCTGTAAAAGTCACTTTGTGAAACCATCGTGATAAATAGAGCATTTGCTCCTATAGGAGCAAATGCTCTATTTATCACAATGGTTTCAAATTACAAAACTCTAAACTTTTCCTTTTCTCTAGTTAATGCTCCTTTTCGGTAGATTTATTCAAAGAGGTTGTATATAAAATAGCCTATATGGGAATGGGTTAAGGCATGTCAATATCTAGTCTTGTGACAACAAGATGAGGCCAGTTGATCGTATATGACTTGGAAATAAACGTTTTTTTAAAGCTATTTTGCTATAATATCAATGTTATGACCTTCTACCAAAATTGATTACCAGGGTGATGTGTGCTAATGTTCCTTATATGGAAATACAGTGAAACATTAAGTACTAGTGGAAATATTTCAATATAAGTATGCTGGGAGGCAGTAACGTTGGTGATTTTCCTCCAAAATCCTTAGAGAATGTGTCTATCATAAGTATTTTGTTGTATAGATATTGTCAACTTGTCTAAATGTGCAGACCAGATTTTAGTATACTTTTGCAGTGCTTTTGTATTGTGATTTCTGTTAACAACGGTGTCATATGGACATACTGAATAAGTCTGAAACAACTCTTAAGGGAGCTTTCTGTATTTAGTTTCACTCTACATAAAGCTATTACCTATCGGAAAGGCTGACTATTAGACACACTGAAAACCCATTTTAAACGATGTAATATGTAGATGCGCACACTTGATTTGTGTTTCTTGGGTTGCACTGGACTTTTGTGTGGCATAATCCTGTCTGACCTATGTTCTATAGTTATCTCTCAAAACCGAACATGTACCTCTCTAAACCAACCATTCACCTCTCTAAACCGAACATTCATCATCTACACTGTTTTTACCCTCTAAATCGAACCTTTACCCCTCTAAACGAACTTTTACCTCTGTAAACCACACTTTTACCTCTTTAAACTCTGTTTGCAAAGGAGGCATAGAAATACGTATTTCCGGAGTAAAGGGTTACATACCGGCATGGGTACTGATTTTAAAGTCCTGTTTAGAGGGACTTTATTATACTTTATTCCCATAACCTAGTGTTTTTAATCATTTACTCCATTAATATTTTAGTAAGACATCATGTCATCATGAATATTAATTAGATTTAAATGTTATAATAGCACTTGATTCTCTGGTCATGCTTGGACCTCTATCATTATATCTACATTTTGTTATAAGCAAACAGAGCAGAATATGGGTCTTCACTGTTTACAAAGGCGTAAAAGGGCTTATACGTATAAAAGATTAAGGAAATGCATTAATGAAGAATTGTATTTACGACCTGTGATAGCGAACACGGATAGCTACATGTAACACGAATGGCGTGAATACCGTCCTATCTGATGATGGCACAGTTAGACTGAACATTCGTATCCGTCGTTTCAAAAGGGTATTGATTCATTAACTCCACCATGTATTATTCACTCTGATCGTATCTTTATACATTCCGTATGACACCATTACCCTGAATTGTGGATAAGACACACCAGTAACACATTTAAGTCCGTACCTCTCAGTGAGCTTTTTCGAATATGTGTTTGAATTTTGTGTTTGTTATGTTTCGTATTTGTAGGGTGTTCGATCGCTTTTGCACAGGACTGGGTGGGTTAGGGTTGCTTGTACGAAGCAAACAGCACAGTATAAGATTTCCAAAGTCGTTATTCATCTATTGAACTTAGGAGTTTTAAAAATCAGGTGGTTGCTTAATGCAGGGCGGAAGTGATGGAGAAAGCTCCTATAGGATATTTACAGAGCGACTTAGACCTCTTTTTGATGGCTGGTTAAGACAGGTTCTATTTATGTACGTTGATTATATTACCTAATCAGAGTCCATGCTTATAAAGCTTTTTAGATGAGTCTGAGTTCGTTCTCAAGCTTATGATTGGTCAGATTTGAGTTCTCAAGCTTTTGATTGGTCAGATTTGAGCCAAAGGCTCAAATCTGACCAATCAAAAACTTGAGAACGAACACAGGCTCAACTAAAAGTTTTATAAATATGGACCCAGGTGTAATATGATCTGAGTTTTCACTGTCCATATATCGAGGAGGTTTGAGTACAAAACTGCAATGTATCAACACCCGACTTTAAACATAAGTCTCTTGGTGTGTACACAGATGTTAACTTAATTCAGGACGAACGACTTGTAGAAATCTCCTCTAGGGGTCGTTTGAATGAAGTTAGTCCTGTATTAAGCATCCACTTGCTATGGTAGACCACCATATTTATTCATTCTACTGTTTTGCCATACATTTAGTAATATAACTACATGCCTTTACAGATCGTCATGTTTATTATATTGTCGCTACAGTATCGCCATACATTATCTGCCTTTACAGATCACCATGTTTAAACTCAGAGCTACAGATAACTGTGCGTACTCAAATGCTAAAATCGTCATTTCTCCACCAAACTCAATGTTGTGACAACTCTTTAGAATCGTCTGTTCGAGACGATTCTAAAGAATGGTCACAACATAGGGGTTAGTGGAGAAATACAGAAGTTTTTCTTGAAAATGTTTCAATGTACGCATTTAATCTGGAACTCTGTTTGGTCATTAAATTGTCGCTAGAGTCGAGTTCTACTGTGTCGACCTACATTAACATCAACCTGCTCTTTTATATCTCCATGATTGTTCAGCGTACTGTCGCCAAAGGCAGATTATACTGTACGTTAATTTGACATATATAAGCACTGAAAATAAAAATAAATTCCTAAAATTGTCATAGCGGATGGTTTCTAGCCGATGGTTTCTTTTCCGTTTGTATTAAACCTCCGTCATAGTGTGAAACAGTTTGAATCGGTGTATCATCCGCATCCAAGCTGTGTGTATATTAGGTCAGTACTCGTTCTCGCCATAGATTGCAGTAAGGATAGTTTTACACTCAACCCTCGATTTGTCATTTTACAATTCATAGTCGTGATATATTAGCATATAAATGACGTCAGCATCGGCAGATGTTATTCAGTTGTATGTAGTTGTATCAGGCGATTAAGTCGATAAAACATAATGCCTTGCATTTAATTTTTCGTCAATTACGTGACAGGTGTATGCAATGAAAGCAGCCATGCATTCCTGAAGTATCGATCAATAAGATACTTACGGTGAATAAATACCACTTAAATAAACAAAACATCATAATGAAGACATAGACGTAGGCGTTTTGAATATACTCTTTTATAGAGCCTTTGCTATATCATAATTAATTTCACTTATTGACCTTTTTGTGCTTTCGGCAATTATATTTCAGACACCATAACATATACGTTCAGGATATAATACTGGTTTTGCAGTGTCTAGATGTGTACCTATTTCATAAATGAAACATAACATATTGTATAATTCCGTCTAGGTCAGCATCTTGATCCCGGCGTGGTCAATGGAATAGTTAACATTCCATAGAGGACAAATGTATCGTCCAGTCTGGTACATAGGTATCGCCCCAAAGGGGAGAAAGGTATTGTCTCAACGGGGACAAGGGTATCGTCCCATCGAATTCCAAGATGCCGTCCCATCGGGGACAAAGGTATTATCACAATGGAGACAAGGATATCGTCCCGTCGGAGATACGTAATTCGTTCCTTGGTGACAAATATGTCGTCAAATCGCGTAGAACAGTATCCTGCCATCGAGAACATCGGCATTGTTCAATCGAGGACAACGGCGGTACCGTCCAATCGAGAACAGGGGTATCGTACCATCGCGATGATAGCATCGTTTGATTGAGGACAACATCATTGCCTCATCAAAGACAATGGTACCGAGGACAAAAATACTATTCCATTGAGGCAACGGTATCGTCTCATCGCGAACAATCGTATCGTACCATTTAGGCAAAGGTATCGTCTCATTGAGGACAACACGATATCGTATCATTGCGAACAATGGTATCGTTCCATCGAAGACAAGTTATTATCCAATTGATGAAAAGTTATTGCACATTGGTGACAACAATATCGCTCAACCGATGACAAACGTATCGTTCCATCGAGGGCAACGGTATCATTCCATCGAGGACAAATATATTGTCCCATCGGGTTCTTGCAAACTTTCCGCTTAACCCAGAAATGTACATAAAAGTATACTGTAATAGAACAACAACAAGCTTAACCGGAATCGGACCCTGGTTCAAAGTCGGCCTACCCAAACAGTACACCGTTAAATCAATACCCATTATTAAATGTATTTCAGTAAAAGAGTACTTTAAAGTTGGGGTTTTTGCGAATTTCTATGTAAGAAACAACGCAGTCAATAATAATATTTAGGTTAATTTAACAGTGGCTTACATGTATAACGTTTTATAGCCTTGGGGGAACAATTTTAATTTCAAAGACTTGCATTTTATGGTTACTATCATGTATGAACTTGCTGCTTGAAGCTTTATTGAGAATCTTTATTTGACACTAATCGGAAAGATAAAACAGATATTGCGACAAAATAATGAGTTAAGCAATCTTTTTCCTGCGTTGTTTTAAGAATATTGAAGCTATCTAGACCTGATGTCCGTCTTAATACATTTCGTTTAAGTTCTAACCTGCGACGAGGGCAATTTCCAGTAAATCGGCATCTCGTCTGGATCCAATCTGTTTGACATTAGGTCAATAGCTACTCAAAAGCTGGATACAATCGGAAGTAGTCAAATTCGAACCATATCCAAATTTGAGCAGACAATATTTTTACACAATCGGATAATGCTTTATATTATACGTCAGGTATTATGATGTGTATTTATAAGTACCACTTGTTATGTAAAGTACGTTTTTAACTCTTTCGGCGCCAATGTCGCCTGGTGGCACATTTGAAAACAGTGAAGTCCCAGGTCAGATGCCGCCTTTTCAAGGCGGCATCTGACCTGGGACTACACTGTTTTCTGTATTATTTTAGCCCAAGCATACAGGTTTTTAAAAAGAAGTGTTTTACTAATATACCTTTATTATTTAGTTTAGAATTATATATATTCTCATATACATTTCCTGTATGACGCTCGTTTTCAAAATGCTGTTCGGCCACTCTAGAGCAATCGGCAAATGCATAAACGTGGGTTGTTTTAATCCTTTACACCATGAACATTCATGTAGGACATAATGACATCATACATGTTAGTTATTCACTTTTTATAATGACGCATGAACACGGGCGACAATTGATGGCTATATAAGAAACTAAAGAATCAAGTCCATATTAATTCATAACCAAACGGGGCAGAACCTCTTATGGAGCAAATGCTCTATTTATCACAATGGTTTCAAGAAATGACTATTACAGAGGTGTAGAAATGCGTATTTATCGAGGAAAGGGTTAAGAAAGTAGCTGCACTTAACATTTTACTCCTTAAATACACCTTTGCAAACAGGGTAGACCCAGATCAGACGGCCTCTGGAGGAGACATCTGATCAGGTTCTGCTCCGTTTGGTTATGAATTAATATGGATTTGATTCCTTAGTTTCTTATACATGTATAACCATCAATTCCCGCCCGTGTTACATGTAATGCGTCAATATAAAAAGTGAATAACTAACATGTATGATGTCATTATGTCCTACATGAATATTCATGGAGTAAAGGATTAAAAGCATTTGCTGATTGCTCTAGAGTGGCCGGACAGCATTTTGAAAACGAACGCCATACAGGGAATGTATATGAGAATAAATATTTCAAATCCCGTCCCTCATCGAGATGACAACTGCAATAAAACTTTGTAACGGGAAACAAAATATTTATGACAATACCAGACATAATGTATGAGTTTGTACGAGCTTGTATTCTACATTGTCAGACACCTGGTGATCGATTATACACCCGTCTTGCGCTGAAAGATATTAGAAACATACATAGTGCTACACAACACAATACCATCAAATATGTTCTAAAGCCACCGCAAAACAGAGATCTAATTCGGGTATTAACCCGTTCCTTCATATAAACTTCTTTTCGCGGATTGGCAAACAGAGTAGGCCCAGTTCAGACGCCTCCTATAGGATCAGGGTCTGCTCTGTTTGTTTTTGACATACTATAGATCTGGTTCTACAGTTTCTACCTGAGCCAAAACATCCTGTGTATATATATATGTATATACCATCATACAAAATCAGCTAATACATATTCATGATGTCCTTATTCCTTACCTGAACACTAAATAGGGAAAGGGTAGTTGCATGTTGTAGCTTCGGGCTACAGTTATGCAGAAAGCTCTTATAGGCGTTTTCTGTATTACTTTCTAACTGCAATAAGCTACAACCTGTTTTTGAAAACGCCAATATTTTTCTTTAAGTGCTTGGTTTACAATGGTTGTACTGTGTATGAAATGCATAGTGGTACTGAATATTCCGTTGACAACAATGTATGCATTGTGTTACTAAACTCTTACATAATCAATCAGTGCAGACCAAGATCAGGGGATTTCTGAGGGAGTACCCTATAGCCAGGGTCTGCACTGCTTGCTTCAGAAATAATTTCTTAAAGTTTCTATCGGCATAACATTACGTTTACCTCACTAATGATTTTCTAAAGGTCATATCGGCATAAGAAAATTAGTGAACTAATCCAATTAAGTTTATCAGTAAGCCACTATGTTGGACACGTAATCAGCTTTGCGAACAGTGTGGATCCAGTTGAGGCGCCGAGTAACTCAGTATCTCATCAAGGTCCAAACTATTGGGTACCCTGATAATATCTTTGAAACAAAATGGAAGAAAATCTGCTGCGAAATCGTAATTAGAAGAGATTTTCAGTTAACGAAATATTTGCTCAGCAGGCTAAAGGTTAAATGCGTTTATATGTGTTGCAGAATTCCATTTATGTCATGCACCAAGAAGTTATTTATGTCAGTGTCTAATGAATGTATCCCTGTTTCTAGAAGGTAAAAACTACAATCAAACCCCTCCAATCCGGACGTTCAATTTAGTACATGTATTATAAATATCGGTCATCGAGATAGGTTGCATCTTAATGCAAGGTGAATGTCTTGCTGAAAGCTCCTGTAGGAGCTTTCTGCAGGACTTTCACATTGTATTAAACAGTCATCTAGCTAAAAGTACCTTCATCCTTCTCTACTAGAATCCCGATTTAGAGGGTTTTTACTGTACCCTAAAACAGGGTCGACTTTGCCCGTTAGCTACTTTATTACCGACGGTAAACTCGTTCAAATTCAATTTTGGAACCCATCTAATTTTAAAGCTAAAGCACCGCTAATATAATATACGCTGGTATGAACATTGAATGGTACAGTAAACAGAGTTGATCGTCAGGCCAGAGGAACCCATTCATGAGCCCTATATTCCAGGTCTACAGTAATACTTGTCATATTCGTCAAGTGGCCGTTATAAAGCGTTTTTACTGTATTCAATCCTTCTTATGTTAAACGCGACCTGGCTGGTATTTGCAAACAGTTTTGATCCTGATTAGACATGGAGTTACTCAGCGTTTCATCAGGATTCAATTTGTTTGACGCATGGTCAATAGTTTCTAAACCCTTACAATGCTGACATTTCAAATGGACTATTCCAAAAGTCAAAGAGGTCACCAAGCTTATGGCGAAACCCTAGGGTAACATTAGGTGTAACATGACAAACAGTGCAGACCCCGGTGAGAGGACACCTTAAGGAACCCTCTCATCTGGGTTTACCCTGTTGCAAAGGGCATTAATGATTCGTGCCCAGCACAGCAAGGGTTGAAAGCTTAAACGAGTCCCGTGTAAATTAAAATTGAAACATGCTAGGGTTATAGTAGACCTTGGTTTTTCAGCATGAAAGTGATTACAGTTACATGTATAGTTCGATTTTGACCCGTGAGCTGCGACCTTTAGGACCAGTCCACCCGTAGAGGTAAAACGCGTCACAAACCATATATTTGTTCCGGAGTTACCTGTGGTAAAACAGACAAGTAATAAGAATATAAGTAAACCTCTCTATAACGGCCACTAAATTGTGTTAATAAGTTGGTATTTAGGGCAGGTGGCTGCTTAAAGCAAGGTGAAAGTAAAACAGAACGCTCCTATAGGCTGCTTAAAGCAAGGTGAAAGTAAAACAGAACGCTCCTATAGGAGCGTTCTGTTTTTCTTTCACCTTGCTTTAAGCAGCCACCTGCCTTTAACACATTACATACTCAATGTAATTTAGTGGCCGTTATAGAGAGTTTTTACTGTATATACTAATACTACACGATTACTGCGAGCTTTTTGTGACAACCATTGTCCACGTACCCATAAATTAGAATGGTTATAAATAGAAAAGTGCACTCACTGCTCAGCGTTCGAACTCGAACTATAGTACGTAAATTGTCGTCTGCAACACCCCATTCCACTCCCATTCGACTGCCTCATTCATGAAAACAAACAGTGTTAGCATGAAACAGTTTGGAACTGCACGAGACCCTAGTCTCTCATCTGTATCCAATATCATCTATTTCATTATTAAGGTCTGACTATACACCAATGTTGTCAAAGTGATTAGTAAATATGAAGAGATGGTCACAGAGGACATGCCGCTATTTACCCTTTCCTTCATATGAACGCCTTTTCACGCATTTGCAAACAGAATAGACCCTGATCAGACGGCTCCTGTAGAAGCCGTCTGATCAGGGTCTGATGTGTTTCTAAAGGAAGTTTAACTTCTAAAATGGTTACAATGTTTCACCTTCCATATTTCATTATAACTTTTTTTTATTAATATTAATTATGTGCTGGAATTTGGAATCAATATAGAACAAGGAAAGGGTAATGATTCTGCATTAATCACAATAAGCTAGCATTAGCGTAATCGTTAACGTTAGCAACAGGTTTTATATATTGATTTTGCAGGCTGTACTTGGCTTGGTTAATTCTTTGAACCGCACCATAGCTTGGTCGAATAATTATATGAACCGCACCATATCTTGATGGGTAATATATGAACCGCTGCATTGCATGGTGAATAATATGTATTAAATACGCCATACCTTGGAGGATAATTCATATGAACTATCCCATAGCTTGGTGGATAATTCATAGTTATCCTGTCATTATCTTTTTTTTTATATAATAACAGGTAGTGTAAAAAGTAAAAACATTATAAGGTAAATTGATCACGTGACAGGTTTATCCATCAGTGCGCCTTAAGATCCGACGGACAATGATATTATATTTGACTAAATTAACCTGTCCCGCTTGTACCGCACAGTCAATCCCTAGGAAGGCTAAATTAACGACGTTTATTTATACTAACCCGTATAGTTAACTGACGCTGGAATCGGTTTGAATTTGTGTCAGTAAGAAAATTTTTAAACTTATCTAATCGTGTTTGCTCTGTTTTACACATTATTTTTGTGAATGTAATTACATGTATGTAATAACGCTTGAATAGCGGTGCTGGTTCATCAAAAAAAAATCCATCGACATTAGCGGGTGGGGTAAACAGTTTTGAAACTGTAGTGTATCGTTCGGTTTCAGTTTTGACTGAAATTAAGCGACCAAGGTTTCAGTTTTGACTGAAATTAAGCGACCAAAGTAAGACATGTTCTATTAGCTATTTAGTGAAGAAAAATGAAATTTGTAATGAACAACCCGAGAGGCTTAATTACTTATATAATTAGCGATAATTCAATGCTAATTGCAATCATCATGAAAGTCATGAATAGATTTAAGGATATGTTATAAAAGAAAACGATGTTCTGTTGTGACAGGATAAACAAAATATCAACCGCGCCACGATTTAGATAATTCATATGTACCGCACAGTGTCTTAGTAGACAGTTCATATGAATCGAAATATGTCTTGGTAGATAGTTCATATGAACCGCGACATGATTTTAGCGGATACTTCAGATGAATCATGTCAAGTCTGGCAATATATATAAAAGACACAGACGAGATGGGGATAAAGGACAGTTTGCTTAGCAGAATAGGCGATAACCCATCTGAGTTATAATGTATATTAATATGGTACAGTAAAACACGCTAATGCGACCGCCTAAAAGAGGTATAATTATGGGTGCTAGATGCAGGTGGTAGCTTAATGCAGGATAGAAGTAATGCAGAAAGCTCCTAGAGGAGTTTTCTGCATTACTTGTGTCCTGCATTAAGCTCCTAGAGGAGCTTTCTGCATTACTTGTGTCCTGCATTAAGCAACCACCTGCTTAAAAAGACAACTATGTTTATATATTAAGTGGTCGCATTAGAGGGGTTTTACTGCAATAGGCAAACAATGTAGAAGGAATCGTCTGGGCGAGGTCTGCGATGTTTGCTCCTTCAATTGTCTGGTAAAGATCACATAGGCAACAGAGCTCGTTTTGACGCATAACTTAAAACAAAAAACAATATTACGTATAGAGTTACAGATAAGTACGAGTACTCAAATATCAAAGCCGTCACGACCACACTCTAGAACCGTCTCTTTGGCAATGGGTGTGAACTGTGTTAACTCATCTCCTAGGCTATTTTTAGACCAAACCTCTTTGAATGTATCTACTGAAAAGGAGCATTAACTAGAGGAAAGGAAACATTTAGAATTTTGTAGTTTGAAACCATTGTGATAAATAGAGAATTTGCTCCTATAGGAGCAAATTCTCTATTTATCACAACGGTTTCATAAAGTGACGTTTATGGAGATAATGTGTTAACCCGTCAGCTGCTAAGTGCTAGCTGAGTAACGTTTGCTATCAATGTTGATCAAGATTAGACGCCGAGCAATGCAATGTGCAATCAGGATCCAATGTTTCTGAAACATTTAAATTAACCTTTTCTTAATCCTTTACTCCATAAATGCGCCTTTCTCATGCTTCCTTATGATATAATACAGATATGAATTTGCTGTTTTCGCCATGGCCAAAACATCCTGTGCCCATATGATTATATAATCTAATTAATATGCATGGTGTCATTATTTCTTACATGAATATTCACGGGGTGAACGGTTAAGTAAACAAACACAACAGCTCAAATTGTAAACCCGCACCAATTTACACAGGCGCGGATTTAGAGGGGATGGGGCTGAGCCGGCGTACGCCCCAACCTCCCCCCCCCCCCCCCAAAAAAAAGAAGAAAATTGCCAAAACAAATTTTTAGTAATATTTTAGATCTACATACAGTAAAACCTCTCTATAACGACCACTAAATTGTGTTAATTAGTTGGTTTTAAGAGCAGGTGGCTGCTTAAAGCAAGGTGAAAGTAAAACAGAACGCTCCCATAGGAGCGTTCTGTTTTACTTTCACCTTGCTTTAAGCAGCCACCTGCCTTTAACACAGCTCTTTTTCAACTTACAAACACACTATTTATTTATGTCATCAAACATAAAAATCTACGCCCCCGCCCTCCAAAAAATACTTCTACGCCCCCCCCCCCTTAATCTGAAATCCTAGATCCGCACCTGGCACAGGAGACTAAGAGCCAATACTCATTTAGAGATCGGAATATGCTTTGCACTCATACCGTGATGGACAGGCGTTTAGTTTTCCCATTACTTATGTTCCTGACCCTATTTTCCCTAGTGTTTATTGTCATTTTCTAGATAAGCTACAGCAGCGGAAGAATTCTCCTGACAAATATTAACTGTTATCCATGACCTTTACCGAGACAAGCTCTCCGTATGTGTTTCCTCGGGCCTGGCATGGAGGCCACACTGTAATAAGTCGGCAATATTATCGAGAATGCTTCGGTGACGTCCTGACGGACACATGGCGCCAAAGGCATATACTGGAACTTTCGGAAAATGGATAATTTGTTTTTGCTACAATGCGATACTAGATCATTTTTCAATATTTTATACTTTAAAGACAAATGGGGTGAAATATGACATGAGTCGCTGTCTGAGAAAAGATGTATTGTTTTGAAAACGGTATAGACCAAGGTCGGGTATCTCATCTAAAATGACGTGTCTGACAAAGCTTTGCATTGTAATGAAAGAAAGCAGTGTACTCCCTCTAAAGCAATTCCTCCTAGACAATTTTTAGACCCAGCTTCTGAGTTAATCTACCGAAAAGGGGCATTAACTATAGAAAAGGAGAATTTTAGAATTGTGCAGTTTTGAAACCATTGTGAAACATAGAGCTCCTATGGATCAACCGCTCTATTTATCACAATGATTTCACAAATGAGGCGCAAAAAGGCGTCAGTAGGAGATAATGGGTTAATGAATAAGCATTCTTGCACAAAACGTGTTGTTTTAGTCCCGATAGACCATGTATTAACAAGGCAATTCTCGTGCTCACGCGCTGTTGTTGACCGGTTTTATTTATACCTATTCGGGGCCTAAGGTAAACAATGGACGTGGATGCTATAGCGTTTTGGCCTAAGCTAGGTGAACGCTGCGAGTACAATTTCAGGAGCACCGACAATGAACTGTTTTTAGTGATAGAGATATTGAATGAAATGAAATTCCGTGTAAACGGTATTTGTTATAATCATGACATGATGTCAGAAAGAAAACAGTGGCCCGGAGACAGCATAAATCGAACGAAGTGTCAAAGAAGTGTATAGTTTTGCTTGTAATTGGAAGAATTAAATTGATACAGGAAAGCAGAAATGGGCTTTATGCAAGAATAGCGTTAATACACGTTTGTTTTCGGGCAATAACATCTGCAGTGTCCCTCGGGAATGTTGTTGCCCTCGCCCTTCGGGCTCGGGCCAACAACAGTCTCTCGGGACACTGCAGATGTTATTGCCCGAAAAAACGTGTATTAACCCTCTATTAATATGTGTCTTTAAAATAAGGTGGCGGTTTAATGCAGGGCGAAAGTAATAGAGAGAAGCTCCTATAGGAGCTTTAATTTCGTTCTGCATTAAGCTACCGCCTGCACATGCCACTCTGATTTATCCTTTTTGGTGACCGCTTTAGAATGACTCTACTGTATTAATGTACAGTAAAACCTCTCTATAACGGCCACTTAATTACATCAAGTAGTTTGTGTTAAAGATACAAAATGTAGGTGGTTGCTTAAAGCAAAGTGAAAGTAAAACAGAACGCTCCTATAGGAGCGTTCTGTTTTACTTTCACCTTGCTTTAAGCAGCCACCTACCCTAAATACCAATTAATTAACATAATTTAGTGGCCGTTATAGAGAGGTTTTTCTGTATTCTGATGATAAACAGACAATGCAAACCCTGACCAGACGCTGTGTCGGAGACGGACCGACTGCTTCACGTATACACAGTTCCCGAAGATTGGCTCATTTTTTTACTAATTTTAACGTCCGGTTTAGATGGGTTATACTGTAAAAGAAATTTGATTTTGCCATTGATTCCGTAGATATGCATTTTCAACGGTGCTAGTACAGATCTAAGTCTGCATTTTCAACGGTCCTAGTACAGATCTAAGTCTGCATTTCCAACGGTGCTAGTACAGATCCAAGTCTGCATTTTCAACGGTGCTAGTACAGATCTAAGTCTGCATTTTCAACGGTCCTAGTACAGATCTAAGTTCTACTTATCACGAACGTTTGTTGTAAGTCCTACAATGTCCCAATAGCCCTCTCAATTTCAATGTACATGTATCACATTATAACTAAAGATTTGACTTTATAAAATCCGGCAGTATCTGTTATTTATTATCAGTTTTAAGCATAATTATACTCGGAAACAGATAATATGCGAGGCTTTATAAAACATTAATACTTTCTATATCATATATCTTCTAAATAAATGTCAGGCATCGTAGTTTGTTTTCGCGAAATGCATAATATTGCTATACGTATAAACAAAATTACATTATAAAATGTATGATACTCGTATACTCGTATCTACATACATGTATCATTTTTAATTTAAGCATTTTTGCTTTGGTCAAACCTTAAAGGTCGCGGAACACTGACGGTAAACTAACTTTTGCCTTAAATACAGTAAAACTCTCTAAACCGGAAGAAGAAGTTTAGATACTTTTAGGCAGGTGGTTGCCTAATGCAGGGTGTAAGTCATGCATAAAGCTCCAAAAGCTCCTGTATTAAGCTGCCACTTGTCTTTAAGACCTGTATTGGTAATAATGTGTATTCTCCGGTTCATAGGGGCTTTACTGTTTTTTTCTGAATCTTTTGCACCAAATTCTTAACTTAAACCTTTGAATACTGGCATTTGCAAACTGTGTTGACTCAGATCAGGTCACTCCTGGAAATGCCCTGTGACAAGTGTTTACAGTTTAATTTTAGATATCTTCTCGCAATATATACTCTTCCATACTGAATGGACTCTGTCCGTAAACTTTTACTCCATAAATACGGTTTTCTACGCCTTTGCCAACGGAGTAGACCCAGATCAGACGGCCTCTATAGGAACCGTCTGATCTACATGTAGGTCTGCTCTGTTTGATAATGGAATTTGATATATAGATATGTTCCTTTACTTTCTAAAATGGCTACAATGTTCCACCTTCCATATTTGATTATAACTATTTTCTCCATGCATATTCAGTAGGTAATGAACTCTGGAATAAACATAGAACAGTGAAAGGGTTGACGTCATGTCTACATAAAGCGACACATACGCTGACTGTTTTACAATTAGCTGAAAACAACTACACGTAACAGTTCCCAATATTGCGTCTCTGAAACAAAAATCTCTGCAAGTTTTTTGCGCCTTCTAAATTCTCACGCCATTCATACATTCCAAGTTGTCTTAACATTTAAAGTACGTTTTCACCAGAAGCTGATTTAATTGTGAATAATTGCGTTAAAGATGTAAAGGCCTTTGAAATGCTGTTCATCGTTCTGTGACGTATATCATGGGTTCACGAGTAATCCCCTTAACCCATTCCCTCATACTGACGACTTTTGACGACTCTGTAGAAGTCACTTTGTGAAACCATTGTGATAAATAGAGCATTTGCTCCTATAGGAGCAAATGCTCTATTTATCACAATGGTTTCAAACTACAAAATTATATTTTTTTTCCTTTTCTCTAGTTAATGCTCCTTTTCGGTAGATTTATACAAAGAGGTTGGATCTAAAAAGAGCATATGAGGTAATGGGTTAAAGTTGAAATTTCATAATGAAATGGTCCAGGATCGTTTTACGATAGCGTCCAATCAGTATAAAAGTGTACATTTTGCAAAAGGACTTTGAGTGACAAACATTGCAGACCCTGATCAGAGGTCTCCTGGAGGAGCCCTCTGACCTGGGTCTACACTGTTTGCAAACGACAATGCACTGGTTTCCCACGGTTAAAAGCTAAATATCATTACGTTTGTTAAATGTCGTAAACGGTTGTATATTCGCCCTTTGAATTTATACGAACAATTTGACAGCAGGTTTTAATCTATTAAAAATTGAATCTACGATGCTTGCAAATGTAAACTTTGTTTTCCAGCATTTGAAAGGGAACCTGGGATTGGCAATGGCCCCAGCCTTGTCTTCGTAATTGATGAAAAGCACTTTTGTTTAGTATAGTGAGAGTGTATTTTCTAACTTCGACAACAGATGTGGACTGTAATCTTATTATTGATAGTAAACGGGCAAAGCAAGACTAACTATATTGTTGAACCAATTTCAAAGCTACGTTAACACAATTTGTCTCCATGATTTTTTTGAATAGGGATGGGCAGACTGTGTACTATGATCAGGTGATTTTAGGGAACTATTAACGCCTGTACTGCATGAGTACAATGTATTCGTGTAAGAAAACTGTAGAATCATTTCTATATTAGTTAGTGGGCAGAGCAGACCCTGATCAGACACATCCTATATGAGCCGTCTGTTCTGATGCTACTCTGTTTACAAAGGCATAGAAAGGCGTTTGTTTTAAAGAAAGGCTTAATCGACACGCATTCACTGCAATTTGCAAACAGTGTTTGCCAATATCAGAGAGCTACTGAAGGGGCCCTCTGATCAGGGTATGTAATGTTTTTCATCCAAATTTATCATTCGAGTTAGTCCACTCTGTAAATTCATGGTTGAACGGGTTAATTGGGGTCTATATTAGTTGCTGTCCCAGTGTGTTCTACTGTATACACCGACTCTACAACGACACCGTGATATATATACCACAAATATATAGTATCTTAACCTTTTCCTTCATATAAACATGATTCCACGCATTTTCAAACGGAGTAGACCCAGATCAGACATGATCAGGGTCTTCTCTGTTTGCAAATGGAATTTTAAATATTGTTTTGTTTACTTACTAAAATGACTACTTTGGGCCGTCTTCCATATCATGTAACTATTTTCAATGAATATTCAGCAGGTAATACAATTTGGAAAAAACACAGAACAGGGAAATGGTAAACATTTAACCCATTCCTCCATAGGCTATTTTTAGATCCAACCTCTTTGGATGCATCTACCGAAAAGGAGCAGTAACTAGAGAAGAGGTTTTTTTCGAATTTTGTAATTTGAAACCATTGTGATAAATAGAGCATTTGCTCCTATAGGAGCAAATGCTCTATTTATCACAATGGTTTCAACAGGTGACTTATACAGAGGCATAGAAAGGCGTATTTATGGAGGAAAGGGTTAACCCTCCTGAAAATATATATGGTCTGCTCAAGCTATGATATGCTATTCTTTTCACTAAGTACCAATTATTTAATATATACATGAAGTGATTGTCGGAGTGACAAACAGTTTGGATCCTGATTAAATACCATGTTTTTCCCGTGTCACACCTGGATCCAAGCTGTTTGCAAATGTGACCAACTCACGTTTTGCAAGATAAGGGTTAATTATCTGAGAGCATGCATAATTTTGCATGACTGTCATTCTGCAATAAATAGTAATTTGCATTTTACCCTTTAACTGATAGAAAACGCCTTTCAAGTCTCTGTAAAAAGAGTAGACGGAAATAAGATGGCTCTTACATACATGTAGTTATGTTTTCTGCAGTTTCTGGAATGACCCAAACTTTATTTTTCAATTGGCCATTATAAGAAATAACTTAAATATTCATGATCTCATGAATTCTTGTATAAATATTCATGATGCTTTTATTGAGTGTTTGCTCACAATACATATGTCTGCTGTATAGCGAACAAAAGCACGATGGACGTTCTCTATTATCCCTTACAGTGCAGGACACGAGTCACTGTCACTAATGTCCTTTGCAAACAGTGTATACCCAGATGAGAGGGCTCCTAGAGGAGCTCTCTCATCAGGGTCTGCACTGTTTGTCATGTTACAGTTTCCTTTAGACAAAAACCCATATAGTCTCCATAGACTTGATAGTCCATTGGAAAACTCAGCATTGTAAGGGTTAGCATAACCCTTTGAATGCGGGACACGAGTGCACTGTCATCTGCAAACAGTGTAGACCTAGGTCAAAGGGCCTCATTCAAACTTCTCTCGCCGAGTTTACCCTTTCATACAGTATGGACTCGTCCAATAAATGATGATTGACTATTCCACTGCTTTGATTCAGCGTTGAATGGGTTCATCTATCAGCCTGGTGAACATAGCTTTGTTCGAACAGATTTAAACCTTTCCCTCATAGGCTATTTTAGATGCAATTTCTTTGAATAAATCTACCGAAAAGTAGCATTTACTAGAAAAAGGGAACATTTAGATTTTTTTAGTTTTGAAACCATGATTTCACACAATGATTTCAAAGAGGGACTTTTACAGAGGCACCAAAAGGCGTCAATATGAGGGAAAGGGTAAAACATGTTCACATAAGCGACTCAAACATCAAGTCAAAACAAATATTGACTTAGTCTGTTAGCTGAGGAATGTTTATATATGGCATAATGAATGCATAATTATTGATTAGTTGATATTTTTTAATGGCATCTCGAATAAAGAAATGAGTTACCATGGCAGTAAGAACAGAAGAATTAGATTCATATTGTATAATCGAAGAAAGCATATCCTGGTCAGTTGGCTTCTACAGACAGGATCCGTCTAATCTGGGTCTACTATATTTGCAAAGACAAGATGATGTGTCTCTATAAATTAATGGGTTAATTAATAGATACAAACGTTATTTACACGTAACAGTCAACCCATGTAATTGTTCCATGTATATCCAATCTATTCATGAAAGCTGTCGCCAGTTCGCTGGAAGTTGCCACTTGCCAACCTTGAATAAATTTGAATTGCTTATGTCTATACAGCCAGAAAAGTACTTAGAAATGTATCTAAAGATATATATTATGCCTAACAATTAAGAACAGGCAATCAATATTTCATTTTGGGAAACTTTCTCAGTAAAACATATTTAATTCATTATGTTTCAAAATATATACCATTATCTATCTAGATTCGTACTAATTCACCATCCTGCATTTGTATATGAGCGACTATATATGTGCTTTATGCAACTTCATGCCGAACAAGTTTATGTTATATTATGTTATGGAAGAATTCCTATTAGTATAGCTCTTATCCAACGAAGCGTTACCTGACTTTTATAGTAAACCCATGCTAATGCGACCACCTAAAAGAGGTATAATTCTGGGTTCTAGATGCAGGTGGTAGCTTAATGCAGGACAAAAGTAATGCAGAAAGCTCCTAGAGGTGCATAACTTTTGTCCTGCATTAAGCAACAACCTGCTTATAAAGACAGCCATGTTTATTCATTAAGTGGTCGCATTAGAGCGGTTGTACTGTATTTGCAAACACATTGAAACCGTACGAGATGTCCGGTATCAGGCCAATGGTAACACTTTTTTCATTGTAGGCTATTTTAGACCCAGCATCTTTAAATAAATCTTCTGAAAATGAGCATTTACTAGATTATTATGCAGTTTTGAAACCGTTGTGATTAATAGAGCATTTGCTCATGTTAACCAAATGCTCTGTTTATTACAAAGATTTCAAAACGTGACTTCCACATAGGCGTTTAAATATTTACTCATACTATCCCGTATAACCGACTATTAGACATTTTGAAGTTCGAAACATCGAAAACAGTCGAATGTTGGATTGAATAAACATAGGACTATGACGTTGAAGCTTCTTATCCACGAGTTGTTATTTGTTTTACATATTATTCATTTTCATGCGGTTATTCAACGCATTTGGATAGTGCTTCGATATTTTCAAAACGTCAAACGAGGCCGCGTAGTTTGAACGAAATGCATCACCAACAGAGATTGATGTGAAACGTAGTTCTTGTATAGTTGATGGTTTTGACTGACTTTATCGGCCCAGTGATACAGTAAAACCTCTCTAAACCGGGCGTTCAATTTAGTATAATTATCGATCTTTCCCTCATATAAACGTGTTTTAACGCATTTGCAAACATAGTAGACCCAGATCAGACGACTTCTAGAGGAGCCGTCTGATCAGGGTCTGCTCTGTTTGCTAATAGAATTTGATAGATCTTTTTCTTTGCTTTCTAAAATGTCTACAATGTTCCACCTTCCATATTTCTTTATAACTATTTTGTTAATGAATCATCAGTAGGTATTGAAATTTGGCCTAAATATAGAACAGGGAAAGTGTTAATGTAGAGTGAAAGGCATGCAGAAAGCTCCTACAGGAGCTTACTGCATCACATTCACCCTGCTTGAAGCAGCCACCTGTCTAAAAGTATCTAAATATTCTTCTCTAATAGAAGTCCGGTTTAGAGAGATTTGACTGTATTCCATTAACCATTTGGTCAATGCGCCTGAAATGAATTATTCGAAATGCTCAATAATTATTGAAAGCCATTCCATGCATTTTCGTTTGATTAATGGCAATTCGCCGATCTTAATTTGAAATAAAACGCAAATAGTCATGTAATGCAAAACTCGAATGATATTGGGGTGAAAGAACGCGATATTCTGTGGTAACAGGATAAACATACTACTAAGCAAATGCTTTATAAGGAATCGTTTATCTGATTCGACTTCGGGGGAATCTTTTGGTCGCTGAAGTTCGATGTAATTAAATGTTCTGTGTGCTCGTCACTAAATAAACATTTCCAATTTCGGCATTGTTTGGGTCATTCCTGCGTCTGAGAGGTTGCGGTATGTTCTCGATCGAATTCTTTACAATGTATTCCTCTCATTCTTTTTCTCGTCTCTTTCTCTTCCCCACTCTATTTCCCTGTTTCCCTTTTCCACTGCCCCTCTCGCTATTTATGTCTCTCTTCCTCCATGTTGATTTCCGTTGCTGTAAAGGGGTCATTTCACCGAGAAATCTTCCCAGAAGACTGAGCTGCGATCTCAGAGCGTGGCTTGGTCGCCGCAGGTCGCACGTAGTCGACAGTTGACCGAGGGTTGGTCGTGCCTTGGTCTCCCGTGGTCGCACATGGTCGAGGATTGGTCTCCCGGAAAAACAGATCGTAGCTCGGTTTTTTGACATGTCAAAAAACCGAGCCTCGACCTAGAAGTCGCACGGAGAGCGTCGAAAGAGCGAGCGATATCGAGGAAAGAACGCATTGGTCGTGAGACGATCGGAACTAGAGCGTGGATGAGCTAGGCTCAGTCTTCTCGAGCGAGAACTGGTCGCGCGAATGGTCGTGCTGCTCGACCCCTGCTCGATCCTCGCTCGATCCGTGCGATCTAGCTTCGCTCTTTTGCGATTAAGCCTCACTCCGAGCGACCTGTCCTAGGCCTTCCTTAGACCCGTACGTTCCATATTATTTCCATTGGCGGCCTCTGTGCGCTTAAGCTTCAACCAAATAAGATCGACCCTCGCTTAACTTGCGGTTCTATAGATCTTCTATAGTTAGTGTTCAATTCTAGGCCCCACCCTGGCCAAAAGTTCGTCAAACATCTCCGGGAGCTTACGGAGATAGATCCGGAAGATAGCTTCATCTCCCAGCCTCAGTTCCGTCATGAGGGAGGTGTACTGACCATAATGTTCCCTCTGGTGTTCACGCAGCTCCTTTTCAGCATGATTAGCATAACCAGATAGTCTTGCTGCAATTTCAGGGCATGGTGCAGAGCGATTTGGTCCATGTTATCCTTTCGGAGACTGGTCAAAAGCTGATGGTCGGCCAACGATCGCCGGGCATTGTATAACGATCGCAGTGGGTCGCGCGCAAATCCGTGCAACCAAACCCAGTGTGCACGTAGCTCGAGCGAGACTCTGTTGAGAAAAGATCGAGAATTGGTCGTCTGAGCGAGGCTAGAACATTCGAGATCGCAACTAAATCGTATTAATCGAGGGTACATTGCAACTCGTACGTAGCTAGATCGGCCGGGAACGAGTCTTGGTCGGCCGAGGTCGCGCGTTTGCGAGAATAGATCGCCGAGAGATCGAGGCAATGTCGCAGATTGGTCGAACAGAACGAACCTTGGTCCTGTCAAGATCGCTTCAGATCGAGTGGATAGACGTAGATAGAGCGTATATAGAGCGTGTGTAGAGCGTATAGGACGTATATAGAGCGTACACATCGAAGGTCAAACGAGCTAACATCGAACATAGAGCGTGCACAGAAAATAATGGGGTAGGTCGCACGGTTTTTGCCCGCGACTATTGGAAAACCGAGCTGCGATTAAGGTCGCGCGTGGTCGCGTGCGACTTTTCCAGGTCGTACTCGGTGAAATATCCCTATGACAGCTTGACCTCGTATCATATTTTGCAGTTCCGGTTGTATACTGTAAGTATATTTAAACACTCAGGAACCAATGTCATAGTGCATTGTCTGGTCTCCCATTTTTATAATTGATTGCTGCCATTTATAAGTCGACACCTATCAACCATACATTTTGATTTGATTTATGATCAAACTTTCTTGGTATATCATCAGATAAATGTCCTAAATATTATCGTGAAGAGAAAATTAACCTAGACATAATCTTAAGGAGATGAACTGATACAGATATTCGAGAGACTGGCTTTTCACATAATGTATTGGAGATATATCTCGACAATATATTACTGAAACAGACGTCTGCCATAATATATTGCAGAAACAGACGTTTGACATAATATATTGCAGAAACAGACTATTGGCCTAATGTATTGGAGAGACAGGCTCTTGACATCATGTATTGGAAACACGTATTCTTCACTTAATATTTTGCAGAACCATTATCTATCTAGATATAACGAGTGTATATGAATACTCTACATAGTCAGAGCAACAAATAAACGTGCGTATTCAAGTTCTAAAATAGTAATTTCTCCACCAAACCCTATATTGTTACACTCTTTAGAATCGTCTCGAATAGACACTTCTAACGAGTGGTCACACCATAGGGTTTGGAGGAGAAATATAGACGTTATTTTAAATATTCTTGAAATGTTATAACTCACTCATATTGTCTGGACCTCTCGCATTTATATTGTAGAAAACGTACATTTGCAAGACTTTCTTTAGGAGAGTCCAGAGCTACAGATAAGAGTGCGTACCCAACTACTAAAATTGTCATTTCTCCACCAAACCCTATACTGTAACCACTCTTTAGAATCGTCTCTTCGAGACGATTCTAAAGAGTGGTTACAGTATAGGGTTTGATGGAGAAATAAAGGAGTTATTCTTGAAAATGTTTTAATTTACGCATCTTATCTGGAGCCTGGGAGACTACACACCAGACATTATATTCTGTGTGTAATGACTATGATTTATTGCGAGAATTTTAAACAAGACTTTAGATATCGTTAATATTCGTTAATATGTGTCTGTATATCAGGTAAAGTGTTAGGGGGAGAATGGCAAGTAAATCCCTTTTGTTTGAGATGCAATGGTGCTAGTAATGATGTTAAATGTTTATAGTTTATATACGATACAGCTCATAAAGCATTTGTCTATCTAGTTTCTAAATGCACTCTACAAACTTCACCTACAGTATGTCAGTCAATTCAATTACATTTTGCAGATTCTATTTTGGATATATTGGGCTTACTCACACAAGAAGCCAAGTAAAACAAAATGGTGTCGGTATATAAAACATATCACAGTGGAAGAAACAATATACCCGATGTAAATACGATGTATCGAAGTTGTAGAATTAACCCTTTACTCCACGAATATTCATGACGTAAGAAATAATGACATAATGATTAATTGCTATATTAGCCGCCTGATCTGGGTCTACTTTGTTTGCAACGGAGTATAAGACGTATTTATCGAGTACATGGTTATAGACTGTTGACAGAATATAAATTATTAGATGGACTTTAGACAATCATAGCAGATGAATGTTTGGTAATTGTGGAACGAGTGCATCTACAGCCGTAATGATAGATGTGAGACAATAGGGACAGGCACCCTGTGTCTATGGTGCCTTTGTGATGGTAACTGATGGACACCCTTTGTTACTGAAACAATGGGAACTGTTGGACAAAAGTATTTACAGAAATGGTAGATATAGTGCTTGGGGAGGAAACAGAAGGTGTTGGACACTAAAGATTACTGAGACAATTTTGGATGTAAGATACGAAATGTAACATCAATAATGATAGAGACACGAGTCGTTACCGGAAGGTGCGTGATGTGTTAAAATAGCAATGCTGTAACAAAAACAAAATAGAAGTGGGACAACAGTAAATGTAGACGGAATGGTTACAGGAGTAATTCAGAAACATTATCAGAAATTGAAACTAATTGAAATATTATTTTGCTGCATCAGGGGAATGCATTCATGTGTTGCATATTCGTTAGAATTGGTAGAGCATTGCAATATCGCAATTAACCCTTTTATTGCTATAAAGATGATGGCATCTGAAATTTTTATTTCACTTATATTAATATAATCTATCCATTTGGCGTAAATGTTTGAGAAACTGTTGGTCGAGTGGGAAACAGCTTGGATCCATACGAGTAGTCCAGTTACCCAAGGTTTCAGCTAGTTCCAAGTCGTATACAAATGCTAGGCAAGACGCACTTAATATTAGAAGAATAAATTCGTTGAAAATTATTCAGCAGAACGAGTATTGGTAAATTGAGAAATTTGATACATTTATAACACCTTAACCCTTTCCCTCATATAAACGTGTTTTCACACATTTACAAACAGAGTAGACCCAGATCCGACGGCTACTATAGGAGCCGTCTGATCAGGATATGCTCTGTTTGCTAATGGAATGTGATAGACCTGTTTCTTTAGTTTCTAAAATGACTACAATGTTCCACCTTCAATGTTTCATTCTAACTATTTTGTCCATGAATATTCAGTAGGGGTTGAACTTCGGAATAAACATAGAACAGGGAAACGGCTATCCTTTATTATGCTAAGCGTGACTTGGTTTATATTTGCAAACAGCTTGGATCCACATGATACCCTGACTAACTCGGAGTCTCGCAAGGCTTCGAGCTGTTTAAACCATTCCATCATATCAATTTACGCCTGTTGACGTCACTATTTAACTCACTTTATGAAACCATTGTGATAAATAGAGCATTTGCTCCAAAGGAGCAAATGCTCTATTTTCCACAATGGTTTCAAAACTACATATACTAACATTTTCCTTTTCTATAGTAAAATAATGCTCCTTTTCAGTAATTTTCATCCAAAGAGGTTGGATATAAAAATAGCATATGAGGTAATGGGTTAACTCCCTGTTAGTATTACAACATGCTCCAGATCTGAGGTTTGACATACATCTGTGTTTCCCACGTGACAGAGGTTAAACGTGCTATGATAATTTATATGTAATTGATGAAATAGGGCGATATAAACAAGGCATGTGTTAAGTTCTTAGAATTATATTAGTCTTTGTGGTGTAACAATACACTTTAGTGTCATCTGAATACGTTTATTGTCGATAAATGTCAAATACAAGTTTGTTATTTGCAATAAGGAAGATAAAAACAGCTGCCCAATCAGTAAGAGGTGTCCTGCTCAAACACGTGATATCAGCTCATATCCTGTCAGAGGTCCAGATAAGATGAGTAAATTAAAACATTTTCAAGAATAACCTCTTTAGTTCTCCACCAAACCCTATGTTGTGACCACTCTTTAGAATCGTCTCTTCCAAAGGACAATTCTAAAGAGTGGTCCAAACATAGGGGTTGGTGGAGCGATTGACGAAGTTAGTACTTGAGTACGCATGTTTATCCGTTGCTCTGTCCTGTTCTGTTACAGTATTTATTGTTCGAATTCACTCAGATATTGAATTAAAACCCCATCTGTGTCCATATTATTTAAGGAAATAATGTCCAGATATAGACGTTATAAAACGTTTTGCTTGAGTCTGAGACGATTCTCAAACATCAGATTGGTCAAATTCTGAGCTTGCTTTTGACAGTATAAGGATTAATCGACCGTCTGTGTCATTAATGATAGTGTTAACCATTTTTCTTGGTGCATTCATGTTAGAAATAATGACATCATGAAACTGTATTAGCTGAATTGTTGTAATGATTATGTACGCAGGATAGTTTGGTATTGGTAGAAACTGTAAAGGACAGATCTATTGTAATTTCAGAAGCAAACAGAGCAGACCCTGGTCGGATGACTCCTATAGAAGCCGTCTGATCTGGGTCCTTTCTGTTAGCAAATATTCAAGGATTTTGTAAAAGTAAAGCGTCGCCGACGGAATTTTTCACAATTGAATATTTATTTACTGAAATGTGCCTACTGCAATTTTCGGTTCTGTCGAGGCTTGTACCCATGCGAAAATTGTTCATAAATAGGTAAAACTACTGGGAAATTCAAAATTGCAGGGACAATGGTACATTTCAGACCACTAAAAAATAACAGCCATCTCTTTCTCTAAAAACGGTTTAATTGTTATCAATTTATTGGGTCATCATTTATACAGCCTTCGTGAACCTTGTCCTTTCCTGATAACGCGGGACTAAAAGCAGTACAATGAAAGCCCTCTAAACTCGATTTCTAGAAGAGAAAAATAGAACAATAGATACCTTTAAACAGGTGACTGCTAAATGCAGGGTGAACGTGAAACAAAAGGCTCCTAAGATGGGTTTTCTGCAAGACTATCATCCTGCATTTAGCTGCCATCTTTCACCAAGACCTATAACGTCCGGTTTAGAAGGGATTTTAGTTTATTATAATTTAAGTTTGTATTAACTAGTTTGAGTTATTTTGCCTCAGTTGTAGATGTAACGCCATGTAACAAAACCAATTTCCAATCCAATCTTATAGATATTCCAATATTATATGCAGTAACCTATGGATATTTATTTTTCTTGAGCTGTAAACAATATAAGTATTTAGGCAATTTAAGTAAAATATTTTTTTTCTATCCTGAACACTTGATTTTGTGGCTACTCATTAGAATAGACCCTTCTTGGAATAATATATTTTGTAATTTGAGTAGACACTTTATCTTCTGGTTTGATTTGACTTCCTGCTCTTAGCTAACCTCCACATGTTTATACAACATTAACTAAGCCTAAGCGCGACCTTACTAACATATGCAAACAGCTTGGACCCTGATGAGACGCCGAGTAACTCGGCGTCTCATCAGGATCCAGACTGTTTGACACTCTGTCAATAGTATCCCAAAAGCTTGAGCGAGTCAGAAGAAGGTTACAACGGCAACCGATTGAAGCTTAACCCTTTGCTCCATAAATACGCCTTTCTACGCCTCTGTAGTAGTCACGTCTTGAAACCATTGCGATAAATAGAGCATTTGCTCCTATAGGAGCAAATGCTCTATTTATCACAACGGTTTCAATACTACACAACTCGAACATTTTCCTTTTCTCTAGTTAATGATCATTTTCGGTAGATTCATTCAAAGAGGTTGATCTAAAATAGCCTATGGAGGAAAGGGGGGTTAAGCAGCCCTCATGTTTATAGCAGGCTAAGGGTTAATAACCGTTCTATTGTATACTTTGTTACTAATTAGGTTTTGTTTTATTTATTTCAGCTGTTGAAACCATATTTTATATTAATGTTAAAATATCAGAAACTTGAACAGTATATGTATTCATACCTTTCACTCGTGTCCGTGTTCTGAATAGCAAATCCGAATACGTGTTTCCTAAATTGTCCCAAAGGATAATTTTGTCAGCTATTTATATCATCATTACATATACCTACTTAATTATAACAGTTGTCTTTGTCATCTGTTTTGATGTGAAATATGTAGTTGTTTTCATGGCGTTACATCATTTTCTGCATTTTAAGTGTTCATGCAATAACTAGTTTGTTTCCACGTGTCCACTTTCCGAACATGGGTTTATAATGCACATGATTACATGTATGCTTTTCATCTTATGTCAAAAACTTTTTTTCTTGACATGTACAGCAAACCCCCTCTAATGCGACAACTAAGTTAGTAATAAATCTGGGTTTTAATTACAGCTGGTTGTGTAATGCAGGACAAAAATGAGATTACTTTCTGCATTACTTTCGTCCTGGATTAAGCAACCACCTGCTGTTAAAATCCCCCATTGATGTTCATTAAGTGGTCACATTAGAGGGGTACTGCTGTAATTGCCAGTTACCAGGTATCATCATGCCTGTCATTTTGTCCAAGGTTCCTTTTGTAAGACAAGAACGTTACATTTACCAAACATGTCCCTCTACCCAATGTTTCACTTACAAATATACGCATTATCTTCAAACCGCACTATTCACATTTCTTAGTTCATGACATTACACATTTCTATGGGTCTATATTAAATCCGTGCCATTAAAACCAGTATTCTCAGACCTTAAAGTTAAAACCTTGCAGGAGAAGATCTCAAATAAGCTTTAGTTAGCTTTCGATCCAATCCTTTATGTATTATATATGCCGTGAATGTAAATGTAAATTATCAATAAAATATGTTTAAACTAAAACCTTGCATTGCTCTTTTTGCCGATGTTCACATTAAAACAGGATATCGTTGTACTTATTATACCACATTTATATAGCATTTTTTACACAGGTTATGTGTGTTCAGAAACGCTTTATATAGCGCACGACCATGCCATTAATACATTGCATTGGTCTATTGTCAAACCATTACATTCAAACTAATGGCTCTATTTTCAGACAATCGCATTAGATATTGTATTGCTCAATTTAAATTCCATACCATTGCTGTAAAATCATATTTCTGTATTTTCAGACAATGCAATGAGTATTGTAGTGCTCAAATTTCAGACTATGACATTATAAGCTAGTATCGCTATATTTTCAGATCACGATATCAAAACTTTCTATTGTTTTTTCCATACCATGAAACTGAAATAGTGTATAAACGTTTCTATTTCAAATCAGAGCATATAATTCTTGTATTAATCTGCATAAGAATATTGCATTGCTCTTTGTTTTAAACTTTGATTTTAAGCCTTGTATTGTTCTATCTTCCCACCATAACATCTTGATTTGCTCTATTTTCAGACCATGACATTAACATATTGTTTTGCTCTTTTTTCAGACCATGGCATTAACATCTGGTTTGCTCTATCTTGAGAACATGGGATTAACATCGTGTTTGCTCTATTTTCAGACCATTGTATTTAAACCTTGTATTGCTCTATTTTCATACCATGACATAAATATCTGGTATTGTTCTATTTTTAGACCATGACATTGACGATTTGGAGATGCAGGTGGTGCGGTACAAGCCTGAGGGGCTGGACTCGTTGTGTAAAAACACCAAGTTCTCCAAAAAGGAGCTGCAAATTATGTACAGGGGATTTAAACAGGCAAGTGCTGATGCAGTATCAATTGCGCAATTAAACAAATGGTTCTTGTCTGTAGTATCGCACAGAAATGAGAACACTGAGCTGTAGAATATGTATGAAGAACGATATCTTAAGAAGTACAGTAGAACCCCTCTAAACCGGAATTCTAGAAGAGAATAATTTGAATACTTTTGGCAGGTGGCTTCTTAATGCAGGATCAAAGTCATGGAGACGTTAAGACTTTCACCCAGCGTTAAACTGCCATCTGTCTCCAAGACGAATATTTATACAAAATTGAACGTCGGGTTTGGAAAGGATTTATTGTAATGGTCTGAGAACGGTAACTAGAAATCCAAGCGGAGAAGTAGCAAACAGTATTGATCTCAGACCACTCATGGAACAACTTGTAGGTTAGCTAATAGGTTTAGAAGAAACTATATCTTTAATTGAGTTACTCATTCTTAGTATGTATAAAACATAGCATACGGCCTAGTAGCAATTGGTTTACTAACATTTGTCGTCATTGTCCGTTACTGTACACACGGCAGTTGGTTTATACAGTTCTGCGCAATTTCCTTTTGTTATCTATCCAGCCGATCGTATTGATTAGGTTTTGTCAACAGCGCATTAGGTGTTGACGATGTCACTTCAATGTTGTTTATTCAGTGTAATGCGATTAAAATTGATTTCATGAATAGTTTAGTTAAGTGAGCTATTTAAGGTGGTTTTTCCATTAGCATCCACTGACAGGCTTTTAGGGAGACGAATTTTAGAACAACGTATAGTATACGAGTCATATCGTTATAAAGTCGCTGTTTGTTCATTGTATATGGTTTAGACCCATATCCCCCCGATCACGATCACGGGTATTCAATGTTTGCAAGCCGCCAGAGTCACAGGACGTTGTATGTTGTCTCTTGAGACAGTTACATGTAAATGACAACCAACTGACGCGGCTGTAAAATAACTTTTTGAAACCATTGTGATAATTAGAGCATTTGCTCCATAGGAGCAATTGCTTTATTTATCACAATGTTTGATTTCAAAACAACAACATTATAAACAAATGCTTAGATGTTCCTGTTCAGTGGATTCATTCAAAAAGGTTGGGTCTACATAATTATAGCCTATGGTGGAATGGGTTACTATATCATTTGCAAACAGATTAAGTCTAGACCAGACGTGAAGTCACACGGCGTTGGATCAAGATCAAGTCTGTTCGACATTCGATCATCAGTTTATTACTAGTTTGTACGAATCGAAAATAAATCAAGTTTATCAGAGTTTAAGCAGACATGGCGTTTAACGAACAGTGATAAGGTATAAACCATTGTGAGCCTGTAAGCAAATTCTGTCACCTAAATCTACGTACCACTGGAATTAATTCGCCATTTATAGATGATTTCAAGAGAGTTTTCTAACATGTACGCCCTTTCTCTACTATATACAGACTGTCTCAGACCTTAACTTAGCTTTAAAAACATAATCCCTTTTCAAATATTGATCTGGTTGTGGTTGCATCCGATTCCTTTACTCTTTTGAGACATTAATGACCAAGTGTCAAATAGTTTGAATCCAGTTGAGACGCCGAGCTACTCGGCGTCTCATCTTGGTCCAAGCTGTTTGCAAAATGGGAGCGAGGTCGTGAATGTAATGTAGCGGGATAAGGGTCATCGATATAATGTGTTAAGCATACCATACACTTAAAAATGATAATTAACTCTTTTGACTGGTTTGGGTCCTCATGAGATGCAGTAACACCTCTCTATAACGGCCATTAAACCTCTCTATAACGGCCATTAAACCTTTCTATAACGCCCACTAAACCTCTCTATAACGGCCACTAAACATCTCTATAACGGCCACTAAACCTCTCTATAACGGCCATTAAACTTCTCTATAACGGCCACTAAACCCCTCTATAACGGCCACTAAACATCTCTATAACGGTCACTAAACCTCTCTATAATGGCCACTAAACCTCTCTATATCGGCCACTAAACCTCACTATAATGGCCACTAAACATATCTATAACGACCACTAAGCATCTCTATAACGGCCATTAAACCTCTCTATAACGGCCACTAAACCTCTCTATAACGGTCACTAAATATGTCTATAACGGCCACTAAACCTCTCCATAACGGCCACTAAATTACATCAAATATTTTGTGTTAAAGACAGGTGACTGCTTAAAGCAATGTGTTTTACTTTCACCTTGCTTTAAGCAGCCACCTGTACTAAATACCAACTAATTAACACACTTTAGTGGCCGTTATAGAGAGGTTGTACTGTACATTATCTCTCAGCACCTCATCATGATACAAACTATTTGAAAATCATACGGAAGTTTTTAAGAGAATTACATTAGAATATGTTTCTGTATATTTAATGCGCAATTCGCCTGGATGATTAAGATTTGACCTTACACTAGCTACTGGCAAATCAGTGAATACAGTGTACATCCAGATTAGACGCCACGTAACTTGGCACCTCATCAGGATCCAAGCTGTTTAATACGTCGTGTGCGCGTTTGTAAATAAATCGAAGGCAGATTTAATCCAACTCTTCATAAGAAGACATTTATATCAACGAAAGGGTTGTACAGCATATAGAAGGAGATATAATCAGAGCTAAAAGATGTAAACTTTCCTCATTCTATGGAGCGTCGTATCATAAATACTAAACTCGCTACAAAACTTGCTGTAAAGATGGAATTTTGAAATCTCACACTATAAACTTAAAACCTGTTTAGTGATGTTAGAGACCATAACCTTTTCTTTGCCAATGTCGTATCTATGGTTACCTTTGCAAACATTTGGATCCAGATGAGACGCCGAATAACTCCGCATCTCACAAGGATCCAAATTGTTTTCACTGTGGTGATGCTTTTGAAATAAAATGGGAGAATATTAAACAAATTGTAGCAGACGACAACATTTGCAGACGAGAATGTTTGGCATTGAAAGAGTTGAGACATGTTCCTATCCCTGGTGTATCATTTCTACAATGGCATGGTCTGTCGTAAATATCCATGTTGAGATGCATGCATAGTGGAAAGTAAAACAATTTAAAGAGAAGAAAATGAAGAGAACGAAGAAAGAATAATCATTATTTGTACACATGGACTCAGTTTAAATGAGTTTTACTTTTTAACCCACTTGCTCCCAGTGGAGATTCTTCCATGCTTATATATTGGCTTAATCTATCTTTTATCTAAGGGATGTCTGGTCTAAATTTTCAAAAAAAAATTATATTTAATTTCCTATCAGCAAACAGTGTAGACTCTGATCAGACGCCGCATTATGCGGCGTCTGATCAGAGTCTACACTGTTTGCCTACGTCCCATTTATGGGATCGTGGGCGCAAATGGGTTAATTGCTCACTCCATTGTTAACCGTTATCCAGCTATCTGCGACCGGACTCGCACCTGCAAACAATGTGGACCCAGATGAGACGCCGAGTAACATGGTAACATGGTGTATCATCAGGGGCTTAGCTTTTTAACGATCGATAAACAATTGTCACGTTGGAAATAGAACAAACTTCCCTTGATCCAAAATTGAGCAGGTCTTATCACATGGATATGGGTTAATTGGGTTAATTGGATCGAACTTTATAATACATCTACCGCTGCCATGATTTGTCGTCTGCAAACTTTGCCGTCTGCTGCAATTTTCGGTTTTCATTTAGGGGTTTTTCTAATTTTGTTTCATAAAATAGTAACAGTAACAAACACTTTGGATTCTGATGAGACGCCGAGTTAGTCGGCGTTTCATCTGTATCCAAACTGTTTGCATAGGTATTGACAGATGCGACATTGGCAGCGAGGGTTAACCCTTTACCGCATGGGCTATTTTTTGACCCAACCTCTTTGAATATATCTACTGAAAAGAAGCATTTACTAGAAAAATGTAAAACAATAGAATTGGAAGTTTTTAAACCACTGTAATAAATAGAGCATTTGCTCCTACGGGCATAATTATGCTCTATTTGTAATAATGGTTTCAAAAAGTGACGTTTACAGAGGCGGCAAAAAGCGTCTATTTGAGGGAATGGGTTAAAATGTCTTGTGAAGAGATATTTGTTTCTTCAGTAATTTTGAAAAGATACATGTTGATAAATGGAGATCTCCTGATAAGTAAATGCAGATGAACATTTTGTAAAACATGTCACAGCATCGGGTACGTTCAGACTTCCCCTTTAATTCTTTACAGAGAGGAAAAATACAAATAAAATGATACGTGTCTTCTAGACAATATCTTCCATAAACAATATCTTTCCTGTCGTGGTATTTGTACTCTTCCGAATCTACTGGTATGGATGTTTAAAGAAATATTTGACTAATTTACGGCCAACAGCCCCGTTTCAATGTCTTATAGCACCGCACCATTTCAATGTCTGAATTTTTTCTGTTTATAGCACCGCAAATCGTAAGTGAAGGCTTAGTTATTTGTACTAACCCGTGTAACTGAGTTCAGTGAATGCAGAAAACATAATTTGAATATTGGATTAAATTTGCATAGGTAAAGAAAGTTGAAGCTTCTTGGTCGTGCTTTGTTATTAGTTTTACAAATTATTTCAATTTTATCACAAATTACATTTAGAAATCGCTTGGAGTTTTTTTCAAAACACTAAACGAAACGGTGGAGTCTTAAATACATCGACATTAGTAGATGGGGTAAAATAAGTTTGGCATCAATATATAGATCAGTTTAAGTTTAGAACGACCTTAACCCATTACCTCATAGGTTATTATTAGATAAAACATCGTTGTATAAACTACCGAAAAGGATCGTAACTAGAGAAAAGAGAAATTTTAGAATTTTGTAGTTGGAAACCATTGTGATAAATAGAGCATTTGCTCCTATAGGAGCAAATGCTCCATTTATCACAATGGTTTCACAAAGTGACTTTTACAGAGGCGTCAAAAGTCGTCAATATGAGGGAATGGGTTAAGCGGTCCAGAGTACATGTAAGACTATGTACAGAACAGAACATATATTTTATTCAAGACCTATACATAATGTATATCGTCTAGTTTATATTGTATATCATATTACATGTAATAACACGTGAATATTTACAAGGCAACAGAGAATATACAAAATACAAGTTTCAGTTTAATTTTACGACGGTATTTAAAGTTGAAATTCAGATAACGAGGATGAACATACTATATCTAGAAATTCAACGGGAATTTAACATAACATTTCGTAAGGACATAACTTCTTTCACAAAGGGTGATATTTTTATCAGACTTGATTTATTACGCGTATTAAGTAGTTCTAAATATCTATATATAAATTTCTAGTACAGTAATATTTACTGCGTATATCACCAAAGAAAGGACATATACATACAAAGTGGTATTCGTCTTCTAAATCAAAAGAATTACAACACTGACAATATATTTCGTCACGTGGCACGCTATTTCTACTATAACGGCCAGTTTGCATACGCAATCGATGTACAGACAGCCTTAATCTACAAAAAAAATCTATATTTTCTAGGTACTATTTCTAGAAAATATATTTTTTATTTTTGTAGATTAAGACAGCTATTTGATCTACAACTCTGTAATGAAATAACCGAAAGTCTATATATAGTAAACAACCCTCAAAAACGGACGTTACATTTTGTATATATACCGGTATATCGGTTTTGGAGACAGGTGGCAGCTTAATGCAAGTTGAAAGTCGTACAGAAAGCTTTCTGTTCTGCGTAACTTTCACCCTGCATTAAGCAGCCAGCTGTCTAAAAGTATCTTCTCTACAATAATTTCAGTTTAGAGGGTTTTTACTGTATACGGAAAGGTTTATCAAAACGTTTAATTTAGTGTAAATATCGGTCTTAGAGACAAATAAAGGCTTAATGTAGGGTGGAAGTCACACAGGAGCTCTCTGTTCTGTGTGACTTTCAGTTTGCATTAAGCAGCCACATGTCTAAAAGTATCTAAATTCTTCTCTGCTAGAATTCAGTTTAGAGGGGGTTTATTGTATCAGTAAAGGATTATCTGATTCAGCTTCGGAAAATATTTGGTCTCGCTGACAACTCTCTGTGTCACAAGATATACATTTCCATATACATGTATGATACTGACCTAGTAGTCTGTATATCTAAGTTTGCTTATATCACAGCCAACTCCTGTCTTGCAACAAGCCAGTGGATTCGGCTCAGATATGTGAGTCTAATGAATTGAAGCACGAAAGGGTTTAGCGGAGAAATGTCAAATATTTCAATGGATCTTCTTAATGCGCATCTTATCTCGAGGCCTGATTTGGAGCGTTTCGTATCTCGAGCCTTGATCTGGGTCGTTTCTTATCCAGAGTCCTGATCTGGGCCGTTTCTTATCTCGAGCCAGGGTCTGGGCTGTTCCTACATGTAATCTCGAACCCTGATCTTGGCCATTTCTGGTCCGTTTCTTATCTCGAGCCCTGATCTGGGTCGTTTCTTATCTCGAGCCCTGGTCTGGGTCGTTTCTTATCTCGAGCTCTGATCTGGACTATTTCTTATGCGATTAATAATGTCGCAATTTCGTATAGCTGTGTTTTCCATCGATTACCAATATTATAAATACTCTAATTAACAAGACGCAGTTTGAAAAATAGTGTAGATCCAAGTCAAACTTCTCCTAAATAATATACGTGTAAAATGTGTTAACGTGTTTTGACATGTCAAGAGATAATTCCATCAAACCTTAATAGGATGCATGACGTCATTTAGTACTTTCGATGCTGACTTTTTAAAGTGGAATAGCCCATCAGTGTTTACTTATAGGATCCAGTCAGCATTAAAGGCTTAAACTACTTGGGTTATTGTGAATGACAGTCAATGGCAAACAGTACAGACTCTGATCAAAGTGCTACTCTAGGAGCCGTCCAATCTGGGTCTATACTGTTTACATACATGTATGAAGATGCATGCATGTCTAAAACAAAATAATAATTATGCACGCATATCTTAACCCTTTCGGCGCCAAATTTCTAATTGTCGTCTGCAATCCAAGTTTGTTAAATAATTCAGTAAAATAAGGAAATGAGATAAATAAATGCAAATTTCAAAGGAATAAAGCACATATATAGAAATAGAGATTGAGACAAAGAGTGAAGTCCCTGATCAGACGCCGCCTTGAAAAGACGGCGTCTGATCTGAGACGGCACTATTTGTCGTGGTGCATTTATGCGACTGCGGCGGCGAAAGGGTTACATGTAGTTCTGATGTAGCCAGGGTTCACAGTTTTAACCAAAACCAGATCACATGTACGATTTATTCTCTTTGCGATCAGCCTGCACACGTTTCAATACACTGCTTGCTGATTTGTCACGTTGCAAACAAGACATATATTAAAAACATCTGAGAAATTATCGAATTCTTGGAAATGTTGGAATTTCAAAATCCAGGAAGTACACTACAGTAAACCTCACTTATTCGAAAGAAGAATTGAGAACATTTGAGGCTGCCCATTCCCGCATATTGAGTAAAAGTTACCTTTTGAAACCATTGTGGTAAATAGGGCGTTTGCGCCTATGAAGCAAATGCTATCTTTATCACAATGATTTCAACACTACACAATGCTAAAAGGAACATTTTCATTTATTAACATTATATGCTTCTTTGCAGAGGTTGGATTAGATTGAGAGGAAGGATCTAGAATAGCCTATGAGTTAACGGATTAATGAAGGATGAAAGTTGTACAACAAATGTCCATACCAGAGCTTTCTGTGTCAATTTCATCCTCCACTATGAATGTTTATGTAAGCGTTTGAATATGCGAGATTTCTACTGTATAATTATGGTATATTCAGTATCCATATTGAAGCATAGCGTTTAAGCTATACCCTGATATAATAGTGATTTCTGCGCAATATCTGATATGTTCCAACTTCGGAAACTGTCAAGCGTTTTAGAAATCATTAAGCCAGTGACAAACAGCTTGTTGTTTTATTAGCATCTCTTTTTTATTTTCTCAGCATCTCATCTTGGTCCATGCTGGTTGTAAAAAGCCAGTCTGGTCGCGTTTAGCATGGTACTTGTTATTTCTTGTTTGTTTTAGTTCGTTGTTTTATGTTCCAGGAATGTCCTACGGGTATTGTTAACGAGGAGACATTCAAAGAAATTTATGCTCAGTTCTTCCCACAAGGAGGTGAGTCATTCTCTTTATCAAATTTGAAGTCAATTGATGTCTGTAATGGACTGCTGGCTTTGTTAACGCTCACTCCGCTGTGATAAAAATAGTGGCTCCTTAACCAATTCCCTTATATTGACGACTTTTGACTACTCTGTAAAAATCACATTGTGAAACCATTGTGATAAATAGAGCTCTTTTGCTCCTATAGGAGCAAATGCTCTATTTATCACAATGGTTTCAATTCTAAACTTTGCCTTTTCTCTAGTTAAAGCTCCTTTTCGGTAGATTTATTCAAAGAGGTTGGGTCTAGAAACAGTATATGACGGAATGGGTTAAATTTGATCTGGGGCATCTTTAAACTACTTCCGATTCGAACAAACTTTTGAAAAAACTATTTACCGGGTATCAAACAGATTGGATCTAGATGAGATGCCGAGTTACTCGGCATCTCAGCTAGATCCAAGCTGTTTTGTAAATGCGAGTGAGCACGGATAGCGAGATGAGGGTTACTACTATAATACACGTTTTGTATATATGTTTATATTGTCATTCAATGCTAATCCTTAGTCTGCTATGAAAATGAGGTCTAAATGTACTTAAGCTCCGATCTGTTGCCGTTGTCACTTACGTCTGATACGTTCAGGCTTTTTAGTTTCGGATACTATTGACAGAGTGTCAAATAGTTTGGATCTTGAGAGACGCCGAGTTACTCGGCGTCTCATCTGGATCCAAGCTGTTTGCAAATGCTAATTAGGCCGCGCTTAGCAAGCTAAGGTTTAAAACAGTAAAATCGCATTAAATACGACCACACGGTGTATTAACATGGGAGTCTGTTACGATAGGTGGGAGCTTAATACAGGGCAAAAGTAATGCAGAAAGCTCCATAGTAGCTTTCTGCATAAAATTTGCCCTGCATTAATCTACCACCTGTTTTTATTAAAAAATCCAAAATTATACATCTTTTAAGTGGTTGTATTTGCAAGACTTTACTGTGCTGACTGTTGATTATTTTCAAATCATAACGCGTCTGATGGTATATATTACAATAGACGCAAACAGTCCCATAAACCAAGTAAAACAACTCTATTACCATCACTCCAGGGAAATTCGATTGCTGGTGTTAGTTCTTACTATGCTTTAAAGATATAATATCTGCCCTTATTGGGATTTAGATCATTTCAGAAGATATTAACCTAGTGTCAAACAGCTTAGATCATGGCGAGACGCCCACTTACTAGGGGTCTCATATCGATCCAGGCTGTTTGGGTCACGGTTAGCGGGATAAGGGTTAAAAAGGTATATCCTTTCTTTCCCTTCATGTTAACCCTTCGCTTGCTTTTCACGTCAATATACCTACCTCTAAATAGTGAAGATCCAGATGAGACAGCTCCTGCAGGAGCTGTCTCATCAGGGTCTGCACTATTTACAAGTTGATTGTTCAACCAGTGCACTCCACAGCAGTGATTGCACTGCGAAATACTTGTACACCGTGAAGATATGTGTAATTATACAACAAGGCATGGGTAAAGAAGGAGAAATGTATTTTAAAATTTAGCAAGAGAAGGGTTAATGCCTTTTCATGATAGATAGATAGATATATTTTATTTATTTCAGTAATTTATACATGTAGTATGTCGTTACATATACAGATATTCAATACATGTGCATCACATGACAATAATAGAAAACACACACACACACTTCAATCAACAACAGTCACTTCATCAATGCCTGTTCCTTTAAAATGCAACTTAGCACTAAACTGAAGGGTTCATAGAATGAACAAATTGTTAAGCCATTCAGTTGAAATAGTGTTAATTAATCACACATCAGGTTGATTACTTGAAATAGATCATAACAATTCCTGACGTCTACTATTTGCGTCTGTAATAAACAGTGATCATCCGGGTCCCATGCTTATAAAGCTTTTAGTTGAGTCTGAGTTTTGTTCTCAAGCTTTTGATTGGTCAGATTTGAGTTCTCAAGCTTTTGATTGGTCAGATTTGAGCCAAAGGCTCAAATCTGACCAATCAAAAACTTGAGAACGAACTCAGACTCAGCTAAAAGTTTTATAAGCATGGACCCTGGTCAGCAGTTGTCTATTCCTTGATGTTAAAAGTTCTATAAATTTGTACATACTTGATCTTTCTCTATAGTATCTTTTTTATATAATTTCGTCTGATATCGTCGAATGTATTGCATTTTATAATAAAGTGAAATTCGTCCTCAATATCTCGTGTCTCGCACAATTGACAGATCCTTTCATTCCTTTGTATTCGCTCCCTCCCATATCTGCCCGTCTGTATGCGTAGATTATGAGAGGCAATTCGAATACGTGTAATGTATTTCCTTAACTGTTTGCTTCCAATTATACTTAAGTAGTCTTCTTCTGAAAAAGTATTTATATTAACATAAAGAGTATTTAAAACAGCAGTTGACTGTATATCATTATGCCACTTCTGATAAAAGCAATCTATTACTCTTTGTTTAAATGATGCAATAAAGAGATTACCATTAATATTATGTGGATCTATCCAAGCATAAGAAAAACGGTAATCATCTAACAATGTTTTTACGTTTCTTACCCAATTTTTCTCACCATTTTCATACCCATCAAGTGATACTTGATACACGTACTTCAATATGATATTATCTGAGTTTACTAATTTCAACCAATATTTAATAATTTGCAATGAAGAAAATATTCCAAAATAGGGAATTAATACTTGAACTGCTCTGATCTAATATCTGAAAAAGGCCCTTAGTGGTCGAAATATTAGATCAGAGCACTTCATGTATTTATGTTTAATAATTTGAACAAACCTATTTATGTATAATGGATACCGACCTAACTCACCATAGACGACATCGTTGCATGAATTCTCATGCGTTTGCAAAGAAAGTAGACCCAGCCGTCTGACCAGGGTCTACTCTGTTTGATTATGAAATAATATAGATTTGAAGCTACAGTTTCTGCCAAAGCTGAAAAACCATGTGTTCAGATGCCATTATACATGTAAAAATGATCAGCAAATAAAAATCCACAATGTCATAACTTCATACATGGATATTAAACAGGTAATGGTTTAACTATGTGTTACGGTGGCTTCACATTAAATGGAATCTACAAAAGTAAAGCGGGTGTTTTATAGACTTTATTTACTACTGAAATAATAACAAATATGAATATTTTCTCTGAAAAACTTATATCGTAAATCGCATTTATGAATCAATAATGACGATGTGCATCGCAAATTATAAGTTAATGTTCTAGAACAAACTATTACATGTATTGCTATATCGCGAACACAACAAAACGCGCACAAAAGATTTTTCGCAACTTTACGTGATTGTTCGTAAGTAATTTCTAGATCCTACTACTTTTCATTTACAGTAAACCCTCTCTTAACCGGAATTCTAGTAGAGAAGAATTTAGATATTTTAGGCAGGTGACTGCTTAATGCAGGGTGAAAGTCATGCAGAAAGCTCCTCTAGGAGCTTTCTGCATGACTTCCACCCTGCATTAAGCTGTCACCTGTCTCCAAGACCGACATTTATACTGAATTTAACCTCCGGTTAAGAGAGGTTTTACTGTAATAGACTGCTGTTTACTCCAATGTAACGACTTCTAGAACGCTTTTATAACAGACATATCCTCCTCTACCTTTTCCCTGTTCTTTATTTATTCCTAATTTCAGTAACTACTGAATATTCATGGACACACTAGTTATAATTAAACATGGAAGGTGGAACGTTGTAACAATTTTAGAAAGTAAAGAAACGGATCTGTTAAATACCATTGGTAAACAGAACAGACCATGATCAGACGGCTCATATATAGGAGCCGTCTAATCTTGGTCTATTCTGTTTGCGGATGCAAGAAAGGGCGTTTATATGAAGGAAAGGGTTAAACCCTTGATGAAAATACAAACGACGAACTCAGAAAAGATTAGAATCAATAGTGTTGCCATTCATATCAACAGCTGCACACTTACATAATTGATGTTTCCTTTCTCCATCATTATTTCATCATATTCGTAAATGTTTCGCGCAGAGATGTCATATTGTTCACCATTACAATATAAATGTTTGAAATAAAGAAGTATGTAACCATCTGAATGCTTAACCCTTTCCCTGTTCTAAATTTAGTCAAAATGTCAATACCTATTGAATATTCATGGAAAAATAGTTATACTCAGATATTGAAGCTTGAATATGTAGCCATTTTAGAAAGTAAAGAAACAGATATATCAAAGTCCATTAGCAAACAGAGCAGACCCTGTCCAGACGTCTCCTCTAGGAGCCATCTGATCTGGGTCTACTCTGTTTGCAAATGCGTGAAAACATGTTTATATGAGGGAAAGGGTTAATTATCCAACTGGAATGTTCCATCAATATTTAACTATAGATTCCATTCAGTATGAAAGCCTTAATATGATTCTGAATGACAAACAGTGAACATGTATATCTCTGTTCTGGGTCTACACTGTTAGCAAATAAGAGAGTACTCGTTTCTTGTATTAAAAGGGTTAAGTAAAAAAATACTGTCTCTAAAAAACGAAATTTTGTCCCGGAGGTTACGTTTTGTATTCACTAGGTCGCGAGGTCAAATGTATAAACAATTTGAATCATTCTCAAGTGTCCATATCGGGCAGATGTTTAGTTTCACTCCAATTCTAACCAATCAGATGCTTGATAGTGAACATAGTCTCATGCCATGTCAACTGTTCTATTACCTCGGGACACGGACGATCTCTTAATATTCCCAACCAGGTTTGCTGGATTCCGAGCTTCTATCAAAAATGATAAAAAGCTGGAAAGCAAAAACACTAGTTTGTAAAATATTTCTCCAGATTTGAAACTGAATTCAAATCAATGTGTTGTTTTATTTTAACCATTTTCAGTAAAACATTTGTAAAAGCAGAACACCTCACAATTGCAAACGATCTAGAAACTGGTCTATAGCATTACGTAACCATTTCCTACATAAATACGCATTTCTACGCCTCTGTAAAAGTCAATTCTTTAAACCATTGTGATCAATAGCGCATTTGCTCCATAGGAGCAAATACTCTATTTATCACAATGATTTCAAAACTACACAGTTCTAACATTTGCCTTTTCTCTAGTAAACGCTCCTTTTTAATAGATTTATTCAAAAAGGGTGTGTCTAAACTAGCCTATGAGGGAAAATAGGTTAAACAACAAGGGTAGACCCGAGTCAAACTGCTCCTCTATGAGATGTCTGCTTTTGGTTTACTCTGTTTGCAGACACATCAGTATACCCAGTCTACTTTAACACTTTGCCCAATATAGGAGCACCTTTTTGACGGCTTTTCATAACTAGACCCCTGTGGGAGCTGTCTTGTCATGGTTTACCTTATGAAACATTTTAGATCTGATTCTACAGTTTCTGACGTAGTCAATACGTCACTTGTTCATAATGCCACTATAACCACTGAGATAAATAATATTCAAACAATCATTATTGCATGTGTGACAATGCCTACGACTTAGGTTTCCTCATGCATTCAGAATCCATAATAAGCATTTAACTCCTTCGTTAAACATTTTCTACATGAATATTCATGTAAGAAATAATGACCTGTATATAATGACCTGTATATTAATAAGATTATCCTTTAATAATGGCATGTGGACACGAGAAACTTTGGCCATAACAGATACCGTATAATCAAGTATATCTTATTTCAAAAGCAAACAGAGCAGACCCTGGTCAGACGGCTCCTACAGGAGCCGTCTGATCTTGGTCTACTCTGTTTGCAAACGTGTAGAAGGGCGTATTAATGGTTGCTGCCGGGGATATTTATGAGCGATATAGAATATGCATGCTTATCTTTGGAACGCCGCAGCTGTCTTATGCTGAGGTCGGAAATGTTGTCTTGTTGAAACAGTATGTCGTCATGTCAAATGCATACGTTATCCTGTTGAACTATCATTTTATTATGTCAAATGCGTAAGTTGTCGTAAGTGTTGTTAAGTTAAATTGTTATGTCATTATGTTGAATAGATCTTGTTAAATTCGAATGCGAGTATGTCAGTTCTGCAAGCAATCTTGTTATAATCACATGTCATTATGTTAGACCAATATGTTGTCCTGTTGAAAGGGTACGTTAGTCTGTTTAATGAAATAGTGATCATGTTACATGTACGTGCTGTCTTGTTCAAACAGTATGTCATTTTTGTTTCTCGCAAATAAAACTCACGTGGTTTAAGAGTGATTACGTCAGCACGTCAACAACAACAGCATCACGGTTTAACATAATAACATACGATTTGCACATAATCACATCTAGTTCAACAGGATAACATATCAATTTAACAAAATGACATATAGTTATAACAAGATAGCTGAATAACATAATGGCATACCGTTTGAACAAGACAACACGCACATTCAACATGATCACTGTTTCAGTGAACAGAACAACGTACCCTTTCAACAGAATAACATATCAGTTTAACAGAATGACATATACTTATAACAAGATAGCTTACAAAACTGACATAATCACATTTGAATTTAACAAAATGACGTATGTATTTAACATAATGACATAACAATGTAATGTATTTAACATAATGACATAACAATGTAACATAAAACACTTGTTTTGAAGAAGACAACGTACGCGTTTTGACATAATAGCATGTTAGTTCAACAGGATAACATCTGTATTTGACATAACGACATACTGTTTCATGAAGACCACATGCTGAATAACATAATGACATACTGTTTGAACAAGACACCATGCACATTCAACATGATCACTATTTCATTGAACAAAACAACGTACCCCTTCAACAGGATAACATATCAATTTAACAAAATGACATATGGTTATAACAAGATAGTTTACAGAACTGACATAATCACATTGGAATTTAACCCGATGACGTATGTGTTCAACTTAATGACATAACAATTTAACATAATAACACCTGTATTGAAGAAGACAACTTACCCATTTGACATAATAGCATAGTAGTTTAACAGTGAACAAAGTAACGTACCCTTTTAACAGGATAACATGTTAGTCTAACATAATGATATATGATTAAAACAAAATAGCTTTCAGAACTGACATAATCACATTCGAGTTGAACAAGATGACGTATCTATATAACATAATGACATAATTTCACATAACAACACTTGTTTTGAAGAGGACAACTTACGCGTTTGACATAATAACATTATATTTCAACAGGATAACATATGTTTTTGACATGACGACATACTGTTTCTACAAGACAACATTTCCGACCTCAGCATAAGACAGCTGCGGCGTTCCATACTTATCTATCAAACTCTTTTAGTTCATCTTGCTTGCTGAGGCGATTCTAATTAGCAGTACCAATATAGGGGTTTGGCGGGGAAATTTTATCATGCTGCCATTGATTAGAATCACGTCGGAGAGGCGACTCCAATGACTAATAATAAGGCAGGGTTTGGTGGTGAAATGGCATAACAGTTTACTTTCCTATTCCGTAAATCCTTTCCGGTTTCCTTAATACGCTTTCCTATACACAGTTGTGTCAATCGTAACTACTCGCCGTATTCCACCAGAGTTCGGAATAGCCGAGGTGTTCCGAGTGACAGCTGTGTTTATTCTTCTACTTGTATTTTCGTTTTTATTGCAGACTCCAGCCAGTATGCTCACTACGTGTTCAATACATTCGACCATGATCGGAACGGGTCCATTAGCTTTGAGGTAAATCAATTTGTACCATTCTGAGAAATTGTCCTCTATTCATGGTTTTAACAAATTGTTTCAAAATAGATGTTATATATACTATTTCAAAACAGATGCAGAATTATGGTGTCAAGCAGTGTGGATACTGTTCAGACGCCATTTTTCTTGGTATCTCCAATAGGCATCCATACTGGTTGCATATGACATGAAACATTCGGCAGTTAGCATGTTAAATGTTAATCTGAAAACAGTATTTCATATCACGTTTGTAAGGAATATCTTAACCTTTAGCATGCTAATTGCGACATAATCGCCATTGGCAAACAAGTTGAATCCTGATGAGACGCCGAGTTACTCGGCGTCTCACCAGGATCCAAGCTGTTTGACACTACGTCAATAGTTTCTTTGAACCTTCAACGAATTTCATGTATATAAAAAATGTAAAAAGTCAGGTATTTTAAAAGACTTTATTTTTCAGCATGAAATGGGTTGATATTAGTTTCCTGTACGTTGACCTTGGGTCCCTAACTAGGTCAAGGCTTAGTATGCCCTTAACTGATAACCTAGTCGTGAAAACCTTTTATACTAGTCAGTTTCACATCTTGCCTAATCTGATCAAGCTGTACCCAGCCATGTCAGGGTTGTGTAAGTGTGGTTTTGGAGATATTTCAAGGATAACTCATAAAGAATTCAACGAAAGCTCATAAACATATCAGTGATAACTCAGATAATTCAATGAGAACGTATAGCAAAACGCAGAGAATTAAAATTAGACACATTGAGTACTCAATAATAACTCATTGTGATCTCAGTGATAACATATAGAAAAGTCAGAGAGAATGCAATGATATCTCATAGAGAATAAAGTGATAAAACTTAGAGAATTTAATGATAAGTCATAGATAATTCGATGAGAAAACGGACATATTTCAATGTTAACTCATTGGGAATCCAGCAATATATCATACATATGTCAATGATAATTCATAGAAAACTGAATGATAGCTCATAGATAATTTAATATACATACTGACATTATTTCGTACACGGGTATTCATGAGGTATTGGAGCATAAAGGAGCATTTACTAGAGAAAAGGACATTTTTAGAATTGCGTAGTTCTGAAACCATTTTGGAACAAATACTCTAATTATCACAATGGTTTTAAAAAAGTTTTTAAAAATGCGCCAAAATGCGTTAATATGAGGGAATGGGTTAAAATAGGTGACAGCTTAATGCAGGTTGAGAGTTAAGATGAATGCTCCAATACGAGTTTTCTGCGTGACGTTCACACTGTATTTACCCTCTTCATGTTCTGTGCTTATTCCAAATTTCATTACCTCCTGAATGTTCACGGACAAAATAGTTACAAATAAATATTGAATTTAGAACGTTGTAGTCATTTTAGAAAGTAAAGAAATAGACCTTTCCAATTCCATTAGCAAACAGAGTAGACACAGATCAGACGGCTCCTATAGGAGCCGTCTGATCTGGGTTTACTCTGTTTGCAAATGTGTGAAAACACGAAAGGGTTAAGTATGTATCTGTTTTGAAATAACTTAAATCTGCTTTATTAAAATCAATCAATCAATCACTAATGTCCTTTGCAAACAGTGTAGACCCAGATAAGATGACTCCTAGAGGAGTCCTCTCATCAGGATCTACACTGTTTGTCATGTTACACTTTTCTTAAAATAAAAACCCTGAATACTGGACCTGATCGAATTGTTGGATAGTCCATTTGTACATTCAGCGTTGAAAGGGTTAATGAGTTACAGCAAAATATACTCTGGCAGAAATATAATAAAGTTTGACAGATCACCACTCCTCTTATCTGCAGCTGTGATTTACTGCCAGTTTGTTTTAAGAGCCCTCTCTCCTTTGTCTACTCTATGTACGTCTACCCTATTATAATTGTATTTTTAAGTATTGCTTCAGTAATATCGACACAACGCACTAACAACAAACAGTACATTCCCAAAGCGGCGTCTGGTCAGGTCCTTCGCTGTTCTAGTCTGTTCTTAGATAAACATTATAATGGGTTCAGTACTGTTTCTGTTCCATTACATATCATTCAATTTACTTTCAATATATTCTACTATAGTATACACCATTGTATTCTATTCTATTGATCTATTTTTCTATTCTATTCTATATCATTCTACCCTATTCTATTTTGATATATCCCATTCGATCTCTTTTCGCTTTGTACTACTTTAGTCAGTTCTAATTATTTATGTCCCCTTCATTCTTTTCTCTTCCATCACATTCTATTGTTATTACATCATATACCATATTATCCATTATAATCCATTCCACTGTGTTCTGTTCTATTCCAGGAGTTCGTGATCGGTCTTTCTGTTCTTGCCAGGGGGAGTCTACCGGAGCGTCTCCAGTGGGCGTTTAACTTGTATGATATCAATGGTGATGGCATCATTACGAAGGACGAAATGATGGATATCGTCGGTGCCATATACGAGATGATGGGGCGCTACACAATGCCAGTTATAGACGAGTATAGTGCACGAGAGCACGTGGAGAAAGTATTCCAGGTAAGAGAACGCTTTTCCGTGCGTCCTTGAGGGTGTGCGTTAGTACGTGTGTGTTGGTAGTACACGTATTACCCTTTCTGCCATGGATATTCATTTCAGAAATATTTATGTCACAAATGATGATTAGAATAGCTTTTTTATAACAGCACATTGACACAGGATATGTTGGCTATGGCAGACGCTGTAGAATCATGTCTATATTATATCAAAAGCAAAATGAGCAAACCCTGTTCAGACGGTTCCTATAGAAGCCGTCTGATCTGGCTCTACTCTGTTTGCAAAGGCATAGAAAGGCGCATTTATGGAGTAAATGGTAAATATCCATTCTAAAACTTTGCCCGCTATTGAATCATGTCTATATTCGAATCTGGTGAAATATTGACTACTTATTCGACCAAACTGAATGTCAAACAGCTGGGGCATTGATGTCATACATGTACCGAGTTTCTCGGTGTGTCATCCGGATCCAAGCTGTTTGCAAATGAGATAGCGGATAACATGATAATAGTCATGATAACAGCAGTTATTGAAAACACAAAAACAAAAAGAAGTGGAAATGGATGTTTGATGTATGTCACTTATTTAGGTAGTCACTAATTCTATACAGAAGACCCCGTCTTACGCGGCCATCAAAATAAATTATGTCTAATTATGGCTCTGTAAGGCAGATGGTACATGCAGCTTATTGCCGGTGAACACTAATGCAGAGAACTCCACAGGCTCCTATATATTTTAATCGTCATATGTCAGAACTTGCGATAATATCCAGTTAGTCGGGCCTCAGGCCCCGTGTTCACAAAAATATAAAATCAGGACCAGTCTTAGTGAGCTTCATTTTCAGGCTCACTTGAGCCGGATCAGAAAATTGGTGTTCAGGAAGCACAAGTTAATCCCGATTCTGTGAGCCGAAAATCGCAGGTTTGGCGGAAGAACTCTTCTTTTGGAAGTGCGATTGTCATTTGTTGCCAATATAAACAGTACATATAATAGCCGCCGTCTGTCATAGAAAGACGAAATGTCAGTTGGTCAGAGCCTGAACACCTCGTCCCAATGAAGCTGGTTAAATCAGCATTACAGCAAACTGTTTTCAAAGTTTAAGGGGTTGACGATTACAGCTAGCCATTTTTTTGAAGGAATTCAGAATTATGAGATACATTTTTTTATTCTGAACCTCCTTATTATCAGGATCAAGAATCAGCTCAACTTGAGACTGATTTTAGGCTCAGGTTTGAGCCGGAATTTGTGAACACCAAACTTTAATTTTGATCTTGAGATGAGCAAGATATTTGATCCTGGGCCTGAAAATCAAGCTCAAGACGTTTTGTGAACACGGGGTCTGGTTACTCGGCGTCTCGCACTTTACATGTACAAAGTTCATACCACATATTTTAGTGAAAATAGTATTGCACTCAGTCTTCGATGTGCATTTTCCGATAAGTTACTGTTCTCGATTGTGATAGCCAAACTATGTTTACACTGTTTGAAAATTTAAATTATGCCTCACACGTTGTATTCCGCAGCGGCTGTTGTATTATTTTACTGTCCGCATGCGTACATTTCAATCGATTGTCTTAACCCTTACTCCACGAATATGCCATCCTACGCCTTTGCAAACAGAGTAGGCCTAGATCAGACGACTCCTATTGAAGCCGTCTGATCAGGATCTGCTCTGTTTGCTTATGGAATAATATAAGATATGATTATACAATTTGTTCCATTGCCAAACGTGCCTGTGATCATGTGACATTATTAACTCTTCGCTTGCTGAATTTTAAAATACATTTCTCCTTATTTGCCCATGCCCTGTTGTATAATTACATTTATCCCACGAGATCCGTGTGTGTGATTGATTGAATTATGTCACGTGATCGAAGAGTAAAACTTATACACGGTCACTAGAAATTCAATAAACAGTCAGTAGAAATTCAATACATGGTCAGTAGCTAGGTTACCTCCCCTGCCAGTGTAGAGCCCAAACTTGAGGTAATGACTGCACCGTGTTTTTGTCAGCAAATGGTTACTGAGTAAATTAGATTCTATTTTAAAGTTAAATACATAACGGATTTTTGTATTAGATTTGTTTTCCGTGATAATTTTGGTTAGCCGAATTGAGGTTTGGCCGAATTAACACGGTGCAGTAAGAGTTGTCGTTAGTTTGTTTACAAATATGGCGAAACGCTTTGCTTCCTTAGACGCAGACGAAATTGAGAAAAAGAAGCAACTGAGCACTGATAGAATATAGACTGGTCATCGGTGGGGTAAATTCGCTTCGCCTCGCCGGGTATAACATTTACTAACCAGGTATCATCCCGTACCTGGTCACTACATAACTATGTAACTAATAATATCTTCACTGTGTACAAGTATTTCGCTGTGCAATCACTGCCGTGGAGTGCACTGGTTGCACAATCAACTTGTAAATAGTGCAGACACTGATGAGACAGCTCCTGCAGGAGCTGTCTAATCTGGGTCTTCACTATTTACAGGTGGGTATATTGACGTGATTAGCAAGCGAAGGGTTAAAACTTTTGTAATCAGCCTTCATAATGTCGTTAATTATTGCATGAATATTCATGGCGTAAAGGGTTAATTTTAATCTGAATGTGGTTTATATTCAGTGTTATTAACTTCAGAAAATGGACCTAAACAAAGATGGTGTGATATCATTTGAAGAATTCATGGATACGTGTCGAATGGTAAGATTGCTGGACTTATTCATGACCTTACTCACCTTCAACTAGAGATTGTGTCAATATGGGACCCTGAGTAACGAGGTATCTCATCAGAATCCATGTGGTGTTTGTAGCGGTGCCACTACAGGAAATGCAGGAAATCCAAATAGAAGACGAAAATCTGAGCAGATGGCAGTTAACGAAAAATAAAAAAAAATTATAAAAAAAACCCATCAGAAACATACACACTAGGGATAATTGAATGAATTAATGTAACACATCGCCTATGGTATCAGGTAGTTTTATGCATTGCCTGTGATATCAGGTAGTTTAACGCATTGCCTGTGGTTGCCTATGGTATCAGGTAGTTTAACGCATTTCCTGTAATATCAGGTAGTTTAAAGCATTGCCTGTGGTTGCCTGTGGTATCAGGTAGTTTTACGCATTTCCAGTGATATCCGGTAGTTTAAGGCATTACCTGTGGTTGCCTGTGGTACATGTATCAGGTAGTTTAACGCATTAACGCATTACCTATTGTATCAGGTAGTTTAACGCATTTCCTGTAATATCAGGTAGTTTAATGCATTGCCAGTGGTTTCCTGTGGTATCAGATAGCTTAACGTATACCCTGTAATATCAGGTAGTTTAACGCATTGCCTATGGTATGAGGTAGTTTAACGTATTGCCTGTGGTATCAGGTAGTTTAATGTATTGCTTGTTTGTGCCTGTGGTATCAGGTAGTTTAACGCTTTTCCTGTGGTATCCGGTAGTTTAACACATTGCCTGTGGTATCAGGTAGTTTAACACATTGCCTTTGGTATCAGGTAGTTTAACGAATTTCCTGTGGTATCAGGTATCAGGTAGTTTAACGCATTGCCTGTGGTATCAGGTAGTTTAACGAATTTCCTGTGGTATCAGGTAGTTTAACGCATTGCCTCTGGTATCAGGTAGCTTAACGCATTTCCTGTAATATCAGGTAGTTTAACGCATTGCCTGTGGTATCAGTCCTAAACTATTCAGCGAAGCACACAATTGGGTAACTCGAGTCCATTAGTTAATGCATGGCCTGTTGTATCAGACGTAAACTATACTGGTATGTCGCATACATTGGCAAACAGTGTAGATCCAGGCCATAATGCTCCTCTCTGATAAGAGGCCGCATTGTTTGCTATACCACTCAATGTGAAATGTAACTCTTTTGTCGGAACCCAAACATTAACTATTGTTGAGGTGCACATTTTAACCCTCACAACGCTGATTTTTCAAATGGACTATTCCAAAATTCAAACAGGTCAAGCTTATGGTGAACATTTAGGGATCTTTCTAAAGAAAAGTGTAACATGACAAACCGTGCCTTGGAAACCCTCTCATCTGGGTCTACACTGTTTGGAAAGGAAATTAGTGATTTGTGTCCCGCACTGTAAGGGTTAACCCATTCCCTCATAGGCTATTTTTAGATACAATCTCTTTGAATAAATCTATCGAAAAGGAGCATTAACTAGAGAACAGGAAATGTTTAGAATTTTGTTGTTTGAAACCATTGTGATAAATAGAGCATTTGCTCCTATAGGAGCAAATGCTCTATTTATCACAATGGTTTCACAAAGTGACTTTTACAGAGTCGTCAAAATTCGTCAATATCAGGGAAAGGGTTAACCCTTTCAACCTGAGACACACATGCACTGCCATCTGCAAACAGTGAAGTTCCAGATCAGGGTCTGCACTGTTCGTCATTCTCATCTGGACCCAATGTGCTTAGTTGCAAATGTGATTCAGGTCGTGGATAGCTGGATAAATATTTCAATTTGATATAATATGTTGACGTACTGTCTAAACAAACAACAGAAACTGTGCAATATTCTTTTTCAGGATGAAAACATTGTCCGTGGAATGACTCTGTTCGACACAGTTCTATAGCATACTCCAAGCCACCAAAACTTTCCATTTTGGCCGCGTCTGCATCAAATATGACGTCACTTCCGACGTGTTAGACTGGATCGAGTGACACAAAGTGAAACAGACATCTCTCCTCAAAAGCCAAAGAAAGCATACTCGGTCCATGATAACTTCGAACTGTAAAGTGCGTTATTTATTAAGAAACATATCTGTGTTGACATAGCGGCAGATATTTTCACATTTCCATAAAATTTACACAATCCCATTCATTGTTATTTATATAATTCTTGTTTTCCACTTTCAAATATATGTAAATATTTGTTTGTACAGACCCAATTGACAATTCCTCGAGGCATGTGGCTGTCTAGTAACGCGTCTCTATATATTCCAATCCAGTTATTATCGCCCATTTTTAAAACAAGTGTTAATTTATAGATATGTCATATAAAGACATCTTTTAAATGACCACAAAGTAAAAGATAAATGGGGGACAAACCCTTTCGCTGCTAAAGTTTATGGTCGGCAAACGTTTTCGTCTGCTACATGTATATATTTCTTCCTTTTTTGTTTAAAAACACAGTCACAGCAACACATAGTTTGGATCTTGATGAGACGCCGAATTCCTCGGCGTCCCATGTGGACCCAGACTGTTTGCATGAGTAATCACAGATAACACAGGCATTGGCAGCGAAAGAGGTAAACATTTGATGACTGCTCCACGCAAAACAAAGGTAATGCAGAAAGATTCTTTTCGCGAGCTATCTGTTTTACCTTTGAAATGCATTCAGTTGTCATTGTCTTCACACATTAGTGCCTTGTGTCCATTTCCATGGACAGGCAATACGTTTAGACCCAGATCAGACGGCTCAATGGCTCATCTGATTAGGGAATGTGCAATTTACTTTCACACATTACAGTAAAACCTCTCCAAAGCGACCCCCGGGAAGAGGTCTATTTCTGACGCCTTTTAGCGTCTCTGCAAAAGTCACTTTTTGAAACCATTGTGATAAATAGAGCATTTGCTCCATAGGAGCAAATGCTCTATTTATCACAATGGTTTTAAACTTACACAATTCTAAAAGTTTCATTGTCTATAGCTAATGCCCTTTTTTGGTAGATTATTCAAAGAGGTTGGGTCCAACAATAGTCTAGGAGACCACCTGCTTATAAAGACTACCTACGTTTATTCACAAAAGTGTCGCGCTGTAGAGGTTTTCCTGTATATTCAAACAGTATTCTTACAGATACATAACACTATAACTCTTTCACAATGCATATGCAGACACTTTCATTAAGACACGTTAACCATTTCAATCCGGGACACACGTGGTCTGTCATTTGCAAATAGTGTAGACCCAGATCAGAGGGCCCCTACAGGAGTCCTCTGATCAGGGTCTGCACTGTTTTTCATGGAAAATCCTATTAAGCCTCTCATAATAAGTGGGCAGTATAGTTAAATGCTGATGGGCTATTCCATTATGATAATTCATGGTTGAAAGGGTTAAACAGGTTTAACCCATTCCCTCGTAAGTTATTTTTAGATCCAACCACTTTGAATAAATCTACCGAAAAGGAGCATTAACTAGAGAAAAAGATCTGTTTTAGATTTGTTTAGTTTGAAGCCATTGTTTCAACAGGTGATTTTTACAGAGGCGTAGAATTGCGTATTAATGGAGGAAAGGGTTAAGCCTTATCATGCTTTAAAAATAATATTTGCACACATTCAGGTGTGGGGCAATTTTTGCATTTTTCAGACTCGTTCAAGATTTTGAGAAATTCTTGACCGATTGTCAAGCAGCTTCGATCCAGACCAGACGCCGAATTACTTTGCATCTCATCTGGATCCAAACTATTTGCAAAGGCGAGACTGGACGCGATAATTGTTACACGGGAGTGGTTGTTTTATATGGGTTTACGTTGTTATCTGGTTCATTCGGACTACTTTGTTGTTCTCCTATTCCCTATCAATGCATACAGATATATATAATATGTTTGGCAACGCTTATTTCACAGAATGTGTATTGATGTATATATTGACCTGTATTTCCTATGAGAATTCCATGCATGAAATAAGTCTATTTAATCTAAACTGTAATACGACACGAGGCTTTTAAAATAATGAAATAAGAATTAAGAAAACAGTCCGTGAAAGAAGAATAAGGTTAAACGAGATAAAAGTGGAAATTGTGTTTGTAGAAGGGTTCAGTGTATTATTGTGTATATGATCCCCTATACGTTAAGCTTTGCACTCCGTTCAGACTGTTTAAAACGCATTATCTGACCAGGTTCTACGTGGTTGCTGACACCAGACAGAAATATCAGAAATCCAGATAAGAGGCATAAATTAAAACATCATCAAGACTAACTTCTTTATTTCATCACCAAACCCTATTCTGTGACCACTCTTTAGAATTGTCTCGAAGAGACGATTCTAAAGAGTGATCACAACATAGGGTTTGGTGAAGAAATGACAATTTTAGAATTTGAGCACACCTGTCTATCTGATCCTCTGGAAATATTAACCCTTCCCATGCTAAGCGTGACTTCACTGTCATATTCAAACAACTTGGATCCAGATGAGACGCCAAGTAACTAGGCGTATTATCAAGATCCAAGCTGTTTAATACTACATCAATACTTGTTGAAACATTTTAATGACTCGTATGTGAATGAAGATGTACACAGCAGGACATATTTTTTTCTGTTTGAGAAGGGTTAGCATAAGCACAGAGTGGCGACGACCAGTGCAGAAGCTGATCAGATTCTGTGTTTATAACATCTGGGCCTATACTGTGTATATACTGTTTAGGCTTCGTATTGCGGGCTTCAGTTATTGTCGATAAGGTTTGACCTGGCACTGCATGAATATTCCGCCTTTTTCCGTAAGCTGTTTTTATCCTTCCAAACACACACGTGAAACATGCGTCACTATCACGATTTTTCATCGACGAAAGTCGGCGGAAAGTAATGAGTGCCAGTTCAAACCTTACGGATAATACAATCAGGTTTATTGAAAAACAAAAGAATCTGATCTTTCATAACATTTACGTTATGCTTGTGATGAAGCCACCATTTAACATGACTTGACTGATAAAAAAGTTTTGATCCAGATTTTTTACTTTGTATCTCTGTGTTCTGTTTTAATCCAAACTTGTTTAAACCCGAATAACAGCTTCTACAACAAATGTCACTTTGACTGTAGTAGATGTACAAACAATGTAAACACATTGCTTGATTAATATACCTGGCTCACATCTTCCGACCATTCTTGATTTTTATATTAAGAATAGACATACATATTAGGTACATACAGTAAAACCTCTCTATAACGGTCACTAAATTGCGTTAATTAGTTGGTATTCAGGGCAGATGGCTTCTTAAAGCAAGGTGAACGTAAAGCAGAACGCTCCTATAAAGGAACGTTCTGTTTTACTTTCACCTTGCTTTAAGCAGCCACCTGTCTTTAACACAAAATATTTTATGTAATTTAGTGGCCATTATAGAGAGGTTTTACTGTAGCTTGTTTTCTGTCTCAGTAATTTCAATAAGATCATTTTTTTTCAATATATTATGTATTCTTATGCACAAGAAATCGCATAAATGACAAAAGGACCTGTTATTAAAAATATTCTGATATTTCAATTTGCAGTAAAAGCCCCAAAAGAGACCATCTAAACAACTATAAATCTGGGTCAATGGGCAGTTGGTGGCTTAACCCTTTACTCAATAAATGCGCCTTTCTACGCCTTTGCAAACAGAGCAGACTCAGATCAGACGGAGCTTGATATAGGAGCCATCTGATCAGGGTCTGCAGTCTCTGCTCTGTTTGCTTATGATATAATATAGATATATGATTCTACAGTTTCTGCCATGACCAAAACTGCTGTGTTCATGTGCTATTATAATAACTATTCTAATTGATATTCACGATCTCAGTATTTCGTTCATGAATATTCATGCAGGAAAGGGTTAATGAATGATAAAAATTGTACCGAAAGCTCCTGCGAGAAGCTTTCTGTAGTACTTTCGTCGTGCGTTAGGTAAACATCTGCTTTTAAAGACACCTATGTATATTCATTAACTCATACCATCATATTGACGCTTTTTGACGCCTTTGTAAAAGCCACTATTTAATAAATAGAGCATTTAGCTAATGTACATGAAAATGGAGCAAGTGCTCTATTTACCACAATGGTTTTATAACGACACAATTCTAAAAGTTTCCTTTTCTCTAGTAAATGCTTCTTTTCGGTAGATTTATTCATAGACGTATGGTCTAAAAATAGCCTATGAGGTAATGGGTTAATATGAATATTCATGTAGGAAATATTTATATCCTGAATATACATTACCTGATGTTTTATAAAAACATATGCACACAGAACTTTTTGGCATTTCATAAGCATCCAGAGCAGACCCTAATCGGACTGCTCCTACAGGAACCGTCTGATCTGGATCTACTGTTTGCAAAGGTACGGAAAGGCGTTTATATGACGAATGAAGGAAAGGGTTTAAGGTTTGTGTTAGTGATCATTATAGAGAGGTTTTACTGTATATTAAGTTTTGGTGTGATTAAGTCCATTTTCAGTGAATTGTCTTTAATTCACAGAAACATTGGACAGTGTCTTAACCCTTAAGCTCATGAATATGCATGCCACAAATAATATTACCATGAACATGTTATATGCAGAACTTTATACTGGCATTGTGAATAAAACACCACTTCACAATGGTAGAAATGATCGAATCGGATCACTGTTTTTTCATAAGCATACAGAGCATATCCTGATCAAACGGTTCCTATTGGAGCCGTCTGATCTGGGTCTACTCAGTTTGCCAATGCATGAAATTATGTTAATATGAGGTATAGAATTAACTGGCATTTGCAAGCATTGTAGGCACTTTTGTTTATTAACCCCTTGCTCCATAACTACACCTTGACAAACAGAGTAGACCCAGATCAGACGGCTCCTATAGGAGCCGTCTGGTCAGGGCCTGCTCTGTTTGCTTATGAAATAATACATATCCGATTCTACGATTTCTGCGTTGGTTACAAATTCATAATTATGTTGATATGTCATTTTAAAAAAAATCATTAATATTCATGATGTTATTATTTCTGACATGGATATTGATGGAGTAAATGGTTATTGTTATTAGTCCTGTGCTTTTTTTATTCCCTGTTTGCCATATCAAATTTTATTCACTTAACACGATAATATGACATGATTAACCCGTTCGCTGCCAATGCCGGATATGTGATTACCTATGCAAACAGTTTGGATCCAGATTAGACGCCGAGTAACTCGGCGTCTCATCAGGATCCAAACTGTTTGTTATTGTTACTATGTTTTTGAAACAAAAATGAAGAAAATCAAAAGAATGAAAATTTGTAGCAGACGACAAAGTTAGCAGACGACAAAGTTAGCAGACCACAGAGTTTGGCAGCAAAAGGGTTAAATCATTTAAAAAACAACAGCAGGCGATTCCATTTTTGAAATACAGGGCTGAACTTTTTTGTTGCCAACGACGAATCCATGATAACCTTGCAAACTGTTTGGATTCAGATAAAGCACCACGAAATACCTAGATGTTTGTAAAATTCACACAGCTTCGGAACATGCACTAGTTTTATAGCAGTTTCGAACTCGAAAAGATATCTAGGTTCCGTCTTTCAATAGATTGCACAACGTGCATTATTGTTCAAATGCTACCTGTCGCATAGATGAAATTATCGTGCATTCTACTTTTCGAGAGTTGCTACTACTAACAGAGCTTAAATTATTACACATTTCAGTGTACGGCAAATAAGGCCAAGTTCGTAAGACAGACATTTTGACGACAGTGGTTTCTTATAAAGCTAAGCTGACATTATCGCACATAGGCTAAATTTTGTAACACAGAAATTATCGTACGTGAGACAAGTCTAGTTTAATACGCGATAGAAAGTGCCATAAGTTCGGCTTTGCTATTGATGTCATTTAAGATAATCTTGACCTAACGATCTCTCGTTAAACAGTCTCCAGATATTGATCTAAACAGTTTAGGAATAGCTTCCCCATGATTGAGCTCAGGTATAGCTAAATACATTGTACGGGTTGCATTATGCAACAAATAAGACAACGGTCAATGAATAATTCTGCAACATGCATCACCGATTCTTGCATATTTAGTCTAAATGTCTTTAAACATTCTATGCTATGAATTTTGATCATAACAATGCCTATTTTGATAGTGCTAGCTATTTCAAAGGTCTTGGTGTATTTGTTCTCGTTAAAAAATGATCTGTATGTTTACACGTGTATGTTTCTTGTTCTAAAGAAACATAAACAATAAATAGAACATAGATATTACCCCTTCTTCCGTGTTATTTGTTGGACTTGTTTCTCATATTTTATATATGCATATATCGAGGGGTGATTGCAATGCTGTAGTAATGGCATTATTAAACCATATCATCGCTTAATTAACAGAGTGGAATAGTCCATCATTCTGTATTGGTAGAGTCCATACCGTATGAAAGGGTGACATGTGCGGGAGAATTTTGAATAACAAACAGTCCGGACCCAGATTAGATGGCACTTCTAGGAGCTATCTGATCTGGGTATACACTGTTTGCAAATGACAGTTAATAGCCATTTAAAAATAATTGTTAAATTGATGTTGCTGTTATTTCTATTGAAAAATACAAATCAGAGTTTCAAACACATTTTTAAATTCTGTGAAGACATCCGGTTACTCGCCGTCTCATCTCGATCTAAAATGTTTGCTGATGTTGTAAGAAGTTCACCCAATATACTGTAGTTACGACAGTTTTGCAACCCGCGATATGTTATTTGTTCATGTTTGTACGGTTATCTCCCCTGTATTAATGAGATTGAATACAACAAAACGAGGTACAAGTACAGAACGGGTCAATTATCGTCTTTGTTATAGTATTTTATAATACAACGATTAATGAATTTATTGTCCCCGTGATCTCGGAATTTTAGCAAACCTCTTATTGGGTCGGCTATCCCAATGTAATAGTATTGTGCGATAACGTATTTGAATGTCTCGCCTGGCATGTAATATAAGATATTGCACACCAAATTATGACATATATGTACATGAACCAGGTATCTTCCATCACTGTCCGCCCGTCTGTCCATCTTTCTGGCGGAAGTGTCGCACGTATTCCTTCGAGCTCTAGCGTTACTCACATCCTATTCGCTTACTCCTTTGAACTGTTCAACAAGTGTCAAACACGTTGGAACACCATGAATGCCGAGTCACTGGGTGAATCATCTGGATCCAAGTTGTTTGCAAATCCCAATAAAGGCACGTTTAGAACGTTATGGGTTCATCAGTAGAAATACTTTGAATGTTTTTACCTACGAAGTCTCCGGAAGACGGCTCACAGAGCTAGCTGCAATAGGCGAATATCGAGGGTTTGGTGGAAAACTATTCTAATTACTTCACAAAGTGAAGGAGTTAGAATAGTTTTTCACCAAGCCCTCGATATGTTGTTACATTGGCAAAGAGTTTGGAGCCATATTGATCACCCCGTTGAAATTTCAATTTGTGGTTAAGATGAAATTCAGGAAAGACCACTCTGATACAGAGCAGAGCATACGATAATTTGTGCATACTTAACGCATTTGGCACAAAGAGAGATAATGGGGAGGTTAATAGTGAAAAGCGGTCGGTGTGTCGAAAATCATGTAATTGCTTTGTTGAGGTAGGCAGTTCAAGAGATTGTGTTTGTTAGTAACTTTCAACATTACATTTTTTCTGTATTAACGCTTCATCCTACGAATATTTTTGAAAGAAAGTAAGACATCATGAACACTAATTTGGCTATTTGTTTATAATGGCACATGAACTCAGAAATATTTGGCCTTGGCAGAAGCGGTATACAGTAAAACCTCTCTTTAACAGCCACTAAACCTGTCTATAATAACCACTAAATCTCTCTATAACGGCCACTAAACCTCTCTATAACGACCACTAAACCTCTCTATAACGGCCACTAAATCACATAAAATATTTTGTGTTAAAGACAGGTGGCTGCTTAAGCAAGGTGAAAGTAAAACAGAACGCTCCTATAGGAGCGTTCTGTTTTACTTTGACCTTGCTGTAAGAAACCGCCTGTCCTAAATACCAACTAATTAACACAATTTAGCTGCCGTTATAGAGAGGTTTTACTGTAATAACATTTATATTGTTCCGTAACCAAACAGAGTAGACGCTGATCAGTCGGCTCCTTCAGGAGCCGTCTGATCTTGGTCGACTCTGTTTGCCATTGCAAAGGCGTATTTATAAAAGAAATGGTTCACCATTTACCTCACGGGTGTCTACAAGACTGACGTCATGATTATTGATTAACTGAGTGTTGGACAATAAACAAACGACTCCTTATTTTGGATAAGTTCATAAACTAACAAAACAGATCCTGTTCAGATGGCTCCTACAGGAACTTTCTGATCTGGGTCTACTCTGTTAGTAAGGGTGTGACAAGATTACAATGAAGTAAAGCGTTACAGGCCGTTTTATTTCTCAGTGATTGCTTTACATATACAGGTTTAACCCTTTCCCCAATGAATATTCATGAAAGAAAAAATGAGGACATGAATACTAATTAAAGTACTTTTTATAATTGTTGATGTACACAGAAATATTTGCCCATGGAAGAGACTGAAAAATCATATCTATGTTATATCAAAAGCAAACGGAGCAGACCATGATCAGACGGCTCCTATAGGAGTCTTCTGATCTAGATCTACTCTATTTGCAAAGGCGTAGAAAGGTGTATTTATTGAGAAAAGGGTAAATCTTGCTTGGTTTACATGCCAAGGGAGGTAATCGTATTTGGCATAATACATAATTGACTTATTTCTGTTCCTCTTTGTTACAATTCTTTTCCGTCAATCCACATTTCAAACGTATCCGTAACAGTTAAAATTCAGCCACGTCATTAGAAAACAACCCTTTACATATTGCAAACAGTATAAACCCATATCAGAGGGCTCCCATAGACCGACTGTATAAAATATTAAACTTCAGTCACGTTATTAGAAAACAAACCTTCAAATAGTTTGCAAAAAGTGCAGTTATAAAAGGCAATTAGTCTTGTCAACATGTTCAAGTTTGTAACAAACATAGATTTGTTTAATGATTTTCCACGTTATTATAAGACCAGGGCTACAGATAAATTTGCGTACCAAAATTCTAATACCGTTATTTTTGTTCACGTAGTCCTATACTGTGTCCATTCCTTAAAGAGTGGTCACAGTATAGGGTTTGGTGGAGATATAGAGGAGCTATGTATTCTTGCAAAGTGTTTACATTTACCCATCTTCTCTGAACCTCTGAAGACTGTGTTCAAACCTCCTGTACTCACATTTTGTCACAACAGGTCACATGGTTATAAAAAAGTTTGCTTGAGTCTTATTTCATTGGCAAATATTTGTTTAGTTGGATGTAAAGCAGACTCAAATTCTTACCAATCAGGTACTTGATAATAAAGTCAGATTCAGACTCAGAAGATTGATAACCTTGGAGCCAGACCGAGAACCGAGGTAATAAAACGTCTTTGTTTGAATCTGGGTTCATTCTTAAAAGTTATACCTCGAGTTTCAAGCAAATTCTGATCATGTTTTAAAATCAACTCAAATTCAAGCAAACATTTTTTCCACCTCAGACTTTGGTCGTCGACATTTTGAGAAAAGGAACTCGTGCACCGGTAAATCCAGATCAACGACCTCTTTTAAACATAGTGTCTGATCAGAGCCTACCCTCCTTGCAACAGTTGCATACAAAATACCACCAACTCCAGATTAAGGAACAAACTTCACCCGTTTGCTCCAATATTATATAAGATAAATTCACCCAAATTATCTTTTACCCCATGCATGTGTCATGTTAAGGGGAGACGGGGAACGGAACACCGGCAAGCACAGGTACATGCTTTTACCTTTTATCGGCAAATAATACATACTAAATTCAGATGCCTTTCTACACCTTTCTTTTCTGTAGGAGTCATCTGATCAGAGTCTGCTCTGTGTCCTTGTGGAATTATAGATATGTTTCTTTAGTTTCTGCTATGGTCAAATTCCCCCTTTTTCATGTGCCTGTATAAGAATTAATCTAACTGATATTCATGGTGTCATTATTTCGTTCTTTAATAGTCATGGAGTAAACTATTTAAGATGATTCCGCTTTCAAATTCAGCATTTATACAGTTACCTCAGTAAACATACTTCAGCCTTACACACAGGCTACATTCCATCAAAGTTTATACAGTGAAACCGCCTAGAGGCGACAACCAATGATGGCGACAACCAATGATGTGCCATTAAGACAATTTGTAGCAAATCATGGATTATATTTAGACCCAACCTCTCTGAATACATCTAACGAAAGGGAGCATTAACTATAGCAATAAAGAACTTTAAAATTGTGTAGTTTTGAAACCATTGTGATAAATAATGCATTTGCTCCATAGGATTCAAAATGGTTTCAAAATGTGGCTTTTACAGAGACGCCATAATGCATCACTAGTGGGAAGTGTGTTAATGCAGAATAAAAGTACGTGAGTTTTCTGCATTACCTTTATCCTGCATTAAGCAACCACCTGCTTTAAAAGATATTCATAACAATTCATTTGGTGTTTGCAATAGAATTACTCCACTGTATACACGAGGGGTGATTGATAAGTCCGTGGCCTGAGGCAGGGAGCAGCAGTTTGACCTCAATATTTTCATTTATTTTTCAATTTAGTCACCTTGCAAGATTACACACTTTGTCCAACGGTTTTGGAGCATTTGGATACCTTCCCTGTAGAAGGTGGCATCTTGGGCCTCAAGAAATGCAATGCTTTAACAGCTTGTTTGACGTCATCATCAATGCAAAAATGGCGGCCGCTGAGTTCCTGTTTCATCTTGGGGAATAGGTAATAGTCAGAGGGTGCTAAATTAGGTGAATATGGTAGATGCTCAACCATTTGGAAACCATATTCCTGAATGGCAGCCATGGCAATAATGGACATGTGTTCTAGAGCATCGTCCTGATGGAAGAGCACACCTAATGACAGCTTGCTACGCCTTGTCACCTTGATTTTTTCAGGAAGCTACCTCATGAGGTCATCATAATACCTTCCGGTAATAGTGTGACCTCTTTCAAGATAATCCATTAACAGCACACCTTTCGCATCCCAGAAAACTGTGGCCATCAACTTCCCAGCGGATGTTGTCGACTTGGTCTTTTTCGGGGTGGTGATCCTGGATGTTTCCATTGTTTTAACTGTCGTTTTGTCTCAGGTTCGAAGTGGTGAACCATGTTTCATCAACAGTTACAAACTGCTTGAGAAACTTTTCCTGATCCCGCTCAAACATGGTAAGGTTTTCCCTGGACATGTTGCATCGAACTCGTTTCAGAAGTTTTGGGACCCATCTGGCAGAAACGTTTGTCATTTGTAAATCATTATTGATATATGCATTGACTCGTTCCTGGGATATACCCAGCTGTGTAGCAATGTACCGCTGTGTAATTCGCCGATTTGCCACAATCATATCATGGATTTTATTGATGGTGTCCTTTGATGTGAGAGCTGGTGGCCTGCCAGGACGGGGGTCTTCTTCAAAAATCTCTCTACCGCGTTTAAATTCAGCGGCCAATTTGTTCACCATACTATAACATGGGACATTCTCCCCTAATGTAGCTACCATGTCCTCATGAATCTCCTTAGGTGATAAGCCTTTGAGGCCAAGGTATTGAATAATCGCGCGATGGCCAACGTTGTCCATTTGCTTAGAAGTATTCATAGTAAGTAGCTTTGAGAATCAAATTCTGGCAACAGAGAGAAAAATCCTTCTATCTATGCAGAGTAATTATAATACCTTTTCTACACGGACATCAAATGGTATGTTTATAAGTGGTGTGTGTCTTCCCCAGGCCACGGGCTTATCAATCACCTCTCGTATACGATTATACCGTACTGGAACTACACTCATCTATGCATTATGCTGGTATACATTACCAATCGTAACTGTTCTACTGATCCCGTGTCACTCGGAAAAGTACCTTTTATATACAACGGTGTGCTTTTTTCCGGCGATGTTCGCATTGTCCGTTATTTAAATAATCACAATAATTATTCACCCAGTAACACAAACAGAAGACACTGTCAACAATGCTGAAAAAATCATTCACGTTTTAATTATTTTAAATTTAAGAATATCTTACTAAAATTATATTTAGGTCACATGTATTTCGGAATCTGTGACATGTTTAAAGTAGCCTTTGAACATGGTATTGTTTCCAAGGTAATTTACATAAACATCCGCGAGATGTTCCGATTGATACAATATTTGACAATAGTCTGTCCTTCCATGACAGTAATGTATAAGGGCAAATACTCAAATGAGATAAGCTGATTAAAGCAATTTTGGTAAAATCTGTCTTAAGCTGTCATCATAAGTGGTAGCTTAATACCAATCAAAAGTAATGCAGAACGCTCCTATAAGAGCATTAAACAATCACCTGGTTTTTAAGTCTCATATGTTCAATAACCAAATGGCCGTTTAGGATAGATTCTACCGTACTTCACGTGTTTACCTGATGCCATTGCTTAGTAACAAAGAAGGCAAGTCAATGGTCAGACGATGTGTTCGAAATCGGCGATTTATCAAAGTATACTTTATTTGTAGAAAGGTTGTTTCTTTCTTATGACGCCGGACAAGTCATCCTATGTTGTTACATGTGTGAATTGGGCCCCCTGTACGAGACTGTTAAACATATACCTGATAGGTACATTAACCCTTTTGCTGCCAAACTTTGTCGTCTGCTAACTTTGTCGTCTGCTACAACATTAAAATCGTCATTTCTGTGATCAGTCTTTATAATAATTTCAGAGAGACAATTCTAAAGTAAAGAGTGGTCACAGTATAGGGTTTGGTGGAGAAATAAAAGAGATATTCTTGAAAATGTTTTAATTTACGCCTCTTATCTGGACCTCTGCAAGAGGTAAAAGGAATGATATGCATTTTGATCCAATTAGCTATTGTTAGTCAGATAGTATCCTTCAGGTACGAATTTATTTGCTGTAATTTGAGAAATAAACGAGTATTAATAAAGATTACAACTTATCCATAGCAACTGGTTCGTTTTGATGATAACAAATTCTTTTCCTGGAGAGCATGAACACACAAAGGAAAGGTCATGAGATGGAAATACGGAACAGAAATACATGTATATAGATACTCTGGAACGGCATTCTCTAGAGAAACTAAATCTAGAGAACCCACAAGAGTACATACAGTCAGCATCAATTATTCATAGGTATGATGATGATGATGATGATGATGATGATGATGATGATGATGATGATGATGATGATGATAAAGATGATGACAATGATGACGATCATCACTACCACCACCATTATCATTACAACAGTAGTATGAATATAACTAAACTATATATAAACTATAGTGAAAGTATACGCATTTAGGTCAATTGTAACTTGAAAATGATAACTAATTGACTGTGTAGATTTTAGCCATATGCATGCATTACAAAGTATGCATGCTTGAATACAATGCATAACAAATTATAACATCGACCACTCCGAAGTGACTCGTCAACCACAGGATGGTACACACCTAGAACGGTATTAACAAATTCCTTTCTGTCTAATGTTCTCATACAGTTCCAGACTGGCGACCCAAGAACTGTCCTGACGCAATTAGAAAACTTCTGTCTTAAAGCGTAACTGCGGCGCAGTCGAGTATAAGATGATCTGTTAAGCTATATCCATTACAACTCATACTGCATTTGTAACAAATATCACAAGAACGGGCTAAATATGCTGTCAACTGTACTACTGACTTTGCATACATAAGCAAATCAGAACAATTTTCAGAGAAAATCCAAATGCTGCTTAATCGGAAATTACTATGAACCGATCTAAACCGGCTAATTTTGTCAATAGTCGTACGGATATCAATTCTAAAACAAATGTATTCCTGATTGCTCGTTCTACCGTCGCATTCCAGCAATCTTTACTAGGAAATGACCCAGTAGACATATATGTCAACGTGTAAGGTTTCAAACTTTACTTGATTAAAATATCCGGCATGAAGCAAATATGAACCTTATTCAACAAAAATGCGCAAATTCTCACTAGAAACATAGATTGTATCGCACAATCACCTTCTAGTCTGCACAGCTGACCGAATAGAACAAGTTTTCTACGTTCGATCTCCAATTCAAGTGGTTAACAGTCAAACATACTCATAACGCAGTCTGTACTGGTTCTAGAGCTTAAACACTGGATATATTTAAGGCATAAGCGATGCGATCGCTCAAGCGCAAGTAAATCTGTCTTACTTAATTGTGGCCAACATTCGCATCCGTACAATGCTTTGGGTAAGACTACAGCGTTATAAATACGCTTGCAACTGGTAGGCTGTAACCCATTATCATTGAAACCATAGTTGGTTAAACTGAAAAACGTACCACGTAGTTTATTACAACAATCCTTAACAACAGATTGTGATCTGGAGTTTTCATCGACAAGAATACCTAAATGCTTATAATTATGCACTGTGGATAAAATATCAGTCCCTAGGTAAAAGAAAGTTACCATATTATGTATTTGCTTTGGTCGCCTACCGTTAAACAGAGCAATACCACACTTGCTGGGATTATACTGGTATCGTCAAATGCATGAAAAATGGTAACATTCATTTAACATTAATTGCAGTGACGTTTTAGATAAAGAAAGCAAAAGCATAGAAGGGGTGTTCCAAAAATAATGTCACTTGCATCGGTGCTCATATAGCGGAAGTGCTTTTGTTCATTTTAATTTGCTCTGCCCTTCAAAATACTCTCCGTCAGCCAGAATACACCTTTTTAGCCGGTCAATCCATTTTTGGAAGCATTTTTCATACTCTTCAATGGGGACACCCATCAGACACTGATAAACAGCAGATCCAAGGGCATTTCTCGAATTGTATCTCCTTCCAGATAAATGATATTTAAGTTTTGGAAAGAGAAAATAGTCGCAGGGGGCCAAGTCTGGCGAATACGGAAGGTGCGGAAGGACGGTAACCTTCTCTGACTCCAAAACGTCAGTCACAATACGTGCCTTGTGAGCGGGTGCATTATCATGCAAAAGTCGGACATACTTAAGTCCTGTTTTGGGGCGGCTACTTTTGTAGTAGTTCTTCAATTTTCTCAGAACAACGTTTTTATAGAACTTGCCTGTGACCGTTCTGCCTTTTGGCACCGAGATTTGAATAGCTGGACCCTTATTAGTGAAAAAAATAGCATACAAAACCTTCTTTACCGTTCGTATTCGTTTGGCAATACTTGGGCGTCTGGCATTTTTAGTGGCCCATATTCGGTTGGAAACCTTCCGCTTTGGTTCAAAATAATACACCCAGGTCTCATCACCAGTGACTATATTATCAAAAGCCTTTTTACTATATTTTGGGTACATTTTTTTGCCATTGTTACACGCGTCTTCTTTTGCTCATCCGTTAACAAATGGGGTATCCATCTTGCATTTATATTTCTAACTTTTAGGTGTTTCTTCAAAATTGCATGAACTCTTGCTAACGACAAGTTTGTCATTCGAGCCAATTGTCTTACGGTGAATCCAGCATCAGTTTTGAGGATATTTCGGATTTTTTCTATGTTACCTTTGGTCGTAGTTGTTGCAGGACGACCTGGGAGAGCAGCATCTTTCAGTTGCTGCTGCCCAGCACTAAATTTAGCTACCCACCTACAAACAGTCCTGTGGGACATTTGGTCCTCCCCATAAATGTCACACACCTCGCGGTGAATATCTACAGCCTTTATGCCGAGTAATGACCTACCTTTTATATAGGCCCTAATTTCAAGAACATTTTCAGCTCGTTTTCCTGTCATTTTGTGTATAGTCTAACGAATAGGCTATGAAACGATGTACACTGTACCGAGGCAAGTGAACGTGTGGACGAGATATTTACCTGTGTCACGAGTCAGTGATCACTCAATCGACACGAGGTGGTTTTGTGCATGAATTGCACGATTTCCGCGATATAAAGCACAGATGACATTATTTATGGAACACCCCTCGTATCATCCGCCACTGTAGGGGCGCAAAAACTGTTCACTGTACCAATGGAAAATCCATGGAATACCTACATCGAGCTGTTCCAGATTAACCATTAAATCATTAATAAAGCAGAGGTACAAAACTGGTGACCATACACCACCCTGTCTTGTACCCTGCTTTATGGGGAACCAGCCTGACTTGTATCATTGATGCAATACACAGCTAGACATATCACTATGGATTTCAATAGCATTTAAAAGTAACGGTAATGGAACACCATACATGTACAATTTATAGAATAGGCCATCATACCAAACACGATCGAAAGCCTGTATTGCATCAAGAAAGCAAGCATACAATAAACTGTCATTCTCATAACTGTATGAAATTGCCTCCTTTAACATACATGATGTCATAATACAACTTTTCTTGCTTTGAAAACCGCCCTGTAGGCCATGTATGGACATGTCAATACCGGTATGTAACCTGTTAAGCAAAACACTTTCATACAGTTTCAAAATCGATGACGTTAGAGTAATCGCGCGATAATGTTTAGGTTCATCGTTCGGCTTACCTCCAGCTTTGTGCAGAGTAACTATAACTCCCTTTTTAAGTTCAGTTGGAACATAGGACAATTTGTACATCATAACAAAAAGAGTAGTGATATATTCCAATATATAATATTACCACAGTATATCAAATGCTCATTATAAATAGCATCAGATCCACACATCTTGTTTCTCTTAAGTTTCATCATAAGCTCGCTCAACGTGTCACGGTCAGTAACAATGTCATTTATTACTGGCCGATTTTGTCCTAAGTTATCAACCGTACTTGTTACATGCTCAAAGAAATCTTGGGCATAAGAAATATGTTTTGTATCTGAGTATAGCTGAGAGAAATACTTTCCCCATGCGTCTGTTATATTCTCAGGATCCCGAATCGTAGTCCCATTGAACTTTATTCCACAGCCCGCTCTTAGAACCCTGTCATTTCTTCTAGCATTAAACAGTTTCCAAAACAAACCACACTCTATCCCTGCAGCACGATCAATCTCGTCATTCATCTTACGCAAATAGTCACTCACTCTGTTTCTGTGACAACGACGAAACTCACGTTTTGTGGACTTGTAATTCAAGAATGAGTGAGAAACAGGAGTGTGTGGTCTGCCATCTGCCAACCATTCGCTTCGCTTAAGCATTTTAAATTACTTTTAAAGACTGGTCCCAGTAAGGATGTAAGTAAGAACGATAACTCGTGTAATGGAGGTAAGCCTCGGACGCAGCATTAATACACGTAACAGTGCAATTGTAAAGCAAGTCTACAGTTTCATGACCAACATCTAGTGTACTCAAGTCCAACTCATACAATAATAATTGCGACAACTCAGTAGAATAACTGGTTATGTCTTTGTTCTCAACTTTATTCCATTTAACGGGGTTAAAAGCGGGTACATTGCACCCATTCCTATTCTGGGGCACTGTTCTGTTAGCTTATGAAATAATATATATATATATGATCCTACGGTTTCCGCCATGACTAAAGCTCCATCTGTCCGTTTCCTTTTATAACAGTAAATCTAATTAACATTCACTATGTCATCATTTCTTACATGAATATTCAATGAGTAAAGGGTTAATATGTCACAATGATGTATGTAAATACTTATACGCTTCATGTCCTCTATCCGCGGTCTGGACGTCCTATCCGCGGCCTGGTCGTCCTCTATCTGCGACCTGGCCGTCCTCCAACTTGGATTCTGATGAAACTATAGAGGATGTAGGCCTAAGTGTTTTAGATTGTAGACATGATCTGACCCACAGGAGAAGAGAACTGAACACTATGAAATGGATTGTTTCAGTTGCATTTTATTTCAAAAGTGTGCTAAGCTTTATATCGAGAGATGAAATATGACTAATTTCTTCAATATTTGTCCGCATATTGAGAGGTTTTCGCTATTTCTAGCGAGTTAAACGTGTATGAATATTTGGTAGAATTATGTCGTAAATCTTAAATTAGTCTGTGTCATTTTTAAAAATGGAACGTAAGTACAGAGTGAGTGAGCAGAGTCTTATTTACGATGGTGTATTGGTACACGTATATTGTATCTCACGACAAACACGTCCTAGCACTGGGTTATTTCCACGAAGCATGTATATAGTATACCAGCATGCTAAATATCGGTATATTGACCGAATCATTTATAAATAACATTTGTTTATCGAAAACCATCGCTATAAAGAAAAATACCGGCAAAAAGGGGACGTCACTCTTTCCGATCCTATTGTGATATCCAGCTCATACATGTATCTACACGAAAGTTCTGTGTGTAAAATTGGTACTCTAGAAGTCTTCATTAACAGGGTAGAACTATACCATTTCCTAGCCCATGATGCCTGATCGAGATCATCACTGACACACTTTGTTGATGGGTGTTAGACCATGTAGACCAAAACCAGTCAGACACTATATTGCCTATGTTTGTCTACAATATCTGACTCTTGTACTACCTGATCTCATGTAAGCTAACAGCAAGTAAATATACAGTAGAACCTGTCATAAGCGACCTTCTTTTACTTAACACAGGATTGTTGCTTGATAAAGGGAAAAAGTAATGCAGGAGTTTTTTCTGCATTACTTTTGACCTGCATTAAGGTAACATCTGCCATAGAGACCCATAATTAGACCTCCTTTTAACCCATTTGCTCCCACGATCCCATATATGGGACGTAGGCAAACAGTGTAGACTCTGATCAGACGCCGCATTATACACTGTTTGCTGATAGGAATTTCAATTTGAAACAAAACAAAAATGAAAATTTAGACCAGACACCCCTTTGACAAAAAATGGACTAATCCAATATATAAATATGGAAGAATCCACTGGGAGCAAATGGGGTAATGATAGTTTAAGACAGGTTCTACTGTAGTTCATCCTTTCCCTATTCAATATCCATGCACGAATTATAAGCCCATATGTACACAGAATTGTTTTGATATTCGTAGAAACTGTGGAGTCGGATCTATCCTAATTTCATAAGCATACAGATCAGCCCTACAGAAGCACCTGCAAGAGCCTCTGATCTGGGTCTACTCGGTTTGTAAACGCGTGCAACGTGGTTTATATGAGGGAGAGGGTTAAACAATTATGAAGCCCAATCTGGTATAGGATACCCGAACAATTCGTAATCAATTGACTCGATCTTCATTACCTTCTGTAGTAATGGTTTGGGTACCTTTTCGCAGGTTTCTTGTAAGATGTCTGCCGTTCTAGTGGCTTTATTGGATGAATTCAATTGAATATCGAAACCAAGCTTATCAAAGATGAAATCTGTGTCTTCATCAAGAGATTCATATTTTCCAATGAAATCGTAGGACACTTTGCAGGGCGAACACTGGTCGCTTGCCCGGGCAAAATGAACGTTGACGGGCCACCCATGTGCATACATGTCAGTCAAGACGGTTAGAAAATCAGTAAATGTAATAGCTTTGTTCTCTGACGTAAAAGTAAAATTTCTTTTCTTGCCTAATGTAGGGAACTTCTCGTAAAATAATTTCACATTGTAATAATATATATTGCGCTCTATGTCCTTTTCATGAAGAAATTTATTCTTAAAACCAGAGAGTAGTTTCGCCAGAGGTTGTCTGACAAATAGATATTTTCGATAGGACTTGAGCATCTGCTTTTGTGTTGCATTACTGAAATCTCGAAGACGAACAAGTCGTTTATTGTAGACTTTGTAAATATCGTGTGGTGACATATTCAGTACAGTTTCCTTGCTGGCAAGCCCAGTTGTATAGAATAGAACACGTCTTAAATTGGTGCTGGCTACCTTTGGAACGGGACAGAAGAGGGCCTTGTGCTTCTTGTCTACTAGTAGGTGGTCATAATGGACTTCCTGAGATGACGTACTTTGTACACCAAACATTTCCAAGACTTTGCATCTTTCCTGAAGGTGCCGCGCTCTAGCCTTCATCTCGGCCTCTTTCTGGGACATTTTATCCATATATAACTTCTGAAACAAAATGAAGCGATAGATGACTACATTAGTAAGTCTTTCTATATATAGTTTCACCTACGCACACATATATAATTTAAAAACAGTTAATTTCATACCCACGCCCCCTTTGTGAGAAACATAATGTCTCAAATTTATATGCGCTGCAAAAACATGCCTCAAATATGGATCCTTTAAAGGAGGTTCACTGTATCCAATATTGCTGGACTGTTACGTTATAATGCCTAATTTACATTAGCCCTGTGATGAGTTTACGGCGCCCGCAAACACGTCGTAAGGTCATTTCCGCGAGGTTTCCGTACGGAGGCAGGCGGTTGCCGTACGACTTTGGTACGGATTTCCGGGCGCCGCAGCCTCTGCGATTTATCATAAAAAAGTTATACAAATTTGCAAAATGCGCAATCCCGCAGCCCGTAAACACGTGCTTACCACCATCGTACGATCTCCGGACCGGCATCGTTCGAAGGCCGCTCGAGGATCGTGCGGCAAACAACTGCTATTTTGTGGACATGTAGCCGTACCCGTGAATTCGTACGTACGTCGCAGTCATACTGTGGCAACCCCACATCGACCGCACGATAACCATGCGGCGGTTTTTAGAGTTCGGATGGGTACATGTACATATACATTTGAAATTTCCCGCATAATAGTTTGTCAAGCTACAGAAGATGGAACAACCCCAGTTGTCTTCGTATGTAAGCCACACGGGCTCCGCGCGGGATCCGCACGGGCTCGGTACGATTGCCGTATCCAACCGGAGACCGCGCTGTGACTGCACGGAGATCGCACGATCTCCGTACGGTTCCCGCTCAGGCATCGTACAGGTACATCTAAGCTCTGCCCAAGTTACACAAATTATTGTGCGATGGTTGTATACAGTGTGAATAAAAACATCACAGCCCGTAGACATCTACCATGCCAAAATATTGTAAGAAAATCGCAGACGAAGAAATCGTACGTCCTCCATGGCAACTGTAAACTAAGCACTACGAACGTCATATAGCACTCAGTAATAATATTCAGAAATCCGTCTCGATAACTCATTTATTCGCGTACATTTTAAAGAAAACACCACCCAGTTCTTACTTTGCAAGCGATTCATTTTCTATATGGAGGAGGTTCAGCAAACAAAACATTTGCTGGAATAAAAACCATTGAAATTGATCAGTTCATCATACAGTGCAGGCCCTGATGAGAAGAGCCCTCTGATCTGGGTCTACTCTGTTTGCCTATATCCTTTAAGGGACACTGTGTATAACAGGGTTAATAAAACACACTAACCGGGGTCAACACCCACATTTCAGCATCAGTAGTATTAACACTCTACATTTGTAAATGTTTTGTTTTTTTCTGTTCTAAGTACATGTATACAGAAAATGCGTAAACGACTACAATATAGGTAACATAGCACACGTTATGGAATACGCTGTGAAACAATACTGTCTGTTAGTACATTACATCCTAAGCTATATTTAGACCCACGTTGTTTGAATAACATACTGAAAAGGCACATACATTAGAAAAAAGGAAACTTTTAGAATTATGTAGTTTTGAAACCATTTTGATACATGTAAATAGGGCATTTGCTCCTATGGAGCAAATGCTTTATTTATCACTATGGTTTCATAAAGTCACTTTTCCAGAGGCGTCAAAAGGCATCAATATGAGGGAATGTGTTAATACGAGTATCAGGATCTGGCGTAATAGTGACATCTCCGATTGTATTAACCATAAACATTTAGAGAAACTAGTTACCGAGTGTCAAACATAATTTTGCTACATATTTATTTAGTCTATATTATATGGAACTAGTTTAACCCATAAACTTCCTTGATCCCATATATGGGACATAGACAGACAGCGTGGACCCAGATCAGAGGGCTCCTGAAGGTATTCTCTGACCAGGCGGTGTACAGTTTACTATATCAATTAATTCCAAGGACTCACCTGCATAGCTTTTGCATGAGCTCCTCACATAAACAAGATGGGTTCAAAACCTCAGTTTCAATGAGATTATTGCATATAATTATGGGAGCTGAAGGGCTACATTGATTAAAGCAGAGCAACCGATAACGGTGCGTACTCAAATACTAATAGTGTCATTTCTCTACCAAACCCTATGTTTTGACCACTCTGTAGAATCGTATTTTTGGACGGTTCTAAAGAGTGGTCATAGCACAGAGTTTGGTGAAGAATAAAAAAGTTATTATTGATAATGTTTTAGTAAACACCTCTTACATATATCTGGATCCTTGATATTTCTGGGACTGGTGGAGAAATTAAGAAGTAATTCTTGAAACTGTGTTAATGCGTGCATCTTATCTGGAACTCTGGATGGAAGATTAACAATATACAGTAGAACCCCGCTAATGCGACCACTTAAAGAATAAACATGGGTGCATTTATAAGCAGGTGGTTGCTTAATGCAGGACAAAAGTAATGCAGAAAGCTCCTCTAGGAGCTTTCTGCATTACTTTTATCCTGCATTAAGCTACCACCTGCATATAGCACCCATAATTAAACCTCTATTACGTGGTCGTATTAGTGGGGTTTTACTGTATATTGATATACCTGATCTGATATGTGCGTATCTGTGTCACTCTCTGCCTTTCTCAGGGGTCTTGGAAATTGAAATCTATGATCGACCGGTCTAGTACCTGAAATTATAATGCATGCGCTCCAAGAGACTGAAAACACTAATGAACCTATGAAATGTAAATCGAACAGATCCAGACAACTCGCCTTATGAATGTAGAATTTAGAAAGCACAACTTCTATATCGTGACCATAAATATATTAAAAGAAGACTAAATGATTTTATATGGCTATTCCATTTCTTATATGGCTATAAAACCGTTTAGTTATTAAGCTCACAATGTCATTTTTCATTTTAGCGATCGTTTGTGGGAAATATTGTCATTATGTTTTTATACATATATAATATATATATATATAATTTTATATCATTGTCTTATAGAGTATATTTAGACCAAACCTCTTTGAATAATTCTACTGAAAGGGGACAATTACTACAAAAACGAAATAACATATGTCGTTTTGGAACCGTTGTTATCAATAGAGCATTGATCTATTGATCACAATGGTTTCAAAACGTAACTTTTACAGAGATGACAAAAGGCCCAAATATGAGGGAACGGCTAAACCCCCAGAATTAAACTTCGATTAAATGACGTAATAAATGCAGAGGACTTACTGTGCTGCAGCGTGCTTGTGACGTTTAAACACTGACTTAGAACTCAAATCACATCTCTGATGCGGGGCCTAGTCTTGATATACGATATTTGCAATGTTCGAATGACTTTTTCTCACTTATCGTCTAAAAGTCTCTGAGTCTGAGTCAGAATTCATTAACAAGAATCTAATCGGATGGATTTTGAGCAACCTCAAAAACTGACCAATTAGATGCTTGAGAATGAACTCGGACTACAACAAAAAATGTTCATAACCTCGGGACCTATTCACCAAAACAATTTAGTAGACCCTCCGCACCCATCTCCCAATAGAAGTCTAACTTGGAGTTTTAAAAGTCGGAAACTTAACCTTTGGTCCGGTGGTATAGACCCTTTCCTTAATATGAACGCATTTCCATGTACATGTATCTACAGAGTAGACCCCGATCAGATGGCTACTAAAGGAGTCGTCTGATAAGGATCTGCTCTGTATGCTAATGGAATATGATAGATCTATTAGTTTCTAAAATGGTTACAATGTTTCAATTTCCATATTTCATTATACATGTAACTATATTGTCCTTTAATATTCAGTAGGTAATGAAATAAATGTAGAACAGAACAAGGGTTAACTAAATAATGTTTCCTCAACTATGGAGCTGGTGCATGTTTAATTTATTCCGATTCGATCCAACTTTAGAGAAACTCTTAACCTAATTAACTCTTAACCTAATTTCAAACAACCTGGATCTTAACCCTTTCTCTCATATATACGTGTTTTCACGCATTTGCAAACAGAGTAGACCCAGATCAGACGGCTCCTAGAGGAGCCGTCTGATCAGGGTCTACTCTGTTTGTAAATAGAATTTGATAGATCTGTTTCTTTGCTTTCTAAAATGTCTACAATGTTCCACCTTCCATATTTCTTTATAACTATTTTGTCAATGAATATTCAGCAGGTATTGAACTTTGTACTAAACTTAGAGCAGGGAAAGGGTTAATGTTGAAAATCCGAGTTACTCGGCGCCTCATCTGGATACAAGCTGTTTGAAATTGCGACTCAGAGGATGGATAATGTAGAGGAAAGGTTATGCAGAAAGCTCCTGTAATGTCCACATTACGTTGCTCAGCAATACGCAGATAGCTCCGTTTAGCTCCGTCCGTTTAGATAGCTCCGTTTAGCTCCGTCCATTTAGATAGCTCCGTCCATTTACCCGTTCGGTTGTGACAATAGAAAGCTTCTAATACATTTTACTTTTTAACCATTTCCCTTCCCTGTTCTATGTTTAGTCCATATTTCAATACCTACTGAAAATAATTCATGGATACAACAGTAACATGTATAATGAGATATGAAAGGTTGAACATTGAAGCCATTGTAGAAACTATAGAAACTGATATATAAAATTCCAGTAGCAAACAGAGCAGAACCTCATCAGACGGCTGCAATTGGAGCCGTCTGATCTGGGTTTACTCTGTTTGCATATGCGTGAAAAGGCGTTTATATGAAGAAAAGGATTAACACCTGAAGAAACACTACCGAAACAGGAGTGAAGCTAGCAGAAATTAAACCATAGTGACCAGGTCCAAGTTTCACGAACAGTAATTACTTAGGTAAGTGTGTTACAGTAAAACCTCTCTATAACGGCCACTACATTGTGTTAATTAGTTGACATATAGAGCAGGTGGCTGCTTTAAGCAAGGTAAAAGTAAAACAGAGCGCTCCTATAGGGACGTTCTGTTTTACTTCCACCTTGCATTAAGCAACCACATGCCTTTAACACAAAATACTTGATGTATTTTAGTGGGCGTTATAGAGAGGTTTTACTGTATTTTAAAAAAGACAGCTTAACTTAGATAAGCATAAATTAGTGTTTATATTGACAAAAAGGTAAGACGTTTACTTTATTGTCATTTTAAGAATAAATATTGTATTTGAAACCAACTAAAGGTGATCTAAATCAAAAACAATATTTTAAAATTTGTACATATGTAGTTGACTTAAGAACTTAACCAAACATAACAGTTTAACGTGAAACGGGAGCTATGTCAAAGTAACAAGGTAATTAGTTTGAAATACACGTGTACATAGACTTTGATTTACTTTGGTAATAACGAATTACGATGTATTCGAATGCTTAATCAATTTAACAGACACCAAGCAGTTAACTCCTAAAACGTCGCTTGCTTTGTGTTAAAATTGTCGTAACTCTGTTTCTATTAAAGCGAAAGCCTAAACAACAAACGCATATTTTAATAGTTATACAAAAGATGACGTTGGTTATGTCGATTGTTCTAATCGAAAATTGCCCACATTATGATACACAATAAACCATTTTCGTGTGTAACTTATCTAACTTGACTTTATTATTTTTCCTTAATAAGTATTATACATATAATAGCATGCATATTCGTGTTGTGTAAACGTTTTCGAAATAGCCAGATATTGTTTTGTGGCACACCAAAAACGTATACGTATTTATAATGCCGTTATAAAAACGTATAAGTTTTTGTTGTGCCACAAAATAATATCTGACTACTTCGAAAACTTATACAAAACACGAATACAGTAAAACCTCTCTACAACGGCCACTAAATTACGTCAAGTATTTTGTGTTAAAGGCAGGTGGCAGCTTAAAGCAAGGTGAAAGTAAAACAGAACGCTCCTATAAGGCTGCGTAATGCAAGGTGAAAGTAAAACAGAACGCTCCTATAGGAGCGTTCTGTTTTACTTTCACCTTACGTTAAGCAACCACTTGCCCTAAATACCAGCTAATTAAAACAACTAAGTGGCCGTTATAGAGAGGTTTTACTGTACATACTAATACAAGCGTACTTGGGTGAATAATATCGAGGTGTTCGGTATCAAACACATGAATGTTTTGTCTTCCTCATCGTTTCTTCGATCTTTTTGTTGTGACATTCCTCTTTTCTATAGAAATGGTTTATGTAATTCAAGCCATTTTAAAATGAGTCTCAAGTAGTTACTATCAATTCAAATACAGAATTTCGAAATATCGGATATATTGGATACTCACCTTGTAGCTGCCATGTAATACAAACGATCACAATGATACATATGGCAGTGGCCCAAAATGGTTTGGCTGACGTCATTCTTTCTGGAAAGAAAAGAGGACGTATGACAATAAAACTGAAGCCGGTGTTAGGGGGCGTGAGTAGTGTTGCACTTTAAATTACTACTCATGACCAGACTCATTAAAACCGAGTGTGCAATTTTCTCTTTTTGCATTTCTACTTTTGCTTTCGAAGGATCACCCATTTTCAGAATATTTCTACCATGCAGACATTAACCCCTATCCTGCCATCCGCAATTTGAGTTGCATTTCCAAACAGCTTGGTTCCAGATGAGACGCCGAGTAACTCCGAGTAACTGCGAGTAACGCCGAGTAACTCGGCGTCTCATCAGAATCCAACTTATTTGACATGGTAAAAAGGTTTTCAAAACCTTGCGTCATGACACTTGGTCATCAGTTTATCAAAAGCTTGATACATGTAGTCAAAATTCAACTGATTCAAATCGGACGGATATTGGTTTTACAGCGGTATTATGGTCAATTATATTTATTATTATATTTAGTTCAGAGTCGAGTAGAAACACCCTTGTACAATTGTAGCTTCTAGTGTGCATATCGCATTTGTATAGTTGGCGAGAGAGTTTTGACGTATTTGTTTAATTGTAGAGTCGAGTTGTAACGTAGTTGAACATGTATAATTGTAGGGTCGCGTTGTAGCGTCGTTGTATAGTTGCAGAGTCAAATTGTAGCGTCAGTGTATAAGTGCAGAGTTTCGTTGTAGCGTCTTTGTATAATTGCAGAGTAGAGTTGTAGCATCTTTGTATAATTGCAGGGTCGAATTGTAGCGTTTTTGTGTAATTGCAGGGTCTTCATACAGCAGCAGAGTCGAGTTGTAGTGTCTATCCATAGTTAGAGAATTGTTGAGTCTTTGTATTGATAGGGTCGAGTTGCAGCGCCTTTGTATAATTGTTGAGTCGAGTTGTAGCGTATTTGTATACTTGTTGAGTCCAGTTGTAGAGTATTTGTATAATTGTTGAGTCCAGCTGTACATAGCATCTTTGTATAGTTGAAGAGGTGAGTTGTGGAGTCTTTGTATCGCTGGAAAGTCAGTCGAGGGATTGCGCCTTTGTTAATTGTAGAATCGAGTTGTAGCATTATATAATTGAAGAGTTCAACTGTAGCGTATTTGTTTAGCAGGATTTTTAGGGTCGAGGTACAGCGTATTTGCTTAGTTTTATAGTCGAATGGTAGCGTCTATTTATAATTATGGAGTCGAATGGTCTTTCTATACTAGTAGTTGTATAGAGTCAAGTGGCGTAGCCTCTTTGTACAGTTGAAAAGTTGAGTTGTGCAGTCCTTTTAAACATGTTGAGTTGAGTTGCTGTCTCTATGTATATTTGTAGTCTCTAGTTGTAGTGTGTTTGTAAAGTTGTGGAGTCGAGTTGTAACGTATTTGTTATGTTGGATAGTCAAGTTGTTTAGGGTATAGTCATATTGTAGCGTATTTGCCTAGTTGTAGAGTCGAGTTGTAGCGTATTTGTTTAGTTGTAGAGTCGAGGTGTAGCGTATTTGTTTAGTTGGATAGTCGAGTTGTAGCATATTTGTTCAGTTGATGGTCGAGTTGTACATGTAGCATATTTGTTCAGTTGGATAGTCGAGTTGTAACGTGTTTGTTTAGTTGGATAGTCGAGTCGTAGCGTTCTGTTTTAGTTGGCTAGGCAAGTTGTAGCGTATTTGTTTAGTTGAATACTCGATATGTATCGTATTTGTTTAGTTGGATAGTCGAGTTGTAGCGTATTCGTTTAGTTGAATACTCGAGATGTAGCGTATGTGTTTAGTTGAATACTCGAGATGTAGCGTATTTGTTTAGTTGAATACTCGAGATGTAGCGTATTTGTTTAGTTGAATACTCGAGATGTAGTGTATTTGTTTAGTTTAATACTCGAGGTGTAGCGTATTTGTTTAGTTGAATACCCGAGATGTAGCGTATTTGTGTAGTCGGATTATCGAGTTGTAGCGTATTTGTTTAGTTGGATAGTCGACTTGAAGCGTAATTGTTAAGTTGGATATGCGAGTTGTAGCGTATTTTGTATTTGGATAGTCGAGTCGTAGCGTATTTGTTTAGTTGTAGAGTCGAGTTCTATCGTATTTGTTTAGTTGTAGAGTCGAGTTGTAGCGTATTTGTTTAGTTGGATAGTCGAGTTGTAGCATATTTGTTTAGTTGGATGGTCGAGTTGTACATGTAGCATATTTGTTTAGTTGGATAGTCGAGTTGTAGCGTGTTTGTTTAGTTGGATAGTCGAGTCGTAGCGTTCTGTTTTAGTTGGCTAGGCAAGTTGTAGCGTATTTGTTTAGTTAAATACTCGAGATGTGGCGTATTTGTTTATTTGGATGGTCGAGTTGTAGCGTATTCGTTTAGTTGAATACTCGAGATGTAGCGTATTTGTTTAGTTGAATACTCGAGATGTAGCGTATTTGTTTAGTTGAATACTCGAGATGTAACGTATTTGTTTAGTTGCATACTCGAGATGTAGCGTATTTGTTTAGTTTAATATTCGAGGTGTAGCGCATTTGTTTAGTTGAATACCCGAGATGTAGCGTATTTGTGTAGTCGGATTATCGAGTTGTAGCGTATTTGTTTAGTTGGATAGTCGACTTGAAGCGTAATTGTTAAGTTGGATATGCGAGTTGTAGCGTATTTTGTATTCGGATAGTCGAGTCGTAGCGTATTTGTTTAGTTGTAGAGTCGAGTTGTATCGTATTTGTTTAGTTGGATAGTCGAGTTGTAGCATATTTGTTTAGATGTAGAGTATTTGTAGATTTGAGTTGCAGCGTTTTTTCATACTTGTGGAGACGAGAATATATACTCAATAACAGCAGGTGTTAAGTGCTAGTGTGGCGATCGTAAAAAGTGCCACCGTACTTAATTTTCAGGGTTGTTATATGTTCGTCCTTCGGGATCATCAATTTCAATAGTTATAGTTCTGAAAATTGAATACCGATTAAGCCGGTGCTAGGATGTGAGTAGTATTACACTTTTAATAACTGCTCATTAACTTAATAAAAACGAGTAATTTTCTGGTTTTGCCTTGCTGGTTTTGTTTTCGAAGGTAACAGTCTGATGGTCCCAAATTCTATGCTCATTTAATCAATTTGCCACCGGTTGTATAATATACTATACCCGAGATAAACATATTTAAACTATATTCGCACCACGCTTCTCATTTAAAAATTGTTTACTTATATACCGGTATAGTCAAACAAGATTCACCTGACGTTGCTGACCTCTATATTATAATTTCACACTTCGCTGGGTTTATATATATATATTCGGTAATCTCCGTGATTTATCTCAACAAGAGTGCACATGGTATATCCAGGTATAACAGATTAAATATTATTCACATTGACAAATCTATTACAAAGAATGCACCTCGTGTCTCCCGTGGATTTTATTTTGTACGATGTATTGGCGAGTATTGATTCTCACTTTAATTTATTCTTGTATATAGATCAACGTCAGGTGAATCTTGTTGGACTATATACAGTTTATACCAGTTAACATTGGCGGCAACTTTTGAAGTTCGTGTTTGTTATGCTCGAAGAGTAAACGCAAGACCGGAAAAGTCCGACCTAGAAAGGAAACAATACGAAGATCAGCTAAATTCGTAACAGGAAAAATCTACAAACTGAATCAGGATTGGAATCTCTTGTGAATCAAGGAGGCAAAACAAACTGATACTGTTTTACAAAATTGAAAACTGCCTTAACCCCGATTATCTTTCGGACCTAGCACCACCACTTGTAGGTCAGGGATCTAAGTACATGTACATGTATACTGTCGGACACGCAGACAAAATTCAACATTTGCGTGCTAGAATACAACTGTACCGTGATTCTTTCTAATCATGTGCCATTCACGAGTGGACTTATTTACCCTTAGAAATCAGACATTCAAATACTGTAACGTCTTTTCAGCGATCAATCAACCGAGTTAATCCTCATCCCAAAGCTCTGCAGATGTTCTATTACAGGGAAAACAGGAAAGCTCATATACATGTACTTACTTCACTTCACCTCAGAACCTGGTACTCTTTCTGAAAACATATAATGTTAATTCGCCACTATGCACTTGTTGTGAAATTAAAAGTGTTCAACATTACATGTTCACCTGTCCAACATACCAAACGAGAGGCAATGACCTATTTCTCATAGTAAATACTATCCGTACACCGTCAACAAAGTTGTTTCATTATGTCAACCGATCATTCGATGAAACATCTAACAGGAATATTTTTTCAAGTTGTGCAATGCTTCAAAATAACACCAAAACGATTTACATCTACAATGTCGATTGGTTTTACATGCTGTCGACGGGTTCGTTCTCTGGGTATTGGGCCGCTTCTGCTGTGTGGATTTTTGGTTCCGGATACCTAAAATGTATGGCATTCAAACACCGACATATAATTCTAGCTTAATGCTTTACATTAACCCTTCGCTTGCTATTCACGTCAATATACGTACCTGTAAATAGTGAAGACCCAGATGAGACAGCTCCTGCAGGAGATGTCTCATCAGGGTCTGCACTATTTACAAGTTGATTGTGCAACCAGTGCACTCCACAGCAGTGATTGCACAGCGAAATACTTGTACACAGTGACGATATATGTAATTATACTACAGGGCATGGGTAAAGAAGGAGAAATGTATTTTAAAATTCAGCAAGCGAAGGGTTAATATTACTCTCAGTCTGTTACTTTTGTCTCTTTTTTTTCAACACGTTTATTCACATGTCCATCATTGATTGTAAATGTTCAGATAACACAATACTTGGGGAGAGGATCTTCAATAAGCAGTATGCTTCCGATCCAATCCTTATGATTCTCGATACTATGTATATATAGTGTAAGTTATATAATAATAAATGTGTTTAAAACGATACGGGTTGGCACTTACATGTACGTGCATTTCAAGTTTGAAACTTTGATACGAGACCGTATTAAAATATAAAGGAATAGTTATGCTAGCCCTTTCATTAATATTCAAATGTGAATTCATCCACCATTTAAAGCTGTATCGATTGTAGGCACTGAATTATAATGGCAAATAGTGCAGACCGATATGACACAACTACTATAGGAGCTGTCTCATATGGTGGGTCTACACTATTTGCAAACGCGCATATATACACTAACATACTGACAATGATTGGCAGTGTTTACACGTAGTTAGTGGCATTTGCCCACCATTCTACGAAAGCCCGATGGTGACATTCTAAAGTCTTACTTCAAACTTCCGTTTTCCAAATGCTTGCTTCTTACTTCCAAGATAATCTGCTATATCGTTATTGTATTTTGTTTACGCCAGAGTTTCAAGTTCATATGTCTTAGTTCCGACTTCCAAGTTCCAAGTTTCAACTTCCATGTTCAAAGTTCCGACTTCCAAGTTCCAAGTTCCGACTTCCATGTTTCAAGTTTCAACTTCCATGAGGTCTCTTTTCACCTCTGTAGTACTAGACACTTTGTAAATGGTGTAAACAATAAAAGGGAGACGACGTTTTGGGAGCATTTTAGATATTAGAGAGGTTTCGATTTCTTACGTGTACGTATGTATAAGTGTGTCTACACGTACGCGTTCCTGAATTTTCAAAATCATGTTTCGAAATCAGGTAACGCGTACCCGTACGGGTAATTTGTCATACGATACGACTTTTTGCGGGGCCATGCTATTTTCTTTAAAATGATATTAGGAAGAGCTAGAAACTGCATTAAGTAGGAGAATTAGGCCAAACCATAGAAAGAAATTGATATACGGTCAGACAGACTGAATGGCATGCAGGGAGATAGACAGATAGATAACCAGACAGGTGGATAACATCGATTGACAGACTGAAATATAGACATATAGATAGACAAATAGATACAGATAGACAGACAAATATGCCGACAGATCGAAAGACAGATAGCATCATAGACAGACACACAGGCGTTCGGCTCATGAAATATGTCTAAAATAAGTTAAAACGTCTCTAAATTGACGGTTTGTAACAGTTGAAGCCGAAAAAATAAAGTGTTGGGCGTTTTGCGACAAAGCTAAAATTTCGTATATTCTATATGAGAGAAAGGCAAATAATTCTTGGGCCATCCGATTCACGGGTGCTCCGCTTCAACTGAAATTATTTTCGACCGGAGGGGAATTTTCCCACAAAACACAGATTATATAGAAAAAATGTTTTATCTACACGCTAGTACCAAATATCCCATACGTTGTCTCTGTTTTAGCGAGTACTAAGGGCAAATACCTCCAGAAAAACCGAGTTTTTTATTTAGTCGGAAACAATATAGTTGGCGACCAAGTGCTCGATTGCACTAAAATCCCCATTCGGGAGCGAGAATGACGCTTCTTTCTGGTAGATACTAATGGGAATTGATGAAACATGTTCATATGAGCAAATGCTCTATTTATCACAATGATTTCAAGAAGTGGTTATTACAGGGGCGTAGAAAGGCGTATTTATGGAGGAAAGGGTTAATTTCATATTACTTCATACATGAATACTCCAGGAGAAAAGGGATAATGCCTGCTAAATAGTGCTTATCTTTTGTATTCCTAAACCATAATAAGTGCTTCCAACCCATTGTTCAATTCATGATAAATGCTTGCAATCCATTGTTTAGTTCATGATAAATGGTTACAATTCCTTGTTTCAAATAATTCATGATTAGAGCTTACAAATCATTGTTAAATTCATGGTAAATGCTTACAATTCATTATTTGATTCATGATGAATGTAAATGCTGCATTTATTGTGCAAATGATAAAATTGCTTACCTCTTAATTGCAAACGGTCCCTTCTCAGATATACACACGTCTTCCACTGAACTCTAACATACTTTTAAGAAACAGTTTATTCGATTTTTATTTCATACCTTTTGCTTCAGATACATTCAATTTACCTTTAGTGAACAATCTGACTTCCATCTGATATCAACATTGATTTATCTGCATTAGTTGCCTTCCAACAACACGACCTGGATGTCAAACAGTTTGAATTCTGATGAGACGCTTAACAGTCCGGCGTCTGATCCAGATCTGAATATTCAATTTGGTTGCTTAAGAAATCAGTAACCATCCATTAAAACGAATGTACGAATGTATCCGACGCAAGGTTCGACACTATTGATTGCAAGAGTTGTCGGTGAACAGTGCGATCGACTCTTCAAATTACTTAGTATTTGCTTAACAGTTTAACCAACGCCCCTCATGGATGTGTTTGTAAAAAATAATGAAATCATGAATATTAATTAAATTTATTGTAATAATAGCACATACACACAAGATGATGGGGCCATGGCAGAAACTAGAATAATATATTTATTATATAATAAGCAAACAGAGCAAACCCTGATCGGACGGCTCCTTATGGGTTTACTCTGTTTGCAAAGTCGTTGAAAAGAGTATTTAATGAGTAAAGGGTTAAGAGAAAGCAATGCCGATTTGGTGACCACCAATACATTTTTAACGTTTATTATCGATTATTTGGTCGCAATCCGTCCAGAATTAATGGAGTAAGGACTATATGAAATTTCAAATCGACGCTAAAAACAAAAACAAAACGCATGACATCACGCGTCTTTGAATTTTGTATTCTCCGTGGAAGACGCCGAATACGGTTCTGTACACCCCGGTAGATTTTGGCAAACTGACCAATCAAATTCTAAGGATTTACTCTGACTGGTAATAAGGTTTGATATTTGGCTCAAATGTGTGTTGAAAGAACGGTGGGCTGTATGTGCACATCACCGATATTACATGTATACTCGTTGAATGGTAGAGGTAAACATACAAAATCACCGAGAGGATTATGCAAATTGTTATGAATAGTCAATATGTGTGTACCTGTACTTTTTATAACGGCCTTTCAACACGAAATCAGTCAAACTGCGGTAAACCCATTCCCTTTGACGACTCTGTAAAAGTCATTTTGTGAAACTATTGCGATAAATATCACAACGGGTTCAAGCTAAAAACTTCTAAACTTTTCTTTTCTCTCGTTAATGCTCCTTTTCGGTAGATTTATTCAAAGAGGTTGTATCTAAAAATAGCCTATGAAGTAATTGGTTAACTTGCATCCTACTGGGAGCAAATCTCTGAGTGTGTATATGCAAACACTTTGGATCTAGATGAGACACCGAGTAGCATGGTGTATCATCAGGGTTTAAATCGTTCTACATTCTGGTCGTGCTTGTGAAAATGAAATGAACAATCACCGAAATCATGGTTAATTAACCCTTTCACCGCCAATTTCGCCAAATAGTGCAGTCCCAGATCAGACGCCGCCTTTTCAAGGCGGCGTCTGATTAGGGACTTCACTATTTGTCTCAATCTCTATTTCTATATATGTGCTTTGTTCCTTGAAATTTGCATTTATTTATCTCATTTCCTTATTTTACTGAATGATTCAACAAACATGGATGGCAGACGACAAGTAGAAATTTGGCGCCGAAAGGGTTAATGTATCTTTGTAAGTAGTGCTGTGTTCCCCTGACTGTTTTGATGAATAAATATGCATATGATGAAGGGGTGGGTTAAATCCTGACTGTCCACGGTTCCGGTTGCTTCACACTCACAAAGTGGATTCTGAAAAGATTGAATAAACTGATTCTATGCAAAGGTACAACACATTCCAGTGTGACCAATTGTCATGTTATACAGCTGGAAAATGTGAATCATACTAAACATAACCGCCCCGGGTTTAAGTATAGGCTGTGGAAACAGACTAAAACAGTGTACATCGATAAGCCCTTATTAATTTTAATAATTAGCCTTAACCCTTTCCCTCATATTGACGACTTTTGGCGACTCTGTAAAAGCCACTTTGTGAAATCATTGTGATAAATAGAGCATTTGCTCCTGCAGGAGCAAATGCTCTATTTATCACATGGTTTCAAACTACAAAGTTCTAAAAGTTTCCTTTTCTCTAGTTAATGCTCCTTTTCGGTAGATTTATTTAAAGAGGTTGCATCTGAAAATAGCCTATGAGGTAATGGGTAAATCATGTAGCTTGGTCTAACAGAAAAATATATACCTTTGATATCTTTATCTAAACAATAAAAGTCAATCATTTAACTTGATTTAAACAATCTGTGGATGATGATTATATCATCGTTTAACAACATACTATACAGAAAAACGCACTCGTTTAAAAACAATCACACTGTACAGAGAATATTCTGTTGTATAAAACCACTACTAAATTCTAGAGACAATACCACTATACACAAATACTTATACTGTTAAAAAATCTACAATTGCATAATGACCCTATTGCTGTATAAAGACACAACTGCAGTATAACCTCTGTATAACGGCCACTTGATTTCCGGTTCCGGTGACATGGCGGTAACACATAGAAAAAGTCTGAGCTGATTTTTTGCTCGAGTTGCGTGGTAAACATGTTATAAACTATGTTATATTAAAGCAGAATGACAATTTGTTAAGCAACAGCGTAGCCCAGCAAGAAAATTGAGTCGAAAAGTATCCCGACATTGCAAGTTTTGATTGTGAAATTTTGAACCGTGTATACCCGCACTACGCTAGCGCATTACACAAAAGTGTTCGAAAGTATTCGGGTTGTCTTACGCAGAGTGTACATTATTACGACACAAGCGAGAATTTAATTACAAAACAGGCGTAGGTCACTGATACGCAATGCCACGAGGGCAAAAAACACCGAATCAGTCAGGTAAAAGGTCCATTGAGGAAACAGTCAGTCCCGGCAACACTGTTGACAATATGGCGGTCGAAAATGGCGGCCATGTTAATGCTCCGAAGCCAATCCGTCGCAGGAACTCCCTGGATAATATGACGGACTTTGATACCTCCGGACAAGGGTCTGACAACCCAGTTACTTTGGCACATCAAGGCAAGACATACAATATTACACAGATCGTCCAAAACACTATGGCAACACCAGCCTTCATCAGTACTGTTGCGCCTTCATTAGTCGATGGACTTGTCCCTCATTTGGCAGATCTGATAGGTAAAGCAATGCAGCCTCTTTTAGATAAAATTGACAATCAGTGCAGCACCATTGACTCACTAAAAGAGGCTCTCTCGGAGAAGATGAACACAATTGAAGGTATGGCTGCAGATCAAAAACATCTCCGAAAGGAAGTACAGATACTCAGTACCAGACTCAGTGATCTAGAGCAAAGGCATGATGATTTGGATCAATACGGTAGGAGATCTACACTGAGATTCCACAATGTTCCGGTTAAACCCGGTGAGTCTGATGACACTGATGCAATCATCCTAGATATTTGCAATAACAAGCTTAAGGTAACCCCTCCTCTAGAACTTGGGGACATTGAAAGGTCGCACAAAATAGGGAAAGTGAAAGGTGGTTATGTTCAAATTATTTGCAAATTTAGAGGATGGAAAGTGAAAAGCAGAGTTTATATGTCAAAATCGGAGTTGAAAAAGTTTAAAAGTGAAAGCTTCAATGTGTATATCAGTGAAGATCTTACAAAGAAAAGACAGGCTATAATTAAAGTGTTATCTGATACCAGGAAATCTGGTGAGATTGAATCCTACTGGACCAATGATGGTAGAATATTCTACAAAGAATCCCAGAACTCTGCAAGAATCCTTGTCCAATCAATGCTCCAAGTTGACAATCTGTCTACTGCTAACAGGGCAGATGTTACTAAAGACAATGGCACTGCAGCCAATTAGTGTCCAAACAAGTTGGCTGACTGTTAGAAAGATCTGTAAGCCTTACATATTGTTACATACTGTGTGTTTTTTCTTCTAGAGCTCTTAACCAGATACTCTTGTCTATCCAATAGCATATGGGAATAATTGAGGTTGATGAGCAGACAGTGTAGATACTTATCAGAGGGATGCTATCAAACCTTTTGATATATGTCTTCACTGTTGTTTAACCTTTTCAAATTAGTAAAAAAAATTCATTGATGCTATACATGTACACTAATCTCTAATCCTGATTAGTGGTTAATAACTTGAGTCTGAATGTCTCACAGTCTTTGCACCAATTGATAAATACTGTTTACACAAATACATTTATAACTCATGCATATAATTCATAACCCCATAGTAACAATTTGGTAATACTCTAATCATTTACCAATTTCTGAGAATATTGTATTCAGCTTTTTATTACTAACTCAAAATAAAATAAACAGGCTTTTGAATGGGAGATATCAGTTGATGCAGATACAGGGGTTGGCTTGCATGTATATGTACTCTATCATATATAAATGTGGATAAAACTAATAATGTGTCAATAAGAAGCATCTGTTTACATGTATACATTGTCATACTTACTATATGTTAATGATATGATGATATGTACTCAGTCATATAAAAATTGTTAAAACAACCAATGTATCACAAAGGTGGCATTCTGTGTACATGTATACTTGTGCATGAGCAAACTTAATATATGTTGATGATATATACTCAATCATATAAAAGAGGTTAAAATAACCAGTATATAACTAAGTGGTATCTGTGCACATGTATACATTTTCAAACTTATTATCCCTTGATGATATGTACTAAATCATATATATATATGGATGAAACATTCATTGTATTACTAAGTGGCATCTATGTACATGTATACATTTGCAAAGTTAATATATTTTGCTGGTGTTAAATAAATCACAGACCGTGGTTAAAACAACCATTGTATTACTAAGTGACATTTGTGTACATGTATATATTTGCACACTTAATATCTTCTGATGAATGATCTAAGTCTTAAATTATCAGGATAAAAATTCTAGTGCTGAAGGTAAAGGTTATACGTGTACACTCATTCTACCTACACAGGTACATGTACACTAAAACGTATACAAGGGTCTGTTTGCAATGATATAACATACCACAGCTATTGGTTTTGTTTACAGTGTCCCATGTGTATATACTTGTGTACAGTGTAACACAACTTTGCCTTTAAAATGCATCTGCTTATTTTCATGCGAATCTGGAAGTGCGATTGTGTGTAAATATGCTAAGTCACGTGACTATTTGGTAATAATAAGCCTTAGTAAATTGTTACTTGCAGCAAATATCATGGTAGAAATATATTCTTATATATGCAAACTGGCAAACAAAACAAGCTATTCACACCCTGTCCTCGAAACAGGATGCCGCATAGTCTCCAGTGGATCCCGTTTAGATTATGCCTTTATACGGGGTCTCATCTGGGTCCACACTGTCTGCAGAATCAACAGGGTTTCTTCTGTGCCGTGCTTGAAGTTAAGGAAGGCATAACTGCATTTACTACATTTATCCACCGAATATCTTGTTAATTTGTTAACCCTTTCCCTATTCTATGTTGGCTTGTTGTTTTTTTTGTTGTTTTTTTTTCAGTACCTACTGAATATTCATTGCCAGACTAGTTATAATGAAATATGGAAAATGGATCGTTGTAGCCATTTTAGAAAGTACAGGCACAGGTCTTTGAAATTCTGTTAGCAAGCAGAGTAGAACCTGATCAAACGGCTCCTCTAGGGTCCGTCTGATCTGGGTCTACTCTGTTTGCAAATGCGCGAAAACCCGTTTATATACGAGGGAAAGGGTTAAATGTAGTAACTGTGTACATGTATATATACCGATGTCTTATAATGCATATTGAATGTCCCTTATCAATTCTTCTATGTTTCGTTTCGATAGAGAGTTATGCGGGTACATTGTATGTCACGAACTTATGTTCACATTATTACAATGTGTGGTGGATCTGTTAATTCTATTATCCAATCTTACTGTTCTTGCTGATGACCCTTGAACCCTTCGCTGCCCTACCCGAGTGCAACGGCTTAGATTTCTGATCAGATGTCGTAAAAATCGGCGTCTTGTTAGGATCTAAACTATTTGACAATCCTAACAATCATGCCTTAGTCAAGTTAGCTACATTTAAGAGTTGATCATTAAAAACGGGCGACTGTTTATACAGCTTGTGTCAAGGCAGTGGGGTGGGATAGGGCTTGAGTGCTGTCAACTAGCAATGTGTATGTATTGTGTATACTCCTACGGTGCTTGACACGCCCCCTTGCGGTACGTGTAAGGATTGTGTTTTAGTTGCTTGATTCGTAATGTTTTTATTACCTGTGTGTAACAGCTTGGTAGGAAATTTCTACTGGATAACACTAAATATACTTACCCAATTATAGCGGTAAATCCGATTATTTATCTAGATAAGGCGATGCAGTCGTCCGTAAAGCCTTTATCCTAGTAAAGTATTATTCACCATTGTTCCTTAGCACTACTGTTTTGCTTAGTATCTATTTAAGACTAGAAAATCTAAATATTTCTGTAATTATTGTATATTCTTAATGTTCAATTTCTCACCAAGCGGATGTCCATTCCGAATAAGGTACACTAGCAAGTCGATAGAGCATTTGACCGACTGTCACAAGTGGCACGGGCACCTCGTGCAATATAGTACGGTAAATGTTCGTGGTCGAAGCCTGCTTTCGAATGTGAATCGTAAACGTTTACCCGCAACTGATCAGAACTATGACATCTAAGTCCAGACGTAATTGCTTTCTGGCATGCTATTTCTTCTTCCTTCTTCCTTTTCTTTCTATCTGTGCGGTTTTAGACGTACTAGTGCTGTACATTAGTTTGGAGGCTATGGAGAGTTACGATAACTTTGTTTCTGTGGACACTTTTGGCAGTTTTATGAATGCTAGCTTTGATAATGGTTAATGTGTGATCTAATAACAGCACATAGAATTGCCATTGGTGTCTTTCACTGTAAACGCTATTGTCGTCTCATCAGGAGATGTAATACTATACATATCGACATAAATCTTAGAGGTGAATTTTGTGCAATTTTCAAACAAACTAAGATTTACTTTATGAATATTTACTACTGCATGTTGTTCATATCATGCAAAACGTATTTACAAAATAATGATTTTCAATTAATACTATTGATTTTACTTACACTATCGATGGATGTTGAGCTTAATCCTGGCCCGCTATCTCAATTGTCTATTTTCAATTGGAACGCTCGTAGTATACGAAATAAGTTAAGTGTTTTATTAGATATTGCAACAGAATACAACATATTGTGTTTAACAGAAACCCATCTTGATGATAACATTCCTATGTCTGACCTGTTAATCGAAAATTTCTCAGAACCGTTTAGGATGGATAGAAATTTCGCGGGAGGTGGGGTATTAGTATATTGTTCTGAATCACTATTCTGTAAAAGAAGATTTGATATAGAATCAGCACCCTACGAATCAATATGGATAGAAATCAAAATAAATAATCAATCAATAATGTTAGGGACAGTTTATAGGCCACCAAATGCAAATAATAGTTTTTGGGAGTATTTAGAATACGCTATAGATAAGGCTTACGAAACGACAAACAATTTGATTTTAACTGGGGATGTAAATGTAGATATGCTTTCAAACATTAACAGACATCCTCTATACGATATAATAACTAGGTTTAATCTTATAAATACTATAACAGAACCAACTAGAATAGGACCCACGTGTAGCACTCTCTTAGATCCAATACTAATAAGCGATTCAGTCTCCTTTAACAACTCGTCCGTAATTGATATTGACAGATTAATTAGTGACCATAATGCATGTGTAACATATATAAATATATTGGGACAAGTCAATAGTTCGTACAAAAGGGAAATCTGGATCTATAAAAAAGGCGATTATGAAAAATTCAATAACTTAATTAACAGATATGATTGGGCTGGTTTATTTGTCGGCGCATCTTCAGTTGACGATGCATGCGACAGATTCACCGCTCAATTTATTTCAATGGCTAAACAGTGTATACCTTCTAAAATGATTACATTAAGACCTACAGATAAACCTTGGATGACATTTGAATTAAGACGAGAAATTAAAATCCGAGAAAAGTTCTACTACAAATACAGGATCAACAAGACTGCATTCAATTTAAGCAATTTCAAACGGCAACGCAATAAAGTGAACAATATGAAAAAGTTTGCTCGTGTATCCTTTTATAATAATGCTAATATACTTATTGACCGTTTATATACAGGTGATACGAGATCCTATTGGAAACTTATTAATAGATTAACAAAACAAATAGGCTCCTCCTCTCTTATTCCGCCTTTAATTGATAATCAGAATAATACAGTAGTCTCAGACGACCAAGAAAAAGCCGAAATGCTAAATCAATACTTTTGCACTATTTCGACTATCGATGACAGTGGATATGAAGTACCCGATTTTGCCATTCGAACAACCTCATCCTTTAATTTGCATAATATAACGGAAAATGAGGTTTCCGATATTCTTCGCATTCTCAAATTTGGAAAAGCATCTGGATGTGATTTAATTAGTCATCAAATGCTCAAATATACAGCCGACGCAGTAAGTAAACCGTTATGCATCTTATTTAACATGTCTCTTAATACCCAGTGTTTTCCCACCTTGTGGAAAAAAGCAACTGTCATTCCTCTGTTTAAAAAAGGTGACCGTCACGAAGTTATGAATTACAGACCAGTGTCTTTAATTTCATGTGTTGGCAAAGTATTTGAGAGAGTTGTCTTTAAGCATATGTATAATTATCTACATGACAATGATTTATTTTATAAATTACAATCCGGTTTTCTACCTAACCATACAACTGTTTATCAACTGATAGAAATATATGAAAGTATTTGTCAATCACTAGAGGACAAGAAACATATTTGTTTAATATTTTGCGATATTTCTAAAGCGTTCGACAGAGTTTGGCACAAAGGGCTTATCAAAAAATTACATTGCTATGGGTTTAATGGTCAGTTTTTAAACTGGTTAGTGAGTTATCTTTCCAATAGACAACAAAAGGTCTTAGTGAAAAAATATTCTTCAAACTACGGCAGAACAAATGCTGGTGTCCCACAGGGGTCTGTGTTGGGTCCCTTATTATTTTTATTGTACATTAATGATATAGCTGACAACTTGGAAAGTCTAACTCGGCTGTTTGCAGACGATACATCCCTTACATATTCTTCCTCTAACATCTTAAGACATTGAGCGGCTTATGAATAGAGATTTGAGTAAATTAAATGAATGGTCAAGCTCATGGCTTACTCGGTTCAACCCTTCGAAAACTGAAATTCTATTCATCTCCAATTCACTAAATGGCGAAGACATATCATTAATATTTGATAATACTACATTGAATCCTATCGATGCACACCGCCATCTAGGAGTAACTCTATCAAAAGATGCAAAATGGACAGGTCACATTAATACCATATATGAGTCTGGTATGAAAAAAGTTAACACGTTACGAAAACTCAAATATATTTTAAATAAAAAGACCCTTATAAGAATTTATAAATGTTTCATACTCCCTATTCTAGAATATGCATGCGAGGTATGGGATGGATGCTCAGCTATCGATAAACAAAGGCTAGAAAATGTACAGTTAGAGGCTGCTAGAATTGCATGTGGCCTACCCATTTTTTGTAAAAGAGAACTTATATACTTTGAATCAGACCTTGAACCACTTTGCGAACGTAGGGAAAGGCGAAAACTATTATTGTTTTACAAGGTGCATAATAATATGGTACCGGACTATCTTAAAGACCTACTGCCACCTTTAGTATCAACCATGTCCAATTATCCTTTAAGAAATAATAATAATTACACTGTGCCAACTAATAGATTAACTCTTAGTGAAAAATCTTATATACCTACGACAGTAAGGTTATGGAATAATTTAGACAATAACATACGTACTAAAGAAACTATATCTTCATTTAAATCGGCCCTAACCACAGTATCGCCAAAGTCACAATTTCACAATTTTTACGGCAATAGACGACTAGATATTATTCACACTAGAATTAGACATAACTGCAGCTCACTAAATTACGACCTGTTTAGGTGTAATTTGATAAACGATCCGGCTTGTACGTGTGGATATCCGTGTGAAAATGCTCTACATTACTTTTTAGATTGTCCAATCTATGTACATATCCGGGAGATTCTATTCAATGACATTATACTTATTACAACTGTCAATTTAGATATTTTACTTTTTGGAAGTCAAGACTGTTCTCCTGATAGCAATAAAGTTGTTTTTGACGCAGTTCACCGTTACATCCGGGCCTCCAACCGATTTTAGATTGTAGAATTTAATCTGAGCACTTTCCTCTCTTCCTCTCTTTCTTTTCTCCTTTTGCTGATATCTACATGGCAGTTTGTTTTCAAATTGCTATGTTATTTGTACTGTAAATACTGATTTTCTTATGTTCATATTTATTATTGTCATGTCTCTGTTATGTTAATATCTGGGGAGCGGGCATTAGATAATGTTGCAAAAACTTGTAGCCCAATCCCTTGCATGTATATTATATGCAATAAATATGTTTAAACTAACGGCCACTAAATTACATGAAGTAGCTTGCGCTAAAGGATCGTTCTATTTTACTTTCACCTTGGTTGAAGCAGCCACCTATACTAAATACCAACTAATTAACACAATTTAAAGACAGTTATAGAGAGGTTTTACTGTACTTTCAATGACTATACTTATGTATGCTACTGTACAAAAATTGTACTAATGACTACTGTACAATAACCATACTGTCGTATATAGAGTATGCCTCTATACAAAGCAAATATCTTACTTATGTGTACATATTGTAGAACGGTACAATAGTACTACTGTTGACCAAATCTCCACTATTGTGCTAGACAGTAGTACTGTACAAAACACTACAGTGCTCCCTCACTACAACGACCCTCTCAATAACGATTCCCTCCTTACAACAACGCATTCCACTGTTTCCGAAACAACAAGGCCCCGGAAACAACTTTTTTCCATCGTATTTTCTTTATGCCTCTATCAAACCCTATGTTGTGACCACTCTTTAGAATCGTCACAAAGTGACGATTCTAAAGAGTAGTCACAACATAGGTTATGATAGAGGCATAACGATTTTAGTTCTCGAAATACACCTTATCTGGGAATCTGTAAACAAGTTAATTATGTTTGATTTTCCCTCCCCTTAACAACTCCCTCTGAACAACACATAACATCTTCGTATCCCAAAGGGTGTCGTTGTAGAGAGGGAGCACTGTACTTCCGTCAAATAACACTACTACTATATAATCACTCTATTACAGCACAAGGAATCTACTACACAGTATACATATGCAGTAATTGTGTATTTGTTGTAATTGTACAGTAGCTGTGTCTTGTTACTGTAGTAGAAGTGTCTTTGATCAGTACTAAACTAAAAATTAACATATATGTACTCTACTATTGTTCAACGACACTTCTTCTTCACAAAGACACTACGACCATAGAAAGACACTGCCACTCTACAAAAATCACTGCTACCCTACGCAAACACTTCTAACATAAAAAGGCAACACTGTCATAAAAAGACACCACCCTCTTCAAAGACACTATTACCCTACATAGATACTATCACCCTGCAAAGACATTACCACCCTACGAAGACACTACTACCCTACGCAGACACTACTACCCTACGAAGAAAACTATTACCATACGAAGATAGCTCTACCATTCGAAGATACTACTGCCCTACAAAGACACTACTACTCTACCCTACACAGACACTACATGTACAACACTACAGAAACACTACTACCCTACAAAGACACTAGTACCCTACAAAGGCACACCTACCCTCCAAAGGAACTACTATCATGCGAAGACTCTACTACCCTGCAAAGACGCTATTACCCTACAAAGACACTACCACCCTACAAAGACACTACCACCCTACAAAGACACTAGTATCCTACAAAGACACTACTACCCTACAAAGACACTACCACCCTACAAAGACACTACCACCCTACAAAGAAACTACCACCCTACAAAGACACTACCATCCTACAAAGAAACTACCACCCTACAAAGAAACTACCACCCTACAAAGACACTACCACCCAACAAAGACACTACCACCCTACAAAGAAACTACCACCCTACAAAGAAACTACAACCCTACAAAGACACTACCACCCTACAAAGACACTACCACCCGCCAAAGACATCATCACCTTAGAAAAACACTACTGCCCTACAAAGACGCTACCGCCTTACAAAAACACGACTACCCTATAAAGACACTACTACCGTAAGAAGAAACTAATACTCTACAAATACACTTCAACCCTACAGAGTCACGTAGAACTATCCTAAAAAGACATTACTACCCTACGAAGACACTACTAGCATACACATACGATACTACATTGTACCATACAAATGACAGATGATAAAGAAAGTAGAATTTTGAAATCGTTTTTCGAATTGAATGAAATCTGTTACTACAATCATTTGAGATTTTGAGTTGAGATATATAAACCCCTAAAGATGTAGAACGGGACACATCTCCATCTTTAAAAGGAGATTTTTTAATGAATTTGGTTGCTTAACACTGGGCACAAATAATGAAGAAAGCTCCAATAGCTTACTGTATTACTTTAGACCTGTTAAAATGTACCATATGCCTGACAGACCCATAATCCTTTTGATGACAATATATTCTATTTTATTTTTACAACTCCAGCGACTTAGAGATCAATTCTATTTATCTATACATGAAGACTATATTGCTGCAGCGCCAGTATTTTGTGAAAGCCGATACCTGCTTTTGCAATTACCGTAATCATAATATGTATTAAATTTATCTCATTTAGCACAAACTATTTTTCCCCGCTTACAATGTCGTTTGCTTTAAATGTAAACCTTTTCTCCATTAATACGCCTTTCTTTACCTCTGTAAAAATCATCAGGTGAAACCATTGTGATAAATAGATATTTATCACAATGGTTTCAAACTACAAATTCTAAAACAAATTCCTTTTCTCTAGTTAATGCTCCTTTTCGGTAGATTTATTCAAAGTGATTGGATCTAAAATTAGCCTATGAGGGAATGGGTTAAATTTCAGGGTAAATGTTGTCAGACACAGCATTGCTCGGCGCCTCATGTGCACTCAAACTATTTACAAAGGTAATCAGACTTGCTCATTGAAGCAAGCCCTATACGTTGCTTTACGTCGACTTAGGCGGTGAAATAATTAACTCCTTCGCTTGCGAACTTTTGTCGTGTGCAAATTTTGTCGTCTGCGTCAGTTTTCTTTTTTTCTGTATTTTTGTTTCATAAAATAGTAACATTAACAAGCAGTTTGGATCCTGATGATGCGCCGAGCTACTCGGCGTCTCATCTGAATCCAAACTGTTTGCATGGGAAATCACAGATGCGGCTTTGGCAGCGAAAGAATTAAGCTAGGTGAAATATATTGACTAGTTTGTAACATAACATCATTCACCTTAGCCATGATCAAATATATTCGGAACATTTTGAAAAAATATATACAACCGAACAAAGCTATACATAACACTTTTGGACATTATTTAACCCTTTCATCCTTAAATACGCTTTTCTACGACTTTGCAAACAGAGTAGATCCAGATCCATCGGCTCCTACAGGATCCGTCTAAGGTCTGCTATGTTTGCTTATGCTATAAAACATATTCAATTATACTGTTCAAACATTATACACTATAAGCTAATCATTTAGAAAAGAGCATTTACCTCCTGATTATGTATGAAATAATTCATGACTGGGGTTTTTCATTAAATGAAATATATAATGACCTACAGGAGTCGTATGAACTGGGTATACTCTATTTGCAAAGGGCCCTTAAGACGGCCCTTTTGGAAGTTTAGCTCTGTCACTACAATGACGAATCTGTGCTACCTTTGAAAGCCGTGTTGTTCAGTATGAGACGCCGAGAAACTCGGTGTCCCGTGTGGATCCGTATGTGACGCCGGGGTACTCGGTGTCCCGTGTAGATCCGTGAGCGACGCCGAGGTACTCGGTGTCCCGTGTAGATCCGTGAGCGACGCCGGGGCACTCGGTGTCCCTTGTGGATCCGTGAGCGACGCCGAGGGCCCCGGTGTCCCATGTGGATATATGTGTACCGCCGGGGTACTCGGTGTCCCATGTGGATCCGTGAGCGACGCCGAGGTACCCGGTGTCCCTTGTGGATCTGTGTGTGCCGCCGGGGTACTCGGTGTCCCTTCTGGATCCGTGAGCGACGCCGAGGTACCCGGTGTCCCATGTGGATCTGTGTGTGCCGCCGGGGTACTCGGTGTCCCTTCTGGATCCGTGAGCGACGCCGAGGTACCCGGTGTCCCATGTGGATCTGTGTGTGACGCCGAGGTAATCGTTGTTTCCTGTGGATCCGTGTGTGAAGCCGAGGTACCCGGTGTCCCGTGTGAATCCGTTTGAGACGCCGGGATACTCGGCGTCTCGTGTGGATCAGTATGAAACGCCGAGATACCCGGTGTCCCGTGTGGATCCGTTTGAGACGCCGGGGGACTCGGTGTCCCGTTTGGATCCGTTTGAGACGCCGGGGTACTCGGTGTCCCATGTGGATCCGTATGAGACGCCGGGGTACTCGTTGTCCCATGTGGATCCGTGAGTGACGCCGAGGTACTCGTTGTCCCGTGTTGATCCGTGAGTGACGCTACTCGGTTCCAAACTATTTGTCACTGTGATTATATATAAATGTGCTTAACTGAGAAAGAAAATGGAAGACAAGGAAAATACAAGACAAGGGAAATACAAGACAAGGAATTATCCTTGCCCCGGTGTCAAAAAATAAGATATGATTTTCGTTAACTCTTTCGCTGCCAAATTCTGTCGTCTGCTAACTTTGTCGTCTGCTAACTTTATCGTCTGCTACAATTTCAATTTTTAAAAAAAACAACTTCATTTTGCTTCAATCCTGACGAGACGCTGAGTTTCTTGGCGTCTTGATCCAAACTGTTTGTTTGCATAGGTAATCATAGATGCGACTTTGGCAGCGAAATAGTTAAAGACGAGTGTGTACGACTGACTTCTGATTTGATTCCAATTTTTGAGACACTATTGACCAGTGTAAAAAAAGTTTTGATTCTTATGCTTAAATGAGCAACAAACAAAAATTATTAACCCTTTCGCTGCCAAATTCTGTTGTCTGCTAATTTTGTCGTCTGCTACAAAATTACATGTTTTTGATAGTCTTCATTTTTGTTTCAAAAACACAGTAACAGTAACAAACAGTTTGGATCCTGATGAGACGCCGGGTAAAGGCGTCTCATCTGGATCGAAACTGTTTGCATAGGTAATCACAGATCCGGCATTGGCAGCGAAAGGGTTAACAAGCACATAGTTCTTTACCTAAGTCCACCCTGATACCGAGTTAACTTGTATACTCACGTCCTTGTTCAGTCTAAACACAGTGCCAAGACAAAACCTCTAAACTGGTAGTCTAGTATAATTTAAGATATTTCCATGCAGTTGTCTGCTTAGTGCAGGGTGAAAGTCATACAGAAAGATCCTAGAGGAGCTTTCTGCACGACTTTCACCTCGCATTAAGCTGCCACTTGTCTCCAAGACGGATATTTATGCTAAGCTTAACGTCCTATTTAGAGAGGGTTTACTGTACTTTAGCATTACGTATTTACTAAGTATTGTTTCTAATGATTATCCAGCTTATCGCGATTCTACTAATTTTGCAAACAGCTGGGATCCATACGTGGCGCCTAGTAACCAGGGGTCACCATTAGATACAAGTTGTCTGACACGTGGTCAATAGTTTCTCAAAAGATTGTGTCATGACACTTCGTCAAACCTTGATCGAATCGGAAGTAGTCCAACTGGAATAGATCTAACTTTGGGCAGGCTTTTTTCATAGCGAGGTATAGGTTAAATATGTACTTCGTTGATATCTTATCTGTCAAAGCATACGATATTATATGTATACTGTAGTGTCTTTTTCAACCCTGTAAATCAGTACAAACAAATACAAAAATACACCAATACGACCCCGAAACGTTTTCTGAAAATATAAAGCCAGGTCACGGGGCTTTCGTGAATTTACGTGCTAATCGGCGATTGGTTTGTTAGATACTCCCGAATCTACCCGATAAAACAATACATTTAAGCTATGATCAGAAACCAAAGGAGAAATAACAAATGAGGATCTAACGAACACAAGGGGTTAGTAGGCCTAATTTACAAGTAATCAGATTATTTTCAATGTCTTGCGTAATATGTTATCCTTTCTCTTGCTGAATTTTAAAATACAGCTCTCCTTCTTTACCCATGCCCTGTTGTATAGGCTAATTACATATATAATCACTGTGTACAAGTATTTCGCTGTACAATCACTGCTATGGAGTGCACTGGTTGCACAATCAACTTGTAAATAGTGAAGACCCAGATGAGACAGCTCCTGCAGGAGCTGTCTCATCTGTGTCTTCACTATTTACAGCTAGGTATATTGACGTGAATAGCAAGCGAATGGGTTATCATTTTAACACAGTTTAACGGTAAATAGTAGCGGATAAATGTGTTTGGCGTGGGTGGGGTAATTAACCCCGTAACTCATATAAACGTGTTTTCTCGCCTTTGCTAACACAGTAGACCCAGATCAGATGGCTACTGTAGGATCCGTCCTATCAGGGTCTGCTTTGTTTGCCTATGACATCATAAAGATATGATTAACATAACACCATGTTCTTAACCCTTTACTAACTGAATACTTATGTACGAAATAATGACGTCATTAATCTATTTGCTCCCATTTGATTCTACCATGTTTATGTATTGTGGTTTTTTTTTTCATTCATTATCTAAGGAGTGCTTGGCCTAAATTTTGAATTGCGTTTTGTTTTATATTGAAATTCCTACCAGCAACCAGTGTAGACTCTGATCAGACGCCGCATTATGCGATCAGGGTATACACTGTTTGCCTACATCACATATATGGGATCGTGGGAGCAAATGGGTTAGTATTAGTTTGATTAAATGTTTAAATGGCAGATGAACACATGGAATATGTGCCAAAACATACTATAGAACCACACCTATATAAGCAAACGGAGCAGACTCTATAACATCCATCAGATCTGGGTCTGCTCTGTTTGCAAAGGCGTAGAAAGGCATATTTATGGAGTGAAGGGTTTATAACAATCAGCTATCTGATATCCATGGTGTCAAATTTTCATCCAAAAACTATATATGATGGAAAGAGTAAAGGTGTATTTAATAAGACAAACCGGTCTTGATTTGTGTCGAACTTTTAACATTTATGTTATTCTATTAATCAATATAACTACACCTGGTGACTATCGATGCACAGTAGAACCCCTCTAATGCGACCACTTAATGAATAAACAGGGCTGTCTTTATAAGCAGGTGGTTGCTTAATGCAGGCTCTAAAATTCCATAAATAAAGCAACCCCTAGGGGTTCCTACAGGAAACCTCTGGTTAGTGCCTACTGTGATTGCAAACTTTTGAAAGACGTCTTAATATCAAACAGGGTTAAGTTCAAGAACAAACGATATATTTAGCTCTATAGCTGCCACTGTCTCATCTGTAGTTACGCATGCAAACAGTTTGTACCCAGATGAGACACCGAGTAACTCGGCGCCTCATCAGGATCCACAATTGTTTGTTACTGTGCCTTTTTTCTGAAACAAGAATGTGGCCAAAATAAAACTTGAAAAGTGTAGCAGACGACACACTTTGGCAGCGAAAGAGTTAACGCATAACACGGAAGTAAACTAATTCCAATAACCATTTACCTGGTGAAAATCGATAAAAGTAACATTAAATGTACGAATTATCTGACCTTTATTATGACACCCGATAAAGCAAGCTCCGTCCACAACCGAACGATTTTCCATCCTCTGTATTAGTATTCAACCGAATTGTTGTTGTCTGAAGCATCTACATTTTATTTTGGTTTTGAATGCGATGGTCAATAGTTGTTAAACAATCTTTTTCCATCTTATCAGGGATCTTCCTTCACTGTCAGAACTCGATGTAGCAAGTTTTTTGTTATATAATAGTTGTTGACTTATTTATATAAATACATCGAACGAGTACCTTTCATATGCAATTATCGGTCAAAGGCGGATGCTGTTCCTTTGATTTCTGTAGTAATCCAGTTTTTCTCATAATTAAGATATTTCCTCGCCTTACTGTTAGCGCTAAGTGATTGTTAAGTTAAACAAATTCCGATTCTGAAGTCAATCAAATTCGCAGAATCTGCGGAGATTTGCGTAGCATACATATACAGCTTTAAATATTGCCTCGCCATACAGTTTAGCGCAAAGTAATCGTTAAGTTACACAAATTCCGATTCTGAAGTCAATTTAATTCGCAGAATCTGCGGATATTTGCGTAGCATACACCTTTAAGGGTGCTTAATAGGCGATGTGACAAGCCTGTATCAAGCTGTCAGCAGTCTCCTTAACAAACACTGACACTAAATGTAACGCCCAGTTGAGAGGGGTTTACTGTGTCAAAACGTAAATATAACGTTAATTGGTGTTGTCTCCCGAACTCACTGGTCCTTCAGTAAAATACACTCTTCTGGTCATGTTGTTTCATATCGCACAGATGTATCTCATGTAACAGGTCTGGAGATAATTGCTGCGGATTACATTGCATTTTGAAATAATTAAATAGATCTAACAGACAGATTTTGTTTTTGAACCTGGGACCAACTCTGTTATATGCTTTAAAGTCTAATAAAACCATAAATACACAGAGTTAAGCTGGTCAAACCCACTACTGTTTGCCCCTTACTATTAATTACACTCTAGATCTACACCTTAGGTCAATTGAGAATAAATGCCATGCTCAGAACAAAATTGTGTACATGGTTATTTCAGATTCTACACTAGCAGCCATACATTGTGTATAAACGTTCAGTGTCAATACTGAATAAATACCATATGATAAAAATCAACGGTATGTAAATAAAGCTTCTTATATCTTCTACGTATCCAGTTTGAACAGTTAATCTAGATGCCTCACATATGACAAAGTATATTTGTCACATAAAACAAATCACGACAACATACCAACACTTTACATTTTAAGGCCCTTCTATATAAAAACACTGAACAATGTGGAAGTATCTTTATATATTAATACTGCGTATATAATTCATTATATCCCCTTAAATCGGACCAGGAGTCAGAATATCTATTGTTTTGTTTATCAGACACTGTCACAATCTGTATTTTTCATTGATTGCTTCATATATAAGATATAGTATAACGTGACAATATCAGTATTTTGGGGTTTATAGTTTGGAATTGATGAACCACTTGAATGCTGAAATTGCAATACACGTACAATTGCTTGTCTGCAGAGCCAATACAGTATGAAAGGTTAAGATTTGTGAGTCGATGAAGGCAAATTAGTGCATACCCTGACCAGTGGGCCTGTCTTGAAGCCCGCTGAACTGTGGCTTTACAATTAGCAATTGTCTGTACACTCTGTGCAAGCATTCATATGGTTAACTCTTGTTGTAGTATTGATATTATTTTTGCAGGATATGAACATAATTGAGAAAAACGTCATCTCCCGGTACAGGGTCACAGTCAGCCGCTGCATCATAGACCCTGGAGTTATATCTTACATGTCCGCTATTTTGACAGTAGGTGAGTTCAAATAGTGCCCACATTAATAAATGCAAACATCAGTATCCAGTATAATTAACACATATGCAAAAGCAAAACTTTAATAAACTTCATGAAGCAAATTGTAAATTATCAAACGTGTATGTCAAAGAATATAAGCATATGAATTATGAACTACTACGTTTTAGAATATAAACAGGTATAGGAAGAGTTGAAAATGATATATTGATATAAACATAATTATTAATATCGCTGTAAAGTTATAGGGCACTTGACCAAGTGGCAGGGTTTTACTTTTAGACTTACACAGCCGTTTATATGGCTGATATAAACGTAATAATATAAACTTTTCATTCAGGTAAGTAGGCATCTTTTTAACCATTAACCTGCTGTGAAAAAGATAATGCATGTTCCAGGTATCACTCGTTTCACATTCCACATCACATGTCGATTTGAACGAGCTTATGGTAACTATTTAGTATGAAACAGCCTGGATCATGATGTGTCAACTTACACGGCGTCTCACCTGGACCCAGTTTGCAGGTCGCATATAGAATGATAAGGGTTAAGAGTATATGTATTGTAATTCGATGACACACTTTTTAAAATATATTTAATGCCTTTGACAGATAACTAAAATTAACCCATTACCTCATAGACTATTTTATATACAAACTCTTTGAATACATCTACCGAAAAGGAGCATTAACTAGAGAAAGGGAATGTTTTGGAATTGTGTAGTTCTGAAACCATTGTGATAAAAAGAGCATTTGCTCCTATGGAGCAAATGCTTTATTTATCACAATGGTTTCAGAAAGTGACTTCTACAGAGGTGTCAAAAGGCGTCAATATGAGGGAATGGGTTAAACTGGAGGTTGTCTAATCAGTCACACCAGTGCAACGTATTGATATGATCGAGTTACTAGATCGAGAATTTATATACATATTAACATTTGTATTTTAAAGTATCGGATACATTTGTGCAAATCTTTATAATCAGGTTTTATCCCTATAAGATCAGTAGTTCTCCGTATGGCGGAATTTCTTAATGATGCAAACTTTCTGAAAACAAGCCAGTGACAATATGCTGGATAATTAACAAGGAAAAACTTTAATTAGCTCACACACATTGAAACACATAACCTGCGTGATGTTATACACTGGACTTAATCTTGATTTCATCATAGACGAGTCCAGTAGACTACACCGTCTGTTTTGTGACAGTCCAGAAAGGTGTATCGAGGAACTAATCAACCTCATTCAAAAGTCTGAAAAGGCAGGGAAGTGGCAGGCTTTCGTGGACGCATTAAGGAAAGCGAGTAAGTGAACTTTATAATCTAACCTACCGAGTACAGAGCTCATCATTGGCATATTCAGTTAAACTTCGATGTTTCAAACTCCAATGGACTATACAAATCAGTGCAAGATAACAGAAGTTCGAGTTATCGGATTTCTAATCTTGGGGAGTTTTCGAGTTGAAAGCCTAATGCATGTGTAAAGTAATGTTGAAAGCTTCTGCTGGACTGATTTGCGCATGTTACGACATATTCTTTTGAAGAGTAAAGGTTAAACTAACTATTTCTTGAACTCAACAGTTGTCAACCCAACAGAGCTGCGATGCTGTCTATCCCTAATCATTTCATAATTTGCCATTTATTTATTCAGATTATCCGTATTTGGCAGACCTCATCGAGGGGAAGGACTCGTGTAAGACGAATCATGAATATGAGCGGAAAATGATGCAGATATTCAGCCCGACACTAGAAAAGCGACTTATGGTTTTTGATATCATGACTGAGTTGTACGCCTGTGAGGTTATTTCAGACATTGACAAAGACGAAGTTGTAGCCACATGTGAGAGGAAGGGAAATGCATATGCAACAATAGTATTGCTGGATCGAATACAATGTAGAAAGTCACCGAAGGAATGGTACAGCAAATTCCTTAATATACTCAGTCGAAACGGCTATGCAGATATTGCAAAAGAAATTGAACCGGACTTTAAATATGACGATCCCGATGTTCTAATCGAAAAAGGTATGTAATGTTTAAATACTAAGATGTCTGTAATCAGCTATATGTGCGACTCCACTTTTGGAAGGAGGCTTTGTGGAAGAGTTGTTCCGTTCATTGTTTGGCTCTATCATGACACTCTTTTGTGCATATCTCAATACCTCTAAAACTAAAGGACTGTGAATCATGAAACATTATAAAGTGTTTGATTATGATAACATTATCTGCAACAGGGGTCGTTTTACGAAAGATCCTGCGGTATATATTATCGAACGTTCTACCAAACGAAGGCTGCACCTTCCAACTTTGTATGTCGCATGACGTTCTCGCCTGCTGGAATGTGTGAATGGTTATGATTGGCAAATACTAGGACTTACAATGAGTCTAGTCATATGGACTTTCATAAAAACGAGGCTCTGATATATATTGATGTTATGATGTCAGTAACAATAGAGTAATACACTGTGACGGTGATAATACAACAGCTATACAGTCATATTTAACCTTTAGCTTGATTCGTGCATATGTTTAAGCATCTTTGCAAACAGTTTGGATCCAGATGAGACGCTTAGCAACTCATCAAATTCCAATCTGTTTGACACCATACTTACGAATTATAAAAAGGTCTGCTGCGAAATCGTAGGTAGAGGACATTTTTATGAACGAAATATTTATCCATGTATGTTTATTAGATGGTATTTGTGTAGTTGTTATCAATATCTATCTTTAAACTTTAAAGTTGCATAAGTGCATTTAAGTTGCAAAAGTGTGTATAAGGAAAGACATTCCACCAACGAGCTTATGTTTGGAATCATCTAGTTTCGCAGATGAGCAAAATCTAAGGAGCTATATTGACGAAATGCCAGACAGAATACATGCCACATGCATGCATTCCTTTCGTTCTAATACATTTACATCTTCAGATGCTGGAGACTTCTGCAACTCCGAAATGGAATACGAAGAATCCGCAATAAAAGAAAACATAATGACTGGTAACATTTATTTTATTATCTGTTGCTGCCAATCTTGAAACATGTGTTCAAAATATACCTTGTAGACAAAGAAATAACAGAACAGGTTGTTCTGTTCTTGCTTTTTGTGTCTGTTAACGTCGTCGCTGGACTTGCAAATGCTCGAGAGGAACATTTCACAAACTTTGTTGGATTCCCTAGTTCTTTAACATGTCATGGTGAATGGGGCGATATTCGTCCACGTCCATTAAATGATCCTGATACCATCCATTGGATGTATGCCTCTCGAATACTTAGTGCTAAACAATGAATCATTATAAAACATAGCTACAGATAAAGATACACAAGTAATACAAACGTCATTTCTCCACCAAACCCGATGTTGTGGCTATTCTTCAAACTCGTCTTTTCGAGAGGATTCTAAAGAGTGGTCACATAAGAGAGTTTGATGGAGAAATAATTAAAAAAGATTATTATTGAAAATGTTTTAATTTGACCGAGAGCCCAGTTTCTTATGCACGTACTCGCGTACTGAGGATTAAGATATAATATTGATTTAAATAACATTCCTGTCATAAACGAGGTTGCTTTTAAATGACAAATGAGTAAGACATTATATCCTGGCCACTAGTATACTCATGTAGTTGCATACAACACGTAAACTTTCCAAACGCATCTATTGTTTCTGGATCTGTTTCGTTTAAATGTTATCAAATACTTTTGCATTGGTGGGACCCGTGTTTCCGAAAGATCATACGACCAAAAAGATCCCTTGCCTTTATTTACGACGATTGATAAGACCGACATGGCCGAAATGTTATTGACATCAACAATTCAGGCTAACGTCGTACGGCAGAAACTATCGTAAGTTCTAGTAGACTACTATCAAAACTACATTAGAACTCATGATAATTCCCATCGTACGATCTTTTGTAAAAATCCGGTTGGTAGATTATTACGTTCATACATTATGATTATCATTTCTTAAGATTGCGAAGAGCCCCCGATGTCAGTTAGCGATCTTCAACCCCAACCTGTTCGAAGTATACAATCATCTTATCCGGCTTCTGTTAAGTTTGAAACCAAGGCGATGAGATTTGAATATGATTGCAGCCCGAGTAAAAGACCCAAGCTAAAAGGTAATGATAACATTAATCATGAATATTCATGTAAGAAATAATGACGTCATGAAAACTTATAATGTCACTAAGAACAATAGATTTATATCATAATAGAATTTTTATAATCAATTTTCTATTGCATATCCTAGTAGGATAGACCTTGGGTGGGGTGCAAAGAGATAAGGAATTTATAGTAGATTTATATGTAGAGTTTAACTATTTTACTGTATTCAATGGACTTAAATTCGTTTAAACGTCTGAATATTTGGTAGTTTTATATGAATGATATATTTACACAGTACATGCTTACAGTTGTAGAATGATGTGATATAAGCCAAAGATGAATAGGATTTAACAACCATACAGTGTATGATAGACGAGGTGTTAAGTGCAGGGCTAACGTAATGCAGAAACCACTTGTATTTAGGTGTGCTGTAATAAATTAACCTGCATCAGACTACATGCACTTATAGAAATCTACAATAAGATATGTGTTCGTATTTGGATTAAGAGATGTTGTATTTGCGATTATTATTGATTGCGATTAGTATTAAAGGTATTTCGTTGGTTTACAGAAGAATCTAGCTTCGATAGTGATGAAACGGATTCACTGACTTCGGAAAATGGAGGTAACAGCATTTCATCTTTTTCAATCTTATGTGACTTTTCATTTCGTGATTTTTTTTAAACTTTCCACCCTCCGTACCTGTACTTCATTCTCTGTGTTGTTATATGTTCTTGGCCTTCTAAATAATCAGTTTCAGTGCTGTTAGTTATGAAAAGTGAATACAGCTGCTTAAGGGGTCATGAGTAGTATTACAGCTTTAATTACAACTCATGAACATACTCAATAAAACCGAGTCTTCGCTTTATTACTTTGGCTTTCAAAGGATCTCCTACTTTCGGAATTTATTTATTTGTCGTCAGTTACATCTAGACAACAACCACTAGGGGCGAACTATGTATTATCGTCAAACGATATGCTACGACAATTTATATGGGTATTTTAGACCAACTGATTTCCTACGAAGCCAGTGTATATATTAGGAAAAGTTTGCATTCGTAGAAAAACAAAAATATTATAAAACCTATATGAATTCTCGTAACAAAACATTTGATAATAATACGTAGCTGCCCCCAGTGACAATAGTGACTGTAAAGTATCTAAACAACGTAATCTATGTTGTTATCATACTCTTGCAGGTTATTCAAGTGACATACTGTACTCTTATCCGCCTCTTACATAATCTCATGTATTACGTTGTTTGAAATCGTAGTCCTGTTTGCACGGTTGTGTGTTTTGTATGCGGGTTTTCCTGCACAGACACTCCGATTACATTATACCCTACCCGTTGAATAAATCTAATACTAATATCAAACGCTTGATGTAGCTTATATGTATTGTATGTATGACCACACCAAATGTCCCATTTGTTTAAAAATTGTTTATACCACACAGACATTCCAGAAGGAACTTCAACTTTGCAGCTACGTAAATATCAGCTCGAATTAGCTGAAAGAGCCAAGCATGGCGAAAATACCATCATATGTGCCCCTACTGGATCTGGCAAAACATGGGTTGCTCTTCACGTGGCAGAAAAACATCTACAAACATTCACAAATCGTAAGCATTTTATTAACGTCAAACAAAATGACTTTTCGTTCAAAGATACAACATAATCAGTTAATCACCATGTCATTTGAACAGAATAGAGAACATATTAAGGCCAACGTATTTGAAAACAATGCAAACCATGATTAGATTGTACCAGAATTATAGAGTATGATATTTAGACAAACCTCCATAAATGAGCATTTGCTCGTCATGAAAGCATTTCCCAACAAAACTGACACCCGCGATATGTGAAAATCACACTAACGGCATGCGTAAACGACATCCATGGCTTGTTGAAGTGACAAGGAGGTATTTCGACATGGGAGCCTATTGATTATAATATGTTTAAATATGAGGATGAGTGTAGTATTACGGGTGTCATGGCTATGATTGTAGTTCGTTAAAGGCAAATGCTGGGATTAGTGGCAGTGTGTTTAAAGAATCCGTTTTATGTATACGGTTCTTATTTACATGCATACGTTTTACACTGTCACTGATATGTTGTGGAGCATTCGACTTGGGTACTGACATTGTTCGTTGGACTGAGTGAGAATGGGATACGTGTCGTTTCGGAAGCGTCCCCTAACCATGGTTTAAACCCCAAGTGGCAGTTTTACAAGCTGGGTGGGTGTGTGTACTTAATACGCGTATGTGCGTCTGTGCATGTGTGTACGAGTACATGTACTTATACGTTAGAAGGCGGACTTTATTGTGACTCGATGTTTCATCTTCCTTTTGACCCTACTTGACCTATTTAGTGTCTCAGTGCCCTAAATTCCAAAATCATCTAATTCAAATATAATGCTGATTAATTGAGATGTATTCGATGGTAAGAAGGCAAGGAGGGTCCTTTGAAAGGTATGTGTATGTGGGCGCGTACACTCCATTGGTGATTCTGGGACTGCTGTTAACTTCCTTTTAACAACTCCTGTCTGACTGTCTGTTTATATTAGCAATGTCTTCGGTACAATTGAACCTTTTTTGAAAACAAATCATTGTTTCAGGCCCTGTTAGGAAGATAGTATTTCTAGCGAAAACAGGAGCACTGATCAAACAACAAGCGGACAAGTTCAATCAATATCTAACGCAGTTTGAGGTAACGATTTCAGACCTTCAGCTTATGTCGCTTTGAGACCTTTGCAGAGATCCTGATCAGATGCCCCTGACAGGAGTCTGCCGGGTCTGATCGGCATGAAAATACGTATATATATATGGAGGGAAGAGTTAGTGAGGCTTTATTGGAAGGCATGCTTTGTTTTACAACAATGAATTTACGGTACTATTAGGCACACGGTTAATTGGCATACGCCCAGCTGTCACATTTGTTATGTAATGTTATGTTATTCTTTACATAATAGTCCTATTTCAGTAATAACTATGATTTGGTATGTTAAAAAAGACAAATTTCTTCGTTATGTGAAACCTACTTGGTTATAAAGTAAACCCTGTCAATCGCGACTACACGCGTCTAATCACTATGTTTGTTCACTATTTGGTCGACACATTCATGTTTTACTAAAACATTAAAAACTTATATATTCTACTCTACTAAGAAGGCACTTATTTGAAATGAGAGCGTGTAACACACAGGTTAATAATAGGCTGTGAATTTCAGGTATGCGTATAGATTAACTCACTAAATTAAACAGAATTAGTCATATCAACATGACAGTCAAATGATATATTGAACTCTACCTTATGTAGTCCCATGGACTAATCATTATTACTATCGGCCATTCCTTATTAAAATGTAGTAGAACCCTCTAGAGCAAACACTTTATACAAATAAGACGGGAAAACCAGGTGGGTTTTAATGCAGGACGAGAGTAATACAGAAAGCCCACTCAGCACTTTCGTTCTGCACTAAGTTACCACCTGCATGTAAGACTCATACTTTTAGGTCGCTTTAGAAAATATTAGCCGTGTATGTGAATTAATACGAAACTTCGTTTATTTAGACCTGGACTGGAAATACCTCTTTCAAAATGCGTCGTAAATATGTGATGAGCTTATTTACTAGACGATGCGCTGTATCCTAAGTTTATACGATTACCATTCCCCGTTTAAATCTAGAGAGCTATTGATATTAGTATGAACACGTTCATAATTCATAGACCAAGCTGCTGCAAGGAGACATGGAGGAAGCTGGTATGCTGGGAGAACTCATCGATCACCACGATATAATCTGCATGACGCCACAAATTCTTGTGAATAATCTGGAGAGTGGAAGTATGAAGAGTTTGACACAGGTGTCCTTGATTATCCTCGACGAATGCCATCACACAAGGGGAGATGACCCTTACAGCGTTCTTATGCGGAAGTACCTAGTAGAAAAATACGACAGTACCAGTACCAGGGACGAAAAACTTCCACAGGTAAATTGCAGTGAACTGGAAATTATGGCTTGAATGATAAATAGCTTCGCGTGAGACGTAATGCTTTACTCGATAATTATTCATGCAAGATGTAATAACCTCATGCATATAAATTAGCTGTATGTTCATAATAACATATGAACTCGGACATATTTAGCCAATGCAGAAACTTCATTATGTCGTAAGCAAACATGACATACCCTGATCAGATGACTCCTACAGGAGCCGTCTGACCTGGGTCTACTCTGTTTGTAAATGCGTAGAAAAACATTTTATGGACTAAAAGGATAAAATAATATAATGGTTGTGTCCATAGCTGTGTTGTTTACAATCAACCATAAATGCTATGAAGTATATTTTGAAGTATTTCTTGCTTGAGAATGCGTTGGTAATTGATAAATGTATGTTAATAATGCTTCATAAGCATGGGCTTTGTTCTTTGTCGGGTGTGGGGCTGGTGGGTATAACATTTGAGTAAACCTGAAAGGATGAAAATATACAGATTTAATTACAGAAATTGGTACACATATTTCGCAACTGCTGTGCATTGTACAAGACACGTGGTACTTGGGCAACCAGTAAATATTCTTGCTTGCAGACACATTCGGTGATATCCGGACGACAGATAAGTTGCTTACAAACGGCAAACTACAGACATTATCCGTGTACTGCATGAATTCTATGTAATCCAAAATGATCTCGTCAGTGAAAATTACATGGTTTCCATAATGGTATATGAACACATGATATGTTAGCCCTTACAGAAACTGTAGATACAGATCTATATTATTCCTGATCAGATATACTATATTTCTAAAGGCGTAAAAATGACTACTTATTGAGTAATAGTTGAGTAACAAAAATAGATTACAACCAATACGGCTAGTCTAGTCTCCGTTTTATCAGACGAACAAATCCGCCAAGAAGGGAGGTCAAGAGGAGGAGGAGGAGGTTTTTACGTGTTTATGGTGCTTCTTTTGTATCACCTTAACCTTGATGTGAAAAACGTGACTGTATGAATAGTTTAGCAGAATGTTTAACCCTTCTCTTGCTGAATTTTAAAATACATTTCTCCTTCTTTACCTACGCCCTGTTGTATAATTACATATATCTTCACTGTGTACAAGTATTTCGCTGTGCAATCACTGCAGTGGAGTGCACTGGTTGCACAATCAACTTTCATTTTGTTCATGTGTGGAACGTTTGTCTCTGGTTCTTGTGTGTCTTTTGGTGTTTTCTGTGTTAATCTCTTGTGTGAGTGTGCGTTTGGGTGTGTGAGCTGTCTCATCTGGATCTTCACTATTTACAGGTATGTATATTGACGTGAATAGCAAGCGAAGGGTTAATACCATTATTAACATGGGAATATTTGACTGTAGCAGAAACTGTAGAAACAGATTTATATAAGCCAACAGAGCGTTAAAAGCGGTTAATAAGGAAACGATTAATAAATATATAATGAAATATTCAATTGTGAAAGTATGGCCTTGACAAACGCCGTATAATAAAATCTATATTATTTCATAAGTCGCCTGACCTGATTTCTATTCTGTTTGCAAAGAAATCCAATTGCGGTTTATCTATTGAGTAGAAGGTTAACCCTTTATATCATATAAACGCATTTTCACGCCTTTGCAAACAGAGTAGACCGAGATCAGATGGCCCCTGTAGGAGCCATCTGATCAGTCAGTGTCTGTTTTGTTTGTCTTATGTAATACTACAGATATAATTCTACAGTTTCTGCAGTGGTGCACTGTTCCCCTGGCCATACTGCTATTATCCTTAGTCAGCTGTTTAATATTCATTAATGTCAATATTTGTTACATCATGATATTCTTCCCATACACTGCATTTTCCCTTAGTCTAATGACAACATAGTATCAGATCAAACGCTTTCTCATATAATATTTACTTACTATTATATCTATTCGTTAAAACGTTTGAGAGCTTTGCCCGTGTGTCAAACAGCTTGTAGCCTGCCAGGGCATGTTTGGTAAGCAACGGGTTCATTGCTGCATATTTACACTTGAAGATCGTCGGGTTGACTGCATCAATCGGAATTGGAAAATCATCAACTGATATAGATGCCCGGGATTACATATTGCGTGTGTGTGCACTGATGGATGTTAAACGTCTGTCAATTGTACAGAACCACAAGGAAGAACTACAAAAGTACACAAGCCAGCCAGAAGAAGGTAGTATTACTCAGTATTTCAGACTTTTTCTAGATGTATGCAAATTGTATATATCATAAGCATTATTTTATGTTAGCCCATTAATTATCAAGATAGTAATTGATTTTTTTTAAATTATACAGTGGTGTTATACAAATAATTTCATACCGTGTTTACACCTATAATCCTGGGAATCTTTGAAACGAAAGGTGCCTACCTCATGCAGATAGCTCCATAGCTTTGTTTCTGTATCGTTTTTCGCCCTACATTGAGATACTACCTGATTTGTATACTGACAACCTGACGTATATGAATAATTGCATAAAGTTTCGTCCAAAACGAATTTTGATTTCCAACTTGTTAGTTATCTTTTTTCTAGATGGTAATGTATCCCGTTCTACATCTTATGGGGTTTGGATTTCTCAACCTACTGTGGTGTGCAGTTGTCTAGTGGTAACGCGCTTGAGTACTAATCCGGAGGTCCGGGGTTCAAATCCCGGTCCCTCACGGAAATGTTAGAGACTTAGACACTTTTCAGTGTCTCCCACCCGTACCTCCTCTCCACGTAGGGGTTAAAATGGGTACCTGTGAGGGTCACTAGCCGGTACTGCGGCTGCATGATTGCGCCATATGTTAGCAGTGCTAATATTGTAGGTGAGTGAGTGAGTTGGGTTTTACGTCCGACCAACAGTATTTCAATATGACAGTATGACTCAATGACCAGGGGAGTAAATGTACAGTTGGCCGATCGGTCCTTCGGACTGAAAGTAGACTACAACTAGGTACTTTACTTTTTACATGCTTCCCCAGAGCCTGATCTTGGCTAGAATATTTTACTAGTCGTAATTTAGTTATAATTGCAATATATGGACGTTACTGCAACGAGATATTTCTCACCCATAATTATATAGTGATGTTATCTACTGTCACAAACGAAGTTTGTGGTACAGAATTCTTTGTATATTTAAAGGATTTCACATCATACTTACAAGTATACGGTCATACATTTATTCATACACAACGAACAAGAAATACTTCATTATTGTCAATACAGTTTATAGCACTCAATCTCTCCACTATAGCGTTCATCACTCAGCTATTGTCTACAGTTCATCTGCAACACAGTACCACTTAGAAAAGTTCTGTTCTTAGCTTTTTAACACAACACGTGGCACTGAGAAGTACCTTTAAAATAACTTCTCTTGGTGTACATAACACATTCTCTAGGCGTGCTTTACACGATGTACACGATATGTATATGTATAAAAGGATATATGCTTAAGGGCTAAAGGGCTCCACCAAGGATAACGCATAGTGGCTCCACTAAGGACAACGCGAATGTCTTTCCACAAAGGATAATATATGGCTTCCACCAAGGATATGCAAAAGTTACGGGCTCCACCAAGTATATATGCCCATGGTTCCACAAATGATATACTAAGGCCAAACAGTCATGGCTCCATTTAGGACGCTATTACCAAGCCAGTCCTGACAACCTGGACTAAATAAAGTACAACGTACTTTTTACTAACAGTTCGTGCAAACGAAATATTCATTAAAACCGGACATGAATTAAAGCACATAAAATGGACAAATGCAATTTTGTAAATGCAACAATATACAGTCATATAATTATGGAGAAAAACCATATGCAAAAACTTACATAAATTCCAGGCTTTCGCACACGCCCAAATCTCTACAGGTGCTTCATCTGTGACCGCTCTAACCAAACTGACCACTGTCCACTCTCACAAAGAGCCAAATACACAAAATTGCATGTACAATAGACACTATAAAATAGCTAAACCCACAAGGGTATGTGGTTTTTTACAAAACTACACCTGGACACTACTAGACCACAAGGGACTGAAGTAACTATAAATACTGAATTTTGTGACATATCCCCCTTCTCAAGAATAAAAATTATCAATTTTTAATCTCACACTCACAAAAATCAAACCAGTTACACATGCCTGCTCAAAAAGTCTACGCTACGTTTTTTGATCCCTTAATGGATACAATGCGAAATTTGTACATCTGTAACGCTAACGCCCATCGCATTAGCCTAGCATTTGCTACCTTGGACCTTTGCAAATAAACTAAAGGCTGGTGGTCTGTTTCAAGTAAAAACTCCCGTCCATACAAGTATACCTGAAATTTCTGAATTCCCCAAACACCTAGACATTCTTTCTCTATTACAGAGTATGACGTCTCTCTCGGTAGCAATTTCCTACTGACGTATGAAATAGGGAATTGTGTGCCTTCGTGTTCCTGTAAGAGAACAGCCCCAACAGCCCCGAATTATAAATTCTCGAGTCATGTCAGGGAGACAAATAACGGGCATCTTAACTAAAGCACCAATAAGAGATCTGAAAGCTCTCTCAATCTCGAGAGTCCAAACGACTTTATTCGTGGATCCCTGTTTCGTCAGGTCTGTCAAAGGGGCGGAAATAGTACTGAAATTGGGTATAAATGTTCTGTAATACCCGATCAGACCAATGAAAGACCTAATCTGTTTGTTACTGGCTGGACGACTGCAATTCCTGATAGCTTCATTTTGTCAAAAAGGGGTCTCAGAGTACCATTGCCTACCAGATGACCTAGAAAGCTGAGCTGGAAATAACCAAACATACATTTGGAAGGCATTACCGTCAGGCATGCTTCCCTCAGTCTTTCTAGAAGTTGCCTTAGTAACGCAATATGGTCATTCCAGCCTTCTGTGTGCTCAATTACATCATCAACAAAATTATCTTCGTCTTTCAGACCTGCAAGTAACTTAAGCATCATTCTACAAAATGTTGCTCCGGCATTTACCATACCAAAAGGCATTTTCCTGAAAGCGAACAAACCCTCTGAAGATATAAACGATGTATACTTTTGGCAACTTTGCTTCACTGGTATATGCCAATACCCTTTAGTCAAATCCAATTTTGATAAATACTTACTCTAGGAAAGTTTTGCAAAGATGTCATCTGCATTCCCAACTGGTTCTGAATCGAAGATAGTTATCTTGTTCAGTTTTCTAAAATCAATACAGAACCTGTTAGATCCATCAGGCGTTTCACAATCACAATAGGGGATGCATAAGGGGAGTCAACTCTATAAATACCCATTTCTAACATTTTCTGAATTTCTTCTTGAACAGTCTGTATGAGTATGAGGGACGGGATAAGGTCTTGATCTAACTGGCACATTAGTTGTTAGTTTTACCTCATGTTCAATTAGGTTTGTATATCCAGGAACATCTGTTAAGACGTCTGGAAATTCTCTCAACAATTCGAACAACTCACGTCTCTGTTCTGTTGTCAATTCCGGGTTAATTTTGACATCATCTATGGTTTCCTTTGCCACTAAAGATGGTAAATTCATGGTCATTTGTCTTCTGCAGTATTCTTCTGAATTACTCTGAAGATCTGATTCTTCAGTTACAGTGTCTGTTTGCAACTCGTCATTGGTCTCTTATATCACAGCAACACAAACCTGATCTATCACACCTGAAAGTATCTCATCAACATGGTTCTCCTCATCATTTATGGCTATGGCAACACAAACCTCTTTATCTTTACCTGCCTTTACCTCAACTGGTTTCAAACTATCCCCTGTATTTCTCTCAATATATTTTCTGAGTAGATTGATATGATAAAGTCTTTCTTTGCCATCCACTCGGACCTTACAGTCAAAATCATTTATCTTTTCAGTTACCACATAAGGGCCTTTGAGTTGCATTAATAGCTTGTTTTTGTCGGTAGGAAGAAGTACTAAAACCTTTTCTCCTACCTTAACATGTCTGGGCCTTCTTTTCCTGTCTGCGTACTGCTTATACCTTGATTTGTTCTTTGACAATTCTACCTGTGCTAACTTTATTGTCTCTTCCAACCTATTTCTAAGGTCGAGAACAAACATATTCGTAAGTTGTTTTTACCTCATCTAGAACAACATTGTTTGGCCATAACTCTCTTAACATTATAAGAGGACCTCTAACTGTCCGACCATAGAGAAGCTCAAAGGGAGAAAACCCTGTGCTTTCTTGAGGAGCCTCTCGATATGCGAAGAGCAATGGTGATATATATCTATCCCATTGCTTGAGCTGCTCTGCACACATATTTTTCAACATGGATTTTAAGGTATCATTATACCTCTCTACCATACCATTGCATGCAGGATTGTATGGGGTCGTCGTCAGTTGTTTAATAGCTAGCAATCGACTTACCTCTTTCATGGTGTCCGACGTAAATTGTCTTTCATATCACTCAACACCTCCTTTGGAAACCCTACTCGACTAAACATATCAACAAGGGCCTCAGCCACGGTCTCTGTATCAATCAATGCAACCGCTTCTGGGTATCTTGTTGAAAAATCAATCATGGTCAAAATAAACAGATTCCCCTTTTCTGAAGGCGGAAAAATAGGACCTACCAAGTCCACAGCAACTCTGTCAACGGGAGTGTCAATAAATGGCAATTCTCAAATGGGAACCTTAGTTACTTTACCTTTGGCAAATGTTTTTTGAGAAATGTCGCAAGTTTTACAATACTTTGCAATGTCACAAACTTTGCAATGTCAGTTTGAACTCTTGGCAAATAAAACTCAAACAATACCTTTGCGACCATTTTCCTTACACCAAGATGACTTCCTAATATAGAGTCATGTGCCAATTGCAAAACCTGATTCCTCACATCCACTGGAACAAGTAACTGTCTAAAACGTTTTCCATTCTCTACCTTTGGAGAGTAAAAGTTCCTATACAATAAACCATTTTCCTTCTCATACCATTGTTCGCTATCGAATTTCCCTTTCAAAATATCACCACTGTTTGCTAGATCTCAGGCTCTTGCCAAACTATTGTCTATCTCTTGGGCATTTCTTATGTCTGCCACACTTACATTAGACATTGGCTCTGATACATTTAAAGGAGTATGCTTACATTCTTTAACCTTTTGTGCTCTGGTTTGAACTGCCCCTGAAACTTCAGAGTTTTCTTTTGTCTTCTGAAACACTCTTTGCTGACCATCCCCTAAGGGCGACTCACAACGCTTCCAGTTTACATCTGGATTCGACGAATCTCTTACTCCTGGAACATTACCTATGATAAGATCATACACAGGCCTTTCTGCACAAAGAGCGTCTAACTGACCATCATAAAAAGGTGTGTCAACCGAGATTCGTGCAACAGGACATTATCTAACCGTTCCATCAACTAAAACACACATCTGACTTCTTCATATTAAACAGTCTGCTTCGACTAAACTTCTACGAACTACAACACCAGAGCAACCATGTTGGTCATTGATAAAACCATCTACAACGGGCATGTTCCTTAACAAACCAAATTCGTCATCATCTTGACATGCTGCTGTCATAAATGGCAATTTTTGGCCACATACCAAAGTTACTGACTCATTCTGTAACCCTCTATCTAAGCTATTTTTACTACCAAGTTTGCGATATCTCTTTTACCATTGTCTGTAATAGAATTTGTTTCAGACTGGACACTTCTATTGTTAGCACCCCGATAACCTCCTCTACCAATATATCAACCTCTACTACTGAATCTACCTATACCTCTAAACGTTTCTACCTGACTAAGAGCTCCAGCTTTGAACTTAGGAGACTTTTCTTTCAACTGAGGACAACCTTTGATAACATGTTATGAAGACCTACAGTTATAACAAACACGGTATTTCTCATTAGACTGAGATGGGTGGGGCTTCGTCTGAGGCGTTCCACTGTCAACATATTTTGAGGTATTTGCATGTCCTCGAAAAGACTACTAGGATTAAATTCGTGTGCCTCTTGATACTGTTGTGCTAAGACGGTCATTTCATGTACAGATCTAACCTTATGCTCGTTCAGCAACACTTGTAAACTCTTATTAGAGACCTGCATAAATTGTTCTCTTAAGAAAAGATCCTTTGAACCATCAAATAGTTCAGGCACATTTGCCAAACCCATCCACCTAAGCAAATAATCCGCAAGTCTCACTACAAACTGCTGTAGTGTTTCACCAACATCTGGCTTACTAGTCCTAAATTTGGATCTAAACCCCTCCTCGGTTAACTGAAATCTTTGTAAAAGTGCTTCCTTGAGAGAGTCATACTTAAATGAATCTGCAAGAGACATTCTGGAGTACACGACCAAGGCTTTGCCTTGTAAAAGTGCACTTAAATGGGTAGCCCACTGATCTTTTTCCCAACCTGCACTCTCCGCAGATCTCTCAAATCTCTTGAGATAGGCATCCATACTGTCTTGCTTGTCGTTAAAATGAGGCAGTTTGGGTAAATTTGCCCTGACGTCAGCAGATACCTTGGCTGCTGCGTCGGTTGGATCAAATTTCTTAGCCTTTTCTAACTCAATTTCTTTATCATATAATGCTAACTGTAATGATTTATCTTTCTCCATTTTCTCTCTATCCAACCTTTTTAACTCTCTCTCTAATAATATGTCTTCTCTCGCTTGATTTTCTTTCTCTTTTTCTATTTCTATTTGTGTATCTTCTTGATCACTGACATAACGTATAAGGTCATTTCCATCAAGCCCAAGCTTTTTTCCTATTTCTATAAGTGCTTCAACCCTCTCCATATTTAAGAAATGTGAGGTTGACAAAAATACCTTATTTGTACCCACAAATGTCAATACGAAAAATATCAACAAGAAACTATATACAAAGTTTAAAAACATTAAAACAAAATTCATCGGTAAAAGAACATGTTGAAAGTATCTGTGAAAATCCTGCAGAGATCGCCAAATGTCACAAACGAAGTTCATCTGCAACACAGTTCCACTTGGAAGAGTTCTGTTCCTAGCTTTTTAACACAACACGTGGCAAAACGTACACTACACGTGTCCACAAAGTCAATATATATATCACTGAGAAGTACCTTTAAAATATCTTCTCTAGGTGTATATAACACATTCTCTAGGCGTGCTTTACACGATGTACATGATATGTTATGTATAAAAGGATATATGCTTAAGGGCTCCACCAAGGATAACGCATATGGGCTCCACTAAGGACAATGCCAATATCTTTCCACCAGGGATAATATATGGCTTCCACCAAGGATATGCAAAGTTACGGGCTCCACCAAGTATATATGCCCATGGTTCCACAAAGGATATCCTAAGGCCAAACAGTCATGGCTCCATTTAGGATGCTATTCCCAAGCCAGTCCTGACAACCTGGACTAAATAAAGTACAACGTACTTTTTACTAACAGTTCGTGCAAACGAAATATTCATTTAAAACCGGACGTGAATTAAAGCACATAAAATGGACAAATGCAATTTTGTAAATGCAACAATATACAGTCATATAATTATGGAGAAAAACCATATGTAAAAGCTTACATAAATTCCAGGCTTTCGCACACGCACAAATCTCTACAAGTGCTTCACCTGTGACCGCTCTAACCAAACTGACCACTGTCCACTCTAACACAGAGCCAAATACACAAAATTGCATGTACAATAGACACTATAAAACAGCTAAACCCACAAGGGCATGTGGTGTTTTACAAAACTACACCTGGACACTACTAGACCACAAGGGACTGAAGTAACTATAAATACTGATTTTTGTGACATCTACAAACTTAGGAAATTTCGGGGTTCTATCCATGTTCATAATTTTTTTAAATGCATTAAAACTGTTAGGACAAAGGTTTTGACCTCAATATATTGCAACGCACTGTGATTGGTTATTGACCCCTTTAAAGTAAATAGATACCTTTCCTACTTTGCTTGCACGATGACAGGCCGAGAGTAGTACTCTACGATGTTATACTTTAAACCCAGAAACGGGATGATCTTACCAGACTCATGTATTGCAGTTTCTCTGTCGTGCCCATAACGACTTAAGCAACGGACGTTCACAGCTGTTGTTATGCTAAGTGTTACGTATTTTCATGTGTTGACTGTCATCGCCGGCGCGCGTGCGTGCGCGCGTGCGTGCGTGCGTGCGTGCGTGCGTGCGTGTGTGTGTGAGAGAGAGTGTGTGTGTGCACGTATGTGCGTGTGTGCACGTATGTGCGTGTGTGCACGTATATGCGTGCGCGCATGCGTGTGTGTATGAGCGAGCGTGCGCGTATGTGTGTGCTTTCTATTGATGTTTTTGTGGTGGTTGCGTCTTTTGTGCGGTTTTCCTGCTTAACTGTACTACCTTCTCATTAAGATATATTCATTTAAACAGTTTTCGCTGATAAATTCCAATACAAAAGATCTGTATTTTCCTTTTTACAGATGTCATTAAGATGTCTCAAATAGAGAACGATCCTGGACGAACGATACTATTGGACGCAATAAATGACACCGAGAAGAAACTAAAAAGTAAATATATTCAGTGATGTTGGAATAAACAATATTGAAGGTATAGAGCAAGCATCTACTTCAAATACATAATTTATCATTAAAGTCACTCCGTCTATTACTTTCGTGTAAATAAATTAACATCAACCATTGTACCTATTCATATCTTCAAAATAATGCATTTGGGCTATTTTCTCATGGCACATGTATTAAACAATATTACCGATATCTCAATACTGCTATATCCGTAGAAAACTTCCGATATTTTACGAGACGGAAACTGTGGAAATCATCGGACATGATTGGCGAAGTTCAGTCTGATTCCAACTCAATTTAGGAACGACGTTTAGAATATCAAATTACCTACATTTGCATCGAAATAAGTATACATAATTGACTTTGCACAATCTAGCTTCGAATGACATACGGATTTACGTTGGTTTCCGCAACAATCGTTTTCTTAATGTTTGTGAAACAAACAACTCTGTATTTGCTATGTATATAATCACTTAGTTTCAAGCCATACAAATTCAGATTGGGCAATTAGTTCGTGACGCAATTTGTTTTTTTAAAAACCTAAACATATTAATGAATGAGCAAATGATATATAAATTATTGCCTATAAAATATCCTGGAAATGTACAGTAGTAACTAACATCATAACAGTCCATAAACCGTATTACAACCATCCAGATAACTTTTGCTTTTGACATTTCAGGCATGGCTTTCTTTCAACCATCTCTGATTGAAGTTGTGCAAAGGAAATGTCCAAGGAACAAGGAATCCCAGGAGTACAACAAGTGGACAGTTGATGTTATTAGCATAGCCCAGCAGAAAATACCTGATCCAGACACTTCAAGAAACATTCGCTCTTGTGCCGTTCATCTTAATGTAATATACCCATACTACTCGTACTTACATATAGAATATTCATGATCAATTATGACATTATGAATACTGTAAGCTTTATTATGGCATATGTACACGGGATTGTTTAGCCAAACACTAGTTTTTTGTAATGTGTTTTAACCCCTTAACAAATACCCCTTTTATCCCTTTGCAAACAGATTAGATCTAGATAAGACAGTCTGTTCTGTTTGGTTATGGTTTGATACAGATGTGATTCTACAGTTTCTGCCATAGGCAAACACTCATATGTCCATATGCTATTATAACAATTAAGCTAATTAATATTTATGATGCCATTAATTCTTACTTGAATATGCATGGAGTAAAGGGTTAGACATTCTCTTTTTTAGTTTTTTCAATGCCTCCCTTTTGATTATACATTCATGTTCAATTTAGCCTTTATTCCTTCATTCAATTCACAAATTGACTCGCATTTTCAAACGACTTTGATCCAGATGACTTTGACACTCGGTTAATAGTCGAATCAGAATTCGTAAAACCTGCAACATATCCAAAGTTGGACATTAATATTATTTTCAAAGCGGGTATGGGTGGGATGTAATTAATTAATTACTACTGCCACATTCACTTTCAACAACAACGTTTTGCCATTCCTGCTGTCGCTGACACATATTGTCTTCTACTCAGTTTGGTATTACTTCATAATTTTATCAATGTCTTCTAGGTGTTTTTTCATGACAATCATGATCGCTGCTTTAACTTATTTACTCCAATAGTATTTATCTTATTTTGGAATCCACCTATACGTCATGTATATGAGGGTGAAGCAAACTAAATATGTACTGAAATAAGCCATAGACATTGATTGGGCCAGCAAACAGTGTAGACCCTACAGGAGACCTTTGATCTAACAGTGTAGATCCTACAGGAGCCCTCTGATATATGTCTGTTTAGAGGGCACTGGACACTAGTGGGTTTCACAGTCTTAATCCTGATAATATACGGCGTTACTCGGCGTCTTGTGTCCAAATTGTGATTCCATATTCGCCACTGACAGTGAAAGAGTTCACAGATACCGATGACTAGCTATACTTGAGTATGCGAAGTTCATTAGGATCCAAGCTGTTACACAGGCACTATGTCTTTGCATAAAGTAGATGAAAAAACTATTTTTAAACATGAAGCAGATCACAATTTCCCATAGTGCAGAAGGTAAGGAAGTCTGTGTTTTTCTAATCCAGGTCTATAACCAAGCACTAGAGGTAAACTGTCTTCTGCAGAAAATGGATGTTATGAAGTTCCTCGCTGAAAAACACACAATTGCGGCGCAACAAATGCAGAAGCTAACGGAGTTTGAAAAGGATTTGTTCAAAACTCTTAACGGTACTGTTCATACTTAGCCTAAACAATTTGTTTGTTTCAGATTCTTCAGGTTTTGAAATTTCGTTGAAAGCACTAGATTCTTCCCAAACTGTTTATCATAATATTCAGTGTGCCTCATATACGATATCGCAATTTCATTTAGCGGATTCGATGTACAAGGGCCAATAAAGTGCACACTTGCCAAAATATTTGACGAATTTGCATTGTCTTTTTTTCGGGTTTATTTGTATGCGTTTTCCAATTGTTATAATGCATTCGGAATGTCTAATGAGATTTGGAGCAGGAATGCAGTGCATGTTCAGTTCTGTTGGAAAACAATCCTTAGAAATTATTATCAATTTCGTATCTATTTTGTCTACTATTGTCTTGTTCCCGTAAGATAATTATCTGGTTTCCACAAATGAATATTTAGGTCCCTCAACTCATTGCCTTGTTTTGCCACTCTCTCAACTCATTTTTCACTTTCTTCTTTCTTCAAACCAAGTATCTAGCTCATTCAACCAATTGGCTTGTGTTCTTGTTATATTGTGGTGTCAATATAACTATTTAGTAACCTTAACTCACTGTCTTGTTTCCCTCAACTCAATGTCTATATAATTGTTTATTGTCGTGTGTTGTCATTATTACTTTGTAGTAATATAACCGTTCTGTTCTCTCCCTTTATAGTCTTGTATCTTCAATATAACTATTTAGATCCCGAAACGTCTCATTATATTGTTTGTCAATATAACTATTTAGTTCCTTCAATTTATTGTCTTGGTTTGTCAATATGACTATTTACTTACCTAAACTCATTGTCTTGTTTCTACCGTGTTACTATTTAGTTTCCTCGTCTCGTTATTGTATTTCCTCGTTGTAAATATATAGTTTCCTCAACGCGTTGTTTTTGTTTCGTAAATATTACTTTATTTCCCTCACGTTATTGTCTTCTTTCATCAATATAAGCATTTAGTTCCCTTATGTAAGTATCCAGTTCCTTAAATAGTTACATCCATTGTATCCATATATTGTTCGCTCAAGAAATAAAGTCCCTTCTATTTAATTTAGGTGGTTAGTTCTTTACTGTTTGTTTCTACTATAGAAATGGTATTTTAATAACGCTTCTCCTTCTGTTTGTATTTGCAAACGGCTTGGATCCAGAAGGGACACCGAATAACTCGCGTCTCGTCAGAAACCAAGTTGTTTGACATTAGGCTAATAGTGACTCGTCTCAAAATCTTGATTGAAAAGGAATAAGTTGATATTGTTCCCGATACAACATTTAGCAGGCATTAGTGTTTTTCACAGCAAGGTCTGATGGTAAGTTGTTATTTTTATGACAATATTTACATACCTTTAACTTATAACTTTCATCTCAACTTTTTCTCATCTCAAAGAACGTAATAATCGATCATTACCTTTAAATATTTTACGTATTTAGTTATTGTCATAATTGATAGATTTGAATCCCCAAATAACACCGGACTTCATTTGTTCTTGTAGTGTTACTGTGGGATTTCGTATGGCAGTTCCTGTCTAACTGTCGTTTTGAGTTGTTGTGGTTCTTCTAGATTATGTTACTAGTCAATTGGTTCCGTCCTTAATTGAATACTATTTCTACACCTACACCTATGTAGATCAGCCAAAAGTACTCGTTTGATGCTCTTTTTCCGTGCAGCTGTAGACACGGGAAAACAAATATTGACATTATTTGATATCTTATTATAAATAACAGGATATTATGAATGTGGCGGATTACAAAAGCCACTTTCTAAACTCTAAACCTAAAAATGGAGGTAAACTCTATATACCCGCTACTCCATAGATCCATTTCTTTGCAAACAAAGTGGACCCAGATCAGACGACGACTCATGTAGAAGCCTTCTGACTAGATCCTGCCCTGTGTACTCATGAAGCAATATAGATATACAAAAATGAGTCATGCAGGAAACACCACATACAGAACAAACAGTCGCCCGAACAGCAACACAAGGTATATGATTCTGTAGTATCTGCCATAGCCAAAATGATCCAATACGGTATGCCATTATAAAAATCATCGAATGGATATCAATTATGTCTAATATAAATATGCATGGAGAAAAGGGTTATAATATACACAAAATAGAGCTTAACATAATTATTTACGCATGGCCTTAAGTTTGCTTTTTGACATATTATGTTCTTACATTATGCGTTTTGTTGTCTTACAGACGTCCAAAGTAAAATGGCTGAGGTGGAAATGAAACACGAAAACCCAAATGTTAGAAACATCAGCGATATAATATCAAATCTACTGAACCATGGGGATGCCGACCCTCGAGCAATGGTGTTTGTTCAAGCAAGGGCAACATGTAGGGCTCTTGCAGACTTCTTAGACAGTGATTTAAAGGACTTTCAAGTACGACCCCTATTTGGAAAGGACAACAGAGGAAATGAGGAAGGTAAGTATTGACATACCCACTGGAGTAATTGTACCCGATACCATGTTTTTATGTAGACCCATATCTATACATGCCTCAGAAGAAAGCCTCTTATCATTATATAAATATTTTCAATAGTTTCAATTAGTCAAGCAGGAACAGCCACACACAAGACGCAACCACAACCAAAACTAAGATCGAAATTAAGTGCGCACACACAGCCACACTCATACACGCACACAAACACACATACGAGATGAAAAGGAAAAGTTTAAACATCAACACACGTACAAGTACAAAGAAAGATATAAAAGTAAGGGTTACACAGAGAGTACCGCCTTGGGACGGTCAGTGGTAAAATGCCACTGGGGGTGTTAAACCGGTCTACGGAAGCCCTAACCTCACACTTATCTCAACGTGGCCCTAGCTTAACAATCATAGTAAATAAGGATTTCCACCGGACCTTCATACAACATAGAAGACTGTCAATACGGAACAATATGTACAACATAGCATAACAACAAATAACAACAACAGTGAAAATCCGTCAAATATGTACTCAATAGCTGCTGAAATCAGAGCAACTGCAGGGAAGCCGTTATGGGCACAATAAAGAAAAGGAAATATATGAGTCTGGAAGCTCATCCCGTTTCCAGGTTTAATAGTGTACCAACATAGAGTACTGCCCTCAGCTTGTCATCGGACTGTAAAGTGGTCAATAACCAAATATGTAGTGCGTTAAATTTTTATGTGGCTATAACCTTTCTTCCTGAAAGTTCATTATCAAGTACATAAATGTTTACTAAATGAAACGGTTTTTGCTGTGATAATATGTTAGTGGAGTACTTATTACGCATAATGCGAGAATAATCTGGATTTGATCAGTGTCCCTGTTATACACATGCACATAATAATGGACGCGTTCCTGAAAAAGATTCCAAACATATATTATTTGTTAAGGCGGATAGGGGATACGTTTATTTACACTGTTAGAGGTTGCTTAATGCAGGACGAATGTAAAGTTAACATCTCCCGTGGGTGCTTTCTGCATACCTTTCGTCCTGCATTAAGTCCTGTATTAAATGACAAAGAATGTTTGGGCGTATTAGGGGTGGGGTGTGTTACTCTACATTCAGACGCACTAATGTGTAGTATATTTGATGTACTGTTAAATAGGACGTAAAAGTCAACATTTCAAAATGTGCCATGGCATAAATGTTTACTAAATGAAACAGTTTTCAAGTGGCGTTCATACATAGGTTTCGACGTTATACACTCTGCTTATATGTTTAGTAATAAGGGAAATATAACGAGTGATTCAATTCGTAACGTTTTGAACTGTCGTCAATCTGACCCATACTTGCTGTGATAATATGTTAGTGGAGTACTTATTACGCATAATGCGAGAATAATCTGGATTTGATCAATGTCCCTGGTATACACATGCACATAATAATGGACGCGTTCCTGAAAAAGTTTCCAAACATATATTATTTGTTAAGTCGGATAGGAGATACGTTTATTTACACTGTTTGTCTTTTAGGGTGGGGATGGAATAAGGGTGAGGTTGAGCGCCCATAAACCGGTTTTAAGTCCCCCCTTCCCCCTGTGACTTTTGTCATTGACCGTTTCAAGGCGGTACTTCCATCTCCCCTCTTTTGTTTGTTTGGTTTGTCTTTGTGCATTTCTTTATGTGTTTGCTAGTTATGTACATTTGCTGTGTTTTCTTGTGTTGCTGTTCGGGTACTGTTTGTTCTGTATGTGCTGTTTCCTGCATGACACATATTTGTACTTTTAGACTACATGTCTGAATAAAAAAATCTATTTTAGTAAGTTATAGAATATATACAATCCAATTTTCCCTGAACACATTTAGTGCTTAAGAACATATTATAATTTTAACCAAACATTAGACGTTTATATTTATATTCACAATTAAGGTATGACCCCAGCGGAGCAAACTAAGACATTGCAGCTTTTCCGTGATGGTGAATACCGTGTTTTAGTGGCAACTTCCATTGGTGAAGAAGGCATTGATATCCCAGAATGCAACATGGTCCTCAACTACAACTGCACTGGAAATGAAATAACCAAAATACAAATGAAAGGTAACAACGTTGAACAATCCTGAAAAGTCGGTGCGTGTGTTAATCCTTTCCCTAATGAATATCTTTAAAGGAATTAAAGATGTCAAGAATATATATTTTTAAATAGCCAATGATCAAAACTTTGAACAAGTATGTGCCTATTTCAGGAACTGTTGAATCAGATCTATATAATGTTTAAAATACAAATAGCATATCGTAATCAGAATGCTTCTATGGGGACCGTATGATCTGAGTCTACTCTATTTGCAAAATCATGAAAATGCGTTTGTATAAAAGAACGGGATGTTGATTATTCGAAAGAAAAAACATTATTTAGTAAACAAATGACACATCAATAAATATTAAAAGTTTTATAACGGTGAATGATTGATCTTAATTCCACTGTATATTGAATGTATACGTACAACAACCTTCGACAACCCTTGTTGGATAATTTACAATAGTTCATTAAATGTTGTAAAGTCCATCAAAGTCAAGTTTAATACTTAGCATATATGTCTTTAAATACAAGAGGTTGCTTAATGCAAGACGAATGTAAAGTAAACATCTCCTGTGGGTGCTTTCTGCATACTTTTCTTCCTGCATTAAGTCCTGTATTAAGTATCTGAATTTATGACCAAGAATGTTTGGGCGTATTAGGGGTGGGGTGTGTTACTCTACATTCAGACGCACTAATGTGTAGTATGTTTGATGTACTGTTAAATAGGACGTAAAAGTCAACCTTTCAAAATGCTCCATGGTATTGTCCTTAATGTGTATGAGCAGAGTATATAAGCCATTTGCAAACAGTGAAGACCCAGACCAAAGGGCTTCTTAGGAAGAGATGCACTGTTTGTTGCAGAAATTATATTCGCCAGTGATACAATTGTTGTACAACTTCTGAAAGGATGAGCAAGTTTTCATCATTGAAAATGTTGAAGGTTAAAAATATAAATTCAGCAGCGAAGTTTAATCATAAGATCTGACAGGCTTAGTAGAATCATTACTTTTTGCAACTTTAGTTAATGACGTATACTGCAGTATTTAACTATTTCACAGTCAATGTCGCATCGTTGATTACCTATTCAACAGTTTGAGTTCTGATGAGATGCCGAGTAACTCTTCATCTCTTCAGAATTTAAACTGTAACGGCGGTTGCTTTTTAAACAAACATGAAGACTAAGATACAATGGCAATTGAAAGAGACGACAAATTGTGCAGCGAAAGAGTTGAGGAGTTCACTAATGTGCAATTTTCCATTTGTTCTTACGCATTCAAATACTTTCTGTTGACAACAGGTCGTATAAGGAAACACACCGGACGTCATATTGTTATAGGTGATGCTAAAATGATTCAACGAGAGAAAATCAATGTGTATAAAGAGTCCATGATGCAAAGAGGAATGAAATTATTTAATGACCTCTCTGTTGTGGATATTGAGAGGAAAATTTATTTAATCCAAAAGGAGGAAATCCGAAAATTTAAACAGAAGAAAGAACATGAAAATGCCAAGAAACAGCAACAAACCAGAACAGGAGACTACGAAATACAATGTAAAGGATGCAGTGAATTTGTTTGCTATTTGTCAAACATAAGAAAAAGCGGCACTCATCGTTTTGTTTGCGATGCTACCTTCTCTGATAGGACTGAGTTGAGGGAGTTTCGACCGCCTGCTAACTTTGACGGTTTCATAAGCAACTACAAAGTATTCGGCAAGAAATGCCCAGTGCAGTGGGGCGTAAGGGCTCGAAGGAATGGTGTTGACAATTACCTTCTAACGTGTAAAAACATGAAGTTCATCAACAGGGAAAATGACAAAATAGAAAGCTTCAAAAGCTGGCAAGATATACCCGTTGTCATTCCCGATCTGTGACGATATTTCGCAGCAGCAGAGGCGAATGAAGTCAAGTTTCTAGGAACGTGTTTGTCTTAGTTCTCTGCCTTTTAGCCTTTGTATTCGTGCATATACCTTTAGACCACCGAATTAATTATCGACTATTTAATGTGCACATATAAATACAATGTAGCTTTTATGGGCTCTAATCAAATGAAATTTATTTATCAAATCTTTCCGATGCACGGTGTTCTATACACTTACAAAACAAATTTACGTTAAGGTTAATGGTGCAAACATGCGGCGTTCCGTCCATTTCTACACACATGCGTGAGTGGTACCGTTTCCTTATTATCAGGCATTTTTCTATGATATGTATATTCATAAAGTTGTCCCTTTAAAAGGGATTTATTGTGATTGTTTTATTCCATACATGTATATTATTCTTTACTTGTATTATACGTTTTGTTTTCATGTCCAATGAAGATACAGAACGAAAGTTACGCAAATAGCTCCAAAGGGAGCCTTTCGTCTTGCATTGAGCAACCACATATGCATATTCACAAAGCGGTAAGTTCAGATTTGGGATAATTGTAGTGGTTTCATTTCATGTTTGGTTTTATGTTTATTTGTATTATACTTTTGTGTTATTATTGAGGCTTGGCCTAGTGGTTGAGCGCTGAGCTGATAATCCAGGGGTCATGGGATCGAATCCCGGTTGAACCAGCACTAGCCTGTATTGTGACTGCGTAATCGCGCCTTATGTTAGCAGTGCTTTATATTGTAGGCGAATGGCTCAATGACCAGGGGAGTAAATGTTGAGTCGGCTAAGAGGTCATTCGGACTGATAGTAGACTACCCAGGTACTTTACTATGTGGTAATGGTTTGGCCTAGTGGTTGAGTGTTGAGCTGATAACCAAAGGTCCGGGATTTTGAATCCCGAGTGGACTAGCTCGAAATTTCAGAGATGATTTTCAGTGTTTCCCATCCGTACGAAGTTGCCTCCTCTCCACCTAAGGATGCAATTGGTACTTGTTAGGGTCACTAGTCGGTACTGTGGCTGCATAATCACGCCATGTGTTAGCAGTGCTTAATATTGTAGGCAAATGACTCAATGACCAGGGCAGTAAATATACAGTCGGCTGAGCGGTCATTCGGAATTAAAGTAAACTAGGTATTTTACGTTTTTATTTACTTGTCAAATGATGATACATGAACCCGAGAAGACCAGGTTACGTACGTAGTATACAATGTAACCCCGTTTAACTCTTTTTGCGCCAAATTTAAAAGTGTCGTCTGCAATAATAATTTCATATAAAATATAATTCTAAACTAAATAATAAAGGTATATTAGTAAAACATTTGTTTTAAAAAAAACTGTATGATTGCGCTAAAATAATACAAAAAATTGTGAAGTCCCGGGTCAGAAAAGGCGGCATCTGACCTGAGACTGCACTGTTTTCAATGGTGCCAACAGGCGTCATTGGCGCCGAAAGAGTTAAAGCAATAACCATAATGGTATGCTTTATGTCATAAATGCATGTGGAAGTTTAATGCAGGGTGACAGTTATGCAGACAGTCCCTTTTACATAACGTTTGTCCTTCATTAAATGCCCACCTGCTCTGAAATACACCACTGTTTAGTATGTAGTTGCTTCTATTGTTTATATAATGGAACCACATATATATTAGAATCATGTCTATAAATTTTAATTGGATTATAATATAATTATTTATTTACCCGTTACGTGCCATGACGACGGGTCTATAATGACAGTGTATATGTAAATTGTCAGGATCCGAATAAAACGCAGAGCTACTCGGTGCCTTATCAGGATCTATACTGTTTGAAAATAATTATCTTATTTATAAAGAAATTGAACAAACGCAAACCCGACAGCTTGAAGTAGATGAAAATGTGTCGAGCAGACGACAATGTTGGCACTGAAAGGGTTAATGGTTTGGTATCAAGATTGTCAGAAACTATTAAAAGTAGAAAATGGTTATTACAGTTTATACTGTTTTGTTTTATTCATGGCAATTACATGACTGCCAATATGTGAATTCTGCCATTTCCACCTGAATTTTAATTTTGTGGCAAATTTAGCACCGCTTCAATTAAAATAGTAAAATTTCCATAAACTTTTAATTCCACCCACATACACACTACAATGGCCAACTGCCATTATTTATCACACAACATCCAACAGCATTAACTCGACAATACAATAGAACCTTGTTTTAAGCGGCCATCAATACGAGGTCTAATTATCGGTCTGTAAAGTATTTGTTAGCTTTATGCAGATCAAAAGTAATGCAGAAAGTTCCAATAGGAGCTTTCTGCATTACTTTTGCACTGCATTAAGCAATCACCTGCTTTGTAGCATTAATATGTTCAATAAATGAATGACCGCTTAAGATAGCTTCTAATATACAGTGCAGTATATAGTAATAACACACTAGTTCGAAATTTTAATAATGAAGAATAGAGAAGTATTTAGGCAGATGGCTGTTTAATGCAGGTCGAAATCTTACAAAGAGCTCCCAGAGGAGCTTTCGTCCTGCATTAAACTGCCGCCTGTTGTTAAGATTGATAATGGCAAGTGTTGTAGTGTTCGAACTATCCGCGTTTTACTGTTAACAGTAAACCCGATACTCAATACATCATTTAGAGCAATTGGGCCATCTTTTCTTAAATATTTCGTAATTTAATTCAAACAAACATATGTCCGGATAACACCCAATTCACATGGTAGACATCCAAATCGAGTTTTACCACACCAATAAGAAAAATGATATAATCGATGTATATTGTTTAGCAATTTAAATTTTACACTACAACGTGTATTAGTGATTAACATTATATTGTGTCCAGTGGCATTGGAGTAATTTTCAATACTCTGGGTGATTAGTACACCAGCCATTAATTATTATTATTATTATTATTATACCACATTTATATAGCGCTCTTTTCATACAGGATATGTGCGTTCAAATCACTTATTTCGTAAGTGGCGATTTACCGAAACGAAAGCAAATGCAATTGAAGTGACGCCTCGATATGGACTCAAGCTTTTGAAATGATTTAAAAAAAGAGGGAAACAAATGACAAACTTATCACATTAAATATTAAACTGATTTTTATCGTAAGCACAACATAACTCCTGAATTCATCACGATGGACCTCAGCACTGAACAGAAATGAAAAATAAACTAAATTAAACGTCAGTAATAATTTTTGCTGTTTATTTGAAAGCAATATATTTGACACTCTCAGGTACATGACTTACTAAAACGTGTGTGAGTTGGTTGTTAAAGGGAATGTGTAAGTATTTAGCTATAATTTGGAGGCAGACCGGTTTTAAACCGGTCCTCTTACTCTCGGGAACATTTAGGGATCTACACGAATTGATCACTTCAGGAATACCTATTTTTTAATAATGTCAAATGTTCAAAGGAGTTTTTGGCTCAAACAAAACCTGTAGCATCATATCTATATAATTTCATACGGAAACTGATCGGACCCTGATTAAACGTCTGGACTTTGCCTACTCTGTTTGCAAAGACGCAAGAAGCGTTGAAATGAGGGAAAGGGTTAAGACTGTTTTGGATCTAATACTAAACTGCTGTTGCTGCCAATTTTGCCGACGGGGACATAAAACTCTGCCATACATTTAACAGCAATGGCATGCTTTGAAAATGAATATGACATCAATGGCATGTTTAAATAACCCTTTCCCTATTCTATTTGTCTTCCAAATTTCAGTACCTACTGTATATCCATGGATAAAATAGTTATATATATCCTAAAGGAGCCGTCTGATCTTGTTTTACTCCGGATGCAAATGTGTGAAAACACGTTAATATGAGGCAAAGGGTTGAACCATATATAGACATGTGCATTAACGAAAATGAATAAATGGAAAAGTAGTAAAGTCAAGCAGGCAAAGTCACATGCAAGACGCAACCACCACCAAAACACCGATAGACAGTATGACACACACACACACAACCACACACCAAAACGCACACACACACACACACACACACACGAAATGAACACAAAAGAGACACAAGAACCAGGGACAAACGTTCCATAACATAACAAACCACAAGCGCAAAGACGCAAGGCAAAAAAAAGGAAGGGTGACAAAGAGAGTACCGCCTTGGCACGGTCAGCAGCAAAAACACCACTGGGGGTTTAAATAATCATTGGGTTTAAATAATCATTGATCTGTAATGGTTCATAAGGATATCATTAAATCAACATCCTCCATTTTATGATTCGCTCGAATATCCATTGCCATTCTCGGAAAACTGTGGCGGTGCTGTCGGAATTTATCACGTCTCAGGTACAATGCGGTTGAAATTAAAGACGCGGCGGGTGGTGACAAATATGAAAATAACCTAGGGCTCGCGATATTTTGTAAACGAAACATAATTTCAATTACTGAATGGGTGAGTGTTTGTTATTCAGCATTTACAAAATAGCCGCGCTTATTTTTGTAAATGCTGACTAACAGACAATAACATATACGTACAATAGGCATTTACTGTTTATATCCATTGAACATAACTTCGTCATTAAATTGATGTTCTCCAAAAAGGGTTGTATCAGTTAAATAAAAACAATTAAGATTAAACAAATGACAATGAACGTACATAGATGAGTCATGCAGCAAATACCACACACACAAACAGCACACAGTAGAACGAAATGTACAGTGTCAAAGTACAGCAAATGTACATGTCTATCACAAAGCAAAACGAGACACACAAAGACATACATGTAACACACAAATAATGGGGGAATATGTAATTAAAGCATTGTCAGTGACAACTGCCACTGGGGATTTAAACCGGTTTAGGAGCGCCCAACCTCACATTTATTCCATCCCCGCCATAAAAGACAAACAGTGTAAATAAATATGTCCCCTCTCCGACTAATCCCCAACAACCGCGATGACCGGGGTTTACAGTGGAACATTGCAGGTAAAATATAAAAAAAAACACATTTATGTGAAACAAACTGGGCCCACCTATAGCTAGTATATTCATTGGTTGAGCTATAAACAGAATAATATTACTTTATTTAAAGTAATAAAGGGTAAGACAAAAAACAAGATACAAAGATCTGACGTCTCCGGATTTTAAGGACGTCTTTGTAGAGTACTAAAGCTTTCATGTCAGCGTATATAAAAAGAGGGACTGCCAACAGTAAAAGGCCTAACAACCACACATACATACACAGCTAAAAACCGTTTCAAAATTTCATGACGAACAAATATCAAAAAGGTTAAATGAAATTTGGGTCCATCAAATTAAGTTTCCCGTCACTGCGTCTTAAGTGAGAATTAACAAGTTGTGCATGGTACTGAATTGTTTATCCAAAAATACTTCTGTCATACTGATGTACTATTATTCAATTGACTCAGATACTATTATCTGGCATTTAAATACATGCCTTTGGGTAGATTTTGGTGTATTGTATCGCCTGTCTTTTCCACAATAAAACAAATAATTCAATATTCATGTATGCGCTACTTGACTGTGGGTCGCAGCATTGGTCGTTCAACACTAAGTAACTCCGCTCCGCAACATGTTCGTCTCCAACAATTGACATCTGCTGCAATTCTTTTTAAATTGGTCTCATTGTGTGTGTAAAAGTATGGTCTAAGTATAAAATTGTTTGGATCCTATGAGACTCCGCATTACAGCGTTTCATCTCGATTTAAACTGTTTGCATATGTAATCATGGACTCGCCGCTAGCGTACAAAGGGGTTAACTTATAACCCTAAGCCTGCTATAAACATCATATCTGCTTAACCTTAAGCTTGATGAGCAAATTATTTTTACAGAATGTTTCACCTACTACATTTTCAAAGTCCAAGCTATAATCAACATTTCTACCAAAATGCAATCAGTATATCAAACGGGTTGGATCCTGATGAGACGCAGAGTTGCCCGGCGTATTATCTAGATCCAAACAGGTTGTAAAGGTATTCACTCATCCTCCCAAAGTAGGCTAGTAAGCTATGTATTAGTTTCACTTACGTTTGATTCGTTCAGTCTTTTTTTAGTAATTATTTCTTAAAGCAGTGTTCATGAAGTAAAGTGTTAAACAATAAGACATTATAGTTCGGGTCAGATGTTGTTTCACAAAGATTAGATTGGTCTATGTGTGATAGTTGTATTACAGTAACGCACTGCTCTTAGTATCATAACTGGGTCCATGCTTATAAAGCTTTTAGTTGAGTCTGAGTTCGTTCTCAAGTTTTTGATTGGTCAGATTTGAGACTTTGGCTCAAATCTGACCAATCAAAAGCTTGAGATTTCAAATATGACCAATCAAAAGCTTGAGAACGATCTCAGACTCAACTAAAAGTTTTATAAGCATGGACCCTGATAGCAACTTTAACATTAAGCTGTTCCATGCCCGCAAAACTAAATTCTGATTTATTTTACTTAATGTTCAGAATAGAACTACAGACAAAAACGCCATCTGTGAGTTTCCTGATTGGAGTTTTAATCAATGACAAGTGTACCAGTTCGGATCCAGATGAGATACGAATTGTGTTTGTTGTTATATGTGGTTCTAAACACATGGTTTGCAAAGCGTCAACTGTCATTTGTAAACAGCTTGGATCCACCCGGATAAACGTAAACGCTGCAACATATCAGTAACTATTTCGCTGCCAATGTCGCATCTGTGATTACCTACATAAACAGTTTTGATCCAGATGAGACGCCGAGTTAGTCGGCGTCTCATCAGGATCCGAATTCTTTGTTACTGTGACTATTTCTTGAAACAAAAATGAAGAAATATAAAAATGGAAACTTGTAGCAGACGACAACGTGTGCAGACGACAAAATATGGCAGCGAAAGAGTTTAGCATACAGACTAAGAATTAAAGCTCAAACTGTTTGATGCTAATACCCTATAACTATGGAAAAATAGAGAATGCTTTATGTATGAAACATGCCAGGTTGTGAGTGATATTGCCAAACAGGACAGACATCAGTAGAATCTAACTTAAGGTGCTATATATGGGACACAGGAATCTTAAACTGCAGGTTGTTGCTTAATACATGACACAAGTGTTGAAGAAAATTCATTTAAGAGTTGTCTGCGTGTTTTAAGTTGCAGTCTGTCTTACAGACCTGTACTACAACCTATTTGTTCATGGTCATTTTAGACAAGTTCTACTACTCTAAAGAAGACAAAAACTGACTAGCGATAGGTCGGTAGTTCTATCGGGTTGGTCTTCTGTGCACAGAAATATTTCAGGGGACTCACACCACTTGTTATTAGCTTGACTTAGCGATATGACCGAAACACTGTGTTTCAAATTGTTTGCATTTATTGCTAAAGCTTATCTGGTGTTTCACAGTATTTACACTGGGAAGTATTGCTATCTATATTTACAAGCGTGTTCAAAAAGAGAAAAGCTGACGTTTCTCTTGTGACGAGCAATATAGCCATCTTGCCCCTAAAGAAGTTTGTTTGTTATGTCTTGGTGCGTCTTCTTTTTCGTTTGATAGGCATGTGCCGTTCGTTTTGTCATGGTGTTGTTCGAACGGCTGTGTGCTTTTATGTGATGTTTGCTGCATGAATCATATCTTTACTTTCATTTAAATCTGAATATCTTATAGTAACGGATTGCAAGTGCCTCACTCTAGATTGTAACATAGTTTAAAGATATGTCCGGTTAAAACGGGGTTTAAACGAACCGATCCATAAATTAATGAAATGACAATGTTATTTCAACTGACGCGTCAAACGCACTTCCGACTAGTTCTAGCCGTGACTCGAATTTCATGTATGCTACATATGAAATCAATTATTTTGTAACTTACTTGGGAAATCTGATAAAATTCTTTCGTTATTCCTTGTGTAAAATTTAGTAAAATCCTGCTTCATATGTTCTTGAACAGGCCTCAAACTGATGAAGCGAATGTATTGCAAAAAGCAAGTATTAGAACATGGATAAATATTACCACCGGACCTGTGTGCAATCAACAAACTGCTCCATTTGATAAAGTGGCTTTCAACAAATTCGTCCATATCTATATATGAATGCCAATTATGCTCTTTTTGCTAATCTGACAAGACGGCTTGATTGTTACGCCAGGTGAATGGAGAATATGTAATCGTCGGGGTTACTTACTAGTTACAAACTGAACCATTCTAACTTTTGTTTTTCATTACTTACTTTGGGCCTCCCTGGCGGAGTAGTTCTGGTCTTCGACTGGCAGTCGCTTGGTCCCTCACCGCTGTGATCGAGTCCCGGTCTGGGCAGTTGGATTTTCTTCTGTGTACGAAGCAATGCAATTTGTTCCATGCACAGAATCTTTGGGGAATTTGTCTACCTGTAATTAGCTTGACGTCGCGATATGACTGAAATATTGTTACAGTGACGTAAAGCCCGACAAAAAGCAAAACCAATCATTATTTACAGGTAATTGAATTTTGTTTCAATGATCTGGTCAATTAAGCGGCTTACTGGTTAACCATTGACATCCCTATGCTTTGCAAGTGCAACTTATTAAACACTAGATAGATTCCAAAATTACGGGCGAATACTTATCAATGGTTGATGAAGTACAACACATATTGCTCGAAGATTTTTGTACGCCCATCAATAAGCCATATGACTTTTGATAGTGCCCTTGTATGAGAAAAGAATAGAACGGTGAGATTGTGCAGATGTTCGGATGCTGAATGACCGAATTGCCACAGGTTGTTTTGTTTCTGACTCGACAGAGGAGATTGCTGACTGTCTACATGGAGCTACGTATTTCACGACCATCGATATGATTTATGGCTACTACCAGGTAAAATGTGCAGAAATTCATAAGGAGAGAGATGTACATGTAGTTGTTTTCAGATGCGGATCCAGGATTTCAGATTGGGGGATGTAGAATTGTTTTTTGGAGGGAGCGTAATTTTTATGGTTGATTACATAACTAAATAATGTGTTTGTAATACATGTTGAACAAGATGTGTTTGTGAAACACTATGCCCCTCGATATGATATTTGACCCTGAAGGATGACCTTGATCTTGATATATCAAGTCTGTATCTCTACTGGTTCAAAAGTTATGGCCAATGTTAAAGTTGTTGACATACGACCATGAAGGATGACTTGACCTTGACATGTCACCCCTCAAACTGTGCAGCCAAATGAGAAACACATGTATACCAACTATCAAGTCTGTATCTCTACTGGTTCAAAAGTTATGGCCAATGTTAAAGTCGGTAACTTTGACCCTGAAATATGACCTTGACCTTGACATTTTACCTCAAATTGTGCAGCTCCATGAGATACACATGTATACCAAGCATGCCACATATCAAGTCTCTATCTGTACTGGTTCAAACGTTTTGGCCAATGTTAAAGTCGGTGATTTGACCCATATGTTTGACCTCTGACCTTTAAGGATGACCTTGACCTTGATATGTCACCCCTCAAAATGTGCGGCTTTATGAGATGCATATGCATGCCAAATATCAAGTCTCTATATGTACAGGCTCCAAAGTTATGACCAATGTTAAAGTTACAGACAAACAGACAATTTAACCTTTGACCCTGAAGAATGACGTTGACCTTAACATGTTACCCCTCAAAATGTGAAGCTTCATGAGATACACAAGCATGCCATATATCAAGTCTCTATCTCTACTGGTCCAAAAGTTATGGCCAATGTTAAATCGGTTGTTTGACCAATATATTTGACTTATGACCTTGAAGGACGACCTTGACCTTGAAATGCTACCCCTCAAAATATGCGGCTTTTTTAGATACATATGCATGCCAAATATCAAGTCTCTATCTGTACTGACTCAAAAGTCATGACCAATGTTAAAGTTGCTGATAAAGAAACAGACAGGGCAAAAACAATATGCCCCCGATCAGATCGGGGGGGGGGGGTGGACATAATAAAAAGAGCATAATTCGGTGAGGGAAATAAAAAAAAACTTGATTTTTAGTAGATGTAGATGTAAAATATTACTAAGAATAAGTTGGTTTGGGCAATTTTAGGGGGCGTACGACAGCTCCGCCCGTCTAAATCCGAGCCTGGTTTTTGTCTTCGACTAGATAAAAATCCATTTGGCCTCACAGACGCACCAGATATATTTCAAAGATTAGTGCAAAAATATATTGGTTTACCTGTTGATTTACTTAGACGATATCATTATTTTCAGTAAAAGTTTTGAAGAAAATCTGGTAAGAACGTTGATTTCTTGTTCTGACACATATAAACTCTTTCGGTTAGCACCTGATAGTTGGTTTGTCTTGGCCATATTATCAGTGAAGATGGTGTAGAAACAGACTCACCAAAAACGTCGCTTTGTATAAAGATTTTAACATAAGATACTAAGACCAATATCAGAAAGCCCCCTCCCCCCTTATATCTCTTAGGCAGGAACACGCATCTTTCGGGCCAGTTTGTAAATAAACAGTTCTTGTCTATCTAGATTTCACGCATTTCTTTATACATATGCTTCATGCAAAGGCCAGGGGCATAGAATAGCCATAGAAGAGTTTTGCCTACAAAGCATCTCCAAACTTATTTACTTCATAACAGCAGGTGTTAAATGCGTGCGTGTGTGTGACCGTGACAAGTCGCCCCGTATTTCATATATTTTCTGGCCTTTCGGGACCATTGGTTTCGATGTAATTAGTTTTTTTTTATTTTCTTTTTAAAAATGAATACCAATTAAGCCTGTGCTAGGGGCCCTAGTGTGAGTAGTTTTGCACTTTAAATAACTGCTAACGAACAGACACAATAAAACGCAATTTTCACATTGTGGCTTTTGCTTTCGAATGATCTCCTACTTTCAGAATTTATTGGATAAATATATAGTGGTTTTAAACCTATATATGCTCTTTTTGTGATGCTATGTCTCGCCATACTCTTGCGCACATTGTGACGTCATAGTTTTTCTTAAAGTGCGTGTACACATATACATACACACAGGACCTTCGATGAACTGTTCCTTGCATGTTCATCGGTACAGGATAGGGTTTGACTGAGATTCTGATTGATCGGTACGCATGTTATGTACAGTCCTGTGTAATTACAGATTCACCGAAATTGGCGACAGAGCCGGTGAAATTATAAGCAGGTGAAATTATAAGCACCTTCAGGTTGTGTATATAAAACACAAACAACATTTTAAGGTTAAACTTCACTACAAGTACCCAGAAATATTTCTAATTTCTCTTCCCTTCAACCTTTTGTTCGTTTAAAACAACTTAATCTTCAGTCGGCTTCATCTTTTCACATACCATCTCTTTCTATTAATAAATGTTTTTTCAATGGACCAAGAGTTGTACTTTCACCTTTAAAATCTGTTATCCAAAATGTTTCTTCTATTCGTAAACGGTCCTTATGCAGACGACACAGAGTGTATCCAATTATCCAAAAGTGCTTTGCTAAGAGGTGCATATGTTGTAGTAACATTTCTTGTAATTCCACTATAAAATCTACAGTTAATGGTAGAACATTTAATGTCAAGATAAACTCAGACGTTGATTGTACTACTACTAACGTTATTTATGTTTTAACTTGAAACGCGCCTAGTTGCGGTATACAGTACGTAGGACAAACAGGACGTGCTTTGAAAACTCGATTTCGTGAGCATGCATATCAGTGTCGAAATCGTAAACTAAACAATTTTTTATACCAACACTTTCGGAAATCTGGCCATTCTTTTAAAGATGTTTTAGTACAAATTGTTGAGCATATAACATACGATAAGGAGGCGACTAGTAGCTTTAAATCGAAAGCTAGATTTATATCTGAATTAAATTGGATCAAAAAATTGCAAACACCTTTTCCTTTAGGACTGAATGATAATATTTACCAGACTGGAAATATTTCAAAAGAACCAGATATAGATATTTTTTCAATTTTTTCTATTAGAAAACGCAAATCTCGATCGCATGGCATTCGCAAGAATGGTAATGTTAAACGAAAATCTCGTTTGAAATTGACTCTTCTTGATCTACATACTTTATGCCTAATTTCGGGTAAACATGCCATGCTTTCTAGACTTTCCTCCTTATCTATATGTTCATTAAAAGAAATTGACGAGCAAGCCGATAAAATTATTTTTCGATCAGATCCTCTCATAGGAACTGCTAGTTTGATACAAAGCTTTACTCTACATGTTCTCAGACCGCACATCGACAAATTATCTGAACACCAAAGATTCTTCTTGAAAATTCCTTTTATTAATAAAGGTATTGATTTTATTGACCTACAAAGTATTTTTAGAGACAAAAATGTAATTGACACTATTCCTAAATACTTTAAAAATACAGAACCACCTATCATCTGCTACAAATATAACAAACCCATCAGAAATACAATTTTCAACTACAATAAAATTGTGGCCGACCTTAATATTAATGATAATATTCCTGATAATTGAGATTGCGCCACCTCAAAATTTTGCTATTCTCCGGCTGGTCATGTGATTACTGGTAATTTTGAGATAATTAAAGATAAACGTCTACGATCTCTTTTGAATAAAGGTCCCAAATATAGAATACCATCCTTGATAGATTTTAACTCTTGTCGAGTTCAGATTGCGGAGGCTTTACAAAATTTTAGTATTAAATGGTGTCGAAGAGAACATGTTGAGTCTACTGCCCTTTCTTGTTGGAAAAAACTAATTTTTGATATAATTGATAAACGCATTTCCTTTTACAGCTCTAATAAACACCTTCTTCCACCTAAACCTAGAACTTCATTTAGACATCTTAAAAAGGGTTTGCAGGATTTCCATTCAAAATACGTTTTTGTTCCTGCTGATAAGGCATCAAATAATGTGATTATTATTTGACGATTACATTATATCGATGTCTTGAAGCAGGAAATTACTAATACCAAGTCATACATTTCAGTTACCACTGACGAAAAGACCATCATTTCAGACCATGTCAAAAAGTGTGAACAATTTGGAACCGATATTAAAATTACACAACATAAACTTCCTACTATGTATTGGTTACCAAAACTACATAAAAAACCATATAAAGCGCGTTTCATTGCAAATTCTAGTTCATGTACAACTACTAAATTGTCTACTTCTTGCTTAACGAAGGTAAAGGAACATTTAAAATTTTACTGTGATAAGACTTATGAAAATTCTGGAATAAATCTCTTCTGGTCTATTAAGAACTCTTCAGAAGTCTTAAACAAACTTAAGAACAAAAGGTATCTTGCATCCACTGTAAGCACGTACGACTTTTCTACTCTGTACACAACTCTTCCTCATGTTTTATTTGCCCGAGAAAAAACATCATTCTTGGCATGTAATGCTGAAAAAGCTTTCTTTACTGACGAGCAAACCAATTGGACTTGCTCAGAAGTTTGCGAAGCACTAACCTTTCTTTTGGACAACATATTTGTACGTTATGGGAATGCTATATACCGTCAGGTAATTGGTATTCCCATGGGTACGAATTGTGCACCACTTGTCGCAGATTTGTTTTTGTACTGCTATGAGAGAGATTTCATGTTGAGTTTGAATCCTCAATCACAAGAAGATGTTATAAAAGCCTTCAATGATACTTGTCGATATTTGGATGATATTTTTAACTTAGATAACCCTTTCTTTAATGCTCTGATTCCTACAATTTATCCTAAAGAACTCAAATTGAATAAAGCTAACCCGTCCGACAATTATGCAGCGTTTCTTGACCTAGACCTTAAAATTAATAATGGAATGATTTCTTCTAAAATATATGACAAAAGAGATGATTTTGATTTTAATATTGTAAATTTTCCTCATCTTGACGGGGATGTTCCCCGTGCTCCATCTTACGGGGTTTATATATCTCAACTTATTCGTTTTGCTAGAGCTTGTTCATCTATTGACGATTTTAACAGTCGAAATCTCATTTTAACTGAAAAACTGCTTAAACAAGGATATAGATACCATAAACTAAGAAAAACTTTCTCTAAATTTTACTATCGAAATCTCTCGCTTATTGGCAAGTACAAATGTAATCTCAAGGTACTTTTGCGACACGGTATTTCACATCCTGAATTTTATGGTGATGTGATTTACAAACTTCGTAGAATTATTGGACATACCCATTTTCTCACTTTGTTCATCAAATATATAAAACAATTCATTAAAAAGGGATATGATCCTGAATTATTACAACATACTGCATGTTTGGTTGTGAACCCTTTTACAGTTGGCAATCACGCTGGCCTCTTTGCATGTACGCCGACAAGAAAGGTTTAGTACTCTATGAAGGCGACCTCTTAAATCCAGAAATGGAAGGAGAACGTCGGATATCTGTACTATTTCATTTTTGTCGTACCCTTTATTACTTTTCTACAGTTACTCTGTTTGCAGCTCAATCATTGAGTACACTAGCGATAGGTGGATACAGTATGTTCAATTAAATGTTTTTTTGTTATACATGCACTTTACCACTGTATTTGCTGTCGCGGTTGTTGTAGATTAGTCGGAGAGGGGATACGTTTATTTACACTGTTTGTCTTTTAGGATGGGGATGGAATAAGGGTGAGGTTGGGCGCCCATAAACCGGTTTAAACCCCCGGTGACTTTTGTCACTGACCGTTCCAAGGCGGTACTTCCATCTTCCTCCTATTGAATGTTTGTTTTGTCTTTGTGCGTCTCTTGTTGTTTTTTTTCTACCCATGTACATTTGCTGTTTCCTTGTGTTGCTGTTCGGGCGAGTGTTTGTTCTGTATGTGGTATTTCCTGCATGACTCATTTTTGTACTTTCATACCGACTGCATGCTTTATCACTGATATGCGATTTGTTACGATATTATAACACGTGTTCATAGTGTCTGCGTTCATTCCAAACAAGATACTTGCGAAATGAACTCAGACACAGTTTCAAACATTTTATAACATCGAAGATTAATCTCTATCAGACATTCGAAAAGGGCCAATATGATATTCTCTACCTTTTATACACCATTATGCTATGCTAAAAGTATCAGTATATATTGCATCTTTAGACGTTTTTGTTTCTAAAAGTATGCGTACTGGTCTAAGGGGAAATACAGGCATAAATAACCGAAATATATGACACCAGGTCGGTATGAAGTTTAACCTTAAAATGTTGTTTGTGTTTTAAGATGCGAAACGGACTGCTTCAGGCTAAGATACAGACGGAACCTTTCATTTTTATTATTTTTTGTGAAGCCTAGACTTCTTTTATTTAGTATAGTATACTGTTTACACATATACAGATATATAAAATCACAATCTTATACTATGAGAATATATCACCAATAAGTATTTGTATCAATAACCATAATAACAGTCGTCTTAATCACTATTACAATCTAGTATTAACTACAGCATTAGTTTAATATATGAATTAATTTCCGGACTAATAAATAATTTGGGTTTTGCTATAATTATCACAATTATTGTAAGTATAATGAATTGATATAACAGTAATCATTCGTTGTTCATTACAATTAAACCCCTGACATACAAGGATTACTCTATAAATTTGTATTTCGGGAACTGTAACATTTCTATTTCGTAAACAAGAGCCTTTCTAACCATCCAAATTTCACTAAGGACATACGATGTTTATATACTCGTACCAACTATAGTTAGTAAAATACCTACAGATATTTTGTATTTGTCATCTTATTTTCCACTTGTAACTATTGTTCCTATTGGGAATATGTTATTAATTGTGCTATATTTATATTGTTTGTGGCTGTTATCATATATCTTTTTAAAAACCTGATATATTTCTGACCATGATAAAGTAGCGTCGAAACCAATATATGAGATGAGTATAACATTTCTCGGAGGGTTTTTGTTGATCCATTGTTATTATTTTTTATAAAGGCTCTGTTGCGTTTAAAAAATCATTTATCAGGTTCTTTTGTATAATTATTTTCCTACAATCGAATCTTTTTTTTCATTCGTTGATAATGTAATAGATGAAAATCAATTTTGAATTCACACAGCTTTTAAAACATAAGGATGTTACTATTATTTCTAAAGTGTGTTTCCTTGTTAATTTCTTGTCTAACTTCGTTAAATGTTATAAAAGGTGTTGTCTTAATTTTCCGTCTTTGTCGAGGTTTCTAGCAGAGTCAGGAAGGTTGTTTATAGAGGTACTATTGGTGCTGAACAATTAGTTGGTAATTTTTTGTTGTATTACTTTCCAGTTTGCATCATCATCTGATATAAATGCTATTATCCATTATCCATTTTGTAGTAATAAATTCTGAAAGGAGGTGATCCCCCGAGAGCAAATATTGCATTACAGAAATAGAAAATTGCAGACTCGGTTTTATTGAGTCTGTTCATGAACAGTAATTGAAAGTGCAACACTGCTTACGCCCCCTAGCACCGGCTTATGTTTTAACTTGAAACGCGCCTAGTTGCGGTATACAGTACGTAGGACAAACAGGACGTGCTTTGAAAACTCGATTTCGTGAGCATGCTTATCAGTGTCGAAATCGTAAACTAAACAATTTTTTATACCAACACTTTCGGAAATCTGGCCATTCTTTTAAAGATGTTTTAGTACAAATTGTTGAGCATATAACATATGATAAGGAGGCGACTAAAAGCTTTAAATCGAAAGCTAGATTTATATCTGAATTAAATTGGATCAAAAAATTGCAAACACCTTTTCCTTTAGGACTGAATGATAATATTTACCAGACTGGAAATATTTCAAAAGAACCAGATATAGATATTTTTTCAATTTTTTCTATTAGAAAACGCAAATCTCGATCGCATGGCATTCGCAAAAATGGTAATATTAAACGAAAATCTCGTTTGAAAATGACACTTCTTGATCTACATACTTTACGCCTAACTTCGGGTAAACATGCCATGCTTTCTAGACTTTCCTCCTTATCTATATGTTCATTAAAAGAAATTGACGAGCAAGCCGATAAAATTATTTTTCGATCAGATCCTCTCATAGGAACGGCTAGTTTGATACAAAGCTTTACTCTACATGTTCTCAGACCGCGAATCGACAAATTATCTGAACACCAAATATTCTTCTTGAAAATTCCTTTTATTAATAAAGGTATTGATTTTATTGACAAAAATGTAATTGACACTATTCCTAAATACTTTAAAAATACAGAACCACCTATCATCTGCTACAAATATAACAAACCCATTAGAAATACAATTTTCAACTATAATAAAATTGTGGCAGACCTTAATATTAATGATAATATTCCTGATAATTGAGATTGCGCCACCTCAAAATTTTGCTATTCTCCGGCTGGTCATGTGATTACTGGTAATTTTGAGATAATTAAAGATAAACGTCTACGATCTCTTTTGAATAAAGGTCCCAAATATAGAATACCATCCTTGATAGATTTTAACTCTTGTCGAGTTCAGATTGCGGAGGCTTTACAAAATTTTAGTATTAAATGGTGTCGAAGAGAACATGTTGAGTCTAATGCCCTTTCTTGTTGGAAAAAACTAATTTTTGATATAATTGATAAACGCATTTCCTTTTACAGCTCTAATAAACACCTTCTTCCACCTAAACGTAGAACTTCATTTAGACATCTTAAAAAGGGTTTACAGGATTTCCATTCAAAATACATTTTTGTTCCTGCTGATAAGGCATCAAATAATGTGATTATTATTTGACGATTACATTATATCGATGTCTTGAAGCAGGAAATTATTAATACCAAGTCATACATTTCAGTTACCACTGACGAAAAGACCATCATTTCAGACCATGTCAAAAAGTGTGAACAATTTGGAACCGATATTAAAATTACACAACATAAACTTCCTACTATGTATTGGTTACCAAAACTACATAAAAAACCATATAAAGCGCGTTTCATTGCAAATTCTAGTTCATGTACAACTACTAAATTGTCTATACTTTTGACTTCTTGTTTAACGAAGGTAAAGGAACATGTAAAATTTTACTGTGATAAGACTTATGAAAATTCTGGAATAAATCTCTTCTGGTCTATTAAGAACTCTTCAGAAGTCTTAAACAAACTTAAGAACAAAAGGTATCTTGCATCCACTGTAAGCACGTACGATTTTTCTACTCTGTACACAACTCTTCCTCATATTTTAATTAAGGATAAGCTTACTAACTTGATCCAGAAAGTATTTGCCCGAGAAAAAACATCATTCTTGGCATGTAATGCTGAAAAAGCTTTCTTTACTGACGAGCAAATGAAATATTACACCAATTGGACTTGCTCAGAAGTTTGCGAAGCACTGACCTTTCTTTTGGATAACATATTTGTACGTTATGGGAATGCCATATACCGTCAGGTAATTGGTATTCCCATGGGTACGAATTGTGCACCACTTGTCGCAGATTTGTTTTTGTACTGCTATGAGAGAGATTTCATGTTGAGTTTGAATCCTCAATCACAAGAAGATGTTATAAAAGCCTTCAATGAAACTTGTCGATATTTGGATGATATTTTTAACTTAGATAACCCTTTCTTTGATGCTCTGATTCCTACTATTTATCCTAAAAGACTCAAATTGAATAAAGCTAACCCGTCCGACAATTATGCAGCCTTTCTTGACCTAGACCTTAAAATTAATAATGGAATGATTTCTTCTAAAATATATGACAAAAGAGATGATTTTGATTTTAATATTGTAAATTTTCCTCATCTTGACGGGGATGTTCCCCGTGCTCCATCTTACGGGGTTTATATATCTCAACTTATTCGTTTTGCTAGAGCTTGTTCATCTATTGACGATTTTAACAGTCGAAATCTCATTTTAACTGAAAAACTGCTTAAACAAGGATATAGATACCATAAACTAAGAAAACCTTTCTCTAAATTTTACTATCGAAATCTCTCGCTTATTGGCAAGTACAAATGTAATCTCAATGTACTTTTGCGACACGGTATTTCACATCCTGAATTTTATGGTGATGTGATTTACAAACTTCGTAAAATTATTGGACATACCCATTTTCTCACTTTGTTCATCAAATATATAAAACAATTTATTAAAAAGGGATATGATCCTGTATTACTACAACATACTACATGTTTGGTTGTGAACCCTTTTACAGTTGGCAATCACGCTGGCCTCTTTGCATGTACGCCGACAAGAAAGGTTTAGTACTCTATGAAGGCGACCTCTTAAATCCAGAAATGGAAGGAGAACGTCGGATATCTGTACTATTTCATTTTTGTCGTACCCTTTATTACTTTTCTACAGTTACTCTGTTTGCAGCTCAATCATTGAGTACACTAGCGATAGGTGGATACAGTATGTTCAATTAAATGTTTTTTTGTTATACATGCACTTTACCACTGTATTTGCTGTCGCGGTTGTTGTAGATTAGTCGGAGAGGGGATACGTTTATTTACACTGTTTGTCTTGTGGGATGGGGATGGAATAAGGGTGAGGTTGGGCGCCCATAAACCGGTTTAAACCCCCGGTGACTTTTGTCACTGACCGTTCCAAGGCGGTACTTCCATCTTCCTCCTATTGTATGTTTGTTTTGTCTTTGTGCGTCTCTTGTTGTTTTTTCTACCTATGTACATTTGCTGTTTCCCTGTGTTGCTGTTCGGGCGAGTGTTTGTTCTGTATGTGGTGTTTCCTGCATGACTCATTTTTGTACTTTTAAGCGGTATTCAATTTTCAGAACAAGAAGTACTGAAATTCATGATCTCGAAGGATCAGAAGATATAACAACACTGAGAATTATGCATTTTCTATGCCAATCATTTCAAGTCACTTGTAATTTACTCTATATAAGTGTTGTTTGTGTTATCCTTTCATGTTTTCCGGTTCGTAAACGTCATATTTAATATTATCCACGTCCCTTAAATCGGCTTGTGTACTGTAAGGCTATAAAAAGATATGTAAATATTGGTATTAATAGTGGTGTTATTATATGTATACTCCAAACTTTAGTTATGCTTTTGTCTTTTAGGTAGGGGATAGGATAAGGGTGAGGATGGGCGCCAAAAAACCGGTTTTACCCCCAGTGACTTATGTTAAGGACCGTTCCAAGGTGGTACGTCCATCTTCCCCCTATTGTATGTTTGTTTTGTCCTTTTGCGTCTCTTGATGTTTTTATAGTTATGTACATTTGCTGTTTCCTTGTGTTGCTGTTCGGGCTGCTGTTTGTTCTGTATGTGTTGTTTCCTGCAAGACTCATTTTTGTACTTTTAATAATTTTGTTTCCCGAATGCGATTAATACATTTGTCCTTATCGTGCCCCAAATGTACCCCTAGCTTTTAATTGGGTGATCAGGCCATGCTATATATGTTATCCGTTCTGTCTTGAATATGTATGTTCCAATTTACATTCACTCCGTTTTGTATAGTGTAAGTGCACGGTATTTTTCGAATTCCGCTATTGTATCTTTGGCTGAAAAAAACTCAATGTCTAATTTTGTGAACAATGTGGTAGCATCAGCTAACTGTGAAATTGTAAGAGGTCGCTTTTCATTTAAAACTTTTACCGATCGCTTTTCATTTAAAACTTTTACCTCAATTCCTATAATGTGCTCAGAACTTCTTGTATTGAAAGCAAGGATTTCAGCAGCAAGAATATACATGAGAGAAGAAATCGAACACCCTGACTGATGTCTCCTGATGCCTCAATTGTTCATTTTGTTAAACAATTAGGATTATTGTTATTATTGCTGGACTATAATTGGATTATTGTTGGGTTATTGCGTTATTAGCATCTGGTCTGGTTACAAACTCTAAATACATATTATCAATAAATGTATTTCTGACCAAAGCCCTTGTTACAACATCTGCATTTGATCGGGTTATGTTAAATGCAGCTGTTTGTTTTCTATTGTACAATACTGGTATTAGAGTCAGGTCAATGTAACCACATATACGGCAATTGTTTTATCCTCAATCTGCTGAAAACCATATGACCTCCTGTAATATTCCTTATTACTTTTAATGATCTCAAGATACGTATAGAGTGTCAAACAGATTAAATCCAGATGAGACGCCGATATACTCGTGTACTTCACAACAGCAGTTGTTAAGTGCTGTGTGGCGACCGTAAAAAGTCGCCCCGCATTCCATTCTCTCTATTGTTATATTTTCTGTTCCTTTGGGATCACTAGTTTTGATGGTATATGTTTTGAAAAAATGAATACTGCTTTAGCGGGTGCTAGGGTGTGTGAGTAGTGTTGCATTTTTAATTACTACCCATGAAGTGAATCAATAAATCTGAGTCTGCACATTTCTATTTTGTCATTGCTACTTTTGTTTTCGAAGGATCACCCGCTTTCAGAATATTTATACACTGGCGTCTTATTCTAATCCCAGTTTAAAAATGCAAACACTTCGCGCTTCATAAAAACTGTTCGATTCAACTATCTAGTCAAATCTCTGCAATTCCTTGGCGTGTAAAATCATGCGTATGTATCAAGTTCAGCTATTAGATATATGATTTTTGTCAAACATTAAAAGGAATACATTACCCAAATGATTGCTAAACAGTTGTCAACCAAATAGAATCCTGACAAGGTCAAGTGTCATATTTATGAAAGAAAAAGTAGTAAAGTCAAGTAGGAAAAGCCACACACAAAACACCACCATCACCAAAACATCGACAGAAAATAATTTTAGACAATAGCTTCAAAGCTAGTGTTAACTCTTTCGCTGCTAAATACTGTCGTGTGTAAATATTACTGTCTGTAAACTATGCAGTCTGCAATAATTATCGTGTATTTTATTTTCTCCAATTTACTGTTATAACATCATTATAACAGTTACAAACAGTTTTGATCCTGATGAGACGCTGAGTTAGGCGGTGTCACATCTGGATGCAAACTCGTTGCTTTGACAATCACATGTGCGATATTGACAGCGTAAGAGTTAATTTGTATGATGCAAACCGACTCTAAATAAAGATTTATCTAATTTTATCTTATATTACTCAACATCCATATGTATCTAAATGAAAAGGTAGTAAGGTAAAGCAGGAACAGGCACATTAAGCCATAACAGTGTAATTTAATATATATTTCAAACTCATTTCTGCTTGCAGAAGAATGTCATAAAAACAGTAAACATAAATATTCTAATATTTAAACCCTGAACCTTATGATTAGCTATACAAGTAGATAATGACTTATGGCAAATGAACAACAGAATGTTTATTCATTTCAGAAAATATCAAATCTATATTATGGTATAAGCAAAAAGGACAGCTCCGAACCAGGCGGCTCCTATGGGAGACTTCTGATCTGGATTTACTCTGTTGGTTTCTTTGCTAAAAGGCGTGTCATAAGAGACAGGGTTAAAATAAGGCAACGATCCTTAGCGGTGGTGTCACATAGGTTGGTTGAAAAGTGATTACATTCGAATGCATACCTTATATTTATGGTTCTGCGCGTAGTTTCGAATTTTCATATACTAATTGAGTAGTTTTTCGTTTTCTCTGTCATATATTGGTATCTCATTTGGATCAAAACTGTTTACAAAGGTTATCACATACTTGACTTTGTCAACGAAAGGGTTGATTACCTTGGTTGGCATTTGTATTACTTCAACTTGCTTATTGCCAATTTTGCTGGTCAACTAAGTCAGTAAGTGTCGACAACTCCCTCTGAAGCCTTTCTCCCCACGCTCGTATTTCCTCTGCTTTTTCGTGTCTTTTCGCATTATGTATATATTTTGAGTTATCTACTAGGATAAGTATGTCTACTGGAAGGAGAATGACGCTTGCAACGAAACCAATACCTCCAAGGATCTTATGTTTTTCAGCAAATAACTTTAACGCACCCAGAGCTTTAACTCCAAATTCAGCTGGGGCAGCTGGAGAGAACAAACCTTTGCTGGTATTGCATTTATCAAGAAACTTTTGACAGAGAGTCATGTCTGCTTTCACAGCTGCAATGGCCGCATCATATTTAGACTTTATATGAAAATGACCCCGAAGTTAAACCTCCAGCCCCACTAAGCCCACCGAATATAACTGCAGCTTTAGCAATGGGGACAACCGCGATACCGCCAGTGAGTATGGTCGCCGTAATTCCTAAAGGGACACCAATAATGACACCAAGAATCGATGCAGATTTTCCCGCAAGAGTTGCTATCCTGCTGTCTTTATCAATTCTGTCAATGTCATCTGCAAACTCGTAAACTGTTTTTATTGTCTTGCGTCTTTGATCAAGCAGGATTGCTGCAAGATTGTTCAGATCAAGAGTGTCAGACATCGTTTATACCTGAAATGAACATATATTTACTCTTTACTTTAAAAGAAGTGCGCGCCTTTAAAACAAGTAGTCCCAGCTCAGGCGGATCCTATAGTCATTATATTATCAACATGTACTCTTTCAGCCTTTGTACAGATATAAAGCTCATTCCATAGCTTTTGTAGCATATGTTTTCCTCTTCATGGTGCCATTATAACAGCCGTTCTGACAGTAGGAGATCCTTCGAAAGCTATTGTAACAACATGAATAGAGAAAGTATGCATGTGTCATGCAGACTGCAAATAAATACACACAACACCATGACAAAACAACACCAAAAAATAATTATATATATATAAATACTTACTAAGAAATTAGGGGGCATATGAAAGTACCGCTTCGGAACGGTCAGTGATTTAAACCAGTTTAGGGGCGCCCAACCTCATACGTATTCCATCCCCACCCTCAAAGCCAGTGTAAATAAACATATCCCCTCTCCGGCTAATCTGCAACAATCGTGATGACAAATACAGTGGGAAATTATATAAAATATATTTAAGTGAGACTGATCCACATAATGATGTATATACATCTTTTAAATGTTTGAATATAGAAAAAATGCTTTTGTTACCTTGAAAGTTGCACACGGTCTTCCAATGATAAATTATTTTCTTTCACGTTAGTGTATCACTTGCTCGAAAGACTATTAATAACTCAACTGTGTACGATAGGCGTAACGCAAGATGTACAGGTGCCCATTTCCGAATGTTTTATTGGTTTAAACAACCTGTGTAAAGTGCCCTCAGATAAAGATATAGGCATACTATTAAGACATATATCAAATATTCCTGAGAATTTCTTTGATCAGGGTCTGCACTGTTTCTTTTATATTTACATCCAGTAAGTACCTAATAGAAACTACCTTAATAACGGAAGATAGATTCGCTCAAAACACTCATGTGGACATATCTATTTATATATACAGGTTATATGAATCATGCGAATGTAATCAACAATTACAGGAAAAGGAACCCCATTTCGATATGATACATGTTACATGATAAGCGCAGATTTGCACAGGTAGCGGTTTCAAAATGACCAAGTTATTTAAACACGCAGGCAATGTCATACTTGGCCCTGCTGACCTGAAATATTCTGTATAAGGCGATATTGTAAATGTCCGCCCAATTTACTTTTTATATAAAGCATGATTAACGTAAATAGCAAGTCAGTATAATATATATTCTTAATCGTCAAAACTGATTGCACTCAATAAATAATCAAGATATGTTTCTCGATGTAAAGTACGTATTATTATAATTTGCTATAGTTGTCTTTCTTTTTCTTTATTATTATTATTATTATTATTATTATTATTATTATTATTATACCACATTTATATAGCGCTCTTTTCATACAGGATATGTGCGTTCAAAAGCGCTTCACAAAGATACATTTTCTGTACAATAATGCGTAAATTACAGAACATTTAAAATAAAATATATTTGATACTTATAAATAGATAAGAATAATAATAAAATGTTCTATTATAGTGTGTCAACGCACGCAGATTATATAAAACAAAAACAACTTGAATGCAACATTCTATGCGCAGTGCCAGTACGTCCCATAATTCTGACCCAGACTCAACAGACTTGGGTACATTCGTTTAACATACAACACTGCACATAAAATATTCCCGGAAAATTGTGTAACAGAACAGATCAATTTGAAGTTCATGCATATAAACTAAGCAATGCAAATACACAACTGTTATATACGCGCACTATGCAACCCCTCCAGTCAAACACTATTCGACCCGCTATGGCAATGAGGGAGTACACAGCGTATCATATTTTAATAGAGTTGTAATTGGGTATATCTAAAGTTTATTTACAGAATAAAATGTCTTATTATGGGAACCCAAAAAGCCCAGCCAAAGTAGAGCTAAAGACGGTATCCGGTATACTGTTCGTGCAACATATCCCACCGGCTGCAATGGCAAAGGAATTACATCGGACAAATCGAGACTGATTGAGACACGCGATGCTGCATTAGCCGGTACAGGCTTAATCTGCCCGCTGCCCATATATTACACGACCCAGTTCACTGGTAAGCAAAAATACGGAAATGGGTCAGCTTAACAGGAATCCCTGTTAATTCCTTTTGTCCACGTTCACGCTGAATATACATGTGAATGGTGGGTCTTAAATACACAATAAACCCCTGTTAACCGGACGCTAGCAAGTAATAATTTATATCTCTGTGGACATGTGACTGATAAATGCAGGGTGAAAATCATGCAGAAAACTCGAGACGTTCACCCTACAATATGCCTTGATTACACATTCACAGATCACCTCGCCGATTCCACTACGGATTACATCTCACGGATGACCCCGGAAATGCCAATTTCCGAAGTGCGATACGGATGCATACAATGGCGTGACAACGGCCTTTGACGGTCACACATTCACGGATTTTACGCCGGAATAATTACGGATACGATACGACATCAAATCACTATGATAAATAAAGCTTTAATTTCGATCCTATGGAACAAATGCTCTATTTATGACTATGGTTTCAATAAGTGACTTTCATAGAGGCGTCAAAAGCCTAAATATGAGTGAATGTGTTGAATGAGTAAATATGAGTGAATGCTGTCATATGTACCGGTAATGATATTCATTTCATTGTGCGGAAAGGTTCAGTTACCAAGTGTAAAACAATTCATATAAGTCCAATCTGACATTTATAAGTCGATGTTCGACCAGGAACTACAATGTCGTTTTTATACGCCCGTTTGAAAAAACGGGACGTATTATGGAATGGCACTGTCTGTGTGTCTGTCCGTCTGTCCGTCTGTAAAATCTCTAACTCAAGTTCCGCTTGGTGGATCCTTCTCAACTTTTAACACAATGTTTATCTAGACATTATACAGTTGCCTGCCAAGTCCCGTTTTTTTTATCAAAGGTCAAGGTCACACAATTGGACTTAGAATTTAACCGGTCTGTCTGTCTGTAACATCTCTAACTCAAGTTCCGCTTGGTGGATCCTTCCCAAATTTTATCATAATGTATATCTAGACATGCTACAGTAGCCTGCCAAGTCCCGGCTCGTTTATCCAAGGTCAAGGTCACTTAATTGGACTTAGAATTTGCGTTTAGCATTTGCGTTAAGCAAAAATTTTTACCTCAATTTATGTGGAACAAGTCCACTTATCTACATATCACTTTGAGATAAAGCTTTGAAACTTGGAACACTTGTTCACCGTCACAACCTTCACCTGTTGGCAAGAGTAAATAACTCTGTCAAGCATTTTGACTGAATTATGCACCTTTTTAACCTAGAATTTTTGGTTAAGGCTTTGTTAAAGTCCATTTATTTACATAACCCTTTGAGATAAAGCTTTTAACTTGGAACACTTGTTCACCATCACAATCTTCACATGTAGGCAAGAGAAAATAACTCTGTCAAGCATTTTGACCGAATTATGCCCCTTTTTAACTTAGAATTTTTTGGTTGAGGCTTTGTTAAAGTCCATTTATTTACATAACCCTTTGAAATAAAGTTTTTAAACTTGGAACACTTGTTTACCTTAACTTGCACCTGTAGGCAAGAGTACATAACTCTGTCAAGCATTTTGACCGAATTATGCCCCTTTTTAACTTAGAATTTTTTGTTAAGGTTTTGGTTGAAGTCCACTTATTTACATAACCCTTTGAGATAAAGCTTTTAAACTTGGAGCACTTGTTCACCATCACAAGCTTCACCTGTAGGCAAGAGTACATAACTCTGTCAAGCATTTTGACCGAATTATGCCCCTTTTTAACTTAGATTTTTTTGTTAAGGTTTTGGTTAATGTCCACTTATTTACATAACCCTTCGAGATAAAGCTTTTAAACTTGGAGCACTTGTTCACCATCACAAGCTTCACCTGTAGGCAAGAGTACATAACTCTGTCTAACATTTTTACATGATTATGACGCTTTTTAGCTTGGAATTTTTGGTAAAGGTTTTGGTTAAAGTCCACTTATTTACATAACCCTTTCAGATTTTAAACTTGAAACATTTGTTCACCATCAGAAGCTTCATCAGTAGGCAAGAGTAAATACAATGCAACTCTGTCAAGCATTTAAACACAATTATGGCACTTTTCAATTTAGAATTTTTGGTTAAGGTTTTTTGTTAAAGTATGCCTATTTACAACCTTGAAACTTGGTCGCAAAATTGGGCTTAGAATTTGAGTTCAGCAAATACGTTAACCCCAGTTTATGTTGAACAAGACCCCGACGGGCGTATATTGTGTCCACTGGCACTCTTGTTATTTATTTCTTTACTTCATGAATATTTAGAGCATTTGTTCCATAGGATCGAAATTAAAGCTTTATTTATCATAGTGATTTGAAAACTACTAAAAAACAAAAATGTTTCTTTTCTCTCTATAATGCTCCTTTAAGGTATGTTTATTCAAAGAGGTTGGATCTAAATAATGGCTTCATTCTCAGAGTTGTTATATTATTTTCTGGTCCTTTGGGATCATAAGTTTTCATGTTATTATTTTTGAAAATTGAATACTGCTTAAGCGGGTGCTAGGGGGCGTGAGTAGTGTTGCACTCTTAATTACTACTCATGAACAGACTCAATAAAACCGAGTCTGCAATTTCTCATTCTGCATTTCTACTTTTGCTTTCAAAGGATCACCCATTTTCAGAATATTTGATATTGGCGAGCGAATTTACCTTAGCAAATAGTTCGGATGAGATTCGAGTTAACACATGGTTGTAAACCGTTATCCCACACTTCGAGACAGGTCCGTTATTTGCTAACAGTTTGGATTCTGACGAGTAACATGTCTCTCCTCAGAATCCATACTTTTTACATCTCGGTCAATAGTTACTTGAATAAATCGCTACAAAGTATGTTTCTATATATCTGTTTAGATATGCATAACTTTTAAGGCTCAGAGTATCGTCAGGATTCAAACTGTTCGATAATCAGTTCAACCAACTATTGAAAAAAATACATCCTTGTTTCTATTTAAAATATAAAGGTCAAACATTGATTTATAATGCAAATGAGTACTAACAAAAGAAGGAAAAACAAGACACTATGTCCCTGATATGACCTTTGGCCTTGTCCTTAATAAGTTTCCCCTAAAATATTTGCCTCTATGAGATGCACATGCATGCCAAGTTTGAAGTATGTATCTGCAATGGCTGCAAAATTACCACCAACGTTGGGGACAAACCAACCAAAAAAACAATAAACCAACAGACAGATCAAACACAATATGCATGGGCATACAAATAATTTACAAGGGAGAACACTCATGTACGAGTTTTTCCTTGACAAAACTATCCGCAGATATTTATCAACATTTGCTTGACCATTAAAAAGGAATGTCATAAACGGAGATAATACATGTATTACCTGGACCAGTATGACTTGTATACATGTTGCACATACGGAGGCATAATATTATGTTGCATTTAACCTTTTTTATATTTTGTGTTGTTTTGTACATATATATTAACCAGGATACAGTAAAACCCCTCTGAACCGTAATTCTAGTAGAGAAGATACTTTGAGCGTTTAACCTGTCCATTCACGTCTTTAGAAACAAATAAGGCAAATCCAAATTAGGCAGATCTTGATCTTTGTTATATATCTCAACACAGTATTTACACCAGGTGATATGGTTCTACACAACATTGACACTAAGATATCTAGAGAAATATAATATGTTTTCTAGGTTATCTGGCTCTACATAACATTGGCATTACATGATGTGGCTATACACAATATTGGCATTACGTTATGTGGCTCTACACAATATTGGCATTACGTTATGTGGCTCTACACATTATGGGTATTACGTTATGTGGCTCTACACATTATGGGTATTACGTTATGTGGCTCTACACAATATTGGCATTACGTTATGTGGCTCTACACAATATTGGCATTACGTTATGTGGCTCTACACAATATTGGCATTACGTTATGTGGCTCTACACATTATGGGTATTACGTTATGTGGCTCTACACATTATGGGTATTACGTTATGTGGCTCTACACATTATGGGTATAACGTTATGTGGATCTACAAAATATTGGCATTACGTTATGTGGTTCTACACAATATTCACACTTGGTTATCCCGTTCTAATAAACATTGGCACTGCGTTATCAGGCTCTTAATGATATTCGTACTAGGTTATCTGGTTGGATACTACATGTTTATTTAAACTAAGTTATCTAATTTAACGAAATATTTTCACTAGATAATCTAACTTCACAACAGCTTACCAAATTAGCATGCGTCACACAATATTCACGCATGGTTACCTTGCTCCACACAATAGTAACACTAAGTTATATGATTCTACACAATATTACACATGATTATCTGTTTCTACACAATATATACACTATGTTATCTGGCTCTACACAATACTTATATACCAAAGTTATATGGTTCTACACAATATTTTCAAAACCGCTACCTGTGGGGGCGATATGACCGCATTAAAACCGACAGTGGGTGATGACCCTTATAAATAAATGAATTTTGAACCTGGAGATATACCACGAGGTGTATATCTATAAATGTTAATAAGTGCACTTTCTATGTATTTTCGTTTGTCTCAAATTGTACATGTACATGTATGTCTGAATTACTGTTCGTTTGTCTGTCAGTCCATCTTTTATATGTGGACAATTGTAAAAACAATGTGTAATTCACCAGAATTACATGTAAAATGGTAATCTGACAAAGTATTCACAATGTCAGAAAGAAACCCGTCACTTACTGCTTCACTATAGGCAGAAGTATTTAATAGATCGTCTGTCTATTTAGAACAAAAGAATAGTCACATAAATTTCAATCCGTGAGAACATCAGCCCGTCTATATTTCTGTGTTTGTTCTCTATAACGGTGACAAACTATGTTAATCAGATGGTATTAAGGGCAGGTGGCTGCTTAAAGCAAGGTGAAAGTAACTTTAAGCAACCACCTGCCTTTAACACACAATACTTGATGTAATTTAGTGGCCTTTATAGAGATGATATACTGTAGTTATAATACGTCAACGTGTGCGATAGAATTAAATCATTTGCTCATTAACTAGTGTTAACTTTCCAGCAAGAATTGAATAATATCTTATCGCTATCGTGTTCTGGCTTAGGCTATTACCAAACATGTTCAAATATGAGTATTCTTTCTTAGTATCCATTTGAATGATCTCTCATTGTATTTAAATGACATTTTTCCAAAAGGAAATGATAATAACCTAGTTAATGTCAAATGACTTCTAGGGTAGATTGGTGGACTTTAAATAAGCCCGACTGTAAACACATGCAATATCATGGATCGATCTCTAGGGTGAAATTACAGAGCTATTGCAATAAATAAATTTACCAGCAGTATTGTGTTAACTTTCTTTTGATTACCCATTTCTAGACCCATTTAGCCACATGTTTAATACTGTTGAAGGGACATAACTCAAACTAACATTTTCTACTAACCGGACATCGCGTGATTGGCAGCGGAAATCTCAAAACTACCAACAGTCGCCATATTTATTTTGCTTGATATGATAGATCTCTGGACAAATTTAACATTTATACAGATAAACTATATTCTCGATTGACAAATTGTAACGTTTTATATAGAGAGAGAATAATAGGTTAGTGCCGTGGATGGGACGCCTTTATCCGACGAGGGGGGAAAACGATGAGGCGAGGCTTGCCGAGCCTCAACTGTTTTCTGTCGGAGTCGGACCTAACCTATTATTACATTTATCCAGTCAATTTAGTTATATCCTTTTTCATAGACTCATAAAACATAACAATCTTGAAATCTCGATCAAAGGACCTCCCTTTTCATTTCCATTCTAGAAACGTAAATAATGAGCTATCGCAGAGCAAAATAGTTTCGATACTTACATTACAAGAGCAGAAAACGTGGTTGAATTTGAAAAATAAGATCATCTGAATCGAGAGGCGATATGTTAATTCAAACAGACATGATGATATTCTCCCGGAGGCTCTCTGGTCAAATTCGAGTTCCGTTGTCTCTGTTTCTATTTTTAGATAGGGCTAACGTCACTCATAAATCGATTGAACTGAACAGGCTATATTTAGGTATATGACAATAACCGCGCCTGTAATAGCTTATCAATCAAATTATCATGAGAGTGAAACGAAAACATTTACTATTTATCTGTAAAATTTTGCTCCCTGACTTGATTTTTATCAAAACGCGTTTCGCCAGCGGTGAATTAAATTTATAAAACTGATAGGTCAACGTCACTTTGTATGTGGCCTCAGTGGCGTAATCGGTAAGACGTCTCTAGAGAGATTAGATTTGGCTTTTGTAGAATCAGGCCCGGGTTCGAATCCAGCTATAGCCATTTATTTTATTTTTTTCTTCTTTCTTCTTAATTTAATAATTATATTGGTGAAGTTTCTGTTAGATCTATTCCGTCATATGTTTATGCATATTTACAGAAATTTAAAATAATTCCATGGTTATAGAATCATTCCGCCTATCTACTAACCTAATAAACCTTCTACTACCGGAAGTAACCTAATAAACCTAAGTTTATTTACACCCCCTTTGTTATGTCACTAGAGAAGCCTGGTGACTGGATAAAATAACACTTGCGAGGTTTCATACATTTTAGTAAATGTACATTTTCGTTTTTTAAACATATTTTTGTAATCGTTACTAAGTCGAGTATGTATCGCTATGCGAAACCCGTACTTGAATCATTATTGTACCAGGTGTATGTTTATCATTGTATTTGTGTATGGCTTGTCAGGCGTTGCAATATATATATATTTATTGTATATTTTATATATCATTTGTATTACAATAAATATATAAAATATTAATAATTAGATATATTATACAATAAATATATAAAATATACAATACATATATAAAATTATACAATATATATTTTATACGATAAATATATAAAGGTCTACAATAAATATTTTTTTGCAACACGTTAGATATATTTATTGTATATTGACAAATGGGGTGTGTTCACATTTACAACGAAGGTTCTGATTGGACGGTGAGTCATAGCATGCTTTACATCGACGATAGGTGTCGATTTGTTTCTCTTCCTATCACCGAAGTTAAGCAACGCCGTGTCCGGTTAGTACTTCGAAAGGTGACCGCCTGATTATACCGGGTGCTGTTGATTTTTTTGTTTTCTTCCAAAAACTGTTCATTTCATTTCTAATTTCTCGAACTTAATTCTTACATAAATATTCATGGATTAAAGGGTTTAGAGTTTAAAACCACTTTCAGACTATAAAACTGTTCAATGTGCTATTGAAAACGAGAGAAATATGCCTTATTAAGACGTGTTCGTTGTGACCGGGAGCAGAAAAATAGTTTTAGGACAGGTCAGTGCGCAAAGTGATACCGTTTAAGCCAACATATTATTTGATAAAGGGGCTCATCGCTCATTTATTACTGAGAGGCTAGCGCAGGATTTAAACATTCAGCAGACAGGGAGTGAGAGGAGAGCATTTGTTTGTCACATTTCGTCGGCACTTCAAAGCAGCTCCGGGTTCTTCGAACAGCAACTTTAAAAATACACACAGATATAGGAGAGAAAATTAACATTAACATTTTGATTGTTCCGAAAAAAGAGCCACTCCGATAGAGACTTTTTACACAAAAGTGAGTAAGTTGAGATATCTGAAGGGACTGAAACTAGCACACCCTGTTTCCAATGGCAGTGCATTCGAAGTGTCTCTTCTCATTGGAGCAGATTATTACTGGAAAATTGTGCAAAACAGGGTTGTGAGAGGCAACGGACCTACTGCGGTCAAGACGAAACTTGGCTACTTACTGTAAGGACCACTCACAGGTGTATCAAATCAAAGGCCTGAATGGCCATAATGGCGTTCAGGTTCGATTTGGATGATATGTGTAGGGGGGGGGGGAGGAATTGATGTACATACACGTTAATAACAATAACGTCTTGGAATTGATAACAGTATTAATAACAACACATTTTTGTGAAACACTATGCCCCTGATTGTGACAAATATAAATTTGACCCGTAATGGGACATTTAACTGTAATATAACCTTGATTTTAATAAGCCCCCCCCCCCCCCCCCCAAAAAAAAAAAAAAAAAAAAAAAATGTTCGCCTCTGTAAGTTGCATAGACATGCCAGGTTTGAAGTATGTATGTGCAATGGCTACAACGTTATTGCCAACATTAAAGTTTGAGCCAAGCCAACAAAGTCAGCCCCCCCCCCCCACCTTGATTGGGGGCATAAAAATATGACAGACTGAAACAAAAGGAGCCATCTCATGATCTGCTGTTTATATATTGACATGCTTCTAGTTTCTACTATGGCAAAAGAATATCTTAATTATATTCATGATGTCATTATTTCTTATATGAATATTCATGAAGTAAAGGGTCAATTAATGCTTTCATGTCCAAAGCTGATGCAAAAACTGAAGCACAACATCAAAATGATACAAAGGCTACCTATAATCCTACATTTTCTGTTCAACTAATTCTTACACATAACATTTATTTTTCCATGTTCAGCACTCGTTTATTTTGAATAAATGTAGTCTGCTTACAAATTTGAAGGTAGACTGTTTTTATTTTTAATTACTAAGTAGATCCATACATGTACATACAATTACGGTAGTTGTTTGGAACCTGATGAAACTCAAATTCAGAACTACAGTCAGAAGTAGAGTTGTAAGCTGGGAAAGACATTTCAACAAATTGCTACCTACTTTCGCTTTTACACGACACAAACGTCTTGAGCAGACTCGGCTGTTACACGATACATAGAAGAGACAGTTGTTATTGACACTGGAATATAATTTGATTGAATATGTGTTGAAAACCTTCTATGGATAATACTTACTTTGATAAGCCGATAGAACCCCGTGTTTTTTACGGTTTTACTTCTTGTAAGACTTAGACTTGTGTTGAGGTTGGGTGCCATAGTCAAAACACGCTGTTCGATGCGTGATAAATGTGTATATGGGATTTCTTTGACCTTGTCCTTTATGAAACTTCCTATTTCTAATTTTGAGTACGGGTCAAACGGAAATGACCGAATGCGATGCAAAAGGCAGTTTGATTGGCTGAAGATGTAGGTCTATATACTAATCAGTTACGAATGTGTATAAAAATGCAATCGGAAACCTCGGCTATATTCCTTCTGCTTTAGAATGCCAAGGTGTTGCGAAAACTGCGGCAAAAATATTCGTTCGCGTCTTCTTCTTCTTCTTCTTCTTCCGATTAAAGTACAGGGCCCACTCTGGAGCATCGACGTACTTGGAGTTTATTAAATTCAAGACTTTTAAAAAGTGTATCTTTGTGTAGATTAGTAGTAATTATCTCACACAGCGAAGTATTATTAAATACATGAAGAGTAAACAAATACATGAACATTTTACAACCAAACTAGTGCAGACTTGAAGAAAACTATTTTGTCTTGCGCATGTTCACTAGACAAGTGAACTCTTTGCCGTAAAGAGACCGACTAGTATATGGCGTTTGAACGTCATAAAAAGCAAGAAAATGTGATTTTGAATGTGCTTACAGCACCACCGCATAGATGTGATATTGTGAACTTTTGGAAATTGGAATCCATTGGAATTTCCTCATATGAGAATAATGTCCCTTCTTTTTGTTTGATTTAAGCATTCATATTCATGAATATACTAATGAACTGATTAACTACATGATAATCTAAATCGAAGACCATTGTGTTTCTTATATATTTCTTAACATACTGATAATGTTGGCTCCCAGTTGCCCAATGCCCTCTGATATAACGTGTTTACCTTCTCTATGCGTTGACGCCGTCCGGACGTACATGTGCAATGGAAACTCTAAACGTAATAAAATGCAGATGACCCAAAGAACACTTTTTACGTAATATCAGCTAGATAATTCTCAAGTAGGTGGTTTTATGTATAAGACCATATCTGTATGCATTTGGAGCATCACGAATGATTTCAGGTCTAGTTTTTACCATTTCCCTTAGGGGATATCTCATTAATATTCATGAACATGTTAATGAACTTATTAACAACGTGACATTCTAAAACAAAGACCAGTGTATTTAGTTTATGTTTGGTAACAAAGGGAAACTGTTAGCTAACAGCTCTCAAAGATATTGAGATACATGTATAATGTTATCTTCCATAAGTATGCCCTAACGCTGTTCGGACGTACGTCTGCTATGGATACTCAAAACCTCAATAAAATGCAAATAAGCCATAGAGACACGATTTTGTTTTATATAATACTCTCCTTGGTGTTTTACGTCTAAGAACACATTTGGGTGTATTTGGAGCATCACATGTGATTTCAGATCTAGTTTTCACCATCTCCCTGTCTTTTTTCCTTTATTATTTGGTACCAGTTTCAAACTCTTAGTGCCCAAACAGCATAGATATACCATATTATAGTCTTTACCCACCGTCATTATCCAGACCACTGGTTGCCATGGAAACGGTAGAAATACCCATAGCAGGAATGCGTTTTTTCATGGGCAAAATTTTGATTTCCATTCAGCAGACCCTACCAAACACCTTGGCACCAATGAACCCCGATATAACCACAACAATAAATATGGGAAAATAGTCAAACTAGGACAGCCACATACGAAAATACACCGCACCGAACACCATCAAACAAAAAACGGCACAGCCGTAAGAAGACAAAACATAACGGGACGCATATCAAGACGAAAAGCATTAAACATTAAGCATATTAAATAACAAAGCTGACCATAGGATGAAAGCAGGACTACTATCTTGGAACGGTCAGTAGCAAAAAATGGATACTGGGGGCTTAAACCTAATTTACAAATACCCAACATCGCGCTTATCCCACCTTCACCAAAGTCAAAATGAAAATAAAATTCCACATCCAGTCAACTACACAGCATGAGTAATGATGTCTGCCAAGACTAGATGATTTTAAAATAAACGGAAAAGGTAAACAAGCGACGTCATCATTTAAATGACGTCATAATTTAAAAGTAGAGCGGGTGTACCAAATTCCGAACAGTACCTAATTCCGAACAAATATTTCAAAGATTTATCATTTCTATGAAAATGCAATGGTGTGCATTATGACGTCATAGACATGTGTTTACACCCAAAACATAGTAAATGGAAGGTAAAATATAACCCGTGATAGTTTTTCACAGCTGTGTTAAAATAAAAGACGTATTACCGAACAACTGAATGTGTTGCCTAGCTGTTCGGTAATAGGTACACCCGCACTACGGGAAAAAATACATGAAACATTTCCACACCGATATTTTAAAATAAATCGGAATAAAATATAAACACAAATGGATACTAAATACGTATAGTGTTTAACCTACTTTTTAGGCCAATCGCAATGCTGGAAGATTTGAAATTCTCCAAGATTAATTTCATATAGTCAGACATTAAAAGCTGACTTAGCGACTAATTCGGCTGTCCCAAGCACATGCGGGAGTACACCCTGTGACGTAGAGTGTTTAGCTCGTCCCACCATACATGAATATGTTATGTGTAGGTACCAAGGCTAAGAAATATACGGTGAGGTGACATATGCAAAAAAAATTCAAGTTTGTTTTCCCGAAGAATTTTTTTTTATTATCTCGAGAAAACGAAAAAAGGTTCGCTTTCCTGAGATAATTTTTTTATTATCTCAAGAAAACGAAGTAGTTCGTTTTGATGAGATAATTATTTTTATTATCTCGAGAAAACGAAAACAGTTCGTTTTCCTGAGATAATTTTATTATTATCTCAAGAAAACGAAGTAGTTCGTTTTTACGAGATAATTTTTTTATTATCTCGAGAAAACGAAATAGTTCGTTATTTTTTTTATTATCTCGAGAAAACGAAACAAAGTTCGTTTTCCTGAGATATTTTTTTAAGTCGTGCGCACGACTTAATAAGCCGATCAGAACCCTCCATCAGAGTCAACAGTTTTCGCAAGCATTTGAAGCCTATGAGAAAATGGCCGAGACCAGGGATGAACTTATATGACGTCATAATTGCATATAACTTTACCGTGACGTATCAAACATCACTATGACGCGCGTTTTTTACTTTACATGTTCGCAGTGTGAAAATGTATAAAAACGCGTGTTATGTCTGCGATTTTAAAGCTATCTCCATAATTTATACATCAATATTAATATAATCTGAAAATGGATGATCCTTCGAAAGCAAAAGTAGAAATGCAAAAAGAGAAAATTGCAGACTCGGTTTTATTGAGTCTGTTCATGAGTAATAATTAAAAGTGCAACACTACTCACGCCCCCTAGCACTGGCTTAAGCAGTATTCAATTTTCAAAACTAATAACATCAAAACTTATGATCCCGAAGGACTAGAAAAGTTTAGCTCATTCCCCGTCCTTTGTATAATGCAATATAAATGTACATAAACACCAGACAACGATCACATATATTCTCACTTTGTCCCGATTCCTATTTTGCGCATGAACAATTCCGGAATTGCACTGACCAAAGTAAGAATTCCTGCTTTGTCCGTCATTATCGAAACTCTTGCGCGGGACAATTCTGTCCTGATTCCTACTTAGCGCAGAACATTTACATCATAGAACGCAGTAGTAATCATTCACACAGTAGTAGATTTAATACATGTACTTCAAAGATTTATTATAGCTGTACTAGTGAAACATTCTCGGCAATGTTTAGACTTTTGCCAACGCACAGACATAATGTACTCCGTGAACTATTGTTTCAGAAGTTCTAAATAAGGCTTATAGTTGGTTTATTATACAAAAGCAGTGAATCAGATATGAGACCAAAGCACATGTAGGCCTATACACTTTTCAATAGACGCAAATGTTAGTAGCGTTGATACGCTAACCATTTCCTCCATAAATATTTAAGAGAGTTTCTACCCTTCTGACTGCATGTATATAACTACCTAAAATAAAGTTTTAGTAGAAACTAAGATTGTTAGTCTAAAGCGAAAATCTAGAATAATCATACTTTTTATACGAACAAATTAGACCCTGACCAGGCAGGTCCTACAGGAGCTGATCTGGGTATTATCTGTTTGCAAATGTGATACAATGCGTATCTATGGAGGAAAGGGTTAAATTGTTTATGGATAGCGTCCATCCGTTTCCCATGTGCCGAATCCCGGCTTTCAACAGGTTTATGCACAACTGCGATTATTCGTATTAACCCATGCACTCCTATACATGGATATTCGTGAAAGGCTCCACCCTTACGAATATACCGATATAATAGATATTTATTTTGGAGCAAACTGATAGCATTTTTGAGGCAGTAGCCTCATATGATTTCTATATTTTAGTATATGTTCTAAACAAACATAGAAGACCCTGATTAGACAACCCCTTCAGGAGCTATCTGTTAAGTGTCTACTCAGCAAAGGCGTAGAAAGTTAAAATCTTGATTTAAGACATTTTCGAAGGAAACATAATAGACCCTGATCTGGTAGCTCCTATAGGAAATGTCTGATGCGTGTCTTCTTGGTTTGCAAAGGTGGTGATAAAATGCGTATATATCGAGGAAAGGGATAACTCTTATCACGCAGCAAAAATAATTCACTTCCACTTAAATACTAAACTTCTGATTCGCTTAATTTGGGAAAATTATGTTGCCAAAGTATCAAACAGCTTAGATCCTGATCAGACGCTTGATACGTGTTGCCTGATCTAGGTCCAAAGTGTTTCCAAATCTATCGAGCCTCGCTTAGCGGGAAACGAGAAACCCCATAGATGAACAATTGACTCTGACGGAGGAGGGTTCTGATTGGCTTATTAAGTCGTGCGCAGGAAAACGAACTTTTTTCGTTTTCTCGAGATAATAAAAAAAATATCTCGTAAAAACGAGCTACTTCGTTTTCTTGAGATAATAAAAATATTATCTCAGGAAAACGAACTTTTTTTCGTATTCTCGAGATAATAAGAAAATCATCTCGGCAAAAAAATCTTTCATATGTCACCTCAGTGCAACCGTAGAAATGAGATGTAACTCAAACATTTTATTGGTAGATCTACATGTACTGAGATTAGAAAAAAACCCATTAAAAACACCAAACTGAAGACCCTGTTTAGTTATTAGATAGGTGAATGCTAAATGCAGGGCAAATGTAATGTAGAATGCTCCTTCGGGGCGTTCTGAACTACCTTCGTCTGTATTAAGGACCCACCTGTCTATAGATATTTCATTGTTTTGCCGTTGAGTGGCTACTGCACAACGGTTGACTGTTAAACAATTATCTATGGTCGTTCCTGTCGTTTGTGTCATTAGATGTAACTGGTCCCTCGCCCCGGCCCTGACATTATACAATATAATATTATCAATTGTCGGTTGAACTATTGAAGACAGATGGTTGCTCTAGAAATTGTATTTCAAAGCATTTTATTGCATTGACTTTCTTTTAAGAGCACATCGCTTGAAACATCGATAATGACTCAATGAAATATCTTACCTAATTTGGGATTGAGCAACTTTTGGGTCTGCACATTTAACAGTTGTGTTAGACTGCTATCTTGAAATGCATCGTCCATAGTTAAAACCATGCCATGTCCCAAAGAAGGTCGACCGTCGGCTACCTTTATGACATATTTCTCAACGACTGACACATTTTTTCAACACACGGTTTATGCTGTTGCCCCTAGTAACGCAAGCGACCAATTCCAGCTTCACTTCACCCACTTTACATCCTGTCCATAAACTAGGCTAAACACTATAGCGTTCACAATTTAATGAATTTAAATGCCTTGCTCGCTCGCTCGCTAACGCTTGGTGCGCTTTGGCATTTAAAATCATTAAATCCACACTTAATAGACACTAATACATAACGGTTTTATTTGTAAAAGAATAAATTTGACATCGTAAACATCTACTCGATGACTATTCAGAGGCCAGAGTAACAGTGGAGAAGTCATTTGGGATACGACAAAACTGGCAAAATACAATATCATTTCATATATACGGCTTTTAACTCTACTGCAAACATAATAGGTTCAGATTAAACAATGAGGCCATAGACAAGCTGCTTGAAGAGAAGAACTGGCTCCTAAAGCTAAACCTTTCAACCAACACTGTCCATTCCATGATGGCATGCAGGCCAACGTTCTCGATGATGGCTTTGATGATACGCACTAAGAAAACTGGGTTCATTACCAAACCAGCAACAAACAGCACTTACATCAAACCTGGGCGCCTCAACCACGTGTTCATACCTTGGAAGCACCTTATCCAGAAACATCCACATTAATGACGAAATCAACTCCCGCATAGCTAAAGCTAACTCAGCCTTTGGCCGCCGGAACAAATCTGTATGGGCCTCCGAGGCATTACCACAGCGACAAAGCTCAGCGTTTAAAGCACAGTTGTACTGACAACCCTACGATATGCAAGTGAGACCTGGACGGTATACCAGAGACACACCAAGAAACTAAACCACTTCTACACAGTATGCTTCTGGAAAATGTTACGCGTCAGATGACAGGACAAGATCCCAGATACTGAGGTTCTAAGTCGTGCTAACATGTACAGCATCGACACCATGTTGCGGTCAGACCAACTCCGTTTGGCTGGTCATGTTCGAAGAATGGATGACACTCGCACTCCGACACATGACACTCGCACCCTGAAACACCTCTTTTACGGTGAGCTAGAAAATGGCTCACGCTCCAGAGGTGGTCAGAAAAAGCGGTAAAAAGACTCCCTTAACGTATCCACCAAGCTGTTCCACATCAAGCCTGACATATGGGATGATCTAGTTCTTGACCCGAAGTGCCTGGCACTCAACATGAAGATTGGAGCACAACAGAATAGGGCCAAGCGAAAGCAGAGAGAAGCTGCAGCAGCTGCTCAATCTGGACCGTCTTGTTCGAAATGAGGAAGGACATTCCATGCGGGGATTAGACTTATCACCCATCTTCGAACCCACAACACTCAATGCAGAAATAAGCAGAGATGAAACTATGGTCATCTTCGACAACGAAGGACGAACTATCTTTAAGATTCAGATTAAACGGCGCATATAAAGCCTTCAAATCAGGGTTTGTTTGTTCCTGTTAAACTTCAAATTTTTATTGAAATATAACATATAATTTTATTTTCCCACAATAACCATGTCAGGTTATTTAATCCTGCCCCATGCAGCCTTATTTTTCTTAACAAATCACAACGGCTTTAGCATTTTTGTAGAGGGCCACATTTGCAACAGCCCAGTCATTTTATGACAAGCGTTTTGAACTTTTTTCCGTAGCCGTTTAGGGATATTTATCCCTGTCCCTGTTGGCCACGATGTAATAAATCACCTAAGGATAATTCCTTATTGAATTCTGCTCAGTGGTTTCAGAGAGGTAGTTCAATGTTCCAAATGTGTTTGAACAATTTGGATAGAATCACCTGAGGACTTCATCTGCCAAGTTATATTTAAATCTGAAATTTTGCTTAAGATATTGAGATTTTTTTACATTTCATCTATAGCAGTAAAAGTAAAGTTTGCCTTGCCTGGTGGCCTTTTTCTTACATAATTCACAGTGTTTTGAACGGTTTTGGTAAACCATCACCTAAGGATATTTCCTATAAATTTATATTGCAAACTGATCAGGTATTTCAGGGGAGATTTGTTAAATTTCCATAAAAACAATACATTCATTAAGAAAAGTAACCCCGCCCCTGGCACCCATGTATTTGTAAAGAATCAAAATTATTTTCACATGTTCAGTAGATGCCATCTTGTGAATACTCTTTCAAATTACATTAAACTTGGCCAAGTGGATTCAGGGCAGACGATTTTGTACGTTGTCAATATAGTCAATGTACAACAGAGGCAACATTTTGATATTTATTAAAATCCTGATGGTCATCTAAGGATCATGCCTGCAAAATTCTGTTGAAATTGGTCCAAGACGAGAAAACTTGCAGCGATTTTCTTATCCATTGTCATGAAAAAATGACATAGGTCGAATAAGGACAATTTCAAATGATTTTATGTAAATTCTGAAGGAAGGTGATCCCCCTAAAGCAAAAATTGCAACACAAAAAAGAGACAATTGCAGACTCGGTTTTATCGAGTCTGTTCATGAGCAGTAATTGAAAGTGAATAGCACCGGCTTAAGCAGTATTCAATTTTCAGAACAAGAAGCACTGAAATTCATGATCTCGAAGGATGAGAAGGTATAACACTGAGAATGTAAGTTGGTGTTCTGATGATAGATAAATAATAATATTATATCAAAATGATTGGAACAGGTCCAGTAAAGGGTTATCTTGGGCTTACTCCTACGGTTATTATGTCAATTGCCGACAACGCAAGACTATGGATACAGTACTATCGCAATTGTTCACTTTACGTTTAGTTACATTCTACCATGCGGTTTCAGATGAGATGTCGTTTAAAGCGATTGCCGACGAACGGGTGGACAGACAGATGGATGGACGGACTGAACCCCTTGGAAACAAGGGGGAAATTGAGATGATAAAAAGGAAATAGAATAATTATTGTTTCCATTCAACTGTAAATTACAACATCAGTCTGACAACTGCAACACATTTCATGCCACAATTTACCATAAAAGTGCACAGAAAAAAGAAGTATGCAATGTAAACATTAAGTAATAGCCCTTACAGTAGAACCTGTCTTAAGCGACCATTAATCTATTAAATATATGAGTCTTAAAAAGCAAGCAGGTGCTTATTGCAGGGTAAAAGTAACGCAGAATGCTTCTATATGAGTTCTCTGCAATAGTTCTGACCTGCATTAAGCTACCATCTGCCTTACTGGTCCATAGTTGTTTAACAAGCTACACTATAAGGAAATTATGACGATATCTTGCCTACAGTAAAACCTGCCTTAACCGTCCATCAAAACACGGCCTAATTATGGGCATGTACGGCAGGTGGTAGCTTAATACAGGTCATAAATAATACAAAAAGCCCCTATAAGAAGTTTTGTATTACTTTCGCCATGCGTTAAGCAACCATCTGCTTTTTAATTCTCCTATGAACAATAAATTAATGGCCATTCAAATCAGGCTGTACTATTCAATTATAGGCCTGCATGTGTTTAAAACAAGAAAGGCAATCCGATAGATTCCACGAGAGTTTAGCATTAAACATCCGTCTGTTTTATATTTATTGTCCCGTGCCTCGGCTCTAGTATAGCTAGTTCTCTCTTCTAGCGTATTGGTTACTTTGTATGAGCCATGATTACTAAAAACAACGTACTAACTATAAAATACAACAAGAGCACAGCAAGCGGGTGCGAACGCTCGACTGTTATCATTTTGGTATGTTTGGATAGGCCTTGTCAAGATGAACATCCATACCAAAAATGAAGGTTGTAAATGAAACATTAAAGAAGTTATTGTCAATGTTAGGGTTTCGGACGATGACGACAACGACGACGCCGCGGACGCCGGAGTTGCGACAATAGTTCGTGATTTCTTAGAAACAGACGAGCTAAAAAGAAGTTCATTAACCTCATATAGATTTGTAATTGTAAACCATAAAATAGTGGGGAAAAAGACTTGCCTTGATTATACAATTACACATAAGGTAAATGCGTTTGGTACATTATTCAAGTTTGCACAGCATTCAGTATAAAGCTTGCTACATTCGGGTTTATTATTGGCTATAAGCATTAAAACCTATATTGCTACAAGCCAATGTAAGTTTTATAATCATTAATTTGTTGAGCATAGTGTTAACCTTTGAAGGACAACTATGACGACCTTTGCCAGTACTTTGGATCCCAATGAAACAGAGAGTCTCTCGTCATCTTATCTGGATCCAAACCATTTGACACATTGGTTATGTCTTTCAATTACTGTTCATGAACAGACTCAATAAAACCGAGTCTGCAATTTTCTCTTTTTGTGTTGCAATTTTTGCTCTCGAGGATCACCTCCCTTTAGAATTTATAATCTTCACAACAGCAGGTGTTAAGTGGTTGTGTGGCGGCCGTAAAACGTCGCCCCGTACTTCATTCTCAGTGTTGTTATACCTTCTGATCAATCGAGATCATGAATTTCAGTACTTCCTGTTCTGAAATGTAGCAGACAGCTAATTTGTCATTCTGACCTTTCGTGACATTGTATTTTTAGATTGACAGCTGTGTTTTATTTATAACTTGTTGAACTGGTGTGTCTGGTGTATATTTAGCAATATTGTGGATTTGGTCATGTGACGTTGATAGTCTGGTCGTTGATTGGATGTTTGTGGAGATCATTCGGATTGTTCCGTATTTTCGCGGCAGTTTTGGTTGTCACTGTGGTCACTCTGCAGTCTGGTTTCGACGAAGAAACATATACATTATATAGCCTTATTCAACGTTCACTGTTGTGGTATTGTGGTAGACCCTGAAGGGTGTGGTCTTTGGTTTGGCGTACACTTTGTAAGTTGGCAATGTATTTCAAATTACTTTATTTACGAATGTTCTAATGCCGTTGGTGTTTTAATGTCGTTTAATTTCGGTCTCGTGTCGGTTCGACCTTTCAGTACGCGTTCGGCATGACATTACACTTTAGACAGAAAACGGACGGAAATTAACCTTTTACAGTAATACTTTGCATGGTTTTATTTGGTGCATGGTTCTTCTATTACAGCTAACAATTGTTCAATTGCACGCCATAGGACAGAGAGAGAGAGAGAGAGAGGGGAGTTTGGGTCTGGCAGAGGATACTGGGCAGGTCCACAACCTGGTAAGATATAGTATTCAATGCATTGGTGTATAATTGTTAACTGAGAATGTCAAGTCACATGAGTAAGACAATTCCATATTATGTATTTTATATCTGTAGTAATTCATTACCAATAATTCTGTCAATAGCACTGTTTGTAATTGTTTGACACCTTATAATAATGTAAGGTTGGTTAATATTTATATAAGTACCTTATAATAATGTAAGGTTGATTAATAGTCATATAACTATTTACTTATATGATAATGTGCTATGGTTTATGTTATTGACATGATTTAGTGGTAACTCTGGGTATGTTGTATTTCAGCTCAGAGTCAGAGATATATAGAGACAAGGAATAAAGGAAAGAAACTTAAGTTTGACTCCCTTGTCTTATGCTGCAGCCAAGTGCTCTACTATATAATACTATACAGAGATAACCCCAGGCTGTAACATTGGCGCCCAACGTAAAAGGTAGACGAGATATGTGGAAGGAGGTGTTTTGGCAGTGACCAGTTTATGGACTTCATGGATATTTTATTTTCGTGTTATCAACGTTGGAGTGTATAAATAATCTAATGTGATAATCCCACTCAGGAGTGCCTATAGACACCTTTTTATTCTTCATAATTTTCATATAGGTTATAGTGTAATTGCTGAGCATAATATTTATATAGTTTACAGTGTAATTGCTGTGCATAGAGACACTCCCTCCAATTGAGTGAAGAACAATAGTGTAATAGCTGTGGAAAATTCATTATTTTATTTTGGATATATATATATATGTTTGTGTGAAGTTATTATGTGAAATGTGAAAAGTTATGTGAAATGTGATACCAGGTTGTGGCTGATTCTGTCAACAGATGGTGAGTACATTATTTTCTTTGGTCTATTGATTAGTCTTTCAAGAGTAGTAATTGGAATATTATTTGTGTACAATTTGACACTGATATTTTTATTTGTTGTTTAATTGTATACAGATATAAAGATTTGTAAAAGTACTTTCTGTGTTTTTCAAAATTCTGAGATCTGTTTGCATTGAATGTGAAAACTACATTTGACCAAAGTACTTCATTTGTCACATTTTAACAGCAGATGACATAATTTCACTATTTCCTTATTGCTTTATTCACAAAGTAATTATTTGGTGAAGGCATAATATTTAATCCATTTGACTGACTACAGGTGATATATACAATATACAATTTGAATGACAGGTTGACATTTGCTATGAAATGACAATTTCAGGTTTTTCAGAATCTACTTTCCATTTTGGCATTTGTTTGTAAGACAGGAATTCCATTGATAAATTGTTTTGGTGGCTGTTCCATTTATTGGTTTTCTAGTTTTGACATCCCGCTGTTCCAGAGCACATGGTACATTTTCATTGGTTTGATTGTTCAGATATGTAAATTTATGTGACGTCAGTCAGATTCCTAATTTTCATTGGTCGTTTGGATAAGCTTGCCATAATTGAGTTTGAAGGTCAGCGCAGTAGGGAGAATTTGTAATCCACTTTACTGTTTTCAATCACAACTGAATTAGTTGTTTGAAATTGATTCTTTTGCATTCTGAAACAGTATTTGTAAAATTATTTGAATTTATTTATTTGGTATTAGGAAATAGCAGTTGGGAATTGAATTGATAATTAATATTATATTAAATAAATTAATAGTTGATATACAGACAATACTTAATTTGATATTAGCTTTCAAAAAAATATTTTTTTAGTGTGGATCCAGATCTTTGACAGATATGGTCTATTGATTTCATATGCTATAATGATTTGAATTAAGTACACTAAAATTCATTGAATATTCTGAATTGACTTTTAGGAATATTAGTAGATTGAACTTATTTCTATTTACACTTATATCATATTTAGTTTTGAACTTGATCATAATTGATCATAAAGGGTTTTGATCCTGATCACAAATGGTTTTGAACTAGATCTTTTGAAGTTGGAATATTGCTTGTATATTTATTTTCAGCATACCATTCAGTGTCATATCAGCAATTGAGTTGTTCAGTATTTCTATGGATACTTAATTAATTTACTTTGAATTATTTTGATAAGAAAGCAAAGGCAGACAATATTTCAGTAGGTGATACAGTCCTGGTTAAGAAACTTATTCATGAAGGGAAGCATAAGATCCAAGATAAGTTTGAAGAAAATACATATACAGTTGCGGATCAACCAATTCCAGATATTCCTGTTTTTAAACTGATAGATACAGAAGGCAAAGCGCGAACTTTACATCGCAACCATCTACGACTTTTGAATAAGGGGGAAATTCATAAGGAAACAGAGGATAAGAAAGATAGTACTAGGCCTATTCCTAGACCAAGGAAAAGGAATTTAGATAATATTGGTATAGAGGCTGCAAGTAAACAATTACTTGAGTCAAATCAGAAAGGTGACGTCACCGACAGTGAATCTGATAGTGAATATGTCATTGTGACACATTCTAGTAGGGACGCCTACAATTCAGATGATATAGTAGAGATGCCAGTTAGTGATGATCAAGTTATAGTTGATCATGTTGATTCAAGTGAAAGTCGTCCTACAGACAACATAACAGAATTAACTGAATCAACTGATGATATAGTATCAGAAGATAACTTGATTGTAGAGGATCCTCGGGAAATAGTTATTCCTAGACCTCCATCACTTGATACTGATAATGTACTTACCTCTGCAGATCTTGTTGAACATGAAGAGATAAGACCATCTCCGAAACCACCCCCAAGAAGATCAACAAGACCTCGAAAGCCACCGTCTTACTTAGACGATTACCATTGTTCTGCTATGCAGGCAATGACGGATACAAGAAGTGAGGCTCTTGATGTTTTATTGCTTTCAGGTGTGTTAAACAGGGTTGATGTAAATGTTGCTAATAAAATTTGGAAAGCAGTCATGGAATGATTTGATGTGTTGTTTTTAAACCATTGTTTTTAATAAGTTACCAATGATCTAGATAGCTGATTTAGGTCATAGTTGTGTCAATTTTAACTTATATTGATTTGTATTGTGAGGTCACAATTGTTTTGTCAGAGGTGGCAGAAATGAGCGATTATATTTTTGTGATAGTTGTTTTTTTCTGGACAAACAGCTATTTGATAGAGTTTAATGCAAGCAATTTGAGTTGATTGCATAGAATGTAGTTATGACTGTTTAAAACAGTTAATGACACTGGTGTAATATAGCATGGAGAATGATGGGACATCATTTTGTTGGCTAGGAGGAGAATGTAGCAGACAGCTAATTTGTCATTCTGACCTTTCGTGACATTGTATTTTTAGATTGACAGCTGTGTTTTATTTATAACTTGTTGAACTGGTGTGTCTGGTGTATATTTAGCAATATTGTGGATTTGGTCATGTGACGTTGATAGTCTGGTCGTTGATTGGATGTTTGTGGAGATCATTCGGATTGTTCCGTATTTTCGCGGCAGTTTTGGTTGTCACTGTGGTCACTCTGCAGTCTGGTTTCGACGAAGAAACATATACATTATATAGCCTTATTCAACGTTCACTGTTGTGGTATTGTGGTAGACCCTGAAGGGTGTGGTCTTTGGTTTGGCGTACACTTTGTAAGTTGGCAATGTATTTCAAATTACTTTATTTACGAATGTTCTAATGCCGTTGGTGTTTTAATGTCGTTTAATTTCGGTCTCGTGTCGGTTCGACCTTTCAGTACGCGTTCGGCATGACATTACACTTTAGACAGAAAACGGACGGAAATTAACCTTTTACAGTAATACTTTGCATGGTTTTATTTGGTGCATGGTTCTTCTATTACAGCTAACAATTGTTCAATTGCACGCCATAGGACAGAGAGAGAGAGAGAGGGGAGTTTGGGTCTGGCAGAGGATACTGGGCAGGTCCACAACCTGGTAAGATATAGTATTCAATGCATTGGTGTATAATTGTTAACTGAGAATGTCAAGTCACATGAGTAAGACAATTCCATATTATGTATTTTATATCTGTAGTAATTTATTACCAATAATTCTGTCAATAGCACTGTTTGTAATTGTTTGACACCTTATAATAATGTAAGGTTGGTTAATATTTATATAAGTACCTTATAATAATGTAAGGTTGATTAATAGTCATATAACTATTTACTTATATGATAATGTGCTATGGTTTATGTTATTGACATGATTTAGTGGTAACTCTGGGTATGTTGTATTTCAGCTCAGAGTCAGAGATATATAGAGACAAGGAATAAAGGAAAGAAACTTAAGTTTGACTCCCTTGTTTTATGCTGCAGCCAAGTGCTCTACTATATAATACTATACAGAGATAACCCCAGGCTGTAACAGAAAATTGAATACCGCTTAAGCCGGTGCTAGGGGGCGTGAGCAGTGTTGCACTTTCAATTACTGTTCATGAACAGACTCAATAAAACCGAGTCTGCAATTTTCTATTTTTGTGTTGCAATTTTTGCTCTCGAGGATCACCTCCCTTTAGAATTTTTAATGGAAACAGTAGTCTGCTTCTAAATCATTTTCTCATAAGCGAACATTTGTTAAGTTTGGCTAAAGTGTATATGTACTCATTGTTTGATTAACAAGCTACACTATTAGAAGACAATAAGGACGATATTTTGCCTACAATAAAAACCTTCGTTAAGCGTCTATGAAAACTAGGCCTACTAAAATAATACAAAAAGATCCTATAGAAGTTTTTTTGCATTTGCTTTTTAATTCTCCTATGATCAATGAATTAATAGCCGTTCAAGACAGGTTCTACTAATTAATTAGGGGCAGGTTGTATAAGTATAGGTAAACAATATGCGAATAGCTCCTATAGGAGCTTTTAGCAGTACTAAACCCCTCCATTAAGCATCCATGTGAGTTTGATACTCCATAAACAATAAATCAATGGCCGTTTAAGACAGGTTTACTGTTAATCCATTAACAAAGCTACATTGGAATCGTTTCTTTATTCGTATCAGTGTTAACATACTCTTCATTACTTCCTGTTTGTAACTCTACTATAAGAGCATAAAGTGCAATGCCATTTAAAAAAACTCAATTTTAAATCCCTGAATGTAAGGTCTGCACTGTCTGGCTTTCCGATTCATCTTAAAAATAAAAATGTTCAACCGATTCCATAGTTAAACGATAATAGGTTATTTAGAATTCAACGACTCAAACAGAGTTCCATATATAATGGGGTAAGGCATATATTCTTCATTACCCTACCGTGCCCATTGAAATTACTGCTACTTGATTAAAAACCTACTGCAATTGCTGTACGACCCCCACCCCTTGCATCATCAGAGACACTCGCATCACATACTCTACATCTTCAAATACACACTAAACACACAAATGCAAGCACTACACACGTCAAACCATTAGGACGTTTTCATCTTAAATACAAGCAGTTCCATTATCTTGAGTACAGATTGAAGAAGTAAGCACATAAAGAAACAAATATGAAATACATTTTACTCTATAGCGTTAAAGCAAAAAGAAGTTGGCCATGGTGTTTTGACCCGTTTGTAACTGATTCCTATTACTGTTCTCCGTTTCAAGTATGTGTTGAAATGGGGTTGCTGCAAATGAAAATAAATTGAATAGTTTAGATCTTAGGCACAAGACGGTAAAACATTATAATGAATTCGGAAATGTCTTCTGTGGGAAATTTATAACTAAAGGTATATGTACCAAGCTATTTCACTTTAAACTTCTGGACCATTTCATCACATTTTTTCAGTTCCACACACCGGTTGCCGACAGTTTGCAACTCAACTCAAAAGTGTGACACTGGAGTTTGATCTACATTTCTGAATCATTTTAACATACAATAACAGTTAGAAATTCGAATATATTCGATTTATACTGCGATGCAGTATAGATGTTGTAATACCCTTGTAGCTGTAATAATATATGTACGTATCAATATTTTTTGACTTGCTTTTATGTTTCATCTAAATTCAAGAGCCGCGAGATCTAATTTGAAGCTTGCAATTGACAATATAGGTCTTGAGTTATTTTCCTGTCAGATTGCCCCACCCTTCACTCTTTGTGCGAGACATACACTAAGGAGTCAAATATTGATTGACAATTATACAGTTTTCCTACATTATATAATGATTATGCGTCATTGTAATTTCTGAAGTAGTTTTGCATAACAATGCTTCTTTGGTTCTAGGAATGGTGTTTTATGAACCAAAACCTGCTACCAATATCGCATTGTTATTACATATGCAAACAGTTTGTTTCCAGATGAGACACCAAGTAAATCACCATGATTTTAACTGTTTCTTTCTTTCAGTGGTATTTTTGTTGAAAGAAAAAGGAAATATTAGTTAAAAAATGTCTAGTCAAAGGAGGCATTGTTCTCGATCTTGTCAATCAAATCTTCCATGTAATCTTCGGTAAAGTTCAGAATTTGTTGTAGAGCCAACAGTGCCAAAATACTGATGTTGTCGTTCAATCTTGGCTCCTTCTCGTAATTTTTCACCGGTTGTATGTTTATTCGAGGAAGCCCGAACATTTCCGAGGCACGTTCTACTGCATCTCCAACTTTTTCGTCTGAGAATACTGTCGAAATGTCCGAATCGACCCCAGTACTGAGCTTGTCAACTTTGGTGAGAAGCACAACTTGGGGGATACCTAAACAATAGTAGATAAGTTAAAATGAGACTTATTAACCAGTAAATAATCTCCCTAAGAAACTTTAATATCACCACTATAGCACTGTGTAAATGACTTATAATGTGAGCCTTTCTCATAGATTAAGCATAAAGTCACGTCAGAAATAATGCTAACATGAGAGTGTTTGCCAGAAGGACATGTATTAGCAAACGCTCTGCAAAACACACACATACATTTGTTTGTGAATATAAATATTCAATGTACTATTTTCAACCCGACATTAATTGCATAAGCATTTAGCAGTCATGGATGAAATGGTTACAAGCATGTGCATCAGAGAAGCAGTGGTTGATCTCGGTTTGCACCACAATAAGACAAGTTCCTTTGAGAGCAACTCATATCTCAGATCAATGACTTATGTTGTTTCCTCACAATGTGAGTAGAAGTATAAAAAATACCAGAAGAATACTTTGTATACATTAGTATATCAGTGTCCTTACAAATTATAAGTATGATTTGCATGTAGTAGTTCAAAATCAATACTGTAAACTATTTAAATGGGACGGCTCCATGACCAATCCGGAATCTATACCAATAAAATGACACATAGTAACTTAACCTAAACCGTTAAAGATGTTAGCAGTGCACGACGAATGTGGAACGCACATGCACAGGCATTTGAAAACAGTTTAAATTGAGATCAGCAGTCTCGCAGAGGGACCCTCTGATCGAGCTTGCACTACATTTTGTATTTGTCATTCAAAATCCTTTAGCAAATTTTAAACAATATAGAACAGAAGACATGCAGGAATATGGAACTGACACTCGAAAGTCCTGGGTAATACCAGAAGCACAATGGCGGAAAATCAGAATGTTGAGTTTAAGGCAGTAATAAAGTTCCTCCCAAACGAAGGATCAATGCCAAAGAAATTCACAGACGAATTGCCAGGGTATACAGTGATAGTATTCTTGCCTATTCTACAGTGGCAAAATGGTCATTTAACCCTTTACACCATAAAAAAGGCTTTACCATGCCTTTGCAATCAGTATAGTCCAACCAGATTCACCTGGCGTTGACCTTTATGCAAGAATAAATTAAAGTCAGATGACGCAGTATATATCAATACTCGCCAGTACATCGTACATATAAAATACACGGGATACACGATATAATCCATATGAGGCTCAATCTTGGCGATACATTTGTCAATGATGAATGGTACATTCTGTAGTTTATCTGCTATACCTGAATATACCATGTACACTCTAATAATTCACGGAGTCTACCGAAGATATAATTATACAGAACCCCAGTGTAGTGTGAAATTATGATTTGGACTATAGACCCAAATCAGGCAGCTCTGTAAGAGCCGTCTGATCAGGGTCTGCTATGTGTGCTAAAGATATAAATATGATTCTACACTTTCTACCATGACCAAACATTCCTGTGTCCATGTTCTATTATGACAAATTAATCTTATTATTTTTTAATTCTTAAAACGTCACTATTCTTTACACGCATATTCATTCGGGAAATAGTTAAGTATGGGCGAAACTCATTTGAAGATGTCCCATGGTCAACTGTCAATTGCATCCATCACAGGGGAAATAATCTCTACTATGGAGACCCTCATAATGAATGATCACCGAATTAAAGTGACTGACTTTATTACTGCTGATAATAAACATTAACACCTGCGATCAAATACACTGGGCATAGATCAACCGTGTAAACACCGATCAGATGTATTCTGAAGGGACCCCCTGATCAATGTCTGAATAGTTTGTTGCACCATTCAATGTCAAAGAGTGTCATCATGACATACCTCTTTTGTCGGACCTTCCATCATGAACAATGGATTGTTTAAAATTTAGTTTGGATCATTTAACCTAACATAATAAGGGCGTTCTGATGTTACTACTTTTCTAGGGAGGTTTATTGGAACTAGCAAGAAATGACGACAGACAACGGTATATGTGTGTCAAATGTTTTCCAGACTATTTTAACCCATTACTCTATAAATACGCCTTTCTACGCCTATGCAAACAGAGAAAATCCAGATCAGACGGTTCCTATAGGAGCCGTCTAATCAGGGTATCATTTGTTTGCTAATTTTATAATGTAGATATGATTGTATATTTTCTGCCTGGCTAAACTTGCCTACGCCTATGTGCTATTATAACAAATTAATCTGATTAATATTCATGACTTCATTAATTCGTATATGAATATCCATGGAGGAAAGTGTTAAGGACCCTCAAAAATATTAATACCTCTCTTGTTAATAAGGGCTCGAAAGTTCTTCAACTTCTGGAGGACCTTGGCTGACATAACATCCATTGTGCTTGCATCCACCACCAACGCTACACAGTGTATCTTGTCAGACGCTTTGGGAAACTTTACAAAACCCAGGGTATCCGGGTTTATAGGAGTAGCAGGGTTGAACTGCAATGAATCAATGACAATGAAATATAACTGAACAAAACAATGCAGTGCAGTCTAGTAAGATGCTTACATGACACGTTACCACTCTTCTTTGGATATGAGTCATAACCGCTGACATTATTTACTACGTTAATAACCAATATAATCACTTATTTGTTATATTTTTCAATAAATATGCAACTTTTTTCTTTACAGTTTCGAGTTTGTGCATATTATTTGACATAGCGTTTCTAAAGATTTTTTAGCTAGTTTTCGACATTCAAGGCAGATCACTCCACGTTGGTAGATTATCATTTTGAAAAATACTTAAAAGTAAAGCATGAAGGCACGGTGTTTTCAAATGATCAGAATGCTAAGCTCCGTACAAATTATGTGCGGAATATATAAATATAGTCGACAACTTTCAGGATGCAGTCTATTCTTGATTTATTTTGCTGGAAAAGTTGGTCCTAATGATGGTGATCCTCGAAATGTAAGCGATAGGATTCGGCGCAAGAACCAGGTAACTACTTTAGTTAACCTTTATAAGTATTTAAAACGAATTTTTGTTCAAAACGCCTAAGAGTTCTTATTATTTCCACTGAAACCTTCGCTGCTTTGAAGATATGTTAAATGATATACAAACCGTGTGGTTCGAAATGAGACACCGAGTAACTCGTTGTCTCGTCAGAACCCAACTTTATGGGCATTTGTATTACGAAATTAAAGAAAGGTCCACTCTGGTAACCGTAGCAGACTACAGTGTATCAACTAGGCGACAGTGCCTGACAGCAAAGAGTTTAATCAGTGTTTGTAAAGGACATCACAAGTTTTTTGCATGGATTGTAGTAACATGTTATGTTCATGCATTATAGCGCGTGAATGTATTACTGTGGTCATTCATAGTTTAATGCAGACTACTCAAGTATGAAAATTTAAGCAGGCATTATTTTACCGGCCATGCTAATTTTGCACATCCAATTTTCAGGATCTATAGTTACTTCTACTGTATATGATAACCTTTAAATAAAGTACCAGTGTCTTTCTCTTTGAATTACCCGCTATATTTTCTTCAAATAACACGAATGTACAGACAGACAAAAAAGACACACATAGTACAACATATGCGTCAAAAAGTGTCTGAAAATCAGAAGCGACAGCAAACCACTCAGCATCATACTATGATTTAAACATTTATACAGGGCTGGCATTAACTCAACATGTAAACACATGTACAGTTTTGGTACTTACTAAAAAGATGTTAAATAGCAATTACCATGCTATACTGAAGCAACATACTGATGCAAATCAGCTGTCGACCAAATTCGCAACTACGAAATTATTTTTCCATTTAATAGGTGAACTAGTCGGAGTTTCGGTGGACAAGCTATCAGTTGTTTGAATACATCGTTTCCCTACATCTTTTGTATTTAATCCCAAAGCTTTACCCTAGCATTTAAAGTACACATACATTGCAAATCTATATCTGTTAGCTTAGCGGATTTCGTCCTGTATGTGGTGTTTCCTGCATGAATCATATTTCTACCGTTCTATGTTAGAAGACTTGAATAGTCGTACTTTAGTTATAAATGGAAAAGGAGTAAAGTCAAGCAGGCAAAGCCACATGCAAGACGCAACCACCACCAAAACACCGATAGACAGCATGACACACACACACACACACAACCACACACCCAAACGCACACACACACACACGAAATGAACAAAGAAAACACCAAAAGACACACAAGAACCAGGGACAAACGTTCCACAACATTAACAAACCACAAGCACAAAGACGCAAGGCAAACAAAAGGAAGGGTGACAAAGAGAGTACCGCCTTGGCACGGTCAGCAGCAAAAACACCACAGGGGGTTTAAACCGGTTTACGGACGTCCTAACCTCACACTTCTCTCAAAGTCACCCTAGCTTTACAAATATTGTAAATAAAGGTATCCCCGCTGGACTTACCCACAACATAGACGACGGTGAACACAGGACAACATGTAAAACATAGCATAATAACTGTGACAATCCGTCAAATATGTACTCAATGACTTTGCTGAAGTCAGAGCACCTGCAGGTAAGCCGTTAAGGGCACGACAGGGAAAAAGTAATACATGAGTCTGGTAAGCTCCTCCTGTATCCAAGTTTAAGAGTATACCATCATAGAGTACTACCCTCGGCCTGTCATCGCGCAAGCAAAGAGGGAAGCGTAGCTACCGACTGTAAAAGGGTCGATAACCAAACATGCAGTGTGTTGCAATATAATAGGATCATAACCTTTCTTTTTAAATGTTTTAATGCGTTTTATAAACAATTCATGAAAATGGATATGACCCCGAATTTTCCTAAGTTTGTAGATAACATCCCCATAAAATTCTGGTTGAGAAATGCCTTGTCGCAGTAACGTCCGTAGATTGCAATTATATTTACTAATGAGAGGTAAATTTCGATAATAAAATTTAGAAAAGGTTTTCCGAAGTTTGTGATATCTGTAACCTTGCTTAAGAAGTTTATCAGTTATAACTAAATTACGTCTGTTAAAATCTTCAAGCAAAGAACAGGCTCGGGCAAACCTAATAAGTTCAGAAATATAAACCCCATAAGATGTAGAACGTGGCACATCCCCATCTAGAAAAGGATAATTAACAATTTTAAAATTAAAATCTTCTCTTTTATCGTATACTTTGGACGAAACTTTATCATTTGTAATTGAAAGATTCAAATCTAAAAATGAAGCATTAATGTCAGATTGATTAGCTTTGTTTAAAGACAGTTCTTTTGGGTAGATTGAAGAAACCATTGTATCAAAATAAGGATTATCTAAATTCAAAATATCGTCTAAATACCTTGAAGTTTTATTAAAAGCATTAACAATAACTCATAAACTTCGTAATGGGCCCGACACAAAATCACTTTCTGGTCAGCGTTCTCTAACGTTTGATGAAACGTTGGTAGTCGCCCATAGTCGCTGGGATAGCGCCAGAAGAGCATTGTGTGAACGCTAGTGAACGATATAGAACGTCGGTGATCGCCGGGAATCGGTGGAGAACGCTGGTCCGGAAAAAACGTTTTGAGCATGCACAAATATTCTCACTGAGACCAGCGTTCTTCAACGTTTAATTTTACTAACGTTCGATGAGCGTTGCACGTGTTCGGATTTCGTTAGTCAGTCGTTACTCTAGAGTTACTTGGTTGTTACTAATCGTTTGCTTTGCAGTGAACGACTCACTGGCGACCTGTCAACGACCGCTGAACGGTCCCCTAGCGCACGCAGCGTGTGACTAATGTCAAACGAACGTTTAAACGCTATTCAGTCGTTATTCACACGTTGGTCACACGCTCAATACGCTCGTCTAACGTTGACAAATCGTTCGTCGCGCGCCAGTGGAACGTTAGCACACGCTAATGGTTTTCCGGGGTATCTTACTTGGTCGCTGTTACACGCTTCTTGTGCGTAAGACACACGCTAGTAATGCGTTAGGTACACGTTTATCACACGCCAGATGTGTCATCCTAACTCTGGAACGCTCAAAATTTGAACGATTGGAATGTTCAGAGAACGTTGACCAGAACGTCATGGTGTGACGGCCCCTTTAGCGAGGAACCACATATCATAAAATTAAAACAAAACGTTTTTCACATTTTTATTTTCGAAATTTACCTTTAATTAGTTAACATAATTGCAATCTAAGGATGTTACTGCAACAAGGTATTTAGCACCCAAAATTCTATGGCGGCGTGATCTACAAAACTCGGGCCATATTCCTTTTCATGATTTAAATTGTCGTAATTTAGTTATAACTGATAAACTTTGTAAGATATCAAAAAATTCAGAAAATATTTGCACATTTTTATTGTTGAAATTTACCTTTCATTAGTAAATATAATAACAATCTAAGGGCATTTCTGCAACAAGATATTTCTCACACAGAATTCTATGGTGACGCAATCTACGGGGTCATATTCATTTTCATGACTTGTTTATCAAACGTATCAACACCCCCATTATATTGCAACGAACTGCATGTTTAGTTATTGATCCAATTATAGTCGATAGCCACGTTTCTGTCTTTGCTTGCGCTATGCCAAGTCGGGGAAAATAATACCCTATGATGGTACACTCTTATCTTGTGTCTAAACTATGCATCATTTTCGATCTTTAAGTCAGGTGGCAGCTAAATGCAGTATGACAGTCATGCACAAAAGCTCCGTTTTGGAGCATTCTGTTTGAAATGCATCCTGCATTTAGCAGCCATCCATCTAAAAAGTTCTCGATTACTAACAATTTCGAAGTATCGAGCTTTTTACTGTATTATGTTTTTAGAAACTTTCAACCAGTTGATATCATACCTTTTCGGCTCGGTTACGTTTTCTTTGAGAGAAACATAGTCCGGTATACATACCGTATATAGTACATGACAATGACAACAAGTTTGAGGCATTACCCCCAGGAATGAAGATCCGCTTTCTCAGAGTATATCAGTATGTGATCTATTGTTGATTGTACCATATTTTAACTTAGGCCTGTGAACATTTGCACGGTATTATTTAGCAACATATGAACTCATCACAATAACAAGATCTGTTGGTGTGAAAAAATGTATTTTAGTTTTCCGATATACTAAATGTTGCTGTCCGATTATTACTAGATAGAAGATAAACCTGAAATCAAAATGTTGTAAATTAATCGGGACTTAAGTGATCCAGGATTTTTACGATTCTGTCTTTGTCTACGATTAGTTTAGTGATTATTCTATCTAATGTCCGTTTCCATAAAATACATACTCCACACTTCCCAACTAGTCTTTTACTGGGTAATAACAACAGTTTATCTGCAACTGCATGACTAGTGCTATAACTATCAAGACAATGGAGAATGGAGATCATGTTCATACAACTTATGTTCGGCTACTCCGCATATACGTATGTAATAAACACACAGATAATTACAAAGATATGTCAATCAACATCTGAGGCAAGCAATGAATATCGGGCTCCATGCTTATAAAACTTTTAGTTGAGTCTGAGTTCGTTCTCAAGTTTTTGATTGGTCAGATGTGAGCCTTTGGCTCAAATCTGACAAATCAAAAGCTTGAGCACTCAAATCTGACCAATCCAAAGCTTGAGTACGAACTCAGGCTCAACTAAAACGCTTTATAAGTATGGACCCAGATATTTTTATGCAGTATATGATTTGCATTCATAACGAGCAGTGTGTCATACATGTCTTCGCCATTGTAACTGTAATGGACAGTTCCGACTTGTTCGATTTTCCGATCAGAATCCAATCCATTCAGTGATAAAATTTGTTATAACACATCTTACAGACGACGACTTTTTTATGGAGTCAGGCTGAAAGAAACTAGACTGAAATCAGTGATGACAATGATTTTAAATATAATAATAAGAAGGCAGATAGGTGCTTCAAGCGTCATCCTAAACTTCTTTCCATCAGCAAATCTTTATTCGCTATTTTAAATGAAAGAGAGTCACGGTTGTCTTATTCCCATAAGTCGACAGGACTTCCCGTCTAACTGATGTATACGCTTAGATCCCAACGAAAGGAAGGGTCACTGTGACGTCAAACTTCCGGTAACGTTTCTCCCATTTACATGATAGCGTCTACTCTGACGCGACCGTTGAGCAATTCCGTATGGCGTCACCGGGAAGGCAGAGCTTGCAGGGCGGTAAGGCGGCGGGGCTTTTCGCCAACTATCCAGACTATACTACTTGTGTACAATATCATTTTATAGAGTGTGAATTTATTACAGTGCCTGCGATCGTCATCCTTTAAATATAAGCGTATTTGTGAAGACTACTGTATGTTACCTTCGTGCGCTTTACAGTCAAACTCTGGTAGAAATCCAGTAGGCAACAGTTTCTGGAGTTCTAACCCTTCCGTTTCTAATAAAACTATTCTAGGTACGTAGACATTTGCAATAGATCAACGAAAATTAATGGAGTAGAAGTTCTAATGTTAAAGCCTAGTCGTTAATATGATCCACCTGGGCACATTATCAAAAACTTAATACATATACATAGACTTATTATACTGCAAAATAAAATTCCCCGACCTTGATTGGTCCATTGGCCATGTATAAAGAGTCGTGTATCCCTAAACATTCTGATGAATATACGGAGTCATCAGCAACAATGGAATTTCACCCCACTCGATGACCTCTTGCTATTACAAAATAGGCCGACCGGCTTCACTTCGTCAATGTGACCCAAACAGCCGCTCTTAAACGAAATAACAAGAGTTATGGGCGGAATAAATTTATTCATTGAGAGACGATTTTGTTATAGTAGTTGTATAACAATGTAAATGAACCCGATACGCGGCGTAGGTCTTATTCTGCTCTGATACTGCAAATATTGTCAAAGTGCTTATGCACATTACCGATTAGTCCCCAAATCTCCGCTTTTATAAAGACAAACCACGCCCAATTCGATTCAGATTTTATTTATGCACATGCACAGTACACGTACCCGTAAAATGCAGTATAGCCGATCGTTCCAACGCCCATTTTTGGAATATTATACAACCGTCATTTTGACGTCATCCAAATGACGTCAGAATTGCGTCATTCCCTCAATTAAGTTCTCATGCGGAAAAAAGTGTCTCTCTGATCTGCTGAAAGGTTTACTTGCGTCTATTTCTTTCAATCTAATGCATAACTAATTGCACTTAGAATACCCCCTTTCTATCCAGAAATGTAATAAGCAGGTTATTACACGGTGAACTAGGGTAGCAGAGTGATACAAGTCCCTACCTTGCTGTATGAGGCACATGAGGGGAAGCAAAACAACGCTAATTAAATGACTGCTACAAATATAAAACTTTTCAGTATAATAAAATCGTTATACAGATTATTGGCAGGATTTCTAACGGCTCGGGCAACATGATTTCCTCAGTAGGGAATAAAAGTCAGATACCTCGCCAAGGATCTGTAACCTAATAATGTACTTATACTCAATCTCCTACTTCATAGTTCCAAGTTCCATGTTCCGACTTCCAAGTTCCATGTTCTGACTTCCAAGTTCCAAGTTCATACTTGGAAGTTCCATGTTCCATGTTCCGACTTCTATGTTCCGACTTCCAATTTCCATGTTCCGACATCCAAGTTCATATTCCGACTTCCGAATTCAATGTTCGATGTTCCGATTTCCATGTTTCGACTTCCACGTTCAATATTCCGACTTCCAAGTTCCAATTTCCGACTTCCAATTTCCACCTTCCGACTTCAAAGTTCTAAGTTTTCTCGTGACGTCATATTTTCGCGCTGTTTTTTCACACATTTCTGCTTTACTCTGTGGCCGTCATGTGTCGTAATCAGACCTTTTTTAAAATGTATGAAATACATAAAAACGTAATAGTAATTTTTAAACATTATTATGAGGCATACCGGTCTTTGAAATGTTGAAAACAGGCCTAAATCACTAAAACTGGTGCTTTACATCTGTAAAAAAAAACAAAAGTAGAAAAGCCGATATGAATAGCACGATACTATGTGTCACGTGATGCGATCGGAGGCATCGGAGGTAAACACAGGAAAAATGAAATTCGGAACTTGGAAGTTGGAACTTGGAAGTCGGAACTCGGAAGCTGGAAGTCGAAACTTTGAACATAAAAGTCGGAACTTGGAAGTTGAAACTTGGAGGTCGGAACACGGAAGTCGGAACTTGGAAGAATTCGGAACTTTGAACATGTAAAGAAGAACTTGGGAGTCGGAAATAAGACGAAGTAACTTGGAATTCGGGCGAAAAACAATATACAATAACCATATAGAAAATTATCTTGGAAGACAGAAATAAGATCTTGGAATTCAGATCTTGGAACTTGGAACTCTGCAATATGAAGAAGGAACTTAGAATGTCACCACCGGGCTTTCGTACTTATTCGTTATTCTTGATGAATTCACGACCAACCACTGACTCTAGAGTTATTACTAGATATGATGACCTTTAAATGGACAGGGAAAACTGTCAACGCGGCAAAGTTCAATTATAATATGAATTCTAAAAGTATGCAATCTTGCGAAAGCCAAGATAGAAATGCCAAAAGAGAAAATTGACTCGCTTTTATTGGGTCTTTCCATGCAATACTGTCCGCGTCCTCTAACACCGATCTAAGCGGTGTTAAATTTTCATAGCTTAAAGCATTGAAACTGATAGTTCCGAATGAACAGAAATATAACCACACTGAGCATGTAGTGCGCGGCGATATTTACGGCCGCTGTAACGAGCTAAATAGAATATAAATAGTGACCTCCGGTCAGTATTTTTCTAAAAGTTGTGAACTCCCAGTATTTTGACCCCGGTCATATTACGGACCCATGTCTTTGTTTCAACAAAAACACATCCACACGCCTGCACACGCACATACATGCACGAACATACACACACGCACACATACCGGTACACACATGCACGTACGCACATATGCCGGTACATACACTTAGAAACGCACGCATACATGCACGCATACAAACTCTCACGCACGCACACACTCACGCACGTGTGGGAGCACATGTACCAACATACATACATACATAAATAGATCGCTAAATCAATCATAAAATGTTTTATGGACGCTTTAAAAAAAGAAAAGAACTGTTAAAATTTCAGTAAGTTCGAGCTTAACATTTCGTTGATGGAAATTTGTGTTAATCACTGTAAAAGTGAACGATTTAACCCCCCAGTGATTTTTGTCAATGACCGCTCCAAGGCGGTACTTCCATCTTCCCCCTATTGTATGTTTGTTTTGTCTTTGTGCGTCTCTTGATGTTTTTATAGTTATGTACGTTTGCTGTTTCCTTGTGTTGCTGTTCGGGCGACTGTTTGTTCTCTATGTGGTGTTTCGTGCAAGACTCATTTTTGTACTTCATTTTGCAGTAGATATTTGTCTATGCTGTGTGAATACGCCAAATCTCATATCCATATTTTGCGGACATTTGTAACTTATCACTGGTTGCAATTAACTGAAATAATCTTATTGAAGTAAGGCAACATAGGGTTTAACATCATGACTTTGGGCTGATTTTAGATGAGTGAGACGTAGTATTGTGAAAAAATAATAGATGTTGCTGTTTTCGCTTTGTCTACCATCACCACCACCATCATCACCACTACTACAACAACTAATACTAATACTACCACTAAACCCCCAGTGCGTTGCCGGGGAGGATATAATTCACCCACTGGTCATCTGTACAGTGTCACGTACGAACTCATACATTCACCACATCAACTTCCAACGCAGTTATCCTCCCTAGTCGCTATGCTGATGAGATCCCTACCACCACAACATTCAGGTGACCATGGTATTCACCATGTTATCAAACTATGGCAGATGCTAGTCGGCTGCCAACTGTTACCGTATAGCCAATCGGTAAATTTACTATTACATCCTGTCCCGCAAAAATATTCAAAACATTTAATCTGTTCGCTTTGGGTAAATGTGAAAATCATATTCATGTACAGCATCACAAATTAAGTTTGACATTTCAACAATCGGTGGTCTGATAAAAATCTCCACCAGTGGTCTATTTAAAAAGTTCATTTTTCAGGAAAGCTGATTGTTGTTCTGCTTAATTGGCTTTACCGGTGCTGAAATATGAAACACAATAGAAAACTGTTATAATCAATATTCAAAAAAATAAAACATACAAAAACAAACTTTAGCTAAAAACGTGGCAGTGATGACCGCACATAGTGACAAGGGAGATCACTGTGAGGAGTTGGTCACCACATACATACTACTTCTATTACTACTAACACTACCTACCACTTCTACCTACTACTGCTACTACTATACTAGCTACTACCGCTACTACTACACCTACTACTTCTACTACTACATGATCAACTACTTATAGTAAACTGGGGAAGACGTTATTATTTGCTTAAACAAAATTAATCACAGTGCAACTAAATATAGAAAATGACAGCTCTTGATATTTCTGATGTTTTTATCTGAACGGCTAGGTTACCTGGTGCCTGATCTGGTTCCAAACTGTACAGCTCTTGATATTTCTGATGTTTTTATCTGAACGGCTAGGTTACCTGGTGCATGATCTGGTTCCAAACTGTTTGCGAAAAAAACCAGGTGTTTTTAGCACAAACGTGTTTATATCATAAAAAAGAATAACGTCTTCCCAAATGTAATACTACTAGAACCACCTACTTCCACGCATACAACAACAATAACACATTTCACTATTACTTATACCACTTCTAACACTACTATAGCGACCACTGTTACTTCTACTATTATGACTACCACTTATACATATAGTACTATTACTACTGATATTGCTGCTTGTAAGTTCTGTAACACAACCACTACTACAACTAGTGTTACTACTACTAATAATAATATTACTGTTGCTATTGCTATTGTTGCTGGTTCAGTGACTACTAGCAGACCTACTTCTAGAACTACTACTACAACTAAATTTCTTTTTTCTGTTACTACCATTAAACCTATTTATATAACATTGGTGTTTCTACTACTAATACTACAGTGAAGTCATGGTTAGTTGTTTACGGTCATCGCCCTTCAAGGGTTCTGTAGGGGGTCAGACAGAGAAGCATACTCTCTAGCTGGCTATACACAGTTTACATAAAGGAAATGCTAGACATTCTCAGCAAAAGCGGACTAGGCTCGTTCATTGGTTTCCTTCAGTGTAGTAATCTCACACTGGCAGACGATATTACTTTGGTCACTAACAAATCAAGCTATCTTTCTGAGATGTTAAAGTTTGTAGAGGAGTATTCCAAGAAATGGCGGTTTACATTCAATCAATCTAAGACTGCAGTAGTTAGGTTTTCAGTCAGTAAAACACACTACAATATGAAGGCCTCGCTAGGGCACACTGAAATTCAACAGACCCGCAATGCTAGTCATGTAGGAATCGAGTTAAAAGCAGACCTAAAGAACATCGCTTACCAACAGTACTATATGAGTGCGAATTATTGAACAACTTAAGTACTAGCGGCATTACTCTGTTGAAAAGTTCGTGCGAATGGCTGTCAAAACTGTGCAGTGTTTACCGCAGAGGACACGTACAGATACGACGTTATCTATGTTAGGTTGGCTACAAATCATGTCAGATATTGAGAAAAGGAAACTATTTTTAGTACAAAAATATGTCCATCATTCTTAAGTAAAAAGATACTCAGTACCCGACTTAACCCGTATAGACTCAGTGAATTAAGTCCCAATTATGTTTTATTCCAGACATTTATGCAATTTTTAAATAATATAATGTGATGACATATCTAAACAAATACATAGAAACCACCGAATTTCCCACAAAAAGTATTTGGAAAAAGATGGCAAGTATCGACCATAATCGAAATCTTTGGTTACAAAGAGTGTCACGTGATCAATATTTCAGACGATTTAATATATTGCTCCAATCCGTAAGTGTTGCAGGCATTTGACTGTTTGCAATTTTCTCTTTTTGCATTTCTACTCTTGCTTTCGAAGGACCACCCATTTTCAGAATATATGTACTTCACAACAGCAGATGTTAAGTGCTTGTGTGTCGGCCGTATAAAGTCATCCCGTACTTCATTCTCAGTGTTTTTATATTCGGGATAATTAATTTTGATGCTATTAATTTTGGAAATAGAATACTGCTTAAGCCGGTGCTATGGGGCGTGAATGCTTTTGCATTTTGAATTACTACTCATGAATAAACTCAATAAAACCGAGTTTGCAAGTTCCTCTTTTTGCATTTTTACTTTCGCTTCCGAAGGACAACCTATTTTCAGAATATATGTACTTCACAACAGCAGGTTTTAAGTGCGCGTGTGGCAGCCGTAAAAAGTCGCCCCGTATTTCATTCTCAGCGTTGTTATATTTTCTCGTCCTTCGGGATCATTAGTTTTAATGTTATTAGTTTTGAAAATTGAATACTGCTTAAGCCGGTGCTACGGGGCGTGAGTGGTGTTTCATTTTTAATTGCTAATCGTAAACAAACTCAATGAAGCCGAGTTTGCAATTTTCTCTTTTTGCATTTCTACTTTTGCTTTCGAAGGACAATCCATATTCAGAATATATGTACTTCACAACAGCAGGTGAAGTGGTTACAGTGCTCCTTCCGAACAACGACACTTTTCGGAAACACATAAAAGTGTCGTTGTGAGGAGCATGTTTTGTTGTTGGGAGGGGGCACTACACAGTCGTATTGCGATAGATGGATTGATGGGTTGATGATTTAATAAATAGGTAGATAGATAGACAGATTAACAGACAGACAGACATGTTTAGAATCCATGGCAAAATATATGCCTACGTCCATGAATCGCAATCCGCAAGTTGAGAAAAGAACGTGTGCGATTAGGTCCACCGGGAGTAGAAATGTTCGGAATAACATGTTCTACTGCATTCACCGTTTCCTTTTGAGAAAACAAGAGAAAAACGGAATAAAAATCGTTACGCATTTACTCTGAAAATGGGTGATCCTTTGAAAGTAAAAGAAGAAATGCAGAATGAGAAAATTGTAGACTCGGTTTTATTGAGTCTGTTCATGAGTAGTAATTAAAAGTACAACACTACTCACGCCCCCTAACACCGGCTTAAGCAGTATTCAATATAAGAGAAAGACTAGTGTCTGTTGAAAATTTCAACATTTATTACTGTTCTCATAAAATATTCATACATATGCAAATTAGTTTATATTAGAAAAGATTTATTTACTATTAAAGCAATGCCTCATATCTATGTTTGTAACAACTGATTTCATGATTCATCAAAAAATAACCGAGATCTAGCGGAGTATTACAGGTGGATGTCAAATTTCCAAAATTTGTGTAAGGATCGGTTACCATGGAAACCGTTACAATCTTACTTACAGTTCATTGTTTGGGTATCAATTAAGATGATTAGCTTTCTGAGTATTTTGTCATCATTTTAAACTACATTTAAAGTTGTTTTCTGATAATGGTAGGATAAAAATTGAGAGGTTTACGTTATTTCTGTATTTTTTGCTATTTTTTAATTATTCTCATTAATATTCATGTGTATGCAAATAAGGTAATTCCTAATTAAAGCTTTTAAACCAAAGCACACTGTCTTAGCTTTGTTTCGGTACCAGTTTTATACAGTTAGCACAAATACTTCCTGTGATATGGAAGATGTTTGCAGGCAGGTGTCGACTAACAAAACTGTGTGAACAGAGTGAAATGAATGGTTACTATGGAAACATTTAAAAAGTTACTTAGAGTTAAATTTTTGGTCCTCAAATTTGATATTTTGTTTTCTGAGGATTTTGTCATCAGGTTAAACTGCATTTGAAATTGTTTTTTGATATTTGTAGGATAAAAAGTGAATAGTTTACATTATTTACGTTAATTCTATATTGTTTTTACTATTTTTGATGTTCTCATTAATATTCATGAGTATGCAAATAAGGTAATTTAAAAAAAAACTGGAAATATAAGAAAAATGTCCTACCTCCAATTTGGTACCAGTTCTATAGGTTTTGGACAAAAACTGGTTGTGATATGGACAATTTTGCAGGTACGTACCATCATTACGAAAACTAGGGTGTTGCCATGGAAACGGTGAAAATGGTGCTTAAAATTAATGCTATGGTCCTCAAATTGGATATTTTGTTTCCTGGGGGTTTCGTCATCATGTTAAACTGCATTTGAACTTATTTTCTGATATTTGTAGGATAAAAAAAAATAAAGTTTTACGTTATTTATATACTTTTTTTACTATTTTTAATGTTCTCATTAATATTCATGAGTATGCAAATAAGGTAATTAAAAAATAAAAGCACAATGTCTTATCTTCCATTTGGCACCAATTTTATAGTTTTAGGACAAAAACTGGCTGTGATATGGGCGAATTTGTAGGTATGGGTCATCATTACGAAAACTGGGGGGTTGCCATGGAAACGGTTAAAATACACATAGTCTAAAAGAATTTAAGTTTGAGTACATTCGCGATTCTGATTCAGGACACTTTTCTGAACATTTTGGTACCCATGAAAAAAAGTCTAGGGGGTGCACGGTAGGCACTACTGGCTCCCTGAGTATTAGCTATAGTTGACTGAATTGCTCGGAACTAGTAAGGTGATAGGCGGCCGTTAATTGCATAAAGATTGTGACAATCATCTTTTACACGCTTGGTTGCTTTTGTTCAGTGTTCGGAAAAAGTACCATTGAATGGAGGTAAATGTTACCGTCCGGTTACAAATCTACATGCCATTAGCCGTTGTAGAAAGGTACCGCTCGCGGGAGGGATTTTACTTGAAACTCCTCCGGAGGAATAGACGCTGTCGTTGAGGGGGGTCAACCGTTGTTGAGAGGTGATGTTAATAACGGGATGACTGTAGCAGTCAGAAATGCAATGCTGGGTGATAGTGTCCATTTTAAAGCAATTAATATAAATGCTGTTGATAGATCATGTGTACATTTTAAAGCACTACCCGCGTTCTTAATTCCTAACCCTAGAATTATAACTGCTGTTTAGACAATGTAGTATGGCGTTTTAGTTACATTTGAGGGGGTTATATATGCAAACACATATACACACAAATAATCCAAAATCTTGATTTATTTATGAACACCATTACACATAATACATCATATGAGCAGTAAACTACTAATAATCCTCAACTTTTGCAGACTGGCAGCATTTTCAAATGGATTGTATAATTGATCTGTCCTTACTGGGTCTATTAAATATAGTTAACATTAGAATGCGATGGCAAAGAATGTCCTAATCTCTGGCTATGTCACGTCAAACAAATTGTTGTCTACAGGAATATTTGGCTGTGACATCTTCCCTAAAGTAATGGTGTATGTTTTGATGAAGTTAACAATGTACCAGCAGCTTTATTTAATACCCTTGGGGAAAAGGCAGAAAGGGTAGACCAGAAGTGATGTAGTGTTTGAATCAGTTTGCTGACACTGGTTTGATCCAGGCTGCCATTGGAAGCTGCAACTTGGATGGAAAAAATGAATGAATGATAGACATATCATATTTATCTATGTTTACACATAGAGTGCAAAATGAAACTCAAAACAGTGAACTTATTTGATTATTATATCAATATTATTTATATATATACCATCAGCTATACAGAGAACAGTGTGCTAAATTCAACAAGCTGCTGATAAGGTCGAGAATTGATTTCTACTCAGAGAAAGTTGAATCATGCCAGGCAGACTCAAAAAGTCTTTTCAAAATCACTTAAAGTATCTGCTAGTTTCAACCAAGGATATCTCATTGCCTAAGACTTCATCCTCAAAACAACTTGCACAAGACTTCAGTGACTTTTTCGTTGAACAGGTGGACAAAATACGGGCAGATATTGCATCAGGCACTGTATCCAGTGTGCCGATTACCACGGAGATGCAACATTCAACAAGTTTTTTAGAAATGTTTTGAGCAGCCACAGTGGAAGAAGTAGAACAGATCGTTAATGCATCCCCTTGTAAGTCTTGCGAACTGGATCCAATACCTACATGGCTGCTAAAGGCGTGCCTTGATGAACTCCTACCGATTTTGACAAACATTGTTAACTCCTCTTTAGACACTGCCTGCGTTCCAAATAGTTTCAAGAGGTCACATGTCAGACCCCTTTTAAAGAAACCTGATCTCGATTCAAATGAACTTAAAAATTATAGACCTGTATCAAATCTGGCATTTGTCTCCAAAGTGCTAGAAAAAGTGGTTGACAAACGCATTGAATCCCACCAGAACTTAAACAATCTACATGAGCAGCATCAGTGAGCATACCGAAAGCATCATTTAACAGAGACTGCTCTTCTGAAAGTTCAAAACGACATCCTTCAATCCCTAGATAAAAACGAAATTACAATTCTGGTTATGCTTGACTTATCGGCTGCATTTGATACTATCGATCACGAAACGTTGCTGAAACGCCTGGAAAAAGACTTCAGAATCATTGGAAAACCTCTTTAGTGGATGACCTCCTATCTAAATGACCGCTATCAAATAGTGTCAGTATATGGGGAATTGTCCACCCCAGTTAACATGAGATATAGCGTGGCACAGGGATCGGTCATAGGACCAAAACATTACATCGTGTACACAAAATCTGTCGGCTCAATCTGCAAAACCCATGGGCTGAACCACCATTTTTATGCCGATGACTCACAGTTATACTTATCCTTTAAGCCCAGGGACATTTCCTTTCAACAAGAAGCTTTATCACGAGTAGAGAACTGTCTCAAAGAACTAGTCTCTTGGATGTACCAGAACATGCCGAAGCTAAATACTGACAAAACTGAGGTCATCCTGTTTCATACAAAAATCACAGAATTACCTGAAGAGATTCATGTGGAAGTAGGACCCTCTAAAATCAAGCCATCTTTGTGTATAAAGAATCTCGGTGCATGGCTCGATTCACAAATGGATATGACATCACACATCAATTCCGTGTGTAGGTCTAATTATGCACAGCTCCGACGAATAGGCCACATAAGAAAGTACCTCTCACCTGCTGCTACCAAGACTTTGGTGAACTCTCTGGTTACATCAAAAATAGACTACTGCAACTTATTGCTGCATGGAATTTCAAACAAACACTGCGGAAACCTCAAAGAGTGCAATACACAGCAGCCCGCATCATAACCAGGACTTCTCGATATGATCATATCACGCAGGTTTTGAAGGAACTTCATTGGCTTCCGGTTCAACATAGGATTGAATTCAAAATTCTGACACTTACGTATAAAGCCATGCATAATGAATCCGACAAGTACATTGTCGACATGCTTGACGTGTACAGGCCCTGCAGAGAATTCAGGTCAGCAAGTAGTTCTTTGATGTTGATTGTACCAAAACGACGTAAGGTAAAATACGGTGAAAGAAGTTTCATGCATGCAGCTCTGAAACTCTGCAATGCTCTACCATCAGGCATTAGAGATGCAAGCTCACTGGCATGTTTCAAAAGATTTCTGAAAACATATTTCTTCGACATATGTTATTAGGGCAGTTTAGAAAACGTAGCTACTAATCGCCGGTTTTCATAACTGCTGCATTAGCCACAGCGTGTTGATCTTGCCACTCGCATATGACTGTGGGACGTTTTAGACCCCCTTTTTCAAACATAATGCTCCACAAATGTAGAAGAAATAATTAAATAAACTATCAAAAAAGATCTCCTCCATATTTTTATTGACTTCTAGGGAATCCCTTTGCTGTTGTACGTGCGGGTGTTGTGTCAGCCGTATTCCGCTGTCCAGGAGTTGGATTCCGAGGGAGTGCTGTTGTCAAACGGGGCATCCCTAAATGCTTGGTACCTTGGTAACTCCAGTTCCAATGCCGGAGGGAGCACCGTAGTGGAATAAGGCATCCCTATACCCCACTGGTACATTGGGAGACCTGCTGGCATGACTTGCTACCCTGCACTCAACCAATGCCAGGGATTCCTATTAAGCTAACACAGTTTCCTAATCATTGCTTACCAGTGAACTGGGTCGTGTAATATATGGGCAATGGGCAGGTTAATCCTGTACGGTCCGATGCAGCATCGCGTGTCTCAGTCAGTCTCGATGTGTCCGATATGATTCCTTTCCATTGCAGCCGGTGGGATATGTTGTAGGAACAGTATACGGGATACCCTCTTTAGTTTTACTTTGGCTGGGCTTTTCGAGTTCCCATAATAGGATATTTTACTCTGTAATTAAATATCGGATATACCCTCTTACAACTGTGAGTATCCTTTGTGTGCTCCCTCATTGCCATAGTGAGTCGATTAGTGTTTGACTGGGGGTTGCATATTGCGCGTATATAACAGCTTTTTATTTGTATTGCTTAGTGTATATGCATGAACTTCAAATTGATCTGTTCTGTTACCCAATTTTCCAGCAATATTTTATGTGCAGTGTTCTATGCCAAAACATGTACCCAATTATGTTGGGTCTGGGTCAAAACGGCGTGACGTACTGGCACTGTGCATAGAATGTTACATTCATTCTTTTTTTTTATGATGTGAATGCGTTAACACAATATAATAGAGCATACACAGACAGATAAACTTGCGGAAAGAATGAAATTGGGTTACCCATGTTCTAAATAAATTCTTTTTTATTATTATTTTTATCTATATATAAGTATTAAATATATTTATTTTAAATGTTCTATAATCACACATTGAATATACCCTGTTTTGTATATAAAATGTATCTATGTGAAGCGCTTTTGAACGCACATATCCTGTGTGAAAATAGCGCTATATAAATGTGGTATAATAATAATAATGAATAATATCAAAACCACTTATCAAAGTGTCACTATTCATATTTCTGACAGCACAGATTCAAGATGTCTCAGCAGCTAATCTTAAAATGCACCCCTTTACTCCATAAACACGCTTTTCTACACTTTTGCAAACATAGTAGGCACAGATCAGACTGCTCCTACAGGAGTCATCTGACCATGGTTTGCTGTTTGCTTATCAAATAGTATATAATATAGATATGATTCTAGTTTCAACCATGACCAAAAGAATAATCTTATTTATATTCACGATGTCATTATTTCTTAAACGAATGTTCATGGAGTAAAGGGTCAATGCTTCCATGTCCAAATTTGATGCAAAAGAAAACCAAAACTGGAGCACAGCATCAAATTTATGCAAAGGCTACCTATAATCTATACTCCCTACCACCAACGTTGGAAAAATAGAGAAATTAAGCAAATAATTTTTTTGTTTAATTAATTCTTACACATGCATTTACTTTTTCCAAGATCAGAACTCATTTATTTCAAAGTTCTGTAATAACACGCGTTATCATAAGTCTTTGTTTATTTGAAAATATGTAGTCTGCTTAATATTTGAAGGTAGACTGGTGTTATTGTCAATTACTAAGTAAATCCGTTCATATAATTACGGCGGTTGTTTAGAATCTGATGAAACTCATATTCAAAACTTGAGTCTGAAGTAGAGTTGAAATTTGGGGTCAGATATTTCAACAAATAGCTAGTACCTAGTTTTGCTTTACTAGCATAACATTTCTTTTACTCGCATAACATTTCAACACAAACGTCTTGAGCAAATGACAGCGTCAGCGGTTCACGATAAATAGAAGAGACTCTATTTATAAAATGGTATTCAGTCTGGAATATAATTTTATTGAATATGTGTCGAAAACCTATGGACAAAACTTACTTTGATAAGCCGATAGAATCTCGCGTTTTATGGGTTTACGGCTAGTAGGACATCTTCTGTTGAACACGTGGTTCGTTGCGTGATATATAGGAATTCCGAATTTCATTGGTTGATAATTTTTATTTATTTTGACCTTGTCCTTTATGAAACTTCTTTAAAGTGAATACGGGTCAAACGGAAATTAACGAATACGATGCGAGGTCGAAATAAACAAAATGTTAACCGCAAAAGGCAGTTCGATTGGCTGAAAATATAGGTCTATAATCATGCAAATCAGTTACAAAATGTATATACAAAATGCAATCGGAAACCTCGGCTATATTCCTGCTGCTTTAGAACGCCAAAGTGTTGCGAAAGGCACGGTAAAAATATTCGTTCGCGTCTTCTTTGGGGTTTATTAAAATTCAAGCGTTTTAGAAAGTTTATCTTTGTGTAGATTAGTAGTAATTGTCTTACATAGCGAAACATTATTAAATGCATGAAGAGTAAACAATAACATGAACATTTTACAACCAAACTAGTGCAGAATTGATAAAAACTTTTGTCTTTTGCATGTTCACTAAAATAGTGAACTCTTTGCCGTAAAAGAGACCGATAGCTAAATGTTCGAAAGCCATAAAAAGCTGCAGCCACAATAATATTAGGTATTCAAGTATTTGCAGTTGTTGATAATTTGTTAGTAATGTTTAGGACGGTGTCAATATTGTATAGATATCGCGGAGGGGGTCGCTATTTATCAGAGGGGGTCGATATTGTTCAGAAAGTGGGTCACTTGAGTACTTAACACTTGCTGCTATGACGTACCTAAATTGTTAAAGCAATAGATCCTCCGAAAGCCAAAGTAGCAATGCGAACAGACAAAAGTGCAGACTCAGTTTTACTTAGTCTTTTCATGACAGCTATTAAAAGCGCAAAACTACTCACGCCCTTAAAGTCACATTTTCTTGCTCTTAAACCAGTAAATGGTAAGCAGAGATTCCCACATCCAATAGGCACCCAACTTATGTGAATGTTTACCTCGTAATGGTCAGGAACATGTCCCTCCAGCAAGTAGTTCAGCTCAAGGATATCTAAATCCTGATATTCTTCTAAGCCTCGAGTGTCACACAGCCGGACGTTTAGAGATTTGTCTGATTTGGTTCGAATCCTGTACTGCTTGTACTGTCACGAGTAAAACGTAAAATTTATATATTACATTAACACATTCATTGCAGTAATAAGAGCAGAGCATTATGTTCTCTTCGTTGTTTGAATTAGGTTTAAACAGCGTGACTTTTATTAACCATTTCGCTCCTTTTATTAACCATTTCGCTACTGTCATCATGAATATTTATTAGATTTTTGTTCAAGTGTCAGTTCTGTAATGATAGAAACCGTAGATTCAGATCAACTATAATTTCCAAGCAAACAAAGCAGACTCTGATAAGATGCCCCCTACAGGAGCCGTCTAATCTTGGTCTACTGTTTACATTTCAATATTTTTGTCACTCGATTTTAATCGAGTTTAATTATTTCGGGACAGACTGAAATTAAATCTACTTCAATCGATCAGCACTACCATACTAAATATATTTCTATGTCATGTAGTAACAAAGGAAAACCCTCCGAACGTGTATTTCTACCTGCTAATTCGATCAACTGTGTTTTGGCAAATTGCAGCCGCATGTCTTAATGCGCTTGTGCAGAAATAAAGATGGAACGTACTATTTTCCAATTGGTATGAATTACATGCTGATATGAAATTAAATGACATAATTGCATATAGGAAGTCAACTTCTAATATAAATACTTGCCACTGGAAAAAAATCAACGGTTTTTTCGACGTTATTTCTCAGCCATTTGCAATTTGAAATCAACATACATGTATTTACAATGGGTAAACATTGTTGATAGGCGTGAAATCGTTATTTTAAGATGGGTTCAAGGAAAAACGATGACACAAGTGATAAAGTTTCATCTCAATCCGGTAAAAAATAAACAAGAGGGTCAAGATGGTTCTTAATCTGATCACTATAGATTTAAGATTATAGCTGCGTAGTCTTCGGATGGGGCCAATATTGACCTAAGGGAACAATGTTGATAGTGGATCATGAGCAATGGTTCTGGAGAACAAGATTTTTCAAAGATTTAGAATATTGATTTTGTCAAGACAACCATTCTGACTACAGAAGATTGGGCTAAAAAATATTACTTAAAGTGATTTTCCTAAGATTTGACCTAGTGACCTACTTTTTCCCTCCATGATCAGACTCAACCTTGACACCACTAAGACCAAACATTCCGAGCAAGTTTGAGGAAGATTGAGGTACAAATGTCGCCGCCGGAGCGTAAACAAGATTTTTCTAAGAAATGACCTAGTGACCTACTCTTTGGCTCGACTTAACCCGATTTAAAACGTTTCCAATATTTAATCAGCATCAGTACAATAATTCTGACTAAACTGCATAAAGACATAGCTATAAATGTGACCCCAATGTGTTCAAAAGTTTTTCTACCAGTTGATCTAGTGACCTAGATTTTGACCCCAGATAACCCACTTTTAAACTGGTCCAAGATTTCATCAAGACAATCATTCCGACTAAGTTTCATGAAGTTTGGACAAAAACAGGGTTCGACCTTAACTCTGGAGAACTCGAAAAATGCGAGTGTAAATTGGAAATGGAGAGTCGGAAATTTAGCCACACAAAAAGAAACATGCGAGTACAAATTGTGGTAGTTTAATTCCACACACAAGTTTATAGACACATACGCTCAGAATAAATACGAATCAACTCAAATCTAGCTCCGCATTTCTCCGGTTTTTTTAATGCTGTAATCTTAATGAGCCATTTACACTATGCTGACTTTTTCATATATATATTAAACTACATAATAAAAAAGCTAATTGGTTTCAGGAAATCAGACAATCATTCTAAGATTCGTGAAAATCTGGACTTAAAAGGTGGCCACTAGCGTGTTAACAAGAATGTTCTTCTATTTGACATTGTGACCTAGTTTTGTCCCCACATGACCCACTTTCCTACATGTCCGAGATTTTATCAGAACAATTATTCTGATATAGGCCTACAATGTGACCTCTAGAGTGTTCATGAGGTTTTCTACTGTTTGCCCTGGTGACCTAGTTTTTGATCCCACGACTCACTTTCAAACTCGTCCAATATTGTAACAGGACGATGATTCTCACAAAGTTCATGAAGATTGCACTGAAAATGTGAACTCTAAAGTGTTCAAAATGTTTTTCTACTATTTAAAGTGCTGATCCTGTTTTTGACCCCACATTATCCACTTTCAAACTCGTCAAATAGTATATTAAGACAATAATTCTGACCAAATTTCATAAAATTTGACAAAAAATGTGACCTCTAGACTGTTCATAATGTTTTCTTCTATTTGATCCCACATGACTTATTTTCAAACTTATCCAAGATTATATCAAGACAATCATACTAAGATTCATGAAGATTTGGACACAAAATATGACCACTAGCGTGTTCGCAAAGTCTATCTACTGTTTGACCTGGTGTCCTAGTTTTTGACCCTACATGACCCACTTTCAAATTCATCTAAGATTATATCAAGACAATCATTCTGACTAAGATTCATGAACACTTGGATATAAACTGTTACAACTAGCGTGTTCACAGTGTATTTCTACTGTTTGACCTATTGACCTAGTGTTTGACCCCACATAACCAACTTTCCAACATGCCCGAGATTTTATCAGAAAAATCATTCTGATAAATAAAAAGGTAGTTAAGTCAAGCAGACAACACAGACAAAACGCAACCAACACCAAAACACCAACAGAAAGCAAACAACACATCCACACAACCAAATACACACACATACACACACACACACAAACACACGAGACAAAAACATCAAACACGAACAAAAGCACAAACACAAAGGCAAAGCGACACAAAACAAACACAAAAGCAAGGGTGACAAAGAGGGTACTGCCTTTGTACGGTCAGTGGCAAAACCACCACTGGGGGTTTAACCGGTTCACGGGCGTCCTAACGTCACACTAATCTCAAAGTCACCCTCTAGCTTAAATAGTGTAAATAAAGGTATCCCAGCCAGACTTTCCCACAACATAGGAGACGGTAAACACAATATGTATAACATAGCATGACAACAACTGTCAATTATGTACTCAATGACTTAGCTGAAGTCAGAGCAACTGCAGGGAAGCCGTTAAGGGCACGACACAGCTCATCCTATTTCTGGGTTTGAGAGTATACCATGATAGATTACTATCCTCGGCCTGTCATCGTTCAAGCAAAGAGGGAAGCGTAGATACCGACGGTAAAGGGATAAATAACCAAAACAAGCCTTGTGTAACAATATAATGGGGAGTTTCTTCTTGACGATTGGGCTGCAAAATGTGACCTCTAGAGTGTTCATAAGGTTTTTTCTACTACATGTATTTGACCTGTGACCTAGTTTTTAACCCCACATGATCAACATTCAAACTCGCCAACTATTTTAACAGGCCGATCATTCTAACAAAGTTTCATGAAGATGTGCATGAAAATGTGACCTTTAGGGTGTTCACAACGTGTTTCTACTATTGACCTGGTGACTTAGTTTTGACCCCACATGACCCACTTTCAAACTCATCTACGACTACCATTCGATGTGACCTCTAAATTTTTTCCACTATTTCTTCTGGTGACCTAGTTCTTGACCCAACATGGCCCACCATCTAACCCATCCGAGACTTTATTAGGACAATAATTCTGGCCAGGTTTCATGAAGATTGGGCTGAAAATGCGACATCTATAGTGTTCACAAGGTTTACCTACTAGCTGACCTAGTGACCTAGATTTTGACCCCACGTGACCCATTTTAGAACTCGTTTGAGATTTTATCAAGACATTCATTCTGATTGGACAAACACTATAACCACTAGAGTGTTCACAATCAAATTTTTGATGGCCGACGATGCAGAACGCACGACGGACGATATACATTCAAGTCTCCCAAAAGCTCTTCTTTGCTCAATTCAAACATCTCGATTCAAATTGAGTGACAAAATTAATTCAAATGGACAGTAACACATCCATCGACCATCCTAAACTGTATATTATGAATGCAGCTGTCTACGGTGATGTTTACTGCAATCGTAGTACCTGTATATACTGGGTTTACTCACCGCGGTTGTCAGACTTTGTTCCGCACTTCCACATCTGGCTCTCTGTGTGATTCGTTCCCGGAATATTGAGTTAATGGTATTGAAGAAACTGGACTTGCCCGCGCCAACTGGGCCTATCACCAACACATTCGCTTCGGGTATATCTGCATTTGGACTTCCTTTGTATCCAATTATGTCGCTCATTAGCACACTGAGGAACTGAAATAACAACAAAGCATTCTGCTTTGCACGATCCTGTTCTTTACTAGAAGATTGCAATAGTCGTAATTTGATTATACATTGTAACAGATAAATTTCTGAAGTTACAAATATCACAAAACTCGGAACATTTTTCAAAACTTCTATTATCGACATTTACTTCATATTAGTAAATACAATTGCAATCTAAGGGCGACGTTACTGCAACAATGTATTTCTCACCCAGAATTCTATGGTGACGTAACCGATAAACCTAGGGAAACTTGGCTCCATATCCGTTTTCATGTGAGTGTGTATTTAACGCATTATAACTTTTAGGAAGAAATGTTATGACCTTATTATATTGCAGCGCAGTGCATGTTTGATTATTGACCCCTTTACAGTCAATATCCGCGCTTGGCACTTTGCTTGCGCGATGACAGACCGAGCCCGCGCACTCTATAATGGTACACTCTTAAACTCGAACACGGGATGAGATTGCTGGACTCATGTATTGCCTTTTCTCTGTCTTGTCCTTAATGGCTTCCTTGCAGATACTCTGACGTCAGCCTATTCATGACGGAATTTCAAATTTTGCATGCTTGTTTTACATATTGTCATGTGCTGACCGTTTCCTACTATCAGGATATGTTAAATATTGTGGGGAAGTCTGTCGGGGAAACCTTTATTTACACTATTTGTTTAACCAGGGTGACGTTGAGACAAGTGTGAGGTTGGTACGTCCGTAAACACTCAGGTTTTCCACTGACGTTCCAAGGTGGTACTTCTTTTACTTTTATGTGTATCCTCTCTCTCTTTCTCTATCTCTCTATCTCTCTCTCTCCCTCTCTCTCTTTCTCCGACTGCCTGTCTCTCTGTCTGTCTGTATGTCTCTCTGTGACTGTTTGTCTCTGTATGTCTCTGTGTCTCTGTGTCTGTATCTCTCTTTTTCTCTCTCACTCACATTCTCTCTTTCTCTTTCTCTCTCTCTCCTCTCTCTCTCTCTCTCTCTTTCATTCTTTCTGGTTTGATATCCCCACATTTATGGCATCAGCATACGTCAGCATTTATGGGGCATGGAAAATGTAAGATATCTCCAATCACCTAAAAAATTAGAACTACCACTAAAGGTGATGAATACCCCCACTAGCACATTTGACACAGATGGGGGTTATAAAAATAAATCACTACAATATCTGCTACAGTTTAGAAAAAAATCCGGAAAACCTGAACTTTCCTAAACATTTCTAAATTCTGAAAGGGGGTGATCCCCGAGAGCAAAAATTGCAACACAAAAAGAGAAAATTGCAGACTCGGTTTTATTGAGTCTGTTCATGAACAGCAATTGAAAGTGCAACAATGCTCACGCCCCCTAGCACCGGCTTAAGCGGTATTCAATTTTCAGAACAAGAAGTACTGAAATTTATGATCTCGAAGGATCAGAAGGTATAACAACACTGAGAATGAAGTACGGGGCGACGTTTTACGGCCGCCACACAAGCACTTAACACCTGCTGTTGTGAAGATTATAAATTCTGAGTCAAAATGCTGTAATTCCGTTAACAATCAATGTAGTGTAACAAAATTCCAACTTGATCTGTAACTCATTATTATAAAGCTGCATACCAAATATCACATCAATATCTGCAAGGGTTTAGAAAAACTGCGGAAAACCTGAATTTCCGGAAATTTTCTAAGTAAAATCACTGTATTTCCTTGAAAATTCATTGAAGCGTACCGAAATTCAAACTTGATCTGTAACTCATTATAATAAATCCACATACTAAATATCACTTCAATATCTGTAAAGGTTTAGAAAAAACACCGGAAAACCTGAATTTCCGGAAATTTTCTAAGTAAAATCACTGTATTTCCGTGAAAAATCAATGAAGCGTAACGAAATTTAAACTTGATCTGTAACGCATTATAATAAAGCCACATATCAAATATCACTTTAATATTTGTAATGGTTTAGAAACAAACTCCGGAAAACTAAAAAAATAACAAAGGGCAATAACTCCAAAAATACTGAAGACAGAGTTACAAACCTTGTGCACTGCACTTGCCGTCAATGTGATCTATATATATATATATGAATATATTCTTAAAGTGGGCGATCCTTCGAAAGCAAAAGTAAAAATGCAACAAAGAGAAAATTGCAGACTCGGTTTTATTTGTACTATTTCATTTTTGTCGTACCCTTTATTACTTTTCTACAGTTACTCTGTTTGCAGCTCAATCATTGAGTACACTAGCGATAGGTGGATACAGTATGTTCAATTAAATGTTTTTCTTTGTTATACATGCACTTTACCACTGTATTTGCTGTCGCGGTTGTTGTAGATAAGTCGGAGAGGGGATACGTTTATTTACACTGTTTGTCTTTTAGGATGGGGATGGAATAAGGGTGAGGTTGGGCGCCCATAAACCGGTTTAAACCCCCCGGTGACTTTTGTCACTGACCGTTCCAAGGCGGTACTTCCATCTTCCTCCTATTGTATGTTTGTTTTGTCTTTGTGGGTTTCTTGTTGTTTTTTCTACCTATGTACATTTGCTGTTTCCTTGTGTTGCTGTTCGGGCGAGTGTTTGTTCTGTATGTGGTGTCTCCTGCATGACTCATTTTTGTACTTTTATTGAATCTGTTCATGAGTAGTAATTAAAAGTGCAACACTACTCATGCTCCCTAGCACCGACTTAAAGCAGTATTCAATTTTCAAAACTATAACATCAAAAGTAATGATCCCGAAGGACTAGAAAATATAACAACACCGAGAATGAAGTACGGGGCGACTTTTACGGCCGCCACTCAAGCACTTATCACCTGCTATTGTGAAGTACATATATTCTGAAAGTGGGTGATCCTTCGAAAGCAAACGTAGAAATGCAGAAAGACCAAATTACAGACTCTGTTTTATTGAGTCTGTTCATGAGTAGTAATTAAAAGTGCAACACTACTCACGCCCCTAGCACCAGCTTAAAGCAGTATTCAATTTTCAAAACTAATAACATCAAAACTAATGATCCCGAAGGACCAGAAAATATAACAAAACTGAGAATGAAGTACGGGGCGACTTTTTACGGTTTGAAGTCAATAGCTTTTATACTGGAAGTTATCAAGGCGGGCGGACAGACGGACGGACGGACGGACATGGGGTGACTCCAGTATACCCCCAAACACTTCGTTTGTGGGGGTATAATAACTAATGTCATGTGGGGACCACAAGGTTTTTCAACATTTACGTGTACTTATCGAGGGTTTACTATATCTTTTAGCAGACTATGGTTACTTTTTCGAGAGCTGGCTATAATCCCTAAAAGACCAAGTTTACTTTTTGAGGGTCGTCAAATTCCTCTATCAGGCCAAGGTTTCATTTCGAAATTGACTTTTTTATCTTACTGGACAAAGGTTACTTTTGAGGGTTCACTTTATCCCCTAGCAGACGGAAGTTACATTTTGAGTCTATACTATTAACCTTTGCAGAGTAGGGTTACTTTTCGAGTCATCCAAATGCTCTAGCAGAGGAGGATTTCTTTTCAATGATGACCATATCAACTGGCAGATGAGAGTTACTTTTCAAGCGTTGACTATATCTCCTAGCATACGAGGATATATTCGATAAGAGACAAACAGACAAGAGTCACTTTCGACGGTCGGTGGTCGCCTATACCCCCTAGCAGATGAAGGTTTCTATTTTTGTTTTGTTCACTCTATCATCTGAAAGACGAAGGTTATTTTTTTAGAGAGTCGGTTAAGCCCCCAATCCAACAAGGACTGCATTTAAAGAGTTGGCTGTATCTCCTTGCTGATGAGGGTTTTCGAGGATTGGCAATATCCACTAGCAGACTAGGGTTACTTTTTCAAAAATGGATAATAAAAACTTCCAAACAATATTTACTCTTTCGAGGATTGGCTACATCCCCTATTAAACGAAGGTAAATTTTCTAAGGTTAGATATAACTCCCAACACATGAAAGTAGCCGTTTGACTATATGTCCTATCAAAAAGGGTACGTTTTGAAGATTTGCAATATACCCATTTGATAAGTGTTATTTGTGGAGGGTTGACAATGTTCCCTAACAGATGAGGATTACATATCGAGGCTCGACAATATCTCCTAGCAGACGATAAGTATTTATCGAGGGTCGCCAATATCTACTAGTAGATGAGCATTACTTTTCGAAGGTCGAAAACCTCCACTAACAGACGAAGATAAGTATTCGACGGTTGACAAATCCACCAGCAAACAAGGTTTTCTTTTCGAGGGGCAATAACCTACCATAGAAGACGAGGGTTACTAACTGAGGGTGGACAATATCCCCAAGCAGATGAGGATTAAGATTTTAGTATTGATAATTTCACCTGCTCCACGTGGGTAACGTTTGAATGATAGTCAACATCCCCTGTTTGACGAGTGTTACATTTCGAGGGTTGACCCCTAGCAGACGAGGATTACTTTTCGAGGAACGACAATATTCCCTAGCAGACGAGGTTTGGTTTTCAATGCCGTTTATATCATTATATCCACATAGTTTATTAATACGTTTCACGGGTTGGAAATACTCCATAACACCCTCGTAGATATGTTTTATCTCAACTGAAAAGCTTCTTAAGCAAGGATATAGATACCATAAACTAAGAAACATTTTCTCTAAATCTTATCATCGACATCTCTCACCTATTGACAAGTACACATGTAATCTCAAGGCGCTCCTACGACACGGTATCTCGCATTCCGGATTTTATTGTGATGTGACTAACAAAAGTACAAAAATGAGTCATGCAGGAAACACCACATACAGAACAAACAGCCGCCCGAACAGCAACACAAGGAAACAGCAAATGTACATACATATAAATGGAAAAGTAGTAATGTCAAGCAGGCAAAGCCACATGCAAGACGCAACCACCACCAAAACACCGATAGACAGCATGACACACACACAACCACACACCCAAACGCACACACACACACGAATGAACACAGAAAACACCAAAAGAGACACAAGAACCAGGGACAAACGTTCCACAACATGAACAAACCACAAGCACAAAGACGCAAGGCAAACAAAAGGAAGGGTGACAAAGAGAGTACCGCCTTGGCACGGTCAGCAGCAAAAACACCACTGGGGGTTTAAACCGGTTTACGGACGTCCTAACCTCGCACTTCTCTCAAAGTCACTCTAGCTTTACAAATATTGTAAATAAAGGTATCCCCGCTGGACTTACCCACAACATAGACGACGGTGAACACAGGACAATATGTAAAACATAGCATAATAACTGTGACAATCCGTCAAATATGTACTCAATGACTTTGCTGAAGTCAGAGCACCTGCAGGTAAGCCGTTAAGGCCACGACAGGGAAAAAATAATACATGAGTCTGGTAAGCTCATCCTGTATCCAAGTTTAAGAGTATACCATCATAGAGTACTACCCTCGGCCTGTCATCGCGCAAGCAAAGAGGGAAGCGACTGTAAAAGGGTCGATAACCAAACATGCAGTGTGTTGCAATATAATAGGATCATAACCTTTCTTTTTAAATGTTTTAATGCGTTTTATAAACAAATCATGAAAATGGATATGACCCCGAATTTTCCTAAGTTTGTAGATAACATCCCCATAAAATTCTGGTTGAGAAATGCCTTGTCGCAGTAACGTCCGTAGATTGCAATTATATTTACTAATGAGAGGTAAATTTCGATAATAAAATTTAGAAAAGGTTTTCCGAAGTTTGTAATATCTGTAACCTTGCTTAAGAAGTTTATCAGTTATAACTAAATTACGTCTGTTAAAATCTTCAAGCAAAGAACAGGCTCGGGCAAACCTAATAAGTTGAGAAATATAAACACCATAAGATGTAGAACGTGGCACATCCCCATCTAGAAAAGGATAAACAAAACACCAAGAGACGCACAAAGACAAAACAAACATACAATATGACATCGTAAGATTATTGGACATAACCATTTTCTCACTTTGTTCATCAAATATGTTAAAAAATCATTAAAATGGGATATGACCTATTTTACTACAAAATATTTCATGTCTGAATGTCAACCCTTTTACAGTTGGCAACCACGCTGCCCTCTTTTCATATTCGTCGACAAGAAAGGTTAAGTACTCTGTGAAAGCGACCTCTTAAATCCGGAATCGGAAGGAGAACGTAGGATATCTGTACGGATATCTCGTTTTTTGTCGAACCCTATATTACTTTTCTACAGTTACTCTGTTTGCAGCTCAATTATTGAGTAAACTAGCAATAGGGGTGGATACAATTTGTTTCACTTAAATGTTTCGTTTTACATGCACTTTACCACTGTATTTGCCATCGCGGTTGTTGTAGATTAGTCGGAGAGGGAACGCGTTTATTTACACTGTCTTTTAGGGTGGGGATGGAATAAATGAGAGGTTTTACGCCCCTAAACCGGTTTTAACCTCAGTGACTTTTTGTCACTGACCGTTCCAAGGCGGTACTTCAATCTTCCCCGTATCGTGTGTTTGTTTTGTCTTTGTGTGCATCTTTATGTTTTTGGTAGTTATGTACATTTGCTGTTTTTCTTGTGTGGCTGTTCGGGTGGCTGTTTGTTCTGTGTGTTGTGTTTCCTGTACGACCCATATTTGTAATTTAAATGATCACCCATGTAACCAGCTTACCTCGCTATTCCATTCTGGTTGCATTCTCCATGGTTCAGCTCTTTTCACCTGTGACTTTCTTTGTCCGTCTATAAATATTTGAAACAGAATTAACCGACAACATCAAACCAAGTACATGTATGTCGTTGATGCGTCTGTCAAATTTTATGTGTTTTATTATGTTTACTATTATAGTGTATATAGTATTAACCGCTCGTCTACTATATTCCAATTAGTATTGTTGTTTTAAACAGTTTCTCAGTGGCAACACACGCTGATCCGGATGACGCATCGAGTTACTTTACGTATCATCTGTATCCATGATGTTTGCAAATGCAAATCGCGTTGAAATTAGTAGGATACGGTTTGAGTAATAATTTGATTAATTAACAACCAACAGGAACCATTTGATCTGGGTCCATTCTATTTGCGACGGCGTACATAGGCGTCTCTATCATTAAAAGGTTAACTACACGGTCCCACATTTTTCTATATTAAATGTATTCTGTTGGATTTGCGTACCAAGTTTATTTTTAGATATTTTCCGGCAAACAGAAGATACGTATTGTCTGCATTTCCTTCCACAAGTTACAGACCACGAATGTTCCTTTTCAAAATCAGACAATTATCAGACGGAAATGTGCCTAAGATCAAACTAATCTCGATTTTTATACGACCTTCAGCATGCTTAACCTTGGAATCAGACGTATTCACTGCGCACCCCATGCAGAGTACGCACTTATTTTAGTTTTTTAAAATCATTTGTACTTGTACTTCATTTTCATTCAATAGTCTATATATAGTTCTTACATATTTGGTATTTGCTCTCTGGCGTAATAAGGTGTGAACAATATACACGAAATATGGCAAGGACCAAAATTACAAAAATTGAAATTAAATATAAGAATTACATAGCAGTAAGTATTTCAATTATATTTTTGCTCAAATGTAATTGGCAACATTCGTCAAGACGTTTCTTTTACTAGACGACACAGAACTTGTGTATAGTTGGTCGATAGATATAACAAAACTATTTCTCGAAGTTTTGAGTATTTAGTACAGCATAGTAAGAAATGATATTTGTTTTCGACCACAAAGTTTACGGAATCTACTATCTCTATTCATTCCACTATATCGGCCACATTCTACTCCCCGTTATGAGCACTCCACAAATGCAGTAGAGTGCTAGTCATTATATAATAACGTAAGGCTGCAGTTCAACGTGAGGGGGAAAGAGAAATGGTCGAAATCTGATAAGTTTTTAACATTTCGCAATTGCATAAATTTAAGATCCAGATCAGAGGAATCCTAGAGGACCAGTATGATCAAGGTATGCACTGTTGGTCATTCAAAATTCCTAACAAGTTTAAGCCTTTCGTACAGAGGAGACTGTAGTTGACCTCTAATGTTCTGTTTAATGTTGAAAGGGTTAAGGTGTTAGACGTGCGCAATTTGTAAAACAGAACATTTTGCGATCACCTGTTTTAAAACGTGATTCTGTATGGAATTGACCAAGTTTAACATTGCCGTATTGTTAACATACTTATTACTCAGCAAACCTCGATATCATATTCTACCTTTCAAGACACCCATATGTGTGTCACACTTTTACTTTAGATCCAATTGGCGCGTACTTATAAGCTCATTACACATTAGGCTTAAGGATGTAACTAGGATGTGACTTTGACAGTTGATCAATTGCAGAATAAAAACATCTCTGTTAAAGAAGCTATACAAGATATAATGTACAAAATGAAAAACTATATATTGGCGGCGCTGTGCGGTTGGAGTTTTTTCGTTGGCTTGTTTTCTTATTTGGGTTGGTAAGGGCTACTAATTTGGAAACATTACGACTAACCGTCCAGTGATCCCTACCGTTTCAGTTATCTATCAAATGAAGAAGGATAACTCTTACGGTAAATTTAAAAGCAGAATTTCAAGCAAAGTCCAACGTACGTAAATAATAGCGTGATGACATTCACTTATTTAAAAGATGGGGGTATATTTCTTTGCACATGTCGGTCGATGGGTCAGTCTGTCGGTCAGTCTGTCGGTCGGTAGATCAATGGTTTCCGATCAATAACTAATAAATGACTTGGCGAAGAATCTTCAAACTTAATGTGGTGGTTGGTCATGACAACAAGATAACCCCTATTGTTTTTGAGGTCACTGAGTCAAAGGTCAAGGTCACCATGACCTTAAATGGCGAAATAGTTTCTGATCAATAACTGCTCCAGGGTTTGGCTTAGGATCCTCAAACTTGCTGTGGTGGTTGGACATGACCACTAGATGACCCCTATTATTTTTTAGTTCACTAGGTCAAAGGTCAAGGTCACCATGACCTTAACTGGTTAAATTATTGTCGGCGTACATGCAAAGAGGCCAGCGTGGTTGCAAATTTTAAAAGGGTTGACAACCAAACACGCAGTATGTTGTAGTTCTATAGGATCATAACTCTTTTTAGCTCACCTGGCACAAAGTGCCAAGGTTAGCTATTGGGATGATCCTGTGTCCGTCGTCGTGTGTCGTGCGTATATGCGTCGTGCGTATGTGCGTCGTGCGTACGTGCGGGCATCACGTGTTTACTTAAACATCTTCTCCTCTGAAACCACAAAGCCTAAAGCTTTGATATTTGGTATGTAGCATGATGCAATGGTCCTCTACAAAGATTCTTCAAATTATGACCCCGGGTCAAAAATTGACTCGCTCCGGGGCTTATAGGTTTTACATAGGAAAATCTTTAAAAATCTTCTTCCCTAAAATTGTAAGGTATAGACCTATGATATTTAGTATGTAACATTATCTAATGGTCCTCTACCAATATTGTTCAAATTATTACCCCCGGACCAAAAATGCATCCGCCCTGGGACTTTTCATATGAAATCTTTAAAAGTCTTCTTCTCCAAAACTGTAAGGTCTAGACCCTTGATATTCGGTATGTAGCATCATCCCACGGTTTTCTAACAAGATTGTTCAAATTATGACCCCCTGATAAAAAATGGCCCGCCCTGGGGCTTATCAGTTTTCATAAAATCTTTAAGAAACTTCTTCTCCAAAACTATAAGGCCGAGACCTTTAATATTTGATATGTAGCGATATCTAATAGTTTCTACCATGATTATTCAAATTATGACCCCTGGGTTGAAAATTTCCCCGCCCCGGGGCATATGAGTTTATCAAAGGAAAGTCTTTGAAAATATCCTTCTCTTAAAACTGTAAGGCCTAGACCTATGATATTTGGTATGTATTATGACCTAATGGTCCACTACAAAGATTTTTTAAGTTATGACCCCGGTCATTTTTGTTCAAGTTTTGACACCTGTGCCCAAAATGACCCCATCCGGGGCTTATCGGTTTTTCATAGAAAAATCTTTAAAAGTCGTATTCTACGAAACTGTGAGGCCTGGACCTTGATATTTGGTATGTAGCGTCCTTGAATGGTTCTCTTCCAAGATTATTCAAATTATGACACCTTGGCAAAAATATTGCCCTGCCACAGGTTACATGAATTCATTGTTTACATAAATCTGTTATAACCAGGTGAGCGATTAATGGCCATCATGGCCCTCTTGTTAATGATTTTTATCATGATTATAATGAGAAAATGGGTACGTCTAACAATATTTGTTTGTAAATCACATTACCATAAAATTCAGGGTGTGAAATACCGTGTCGCAGGAGAGCCTTGAGATTACATTTGTACTTGCCAATACGTGAGAGATTTCGATAATAAAATTTACAGAAAGTTTTTCTTAGTTCATGGTATCTATATCATTGCTTAGGCAGCTTTTCAGTTAACATGATGTTTCGACTGTTAGAATCGTCAATAGATGAACAAGCTCTAGCGAAACGAATTAGTTGAGATAAATAAACCCTGTAAGATGAGACACGGGGAACATCATCGTCAAGAAATTTACAATATTAAAATCAAAATCATCTATTTTGTCATACACTTTAGAAAAAATTCATTCCATTGTCAATTCTAAAGTCTAGATCAAGAAAGGCGCTGCATACGTGTCGGAAGGGTTAGCTTTATTCAATCCGAGTTCCTTGGGGTAAATTGTAGGAATCAGAGCATCAAAGAAAGGGTAATCTAAGTTAAAAATATCATCCAAATATCGAGAAGTTTCATTGAAGGGTTTTATAACATCTTCCTTGATTGTGGATTCAAACGTTACATGAAATCTCTCTCGTATGCATACAAAAACAAATCGGCGACCAGTGGTGCACTATTCGTACCCATAGAAATACCAATCACCTGGCGGTATATAGCATTCCCATAACGTACAAATATGTTATCCAGAAGAAAGGTTAGTGATTCACTTCTAAGCTAGTCCAATTGGTGTAATATTTTATTTGCTCGTTAGTAAAGACAGCTTTATCAGCATTACATGCCAGAAATCATGTTTTTTCTCGGGCAAATACTTTCTGGTTTGAGTTAGTACATTATGAGGAAGTTTTGTACAAATTAGAAACATCGTATACAGTGGATGCAATTTACCTTTTGTTCTTAAGTTTGTTAAAGACTTCTGAAGAGTTCTTAATAGACCAGAAGAGATTTAATCCAGAATTTAATCCAGAATTTTCATATGTCTGATCACAATAGAATTTTACATGTTATTTTGTCTTCGTTAAACAAGAAGTCGAAAGTATAGATAATTTAGTAGTTGTACAAGAGCTAGAATTTGCAATGAAACGCACTTTATATGGTTTTTATGTAGTTTTGGTAACAAATACATTGTAGGAAGTTCCAAGTTGTTTATACTTTTTGGCATGGTCTGAAACGATGGTCTTTTAAGTTTGTGTGTTAAATGTCTGCAAATGCGCCATTCCTCCTATACTATTTCGCTGCACGCATTGTCGTCCACACACATGTATCGTCTGCTGCAATCGTCCTTTTGCTTTTTATAAAAACAAAGTAATAAACCGTTTGGATGAGATGCAAAAATAATTCGGCGTCTCACTGAGATCATAGTTTCGCCTTCGGCAGCGAACAAGATCTTTATTGACCAGGCCATGGGTATAATGTTCGAATTAAACAATTTGCACAGTAGCTTTTTATCTATCATCGTTAACCCGATTCCCAACTAATATTGACTGCATTGGCAAACAATTTGGATTGGGAACGGATGTTGAATTTATAAATTTATCATAATCCAAACTATTCAATTTTCAAGCAAAAGTCTCTGCGAATCGGGCGAGGTTTATAAACTAGGCAGACACAATTTAGTGTAGACGAGATGGTACAATTTGTTTTTACTCAAATTCTGATCTAGAGAAATAGAAGATATTTCCGCTACGGTCATGTTTATAAGAAAATGTTAATCAAATGCCATACTAATAGGATTCCGATAAGACACCAAATTACTCGGCGTATCATCTGGATCTAAGCTATAAGCAAATGCGAGCTATGACGTGAATAGTGGAACAAGTATTAATTAAAACTCATTCCGAAGACGGTTTAAAGTAAATTGTTGACGCCCGCACGACGCACATACGCACAACGCATGACGACGGACATAGGATCATCCCAATAGCTCACCTTGGCACTTTGTGCCAGGGGAGCTAATAAAAAAAGGACAGAGGTCAGAAAGTAGAAAGTCCACAACCTTACAGGCACAACTGAAATGCGTGTAAATTAAAGTCATAGGCATGCGTATGCCTTATTTGGAGCCAATCTGCCTTTCTCACTTTCACTAAAATTGTTGAAAATTATGTAGGACTCATACCTGATACTTTATAAACTTCCAGCTCTGTTACAATCATGTTGCCGTTGTTAATCTGGTTAACGTTAAGGCCTTGGTTATGAAATGTTTGTCCGAAAGTATTCATGTTACCGGGTAGTTGAAAATATCCCCCTGAGTTGTTGACAGTAGTGTTGAAGGTGTAAAGATCGTGACGTAGTCCAAATATTGGACCACAGCTTGCATGGTCATAAATTTCCTTTCCATTACCCGTTCTAGGAAATTTAACAGCATCAGTATTTCCATTGAAATGCAGTTTGAACATAAATGCTGCGGTGTCATATTGGTAGCTGTTACAACCTTTCCAGCTAATGCTAGCATATGCCCCGTATACAGAGCCCTGTTGATTGTACAACACAGTGACCGTGGGACCTTGGTTGTCACATCGGGAGTGGAAAATTTTGGGAACGCAGCCGTCTTGTGTGATGCTGTAGAGTAGAGTGAACGTTTTTGGTCCTGTGCCTATCCACTTCTCGAGCTGATCCATGTCACTGTCCCTTAGTTTGCCCATCTTAGAACGAAATGTGCGAGTAACGCTGCCAAAGTAAAACATGAAATAGGTAAATAAAACTTAACAGCTATTTGAATGCCTTGTAAGAAAGTGTTGGGACTGCAGCCGTGCAGTATAATTCTGTCCCGTGCCTATCCAAATCACCAGCTGATCCATGTCATTGTCCGTGAGTACACCAGTCAACGATTAAACCTAGCAACGATCATAATGAAAGGTCATTAACTTGTATGAAAATATCTGTGTACTCCAGAATGCGAACACTCTAGTGACTCCAATGAAAGAAAAATAACTATTTGTTGAGATGCTGGGGTATGTCGTATGCATTACCAAATATACCCCTCTCATGATAGCTCGTGTTATCAGAGACACCAGACAGTTGATAAAATTAAATGAATTGCAATACTCTAATACATGCCTGTATAATGGATAGAATTTAGTTAAATTGCATAATTATATCAAATTCCCATAATGATAAGAAACGTGTTTATCCTTTCAAACATGCATATTTATGGCGACATTCGGACATTCGGCACAACGGCAGAAAATGTACATATCTTCTGTGTGTCGGTATCCAGCGTCAGACCAGGATCTATCTTTATTACCTGTCATTATACATGCATAATAATGTACCAATTTGTTCACTTACTATTTGTGCAACTATGTAAATATGCGAGTGCTGTTTGCAAAGCATTCATATATAAAAAGTCAGGTCACTATGTTTTATTCCTAGTCGGAGTCGATCCATTGTATATGTCGCTGTTAAATGACCCAATGCGTATTAATTAGATCATGATGAAATTTATACACAGTAAATGTTTAAATGTCTAAACAACATTCGATATGAATATGGATTACTAAGAGGACATGTGCTTATCATGTTATGTGTGTGTATTATAACTTCTGATACATTAATATAATTAGGCTTTGTGTATAATAACAGCTTTTGGCTTTTCTCAATAACAGCTCGAATGACACTATAAACATTCTGTGTCGCAGTGCCATTAAACCAAGCTCAATCACACATCGGTTCGATCTAATTAAATGAGACTTTATAGAAGTATGTATTGCCCCTCCCACCCGACTACATGAGAGTAAATATTTCTTACCCAAACTGTGTCAGACATTCCTCAGTATGTCGGTCGGTCCGTCCGTCTGTCTTTCACCAATTGTAGTCGCCATATATATATATAAATTCTGAAGGGTGATGATCCCCCGAAAGCAAAAATTGCAACACAAAAAGAGAAAATTGCAGACTCGGTTTTATATATATGTATATGTTCTGCGCATTATTGGAATACGGACAATTCTAGAATTGCCCTGTGCATTTTAGGAATTCCAATAATGGCGGACCATTCCAGAAATGTAGAATCGCGCAAAGCAAAATTACATTAGGCTCTATGATTAGCATTGTTGTTATGATCTACTGCTGTTCGTCGAGAAAAAAAGGAGAATTTGACGCGGGTACACTTTGTCTTTGGTTTCCTAAATATGTTTGTTTTGTGGTCATTATTACCTTATTATTTGTGGTATTTAATGTTTTTAATCAACTATTGTTTGACGAGAAAAACAGCGGGTAAACTTTATTTTCACTAAAGGCTGTGTAATTTGTGTGAAACAATGTTTCACATATCAATCGGCATGACTTAAATGAAGTCGATCATGATTTTGAATAAACACGAGATTAACGAATATACTAACAATCATTGTTTTGTCAATTTCATGGCTTTTCTGCGACGAGTTTACATTAGGCTTTCAGTATTCTACTTGAATCTGTCTGAGAGTCGTACAGTACAATTGCACAATTATGATTGAAAATCTATAAATGTATGTAAATGGAGAATTCCAACTTATCGGCCTCGTGATTTAATTACTACGCATCTCAACTTCTACCAGTGTTTGATTGCACGATAAAACACCGGTATGAATTTATTATTTCTTAACTAAATGATTTTACTACGTTTACAATGCGCGACGCTTTTCATCATATCAGGCGCAGTTGAAAGTATTAATATTAAATAGATATTAATAAGAGGTTAAAATATTGCCTAGGTGTGCCTTCTTGCCATAATGGCACACCTGGTGCCATAATAGCCCGAGGGTTATTGTGACACCAGGTGTGCCATTATGGCACATTATTGAATATCTATTCTTACAATTTTTACTATAGATCTAGATGTCACCTATCATTTCAACACAATCTAGATCTACCATCCCAACATATATATATCTAGATCTATACTTTTTAAAAATTGAGGAAGGACTAGTTATGCCTTCATGGGGATCCGAATCCCTGCCGAAAAATATGTAGTCCGACGTAATAATCACTAACACTAATAGCGATGTTTTACATTTTACTTATAAAAATTGTTTGAGACATTCCGATGGATGACGTGAACCATTGACGTCAAAACTGTCATTTTTTTGAATAACATAAACAAAGTTAGATAGATCTAGTACCGATCGATACAAACAAAGAAATTCATTTTAAATAATAAAACTTTACGATTGTATAAACTTTATAGATCGTTCAGATCTTACGATTTTACAAAGACGTCAAACACATTTCTCCGGCCTTGTTTGAATAGATCTAGATCTATGTTGCTAACAGCAACGCATTGCACGTGCAAAAGATCGTGGGCCGATTATGGATGACTCCGTAATGACAGTTTTCTACGGCTATTTTGTTACTGTTTATAGTAAGGGTATTCAATAATTACTATTAAAGGGTTTTGCTTCCGCATTTTTCTAAATGTTCGCTTAAAGGAATTTGTCTTGTTGATGGGTCTCAGATTTGCTGAGAATATATATATAAAAGGTTTGCCTCAGACTTGTTCAAATCTTACTTTCCAAAAATGAGTTGTTGAACTCATTAATCAGACACTCAGGTCCAAAGTCAACATCAAATGCCAAGGTCATGTGTTAAACCCGCACCAATACTAAGTTTGCTCACGGTCTACTGGACCAAGTGATACAACATCAATGGAGACTCATACATTCTCATACTTAATTATATGTAATACGTAGATTAATAAAGGCATGCACTTCGCAACAGCAATGCTAAGTACTTATGTGGTCGTCGTTAAAAGTCGTCCCATACTTTATTCTCTGTGTTGTTTATTTTTTTTTTGTCCTTTGAGATTATTAGTTTCTCTGTTATTAGTTTTGAAAATCCAATACTTCTTAAGTTGATGCCAGGGGGCGTGAGTAGTGTTGCACTTTTTAAGACTACTCATTAACAGACTCGATAAAACCGAGTCTGCATATTTCTCTTTTCGCATTTTGAAAGATCTTCCACTTTTAGAATTTATCTGCTCCTACTACATGTTTGAAGGGATTTCGTCAAACTATATTAATCTATATCTTGCAATAAAAACATATCTGCTTAAACGTGGATCTTTCGCAGTTTTGACTATCTGACTACTTCCGATTCAAACAAATATTGGAGAAACCATAGAAATGTCAAACAGTTTAGACCCTGATTAGACATCGAGCTATGCGTCTCATCTGCATACTAGCTGTTTGCAAATAAGAGTCATGAGGCATATTGCCTGATAAGGGGTAAATAAATATTTTATTTCCTCACAAAAATGTACCCGCCTTTTGGTGGTAATAAGTGTATTCTCCGCATTTTATTGGTTATAAAAGAATGGCAGTATGGGTCAGCCATGGGCGTAGCCGATACCCATGCTTGCACAAGAGCACATACACTACCTAGGATATTGCCCAAAATAATTAGGCGATAGACACGAGTATACTACAGAAAACTTCACATGTTGCGTGTTTTCTGTATTAATCTTTACTTCGTATAAGTGCTTGTCTCGACTTTGCCAAAAAAAGTAATATATAGATCTGATTCATCCGTTTATGCCATGGGGAATTATTTCCTTGGTCATGATGCCCTTATAACTTTAATTCAGCTAAATGATATTCATGATGTTCATATTTCTTACTAAATGTTAACGAAGTACAGAGTTATAGAACTGTCTGATCAGGGTCTGCTCTGTTTGAGTATATGTTACAGACCTGATTAGCTACTGCCATTTCATAACATGTCCTTAGTTGGATTTAAATTAGTTTATGTTATCTGATTAGCCATGTCTTGTCTGAAAGTATTCATTAAGTACACCTGTTAACCTGTTTAAATTTGGCAATGTAGACCGTGGTAAGGGGTTTTAAACTGTCTGCAAAATACGAAATATAATACAACTGTTTGAATAAAGTAAAGCAAGCATCGTACTAAATCAAGCAAATAATAGTACATTCTGAAGGGAGATGAACTTCAATCAGGAAACAAATATGCGCTCTCTTTCAATACTAGAGCTTCAATTCAAATTGTTTATTTCTATTTCTATGTGGCCTTGTTATCGATATCATATTGTAACAATGCATCTTTAATCGTAAGAAATTAAAAAATCTATTTGTAAACTGTAATTATTTCTTTAAACAGTCCTTTCTACAACGACCATCCAAAGGAAGTCTAAATATAGGTTTTGTTGGGCAGGAGTGGTCTGCTACAGGATTGTTAATTGTTTATTTTTAAAAACATATATTACAGTTTCATTCATATACAGTAAAATATCGATTATTCGAACACTAAAATACGTATTATTATCGATATTTAAGACGGGTGGCAGCTTAATGCATGGTGGAAGTCATGCAGAAAGCTCCTAGAGGAGCTTTCTGCATGACTTTCACCATGCATTAAGCAGCCACCTGCCTAAAAGTATCTAAATTATTTTATACAGAAAATTCGAATAATCGAGGTTTTACTGTACTATTTGATAATGTATCTTTATACAAATACAGTATTGCATTACAACATGTATATGGCCATTGTATAATAGAATTACAAGAGACTATATGTTTCTTACAAAAACAATTTCAGTTCCTATTAACATAAGATCTACGGGGGTGTTGCTAATCGGTACAACAATCCAGGTCAAAGATAAAAACATATACACACAATAAATAACAAGAGGGCTAAGATGGCCCTTAATCGCTCACCTGATTACCATAGATTTAAAATTATAGCTAGGTTGCCCCAGGATGGGGCCAATATTGACCTAAGTGACAATATTTGAACAATGTTGAAAGGGGATCACGAGCAGTGATTCTGGAGACCAAGATTTTAGAAGCTTTAGAATATTGATTCTATCATGACAATCATTCTGACCAATGAAGATTGGGTTAAAAATTGACCTCTAGAGTGATCATTCTAAGATTTGTCCTAGTGAACAACTTTTTGATCCCACCCTACCCATGATCAAACTCAACCTTGATATCACCAAGACAAACATTCTGAGCAAATTTGGGGAAATTTGGCTAAAAATGTAGTAACTTGGGTGTAAACAAGATTTTCTAAGATATGACCTAGTGACCTAGTTTTTGGCCCTACTTAACCCACTTTCAAACTTGTCCAAGATTTTATCAGGACAATCATTCTGGTGACGATTGGGCTAAAAATGTTACCTCTAGTGTGTTCACAAGGTTTTCCTACCATCTGACCTAGTGAATTTTTTTTACCCCAAATGATCCACTTTCAAACATGTCCAAGATTTTATCAAAACATTCACTCTGATAAAGTTTCATGAAGATTGAGCTGTAAATGCGACTTCTAGAGTGTTCACAAGGTTTTCCTACTATTTGACCTAGTGACCTAGATTTTAAACCCACGTGACCCATTTTTAACTCATCTAAGATTTTATCAAGACAATCATTCTGACCAAGTCTCATGAAGATTGGACTAAAATTGTGGCCACTAGTGTTCACAAGCAAATTGTGGACGACGTACGACAAACAACGCACGACGGACGCCGGTGTAATGAGGAAAAGTGACCGCCGTAGTAGATCGACCGGGGGTCGATTTATTATATAGTATTATAACCCCGGTCATTTTACTATAAAGTATAGTGACTCCCTTGCCATACTATAATGACCCCCTTTATAGCATTGTGACCCACTCTTTTTTATCGTCGACCGAGAGGTTTTTATATTTTATAGTACTATAACCCCGGCCATTTACTATAAAATATAGTGACTCCCTTGCCAAAATCCATCCACGATTGAGGGTCGATATATTATGTATTTCTGTGACCCAATGCCATTTTTCTATAATATACAGTGACTCCCTTGCAAAAAACACATCCATCACGGGGTCGATAAATCATGTCGTTTTATGACCCCAAGGCTATTTTACTATAACGTATAGTGACTTCCTTGCCATAATATAATGACCCCCTTATAACATTGTGACCCACTCTTTTTATCGTTGTAGGTCGACCTATGGGCATCCATATTTTATAGTACTATGCTTCCCGGTCATTTTGCTATAAAATATAGTGACTCCTTTGTCAAAATACATCCACCAGGAGGGTCGATATATTATATAGTACTATAACCCCGGTGCCATTTTACTATTAAATATAGTGCCTCCCTTGCAAAAATACATCAACTACGGGATCGATAAATCATATAGTATTATAACCCCAGGCCATTTTACTGTAAAATATAGTGACTCACTTGCCAAAATACATCCACTAGGGGGTCGATATATTATATAGTACATCTGTGACAGACAAACAGACGAAAGGACAGCTCTGGCAAAAACAATATGCCCCATATACATTTGGTGGAGACATCTATAATGATAACTAAGTAGAAATTTACTTCACTTTTTAGGGTCAGGTTGTTATCTCGTATGTGAGGTCAATTTCTTATACGTAAGGGCGTCATTGCACTACGACTCACTCGGTCATAGTACTATTACCGGGGGCGTTGGTACTATATAGTAAATCGACCCCTGGTCGATCTACTACGGAGGTCACTTTGTTATATGAGGGGTCAGAATTTTATATGTATGGGGGTTATAGTACTACGACTCCCCGGTTATAGTATTATGACCGGGGGTCATAGTACTATATAGTAATTCGACCCCCCCCCCCTCCCCGGTCGATCTATTACGGGGTCACTTCTCCTCATTACACCGGACTTTCAAGTCTCACAAAAGCTCACCCTAAGCTTTGCTCAGGTGAGCTAAGCATGGGTAGTTCAATGGGCATAGATGGAACTTCAATATGAATGCATAACGATGACCTGATCGGCAACTCCCACGTGGACTATGTAAAGATACAAAGAACTACATATTTGACACATATAATTAACAAATAAACTAATTACTCAAAATAAACTTAACCGTTTAAGTCATATGTTAGAACGGGTTTTGGCACTAATCCTAATCAACAGTTGGTTTGAAAAGAATTACACTAGTTTACCAGTATCAGCAATACTTAAGGAAGTCGGACATATATGTTCCGCTTTCGTATACTGCTCCTGCCTGTACTCTTCAGATAAAACGGGAAAAATCATTTTCAATAGTGTAGCTTTCTGCCACAGCTAAGGTTTCTTAACGACCAGTTTCTTTTCAATGCACCAAAACTTACTAAACGCTAACCGGTGTCTACAGTAAATCAATTTGGCAATAAATTCCGATTTAAACAATGAACATGTCCTCAGTTTATTACATCCAACATTTCGTATACTATGCATTCTTTGAACAGCTAATTTCCATTCATTTATAAGTTCATCTATTAACCTGGGCCTGGTTACAACCCGCTTTTGCTTGTCAGTCGTACCATACATATGACAATTTGATCTATCAAAGTTAACCCTTCGCTTGGTATTTACGTCAATATACCTACCTGTAAATAATGAGAACCCAGACGAGACAGTTCCTGCTTGAGCTGTCTCATCAGGGTCTGCACTATTTACAAGGTGATTGTGCAACCAGTTCACTCAACAGCAGTGATTGCACAGCGAAATACTTGTACACAGTGGAGATATATGTAACTATACAGCATTGCATGGGTAAAGAAGAAGAAATGTATATTAAAATTCAGCAAGCGAAGGGTTAATATTCACATTATAAAACCAGTTCCTACATTCAGCGCTAGCTTTAGACCGAGACAAGATTGAAACGCATATATATCCTGCTTTCGGAAAGATTCGACCAACGACTCTAAATAAATATTGTATTTCATTTTCCGACAAATGGTTGGTCCCAGTCCATTTCACCCGCAACTGCTGCATTAGGCGTATATCTACCGACACCTTGAACGAATCACATAGTTCTGCTCTGCGCAGCACTTATACAAAAAATAGTTTTAGTCCCTCACTACCAAGCCGTACTCAGTTACTAGCCCCAGACTATAGAGTCGTATAACATCTTTAAAAGAAAGTCTAGCGTAAAGCCACCTATTGCTTTGCATTTAGCTATCAAATGTCCAAGAGTCAGGGTTGCCCTCTGAGCTACAACCTGACCTACTACATGTTATCTAAAACTAACCAAGAAGGTCCGTGAACAGTATCCAAAACGAAATTACCACATAGACCGTGGTAAAAAGTTTAATAAAATGCAAAAGCTTTATATCCGGGTTACAACTCTGGATAACTCTTAATAATCAACCCTCATATGCTGGGCGCTATGCAAGACGGCTTCAAGGCGTTGGTACGGTCCGACTATGGATCAACTCCGCCATCCAATCTTAGAAAGGGAACACATTCGGGAGTAAGCCACCGAGTCGAGTGTACATATTTTACACAAATCTAAAATAAGGGATATATGGCACAACTATAGATATATACGAGAAATCGACGGGCATAAAAAATGCACATAGTACTGACTGTTTCATCATTTTCAGCAAAACCTTCCCTAGCTTATATTGTTTTTCTTTAATGTATGTTAGTAGTAGACTTCCAACGGGGTACATAAATGAGATTATTCTTTTTATGCTGTATAAAGGTTAATTTAAGGTGATACATCAAGGTCAAAACTAAACTTTCGGGTTAAATTTAGATTTGCGATAATTTTGTCGCTATTCAATATACATGTAGTTGGCATGCATATATTTACATCACAACAGCAGGTGTTAAGTGCTTGTGTGGAGGCCGTAAAATGTCGCCCCTTACTTTATTCTCAATGTTGTTATATTTTCTGGTCCTTCGGGATCATTAGTTTTGATGTTATTAGTTTTGAAAATTGAATACTGCTTAAGCCGGTACTAGGGGACGTGAGTAGTGTTTCACTTTTAATCAATACCCATGAACGGATTCAATAAGACCGTGTCTGCAATTTACTCTTTTTGCATTGCTACTTTTGCTTTCGAAGGATCTCCCACTTTCAGGGTATATTATTGTGAACGAACATTTTTAGGGGTAACTTATTAAGGTCAGGGTCATACATCAAGGTAAAAGTACAGGGCAAATTGAGATACATTGCACATACATACATCTAAGTTGGCATGCATGTGCAAATTACGGATGTGGGACATTTTGAGAGGTGATTTATTAGGTCAAGGTCAAACATCAGGTCAAATATCAAATATCGGTCAAATGCATTGCACATACATTCTTTAAATTGTGCATGCATGTGCAACTTATGAAAACGAACATTTTGAGGGATGACTAGGGGTGACTTACTAAGGTCTAGGTCATACATTAAGGTCAAATGTCAAATTACGGGTCAAATTTAGTTTGGTGATAATTTAGTCGCCATTTAATATACATACTTCGAACTTGGCAACATCCATTTATAACTTATGAAAGCGAACACTTTGAGGGGTTACTAATTAAGGTCAAGATCATACATCAAGTTCGAAGGTCATATCGGAGACATAGTATTTCACAAACACATCTTGTTCAATATTGAATTAACCTTTTACCTCATAAATACATCATTTCACTCATTCATAAATAGTGTACGTTTTGAAAATTGGAGATCCTTCGAAAGCAAAAACAACAATGCAAAAAGAGAAAATTGCAGACTCAGTTCAATTGAGTCTGTTCATGAGCAGTCATTAGAAGTGCAACACTACGCCCCTAGCACCGGTTTAAGCGACGTTCAATTTTTGTAACTACTAACATCGACACTATTGATCCCGAAGGACCAGAAAATATAACAACACTGAGAATGAAGAACGGTGCGACTTTTTACAGCCGCCACACATGCACTTAACACCTGCTGTTGCGAAGTTCATACGTTCTGAAAGTACACACCCTAGCAAAGGGTGACTATACTGTATGCAAAACATGAATTAGAAGACACATGTACTGAATCAGAGTGACACCATTCTGCTGGTGATAGGCGGCTACGGCCACCATGGGCTTGGTGAAATCTCTAGAGCCGTAATGGGGCCAAAGGGCAATGCCCGGAACTAGTAGACGGTACCCCCACGGCAGAAACGCTATATGTGTCTGCTGAGTTAATGGAGAGATAAAATATGCATCCGAGAAATTTATGGAAATGCCCCATCGGTCCGGTTTGATAGCCAGTCGAATGGAAGCGATGGTCGCCATCTTGAAAGGTTCGACCTTTACATACTAGTTTAGAGTAGAAAGGTTGATGATTGGTCAAAATGCGCCATTTTTTCTTTGGAACGTGAAAGAGACGGCTGTAAAACCCCACCGATTTCTCGTTCAGCAACATTTCTAATGCCCCTTTCGCGAAAAGCGAGCGCCCAGAGTCCGGTGTGTTCGCATGATCCGACGACTGATGAATAGGTACCCTGGAAATAGGAGGCTGCCAAACCAGAGGGATATGATAGCCTGCCTCTACAAAAGAGAAGGACCAAGGATCATGTGTGATATTGCGCCATGCTGCGACAAAGTGATGCAGTCTGGTGTCCACAAGAATGCAAGGTCGGATAGGAGTGGGTGCGGAAAGGGCTAGTTCCTAGAGCTGGTGCCGCCTCGAATGCCAGAACACCTAGGGTGGGAGCGGGGACATCTCTGATCCGCCTATCCCGAGGTGGGGGAACAGGGACTGGTCTAATGCGGCTCTTGGCCAAACCCCACTGAAGAGAAGATTGTTCTTAAGACCATGTTTCCCCTGGGGCTTAGAAAGGCCCTTAGGTTTGCGCATAGCCACGGATACTTTGGGGATCTTCCAAGGAGAATGACAAGATAACGGAGAACTCCTTGGAGAAGTCTTGTCCACCTGTTCCTTCTCCTTAATTTTGCATCCGAAAAGAAGCTGTGAGGCAAATCGATTCGCCCGATATTCAACCTTGGAGGTGTATTGCAGGGCAGATGCGGGCTAACGGCCCATCTGGTAGGAACGGTGCTTGGTAACTTCAGGGGAAGGAGACTCTGAAGCTAGCTCTACTGATAGAACAGCGGCTAAAAGGTCTATGTTGGAAGCATCTCCCATTTGCAGTCTCTGGGGCAGCTCCTATCGCTTGAGTATAGACGAGGCCCTGGGGCAGCAAGGGGATCCGGTCGATATGGCCCAGGGTGACTGTCAGAAGAGTCTGGAGGCCTGAGAGATGAGGAAGGAGTCATGGATCTCGAAAGTTTTGAGGACATTGTCCAACCGAGTGCAAGCCTGAAATGGAAATCTTCATCCAGGTGTGCCAGCCAAACAGAAGGAATCTAGACGGGGAGATACTCCCGAGACTTGGAGAGATTCGGAAGCTCTCCCTGTTCCTTGTGGGTTGACTTAGGAGGCCTAGGGCATATGGAAGGTGGTATGAAGGCGACAACAGTCCCCTTAGGTGTAATTATTTACAGGACGTCCTGTTCCCCCTCAGACTCACCACATGCTCTGACCGGTATGGAGGCCAACATCCCATTATGTGGGAGCAAAGCCAGGAGGGTCCCAAACAGGATAGGGAAAAGGGGCCACCGAGGGGGTCCCAAGACCCTGCTGGTTGGGCTGCTAGCAAGGCGCGTCTTGCTGGTTCCAGGCAGTGAGTACCGGCTAAAGATCGTCCAGCCGGCGACTATGAAGAGGAAGAACGATGTCGATATAATATTCCATTTTAGTTCGGGGTCAGGTGGGGTATAAAGCAGACAGAATAGTAGTTTGTATTCAAACTGGGACGATTATGTGCATAGAGAATATTGTAATTATCATGTGCCAATTTACTTTGTCATTCATCTTAAAACACCTTATTGACAAAGTAGCATTTGTTACGTTTTGTGGGGCCATTTTACCCCGCCAACTTTCTTTGCTATACTGAAGCAATACTGTGTATCTATGGAACAGAAAATGAATAAATAAATGACCTGACAACATTTATGTGTCATTTGAAAACATAACATACTTATTTCCTGAATAAGGTCATTTTTAAGCATTTTGTTTAGATTTTCATTAATATTCATGAATATGCAAATGAGCACAATAATAGTTTGTTCTCAAACTGGAACAATTTTGTGCATAGAGAACGTTGTTGTAATCATCATAAGCATTTTTTTGTCATTTATCCCAAAAACCACTTACTGACAAATAGCATTTTTTTAAATTTTGGGGGTCATTTTCCCCACCCACTTTCTTTGCCATGCTGAAGCAATACTGTGTATCTATGGAACACAAAATGTACAAGAGATGTTTGTAAAACATGTATACCCCCCGACCCCCTGACCTTTGATCTAGTGACCTCAACTATAGAGGTCATCTAGCGGTCATGACTAATCACCACAGCAACTTTGAAGATCCTAAGCCAAACCACTGATCATTTATTGATCTGAAAACATTTCACAAATTGAGGTCATGGTGACCTTGACCTTTGACCTAGTGACCTCAACAACTATAGGGGTCATCTAGTGGTCACGACCAACTACCACAGCAAGTTTTAAGATCCCAAACCAAACCATTGAGCAGTTATTAATTGGAAACCATTTCATCAGTTAAGGTCATGATGACCTTGACCTTTGACCTAGTGACATCAAAATCAATAGGGGTCATCTAGTTGTCATGACCAACCACCACAGCAAGTTTGAAGATCCTAAGCCAAACCCTTGAGCAGTTATTGATCGCAAACCATTTCACCCTTTAAGGCCATGGTGACCTTGACCATTGACCTAAAAAACAATAGGGCTCATTTAGTTGTCATGACCAACCACCTAAGCAAATTTGAAGATCTTAAGCCAAACCCTTGAGCAGTTACTGATCAGAAACCATTTTACAAGTTAAGGTCATGGTGACCTTGACCTTTGACCTGAAATACAATAGGGGTCATCCAGTTGTCATGACCAACTACCGCAGCAAGTTTGAAGATTCTAAGCCAAACCCTTGAGCAGTTATTGATCGCAAACCATTTCACCCTTTAAGGTCATGGTGACCTTGCCCTTTGACCTAGTGACCTAAAAAACAATAGGACTCATCTGGTTGTCATGACCAACCACCTAAGCAAATTTGAAGATCCTAAGCCAAACCCTTGAGCAGTTATTGATCAGAAACCATTTTACCAGTTAAGGTCATGGTGACCTTGACCTTTGCTCTAGTGACCTCAAAATCAATAGGGGTCAGCCAGTAGTCATGACGAACTTCCACAGCAAGTTTGAAGATTCTAAGCTAAACCCTTGAGCAGTTATTGATTGGAAACCATTTAACCATTTAAGGTCATGGTGACCTTGACCTTTCACCTAGTGACCTCAAAATCAATAAGGAGCATCTAGTGGCCATGACCAACCACCACAGCAGTTTGAAGATCCAGAACCAAACCCTTGAGCAGTTATTGATCGGAAACTATTTCACCATTTTTTGGGTCATGGTGACCTTGACCTTTGACCTAGTGACCTCAAAAACAATAGGGGTCATCTGCTTGTCATGACCAACCACCACAGCAAGTTTGAAAATTCTATGCCAAGTTTTTTATTAGTTATCGTTCAGAAACCATCGATCTACCAACCGAGCGACCAACCGACCGACCGACCGCACGACATGTGCAAAGCAATATACCCCCATTTTTTCAAAAGGGGGGTATAATAAATAAATGACCTGACAGCATTTATATGTCATTTGAAACATTTTAATATGAAAAATGATTAAACATAACATACTCGTTTGCTAAAAAATAAGGTCATTTTTTTAAAAAAAGTATTTTTATATTCTCATTAATATTCATTAATATGCAAATGATCAAGATAGCAGTTTGTTCTCAAACTGGGACAATTTTGTACGTAGAGAACGTTGTCGTAATTATCATATGCAAGTTTACTTTGTCATTCATCTTAAAACCACTTATTGACAAAATAGCATTTTTTAAATTTTGTGGGGTCATTTTACCCCACCCATTTTCTTTGCTATACTGACTCGATACTGTATCTATGGAACAGAAAATGAATGAATAAATGACCTGACAACATTTATGTGCCATTTGAAACCTTTTAATATGAAAAATGAATAAACATAACATGCTTGTTGCCTAAATAAAGTCATTTTTAACAATTTAAGCAGTTTGTTTCAGATTCCCATTAATATTCATGAGTATGCAAATGAGCAAATTATGAATAAAATACGCCTGACATGTGATAAATATATTGATATTATTTTAATACTATTTTGGGTGTTTCATAAACAAAATAAATTATGTTTTTGCATCTTAATGACGCTAATGCTAAAATTTCGAAATGTTGGCATGGAAACACGTTGACCGTTTGCTTATCCAGTATCCAATACTCGTCCAATAACCGGAACTTGTTAACATATACCCTACGCATTAAGAATGTATAGGTGTACCAAAATCCCGCTAGGAGGGGGTTTCGATTATGGGTCCTGGGCCTACTATACACAAGTTCTAAATATTCGCTATGGAAAATTTCTAAGGAATCACCACAGAGATGTTCTAAATAGCTACTATAGAAAAGTATGTCTTATAGAACATTTTTGAGGAATCGCCATAGAGAAATTCTAAATAGTCGCCATAGGAAAGTTCTCAATAGTCACCATAGATAAGTGCTACATAGTAGCTATGTTGTTCGTCCTTCAATCTCGAAGAAGACCATCCTCATCGTCTAGTAGTGGTATTTCTTGTATTTAGGCTGTTGTGCTTACGAAGATGGCTGACCAGTCCTATTCTGGAACGGAATACACGGCTACATGGTGATCAACGGTGATTGCTGGATGATGACGCTGTGAGGGAGGATCGCCATTTCCTGTCTGACCGTGACAGCGTGATCAGAGCGTCCCTTGTCACGTGCCTTATCCCCTTGGTGGATGGCGGAGCGCCAAGTATTGCGGTTCAATGCCAGCTCTTCCCATTCCTCTGGGTTAATGCCAAACAGCTTGCTGGAGGCTTTGAGGGTCTTTGAAGCGTTTCTTGTTTCCGCCCTGATATCTTAAGTCTGTTTGTAGTTCCCCCGAAAGAAGAGCTGTTTTGAGATATGCGAGGCTTAAATTCTCTAGACATGGCCTGTCCAGCGAAGCTGGCCCAGACGCAATAATGTGTGGCTGCTGCTCATGTTGCTTCGCTCCAGCACATTGTCTTGCCATTCGATGCCCAGCCCATGATTTTTCGTAGGCAGACAATGTGGAAGTGGTTTAGCTTCTCTTCAGCTGTCAGAGGTTGTGATTTTATGTGGATTTGTGGTAGTGTATGCTTTGTTTTGGGACAGGCTGGAACATCACTTCTGTCTTTTTCGTGCTGATTGTGAGTTCGAAGTTGTAAGCATCTGAAAACTTATTAAGGTTGAGTTGCATGCCCGGCTCAGATGTTGCATTGAGAACACTGTTATCAGCAAACAGAAGATCACTTATCCTTCTGTAGTGGACTTTGGTGTTCGCTTTCATGCGTCGCTATGTAGAGAAAGTCTTTATAGTCGATATTGAGAAGTCCTAAATAGTCCCTATAGGAAAATACTAAAAGGTCGCTACAGAGATGATTTAGATATTCTCTATCAGAAAGTTCTAAAGAGTCACTCTAGAGAAGTTCTAAATAGTCATCATAGAGATGTTATAAGAGATGGCCATCAGAGACACGTGTTAGCTAGTCCCTATAGGAAAGTTCTAAATCGTCGCTATTGTGATGTTCTAAATAATTGTCATAAAGCATTTCTAAATAGTCGCTATAGAGAATTATTACATGGTTGCTGCAGAGAAGTTCTAAATAGTAACTATACAAAAAAGAAACTGTGCAGTTGGTCAAATGGCATTTTATACTTCTAGCATCTGAATATATGCATATTTGGTACCACAATGTACGAAAATGGATTGGCGATGGTTTACTTTTACTTTAGATATGATAATTGTCCGAAAAGTATTTAACGTCTGAACAACGCAGGGGTGAAATGTGAAAGTTGCAGATTTGTAATTTCCAGTATCTGCCTTTTGATTTTGAATATTTGTAACTATTCGCGACAATTAATCAGTATCTGTTATGGCCTCCTCGTCTACGGATCAATGCTAATATTCTTGACCGCATGGATCAGACGTAACGTCTAATGACGACGTCCGGAATGGCGATCCATTCATGCATTTAGGCTGCAGATAAGTCATTGATATTGTTGATGCCTTTTTTTTACTTGCCCTCCGACCAAGTAAATCCCCTATATGCGCTATGGGATTCATGTCTGGAGAGCAAGCCGGCCAAGGTAAGACGTTAACGTTGTTTGCAGCCAGATAGTTGATGGTGAGTTTAGCAGTATGTGGCCTTGCGTTGTCGTGCATTAAACAACCAGGATTCTGGTGTAGGAAAGGAACAGCGACTGAGTGTAAAACCTGGTTAACATAACCTTGGGCATTTAAGTTACCATTAACAACAACAAGGTTTACAACACTTAAAAAATATCATCTACAAACCATACTCAAGAACACAAAATGTTCTGTTGTATCAACACTTATCCCATTAAAGAATTTTTGGTTCCAAATGTTGTTGTTCTTTGTTTGCGTTCCTCGAGGAGAATGTGGTATGTATTGCGTGGTGTTGCGCTTTTGGGGTAGAAGGCGCCTGTGAGGTCTAGCGGCGCCGACTTCGGCTCTCTTGGGTTTTCTGTCAGGGCCCCCTATACATTTGATGGAGATATTTATAATAACTAAGTAGTAATTCATTTCAAGTTTATGCACACTTTCAAGGTCATTTTGTTATCTCGTATGTGAGGTCAGTTTCTTATATGTATGGGGGGAGTCATAATTCTATATAATAACTCAACCCCGATCGATTTACTATGGGGTCAGTTTGTTATATTAGGGGGCCAGATTTTTATATGTAAGGGGGTCATAGTACCACGGCTCCTCCGATTATAGTACTTTGACCAGGGATCACAGTACAATATAATAAATCGACCCCGGTCGATCTACTACGGGGTCCGTTTGTTATATGAGGGGTTGGATTGTTATATGTAAGTGGGTCATAGTACTACGACTCTCCCGGTTATAGTATTGTGAAATCACTAACCGGGAGGAACCGCATGATTGCCTACATGGTCAATGAAAGATATGCAAAATATCGTTTCCTAAACTGCCCTAGTAATAAATGTTGAAAAATGCGTTTTCAGACACCTTTTGAAACATGCAAGTGACATTGAGTCTCTAATGCTTGGCGTTAGAACATTCCAAAGTTTTGGAGATGCATGTATGAAACTTCTCTCACCGTTTACCATTTTGGTACAACCAACGACAATGATCTACTTGCTGACCTTAACTTTCTGCGCGGCCTGTACACGCCAAGCATGTCGACAATGTACTTGAAAGATTCATTATGCATGGCTTTATACGTAAGTGTCATACTTTTGAATTCAATCCGATGTTAAACCGGAAGCCAGTGAAGTTCCTTCAAAACCGGTGTGATGTGATTATATCGAGTTCTGGTCATGATGCGGGCTGCTCTGTTTTGTAAGATATAACTATTGAAAAATGCATGATAGAGTAATGACCATTTCCCATATTGTAGCCGATTTGATGGTTAATTACTTTTTTAAGTATGATAGTGCTGGCTAGATTGTGTTGACTGGGACATACCGGTATGTCAACGCTTTCACACGATATGAAATTTTTTAAAGGTCCGTTCATCTTTGAAATATGCATGATCTTGCCAGATCGCAGTCCTAGTATAAGTGAATAATGTTTGATATTGATAAAAAAATGCTGTAGTGATGAAACAGCCGTTAACGCATGAACATAATATACAGCGGGTCATGTTGATAGGACAATTTTCATGTAAATCTAATTATGGAGGACACCGAACACTGGCGTTGTTTCAGTATTATGGTCCAAACAACTACTTTGATAGGATCCAGTGATTTTGCAGTTTTACGCATGATTCCATCTTCCGAATGTCTTTAGAAGCCTTTTATCAGTTCTGGTTAAGAACAACATCATTTTTCTGAAATTTCCTTCTGATTTATGAGAGTTTTACCGCCAATCAAAATACTGTCACATACAAATATTTGGTTCCGTTTGAGTGTTAACTTTAGGTATTTGGGTAACATTTGTTAGTAATTGATCAAATACTTCACTTTTAAAGTATTTAATCAACAATTACAAAACAACTGTACTTTGTAATGCGGGTTGGGGTTTTGTTTGGGTGTTTTTTGTTGTTGTTTTAAAGCGTTCCAAACAGGCGCTTTTAAGCAACAGGTACCATTTTATTTTCAAAGCAAACCGAAGGAGTCGTGGTTCGAACTGGTTTTACTCCTTATAATTATGCTTATTTCCTAACCTTTGTTATCAGATAAATTATCTATATGATACTCCGAATGGGTCAGAATTTGCAGTAGTGCGAACCAGGAGCTGTATCTAATTCTCACAATTCTTCACCAGAATAGCGTTTGCTCAGGAAGCGTACCAAACTTAACTAGTATTGCTATCTTTCGCTACGAATGTTTTTCTATGTATTCTCTATATGGTGTGTGGTGCTCTAGAAGTAACACGCTTTACTACCAATCCAGAGGTCTTGGGTTCAAATCCCTGTCCCTAACGGAAATTTCAGAGACGCTTTTCAGTGTCTCCCACCCGCACCTCATCTTCACCCAGGGGTTAAAACGGGTACCTGTGAGGGTCACTAGCCGGTACTACGGCTGCATGACTGCGCCATATGATAGCAGTGCTCAATACTGTAGGCAGTAAACGTACAGTCGATTGAGCGGTCCTTCGGACTAACAGTAGACTATAACTAGGTACTAGGTAACTCGCGACAGTAGTGTCGTAGTAATGCCTATGTATAGGACTATCGCTACCATGCCGTCTTACAGCTGTCGTTTCGCTTTCCCAATTTTACTGAACTGCTTGTTTATATTCTGGCTAACAAGAGGACATATTGAAACATACTCCCTACTTAGAAACGTTAAAGTATCATCAAATATTTGTACTCAAATAATTTATACTAAAAAACGTCTGGTCGCTGTGAGTGAAACATGCCTGAAAAATGTAGCCTGTTTCAAATACTTATTGAAGCTTCAGTGCTTTGCCACATGTATCATTTGGATGATTACTTTGCTCCTATGCTCCGGGGATATTCATCCAAATCCAGGCCCTGATAATTTTTTAAATTCGTCTTCACATTCAGTCAATTCGTCTGGCCATAATTCATCTGCATCGGTGTTGGCCCTCGCCAATAATCTATCGCTAGTACATTATAATGTCCAAAGTATGCTCACTAAATTAGATATCCTGTCTACGGAACTTCACGGTTTCGATATACTTGCCTTCACAGAAACTTGGTTGAGTGATGCTGTTGCGATTGTAGACTTGCATATTCCCTCGTATCATCCTCCTGAACGAAAAGACCGCCCCTTTGATAACCATGGCGGAGTTATATTATATGTGAAAGATGAAGTTAAGTATACTCGCCGTATGGACATTGAATTGGTCGGTTTAGAATGTATTTGGGTTGACCTTTTTATCAGCCATAAACATATATTACTAGGTGTATTCTATCATTCCATGATTGAAGATTCCTTTCACTTAGCCGTTGATACAGGTTTAGAGGATATAATAATAACTGGTGATTTCAATTTTAATATGCTAAATCCTCAAAGCGCAAGAAAAATTAACATTTTATGTCAGCAATTCGGCTTTACATGTTGTCCTGTGTTCACCGTCGTCTATGTTGTGGGTAAGTCCAGCGGGGATACCTTTATTTACAATATTTGTAAAGCTAGGGTGACTTTGAGAGAAGTGTGAGGTTAGGACGTCCGTAAACCGGTTTAAACCCCCAGTGGTGTTTTTGCTGCTGACCGTGCCAAGGCGGTACTCTCTTTGTCACCCTTCCTTTTGTTTGCCTTGCGTCTTTTTGCTTGTGGTTTGTTCATGTTGTGGAACGTTTGTCCCTGTTTCTTGTGTGTCTTTTGGTGTTTTCTGTGTTCATTTCGTATGTGTGTGTGCGTATGCGTTTGTGTGTGTGTGTGTGTGTGTGTGTGTGTGTGTGTCATGCTGTCTATCGGTGTTTTGGTGGTGGTTGCGTCTTGCATGTGGCTTTGCCTGCTTGACTTTACTACTTTTCGATTTACACAAGTCATAAATGAATCAACTCACTTTACCGAACACTCAACCTCTCTTATTGATATCATCCTTGTAAAAAATAAAAACAATACGATATCAAGTGGCGTAGGTGATCCTTTTCTAAATCAAACCCATCGCTTCCACTGTCCTATTCATGGACTATTTCGGTACGCAAAACCCAAATTCAAATCCTATACTAGAAAAATTTGGAAATATGAACAAGGCGATTATGACCTTCTCAGAGAAAAAGCAAGACTCACAGACTGGACTGACCTCAAAGACGACGACATTAATGTATATTCCAGGAATATTACAGACAAACTATTACAATTAGCGGAACAATGTATCCCTAATAACACTGTCCGTATTAAACCTTATGAGCCACCTTGGCTGAATTCAAACATTAAGAACAAAATTAGAAAAAGAAAGCGAGCATATAAAAAAGCAAAGTCCACAAACACTTATAATAGTTGGATTCGTTTTAAATCACTTCGTAATGAAGTTGTAAGCTTAATTAGAGACTCCAAAAAGTTGTACTTTGATAATTTATCGAACAAACTTCGTGCTGATTCACTCTCTCCGAGAGACTGGTGGAAAACTCTTAAATTGTTTATTACCTCTACAGATAGAAATTCTATACCACCCCTTACACATGATGACGGTGTGGCTGTCGAAAGCAATGACAAGGCTAACGCTTTAAATTCTTATTTTACAAACCAAACAATACTTAACGTAGGTAATGCTACGCCTCCTGACTTGATGGCTACGAATCATATAATGCCGACTATAAATCTATCAGCCTATGAAGTAAAATCTGTTCTTGCTAGTCTTCCTCTGGGCAAGGCTTCAGGTCCTGATGCTATTAATAACCGTATACTTCGTGAATTATCTAATGAAATATGTAAGCCTCTCTGTGACATTTATAATAAATCCCTATGCGAAGGTGTGTTGCCCCAGAGTTGGAAGGATGCCTATGTGAGCGCAATTTTTCAAAAAAGGCGACCCATCCTTGGTAAGCAATTATCGTCATATATCTCTTCTAAGCAACTTAGATAAAGTACTGGAAAGATTGGTTTTTAAACACGTATTCAATCATCTACGAGATATTGACTACCTTTCTTCTTTCCAGTCTGGATTTATTCCAGGTGACTCAACCATTAACCAGTTAACATTTATTTATAATGCTTTCTGCAAAGCTCTAGATGAAGGAAAAGAAGTAAGGGCCATCTTTTTCGATATCAGTAAAGCTTTTGACCGTGTATGGCATATTGGTCTGTTAGAAAAACTTAAAGCTGCTGGACTCTCAGAAAGTCTTGTCACGTGGTTCTCAAATTACCTAGATAGTAGACGGCAGTGTGTGATCATTCCTGGTGCGAAATCTGAATGGCTACCCATACATTCAGGTGTGCCACAGGGGTCAATTCTTGGACCAATACTCTTCTTAATTTATATCAATGACATAGTTGATGACGTACAATCTAATATTTGTCTGTTCGCTGACGACACTAGTCTTTATCTCATTGTAGAACATGCTGAAGCGGCTGCCTACACTTTAAATACTGATGTCGATAGAATTACTAAATGGGCGGAAACCTGGCTCGTTACATCCAACCCTACAAAAACCGAGTCCATGTTAATTTCAAGAAAAACAAAAAAACCTGACCATCCTCCTTTACACATGCTTGACGAACAGATCACTGAAGTTAGCGTACATAAACATCTTGGTATTCATTTGTCACGTGACGGGACATGGCATGCATATACAGATTACATAATATTAAAGGCCTGGCAGAGAATAAATATTATGCGTAAATTAAAATATGTTTTGGATAGAAAATCGCTTGAAATAATCTACCTTAGCTTTGTGAGACCCTTACTCGAATACGCAGATGTCGTCTGGGACAACTGTACATCGAATGAAAAACATAACCTAAATAAAATCCAACATGAGGCCGCAAGGATAGTTACTGGTGCAACTAAATTTATCTCTATTGCAAATCTTGAAAAGGAAACAGGTTGGGAATCTCTAGAGAGCAGAAGAAGAAAACATAAACTCATTCTATTCTACAAAATGATCCATAATGAAACACCAGAATACATGTCTTCTCTTGTTCCTTCTCTTGTAGGTACCCAAACCGATTACCCACTAAGAAATCGTCACAACCTTAAATATATACATGCCCGCACAAAACTCTACAGTGATTCCTTTCTGCCTTCCGTTGTCCGAGAGTGGAATTCTCTCTCTTTGGAAGTCAGAAATTCCGGTTCCCTTTCAATTTTCAAGACTGCAATAAATCGGACAATTACTCCTCCACCTCTATATTTTTATACAGGGAACAGGAAGGCGCAAATACTTCACACGCGCCTTAGAACAAACTGTAGCTCTCTAAATCTCACACTTTTCCAAAAGAATATTGTAGAATCTCCTCTTTGCATGTGTGGTGATATTCAGAGCACTGAACACTTTCTTATTGTTTGTATAAACCACTATATTCCACGTATACGTCTTTTAAATTCAGTCAGGCCAATCCGCCCTGTTACAGTGAAACTTCTTTCAAATGGGGACTTGTCACTAGATGTCCAAAGTAACTCCACCATTTTCCAAGCAGTTCAAATGTTTATCTTGGAATCAAGGCGGTTCGTTTAAGCCACATGCGGCTCCTCGTGGGAGGGTATCCAAGTATTTCCCGCGTCTTCTGGTGCCATTCTACTCATATCCGTATAATGACTGTCTCCTTTTTGACCGTTTTCTCTTTTTTTGTATTTGCATTAATATACTTACTTTGAATAGTCTTAGACATTTCTGAATGAGAATCATAGGTGTAATCATTTTCTTGTTGAGATATGCTCAAGCTGCTGAAAATGCATACGTTTTACGAATGTAAATATATGGGCATTCGTTTTCTTGATTTACTCGACAACAAACTGAACTTATGTTACACATAGCAATTGTCCACCATTGCATTGCTATTATATGTAGGGAGAGGGTCTTTATAAGCATGTTGCTTTCGACCCAATCCTTTCTGTACCTATGGATGATACACATGATTAAGAAATCATATGAAATAAAATATGTTTAAACTAAACCGCACCGACACTGCAGAGTTGCATTGAAGGCTGATATCAGAGGAGAATAAATAAGTACATAAGAGACTGTCGAGCCACATCGTCCGCTTTCACCAAGAACATTGAGGAATGCGGACCGAGCTTCTTGTATTTTTTCCTTCTGTTTGTATACTATGCGATAAATTCAAAACTAGAACAGAATTTCTATATAAATTACAGTGGATGGTTACATACGTACGAAAGACGGGTGGTGACATTTCATCTTCAACATTTCACACAATACAAAACATGAGTTCATGATTCCACGATTTCACAATTTTACGTTTTCACAATTTTAGTTAAAATCTTCACGATTACACGATTTCACAACTTCACGATTTCACATTTTTTTCAATATGTCCATTTTAATTGTTGTGACGTCATCAAAATGCGGGAAATTACAGCGTTAGAGTAAACACCACGGTGAAAGAAACGGCGGAAAACTATGACAATCTTCCTCTCCAGAGACCTTCATATTTGGCATGTAGCATGTGCTCATCGTCCACTATCAAGATTGTTTAACCATTTCTTCTATGAATATTCATGTAAGAAATAATGACATCGTGGATTTTAATTAAGATTAATTGTTATAATAGCACATGGACATAGGAATTTCAGGCATTACAGAGACCTTATATTATTGTCTATATCATATTATAAGCAAACAGAGCAGAGTGAGACCCGGGTGGCTCCTATAGGAGCCGTCTGGTCTGGGTATACTCTGTTTGCAAAGACGTGGAAAGGTGTATTTATGGAACTCCAATCGTCATCTTGATTTCAAGGATGAGATCCACTATGCTGTCTTATTTGCGTCAAGCGTGTCACGTGACTAAGGATTTTACATAAAGTTGAAATTCCTAAATCGAGAAATTGTGAAGTCGTGAAATTGTGAACATTTGAAATGAAATCGTGAAATTGTGAAAACGTGAAATTTTGAAGTGAAATCGTGAAATTTTGAAATCGTGAAATTGAGAAATCGTGAAATTTTGTGAAATTTTGTTTGAAATTGTGAAACCGTGAAATCATGAAATTTTGAATTGAAATTGTGAAATCCTGAAATCATGAATTGTATTGTGTGAAATGTTGAAGTTGAAATGTCACCGCCGGTATTTCGTACATACGAAAGACTGGCGATGGCATCTCCACTTCAGCATTTCACACACTACAATTCATAATTTCACGATTTAACGATTTCACATCAATATTGCAGGATTTCACTTCACAATTTCATGATTTCACGATTTCACAAGTTCACGATTTCACCTTAAAATTTCAAGATTTCACAATTTCACGATTTAACTTCAAAATTTCACGATTTCACAATTTCACGATGTCATGATTTCACGATTTCACTTCAAAAATTCGCAATTTAACGATTTTACAATTTCTCGATTTCATTAAACTCAGCGTCTCGTAAAATTTAAACACAAAACAATATATAGTTTCAGCAAGCAACTTATCAAAGCAGGATATCTACAATGACGACTCTGAAATCCCTCACTGAGTCATGCCAGACAACTGCATTGTAGAGAACATGATGCGCGATCACGATATACACTGTGTGAAACTAACATTGCTAACTATTCTCATGCTGGAAAGAAATGTATGCCCAATCTCTGACTTCCGACTCGATGAAAGACCTTTCAGACACTATTGGCCGAGTGTCAAACAGCTTGGATCCTTATGAGATATTGAGTTGCTCGGCGTCTCAGCTGGGTTTAAATTATTTACAAATGCCAGTCATTATGAGCAGAAGCATGAGAAAGATTAATACCGACCTGACGCACATAACAGAACCTATGTATCTGAGGTGTCTCTGGTTCTTGATCTGTATTGTAAGTATAGGATACTATGTCCCGAAAGAGACTGCTGATAAAGCAAGCTATGGTTAAATCCGTGGTAACATGTCCATCGAAGTTCATTTACATACTCAACTGATTAAATCTTAAATCACACTCAGATATATACCCCAGTTTAAACATTTTCCTTGTCAATAGTTATGCAAGAAATAATGGCAAAATAAATATTTACAAGATATAGTTGAAACGTAATCCGTTACAGAAAGTCCCCCAAACGAAACGGTCATTGATGAACAAAATATCTAACTTTCAACAAGTCATAGGCCACCACTGAGAAACCATGGAAACAACACTTTTAAAGCATCTGTAATTACAAGTTTTCAGCAAAAATCACTGTGATTATGACAACCAAATCTTTCAAAACGCGTTTGATTGTTTTCGGGATACCCAAATACCTCATGCATTTCAATGTTCAGCAAAACCAAACCAATATTTTGGAGACATTTACCAATCAATTCGTAGTACCAAAATATCAAATCCAACAATATCTAAATTTCGTTGAACAAAATCTAATTTCGACCAATCAGAGACCACCACTCAGTTACCATAGTAGTACAGAACAATGATTTGAGCAAGTTTGGGGCATTAGGGCATTGGGGCATTATGACGCGACGACGCGATGACGTCTTCGCGTCCCTAGGTCATCGGGGCATTGACATCCCTACGTCATCGCGTCCCTACGTCATCGGTGTACCGTTAGACGGGTCCTACCGGTTCCCTCCCCCCGGAAACCCGGGGAGTGCCTTTTCATATAAACTACCTTTTAACGTTAGCACCAATCTAAACGCGGCAAACAGAGTAGACCCGTATCGGACGGCTCCCGTCGTTTCCGGTGAACCCGGCGAAAAACCCGAAAGTGAAAGGACACGCGCATGCCTTTAACTCTATCCCAATCAAAGCGAGTTGTCGTATAATTAACCCTTTAACGCACCGCGACCAAAGTTCGCGAATAACTCGGCGGCAGTTTGGATCCAGATAATAGGTAGGGCAGCCAGAAATCCGGTATCGATCCGATCGATTCGACATTAGGATCGTACTTACCGTGTCGGTTTGCTTAAAGTACTAAAGCTAAGGCCGGTGTTGCGGTGTCCTATTACACAAGCAAATTAATAAAAGTCCGATATAGTTAAGGAACGGGAAGGGGAGAGTCGGATAGTACGGATCCTAACCCATGTAGAACGGCTTTAGGGTGGATCCGGATCCGAACGATCGGCAGCCCATATACATGTGTAGGGTCGTACTTCTTACCGTCGGTTAGGTTGGGTCCGGATCCGAACGATCGGCAGCCCGTATTGGGTCGTGCCTCTAACCGTCGAGTAGGTTGGTTCCAGATAACGGTAACATGTAATTAATATGAATAGGCACTCCCCGGGTTTCCGGGGAAACCGGTAGGACCCGTCTAACGGTACACCGATGACGCAGGGACGCGATGACGTAGGGATGTCAATACCCCGATGACCTAGGGCCGCGATGACGTCATCGCGTCGTTGCGTCAGAATGCCCCAATACCCCAATGCCCAAAACTTGCTCCACTCATTGTTACATACTACTTACCATGGCAAACAATACTTTGGAAACACATACTAATCAATTCACAATACTGAAATATACTGTGATACCAATTCAAACTCAAACAATACCTAACTTCGTCAAAGAATATCTAAGTTTGACCAATCAGAGCCTACCATTTGGATACAATGGCGAGTTTTAAAAAGTTAAATGTGGGATGCAGTCAGCAATGTTCATATGAAGATTCATAAGGAATGGACTATTACTTACTTATAAATAAGTTCACTGAAGAAAAAGAAGAATCGGAATAAAGAAGAATAATAATAAGAAACGGAGTAAACACAATATGCTGCACAGATAATGAGTCTCGGGGACTAGGGGGGATTATCAGGCAACGGTGACGCGATGACGTCATCGGGGAATTGTGCCACAGTCGAGTCATCGGGGGATTGGCCCCCTACGTCATAGGTGTACGTCATAGGTGCAACAGAGGCAGAGTCTCCTCAACTGTGCAGCCTACACTACTGGTATCATGTAGTTGACATTGGTTGTCGCTTTCGTGCGTCGCTATGTAGAGAAAGTCTATAAAGTCGATATTGAGAAGTTATAAATAGTCGCTATAGGAAAATACTAATAGGTCGCTACAGGGATGGTTTAGATATTCCCTATAAGAAAGTTCTAGAGAGTCACAATAGAGAAAAGTTCGGAATAGTCAGCATAGAGAAGTTATACAGAATCACTATTATTTTTTTTTATTATTATTATTATTATTATTATTATTATTATTATTATTATTATTATTATACCATATTTATATAGCGCTCTTTTCACACAGGATGTGTGCGTTCAAAAGCACTTCACATGATTAAGTTGCATGTACAGAATTGAATATATATAATGCGTATAGAATATTTAAAACAAATGAAATTTAAGATAGAGATATCAATAAAATTATCAAAAATTGAATCTTTATTCCACAGTGTAGTTCAAACTCAGAATTCTATATTTCATACAATGGTTCAAACCTCAAAGTTCCATGTTCCATACAGTGGTTGATAGTTCTGTATACCACATCTATACTTAATAAAGATGCTCATAACTAAGGTATTTATATTGCATGCAGTGATTCATAGCTCAACGCTCTATATTTCATAAGTAGTTCATTGTACACGTTCTATAGTTCGTATCTATACAGTATTCCAGACGGTGGTTCATAACTCACTCAGAGTTCTACACTTTCCATCTATATTTCATAGAGTGGTTCATAAATCAGAACTTTATTTTCAAATCTATATTTCATACAGTGGTTCATATATTAAATTTCCATATTTCAAGATAGATGATACTCTAGTTCACATCTGTGTAGTCTAAATGGTGATATCGAGCTTCTCTCCGTTTGGGACGGTATCCCCCGTAAAACGGCAACCATCATAAAATTAGTATGCTGTCTTATAGCTAATTGAGGGGACTAGATGGCACTCGGGATATACAGGATTGACCTAGTCTCATCAATAAGCTGTAAGACAGCATGATATTTTGTGATGCTTGCGTCTTACATCTGTCGGAATATCGTTAAAACCGAAAGTAGCTCGATAACAATATGTAGAGTACACAAATGTGAACTAATGAGTGACCTAGTCAGAATATTTTGAAAGTGGCTACAGTTCAAATGTCGTAGTATACCATGTTTTAAAATGTGCACATATAAACTGGGACATTCCGTGGTTACTCCGACCCCGATAGTCTATATATCCTACTGTCATTTCCACTTTTGTCAATTTGAATTGAGATTGTTTTTTATTTATTTATGTTTTTTATTTATTTATTTATTTATTAAGAAGCCGCCACTACAGTGATTAGTAAGAAAGAATTTAACGATTAAGAAGCCAGAACGAGCGTAACGAGTAGTGGCTTATTAATCGTTAAATACTCTCTTAATAAACAGCGTTTATTAAGAGAAAATTCAACGATTAAGAAGCCGCCACTATAGTGATTATTAAGGGATAATTTAACGTTAAGAAGCCAGAACGAGCGTAGCGAGTGGCGGCTTCTTCATCGTTAAATACTCTCTTAATAAACACTAACTTAGAGTCTCCTTCTAACAAATCTATCTTCAAAATACCTTTAAACGAAATATCTCACTCGAAACTATTCAATTCAAAATCAACAAGACTTACTTTTTCACTACACAACAACGAAATGAAAGGGAGGAAATACGGCCTATATTACTATAATACTACGAGTGATTGTGCGGGCTTTCAAATATGGCAGTGGGACGTAATAATAGGGCCTGCAAAACTCTAAATTTATTTATTTTAGGATAGATTGAACTTAAATCTAATTGATCAGTTGTTTCTATGCAAATAATCGCCGTATGACGTAATGAGCATGTACGGAAATGAAAAGTGGAGCGTATCATTATTCAATAGGGGTGAATTGCATACTGATATGAAAATAAATAATGCAATTTCATATAATTTTTATTATGACGCCAACTTCAGAGAGATATACTTGCCACGGTTTGTGGACTGTTTCCTAGTCCAAATAATTTGACATCACGCAAGCTTATTTTTCATTCAAATTAACCCGTTATCATTCTTCACTGTGTTTTTCATCATTCATATTCATATTTAGTTTTCGCTGCTGGCGTATTTCGCAGGAATGATAAAAGTGGAAAAAATAATAAAAAATAGAAAAAACAGATATAAAAGAATAAAAATGTGATGAAGAACGATAATTATGTTAGATTTCGAGATACATCTAAGTTTTATATTGTAGAACTAGGCTGTTTCCTTAAACTAGAAAACGAAAGTAATCCTAGTTCAGTGTGAAACGAAACATTTTCGTCACGGTTGGATTCTTCAATTTAATAAAGATCTATAGAACAAATATATTTAACGTTCGTAGTACTATAATATACAAAAGTAAATCATTCTTTGTTTTACCTGAAACGTCTAATAATCAAAATCTGTAATTTTCCTCCCTATAGATATGGTTCTACAAGCTACACATACCACGGGCTTGTTTTGGTATGACAGTGGTACTCGGCTCACTCTTTCGATTTTACTTAATAACACTGATAAAACGGGAATCAATATCGGAAAACTACTTTCAGTTTGCATTCCTTGAAAATGGCTTCAAAACACAACGCTATACAAGTACAGTACAACACCTTTAAACCGGACGGTATACTTAGTACCAGTGTCAGTCTTTCAGACATGTGACAGTTTAATGCAGGTTGGAAATGACACAGAAGATTCCAAAAGAGCTTGTTGTATAGCTTTCACATTGCATTACCTTGCCATCTTCTCAAAAAGACCGAAATTGATATTTATTGAATTTCCGGTTTAGAGTGGTGTTGTTGTACTCCGAACCTATGTGTACACAACACTTAACACTACAAATGACTGTGCTTTGTGGGTTAACCATTTCAACTCGTGATCCGCATTCACTGTCATTTGCAAACAGTGAAGGCCTATATCAGAGGGTTCCTCTAGGTTTATCTCTTATCAGGGTCTGTGCTGTTTGTCGTTCAAACTCCTTTAGCAAGTGTAAGCCTTTCATACTGTGTGGACTGTGGACTGTTTATCTCTAGTCCTTTACTTTTATATGCCAGGTAATACTCAGAGAAAACTGAGACAGAGAGATTGCATGTGTATTTATGTATGCGCACGAGGGCGCGCGCGTGCGTGCGGTGCGTGCGTGCGTGCCGTGCGTGCCGTGCGTGCGTGCGTGCGTGCGTGCGTGCGTGCGTGCGTGCGTGCGTGCGTGCGTGCGTGCGTGCGTGCGTGCGTGCGTGCGTGCGTGCGTGCGTGCGTGCGTGCGTGCGTGCGTGCGTGCGTGCGTGCGTGCGTGCGTGCGTGCGTGCGTGCGTGCGTGCGTGTGTGTGTGTGTGTGTGTGTGTGTGTGTGTGTGTGTGTGTGTGTGTGTGTGTGTGTTTGTGTGTGTGTGTGTGTGTGTGTGTGTGTGTGTGTGTGTGTGTGTGTGTGTGTGTGTGTGCGCGCGCGCGCGCGCGTGCGTGCGTGCGTGCGTGCGTGCGTGTCTATGCGTATGTGTGATGTGAGTGTCTGTTTCTGTATGCCTGTTCCTATGTCTGTGTATGCCTGTGGGGCGTATTATGTATGCATGTATGTGTGGGTGGGATCGGGGTATATGTGCGTCTGTGGTGCGTCTCTCTATCTGTATGTCTATCCGTCCGTCACTCCGTCTGTCTGTGTCTCTGTCGGAGGGGGTGATTGTGGGCGATGTCAGGTCAGTGGTTTGTTAGGTGTGTTTTACGTAGTTTGGTTGGTAGATGGTTGGGTGGGTGAGGGTTGTTTTGGTTGTTTTGTTTTTAATTTGTTTTATTTTGGTGGAATTTTTTGGTTTGTATTTTATGGGTAGTGTTTAATGTATAAAAGAGTCGATGTTGTCGTTGCTGCTGCTGCCGCTGCTGCTGCTGGTGCTGCTGGTGTTGTTGTTGGTGGTGGTTTATGGATGTTTTATTCTTCTATTACATGTATTTTACAACGGTCCAGACCGACGCTCAAACCGAGCAAACACAGCAAACCCTCTATACAATGACCACTGACAACAATTCGTTGTCTAATTTATTAGTTTTGAGGACAAGTAGTAGTTTAATTATTTCGCTGCCAATGTCAAATCCGAGATTATCTATGCAAATAATTTGGGTCTAGATGAAAACAAAACAGTAACTCGGCGTCTCATTATTTCTTCGACGTCTCTACTATTTCTTGAAACAATATTGAAGAAAAGTAAACATGGAATTTGTAACAGACGACAAAGTTTGCAGACGACAAAATTTGGCAGCGAAAGAGTTAAGACAGGAGCTGCCATTATTATCATTCTGTATGGAGCAGTGCGACCATGTTTATTCACCATAAGGTTGCTATATACTAGAGCTGCTATATACGGTACCCACTAGGACAATCTACTTGTCGCGGTTGTGCAGCCCTTTTCCGGTTAAATATTCATGTAAGAAATAATATCATGAACAGTTGTTACCTGAAGTTTTATAATGGCATATGCACTCAGGATTATCTGGTATTGAAGGAAAACTGCAAAATATTGCAACATTGTTTTTATATACACACATATCCACTTCACCGCTAGCAATTCCAAGGGAGGGAAACAGTATAAGACTACGTAAAGACCTGTAGCGGTTGTATCCCTTAACACGCTCTTTTGAGGCATTTGCGGAGTAGACTCGGAATCTGTTCTGTGTGTTTATGAAATAATATAGATCTGATTCAACAGTGCGTGTTGTTACCAAATGATCAGATAATTGATATTCATAGTTGTATTAAAGGTCACATCTGCCAGAAAACAATGAAATATATATATGGGAAAAGACAAAGATGTTAGGAATTTGGGCATGCAATTATTAACTTTGGGCTTTATCTTCGTTTTCGTAAGCAAAATTTCAGCTATAATTTTGTGCAAAGCTATAGGGCTTAGTAACTCCAAGAAATCTTTGGATGTAATTTTGGAATCCAAATGGGACACATTTTCACCAGAATGCAACTACATGTATTTCTCACTCTTATCGCAGTTTTAAAAATAAATGGTAAAAATAGTCTACATTCACACACCGTCCAATCGATTATAGTTACCCCATCGATAAAGCTGTGGTTACCTCGCGCAGCGAGAGTCGGTTTAAAAGGCGAGTTTGTATTTTGCTCCTAAAGATTCTTATTTTCAGTAGATCGGTACTTCTTTGTATGCAGTCGTAAAAAGAAGTGTTTGCCGAACATGTTGGTGTAATATTTTCCCAAAAGCATGCAGAATGGTGTATTAAATCAGTGATTCAACATGGAATAAGATACCAAAACACCGTTTTTCTTTCTTTGGGACTGAATATCTCCGATATATGACAAAATCATGTTAATCCAACGATGTTGAAGGTAAATCGAAGTAATTTTCTGTCCATCCTTTGACTATCATCTTGTTTTGTTTAAAATCAAGGTAGTTACAGGTGTTTTCGTGGAATGAGTTGACGCTCGAATGGCTAAGGTTACCCAATTTTGAAAAATTGGTGGTTAAGGTGCACCCCAAATCTGGGCGCATTTAGGCTAAGGTTACCCGACAACTAAAATAGGTAGTATTACAGCATCTGTAGACACACACGTCGTATGTTTTCCCTCGAATTTGAAAAATAAGACCCACAACTGTCATGTATATTCTGTAAATTGTATTTAGTCAATTATGTTCACAACAATTATTATTTCTAACGTGTAAATCGACTTTGTACAAAGACAACATCCAACAACGTAAGTTCACATATACGATTTTACAATTAGGTGAACTATCAACATGTATCAACGTATTTAACTCTATTGTAAGGACGGCTATTGATATACTAAATTATTCTCAATGCAAACACGGTATCAAATGTGTATATATACACAACTCATTTTGAGTATGTATGGGTGAATTACTTTTAAAGCGCAAATAATCGATCCGTTTACGCAAACGGAATTGATTTTTTTTCTAGAAAAGGGTCCTTTCCGCTACTAGGAAATGCACATATTGAAGTATGTTTTGCAAATCTCCTATGTGAAATCATTAATAAACACTTCGTCCTTGAAAACATCTTCATCGTTACAGTTTTCCAAGTATTTTTGTTATTCAGACAGTATAAATCGAGCTAAATCTAATACTTGACGCATTGGTTTGTTTCATCGAAGACAAAGTGTTATACATGTATCTACATTTTGAATTTGTTTTGGCTATGTATCATTTGTGTGACATATGCGAGTATATCCACAGACTGTCGAGCATCGTATAAAAATTAAAAACAAGACACGGAAATGGATTTGGCCCCGACGTTGACTCGGACCAAATTAAGTCAGTCCTATGCTCCTGTGATTTAGGTCTACGCCTCCATGAAGTGTTGGCTATCTAGTATATGATGAAGAAAGAAAGATATGTCCGTGTAGATCTATATCTATTTCCTTTGACGATTAATATCTATAATAATCTTAAATAATTAAGTTTTACACAGTTCAGATCTTAGAATTATTGTAATAATTTAATTTAATTTTATCAGTTGCTCATACAGAATTGTGTGCTTTAACTAGATGATCGATGATATCTGGTAATGCATTGTGTTTCATATAGTCTGACCTAATAACATTAGTACATGCAGCGCTCCATGGTTATGGTAGCTAACCTGAACGCAAATGGAATTTCGTAAATGCTCAATAGATTTTGGTGGTGTTGTTTTTGCCGATTAACTTTCATTTTACAAACTATTAGCACGGGAATGGTGGATCTAATCAACACTAGACAAACTCCTTACAGTATAAATACATTATAAGGGGTTAGTATAGTTTTGCGTGTAGACCCAGGTTAAACGTCTCCTGACTGTTTGCAATGCTATTCGCAATGAAGATATTTTAATACAAAAGGAAAAAAATAGATATAATAAAGATATGCAGTACAAACACAAACCAAGTGTCACATGATAAAATATAGCATCCGACTTGTGTTTACATGTTTTGTGCTTCAATACAAAGAATTTTTTTTTTTTTCAAACAATAAACAGGGAAATATTAACTGTGAGAAATCGATCAGGTTGTACGTCTTTGTACAAACTCGATTTACACGTTAGAAATAATAATTGAAGATTGTGAACATAATTGGTTAAACACAAGTAACAGAATATACATTACAGTTGTGCGTCTTATGTTTCAAGTTCAAGGGGAAAATACGACGTTTGGGTCTTTAAATGCTGTAATACTACATATGTTAGTTGTCGGGTAACCTGAGCCTAAATGCGCCCAGAATTAGGGTGAACCTTAACCAACAAATTTTCAATATTGGGTAACCTTATCCATTCGAGCATCAACTCAGTACACTAAAACACCTGTAACTACCTTGATTTTGAACAAAGCAAGATGATAGTCAAAGGATGGACAGAAAATTACTTCGATTTACCTTCAACATCGTTGGATTAACGTGATTTTGTCATATATCGGAGATATTCAGTCCCAAAGAAAGAAAAACGGTGTTTTGGCATCTTGATCCACGTTGATTCAGTGATTTAATACACCATTCTGCATGCCATTTGGAAAATATTACACCAACATGTTCAGCAAACACTTCTTTTTACGACTGCATACAAAGACGTGCCGATCTACTGAAATTAAGAGTCTTTAGGAGCAAAATACAAACTCGCCTTTTAAACCGACTCTCGCTGCGTGAGGTAACCACAGCTTTATCGATGGGGTAACCATAATCGATTGGACGGTGTGATTCAGAACTGAAGCAGGGAACATGTTTACACTTAATCGTAAAGAACGTGCACTAATTTGCAATAACTCTCCAATGTGTTCTTACTTTCGTTGTTTTGACTACAAAGGTAGAAAGACAAAATGTCAATTAAGTGGCAATATGCCCAGTGACAATATTCCCAGTCACGTTAAAGCTTAATCCTTTCTCTGTTCTATATTTATTCCTAATTCCAATACCTACTGAATATTCTTGGACAAAATAATAATATTGAAATATGGAAGGTGGAAAAATGTAGCTGTTGACAACTTTATTACGACACCGTATAATCATGAAAATCACAATAACGTAAGAATAGCACATACTCAATAGATCTATCAACATCCCTCTTTCTTTAAGAAAATTAACTCTTTTAACTGACAGCCTGAAGCATAAACTGACTAGAACTTAATGCCTTAAAATGTGATTAACATGAAGTTTGTCTACCTTGACAACTACTCTTTAAACAAAAAAAATAATATCAATGTTACAACCACACATCACTTAAACATAACTTCAAAGTCTGACCATACTCTTATGTAAACCTTCATTCTGTAATGAAACACCTGTCACCGAGTCCACTTACTATTATTAGCAATACTCTATTAATCAGTCATTCATTCATATTCACTCATGTAGATTCACAATTAATATCAAGTGTCCTAATAGGTTCACTGAAACAGTTACTTATGAAATGAACTCTGTATTTTGTAAACAGTCTTAACCAAACTACCAATACAAATAACACTTGAAACATGTAACAATGGCTAAATTTTTTAAAATAAATGTGATTCTACATTAAGTCAAACAAAATCAAATCTCATGGTAATCTGGACTCTAAAAGTCTTAGTTACTATGATCAATATGAAATGTTATAACCCTGACTGTGAGAGTCCTATTCTACTGATTACATTATAATAACACACACACACACACACAGAAATAATCAGCACTATTTTACACATAGTCTCCCAGATGTTGTGGACGTTGTATGTCTCTCCTGGGCCTAAGGTTGTATTTACCCGGGCTAGTGTTGGGAGCTGCAGCAGGAGTAAGAGTCTCGCCAGACGACGCAGCTGTTGATGCTTTCTCAGTTGCTGGCGCGCTCGCGGGTGCTTGTGCATTCTCAGTTGCTGGTGCATTCGCGACTTCCTTTCGTGCGCTATGATTACTCGTCTCTATGTTTAGATCACCATAGCGAGGTGGTGACTGCTCGCGAATGTGTACTGGCACACTTGTTGATCGAATGTGAACGCGATTTCTGGTATACAGCACATTATCTTCACTGCGCACTATATACCTATTTTTACTGAAGCCTACAATTATGCCTTTCTTCCAAGGCTTTCTACTCTGCTTAAAGAAATACACTGATTCACCGACACGAATCTTATGTTGATCTCGCGCACTTTTGTCAAACCACTTTTTGACGGTTGTTTTACGACGCGATCGCGACTCATTGATTGGCTCTGCTTTCACTCGCGAAGGGATCAACGTTCTCGGCTTCCTGTTCATTAGCATCTCTGCTGGGCTTCTTTTAGTGTCGGCGCGCGGAGTGTTTCTTTGCTCTAATAAGGCTTCCAATGGATCGGTACGCGAATCATGACACTTGATTAGTAGCGTTTTCATTGCCTTTACTGCGCTTTCCGCCTTCCCATTCGACGCAGGATGATGGGGAGACGTAACATGATGTTGAATGCCCCATTTTTCAGTGAATTCGCGAAATTCCTTGGATGTGTACTGGGGACCACCATCGGTTATCAGCTCTCTTGGGACACCGAATCGCGCGAAGTGTTTCTTCATTCTGTCGATGACTTGCTGGCTGTTTGCCGCCGTGAGATGATCTACTTCTACAAAGCTGGTGTGGTAGTCCACGACTACTAGATACACTCTGTTCTGTATTTCGAATAAATCGGAACCGACCTTATCCCAAGGTTTTTGTCCATCATCATGCTGTTTCAGCGTTTCTTTTTGAGGCGGCGGCTTTCGGTCTTCACATTGAACACAGTTTTTCGCAAATTGTTTGATCTCATGCCTCATTCTTGGCCAAAAAATAGTTCCTCTCGCTCTTCGATCCATGCTTTCAAAACCGAGGTGGGCTTTGTGCAGTCTCTGCAACATTTCTCTTCTAAGCACTTTCGGGATCACTACAGCTTCACCTTTTAAGATGACTCCATCTTGGCAACTAAGCGTATCTCTTAGTGGGTGGTACTCTCTGAGTTCAATACTAATGTCACTTTTATTTGGCCAGCCAGACACTATCAAGTTCTGCAGTTCTTGCATTGAAGAATCTTCTGCTGTTGCACGCTTTACCTCCAGTATTCTCGCATCTGGAAACTCATCGAAAACACCATTTTCTACACCTCGGATGTCCATCCGGTCTGATGTTTCATGTTCTCCTGTTTCAGTATAGGCACGGCTTAACGTGTCGGCTATTACCAGATCTGTGCCTTTCACATACTGAAATTGAATATCATACCGCAACAGTTTCATAATGATATCTTGCAGCCGTTTTGGGGCCTGTCCAATAGGTTTCTTCAATATTGTCTCTAGCGGTTTATGGTCATTTTGGACAATCACTTTTCGCGCGTACGTGTATTGATCAAAACGCATCAATCCATACAAGATCGCCAGAGCTTCTTTTTCAATCTGTGCCCATTTGCGTTCAGAAGTGGTGAGGGACCGTGAAGCAAATTCAATCGGCTGTCCATCATGCATCAGAACAGCACCTAGACCACTCTGTGAACTGTCAGCTTGGATAACTAGCTCCTTTTCTGGGTCAAAGTATACTAGTATGGGTGCATTTGCAATCTGATCTTTCATTTTGTGGAAACTAGCTTCACACTCTTCTGTCCATTTCCACTCTGCATCCTTGTGAGTCAGTTTTCTCAAGGGCTCTAGGGTGGTAGCTAAATCTGGAAGGAATTTTGCCATGTATTGCGCGAGACCACAAATTTTCCGCACTTCTGTTACATTTGTAGGTGTCGGCATTTTGCGAATTGCCTCTACTTTCTTCTCGTCTGGCATAACACCTTTGTCAGTGATCTTATGGCCATGGAATGTGATTTCCTTACCGATTTCTTTCTTCTCTTCGTTGAGGATAATGTTTTGTTCTGCACATCTCTGCGACAGTGCTTTCAGCTTGCGATTGTTGTCGGCATTCGCAGCTTGTTCATTTTCACCACAGCCTATCACTATGATGTCATCGGCTATCACAAAAGTTCCATCAAGACCATTCAGGGCTTCATTCAGTCTTCTGGCGAAGATTTCACTAGACACGTTGAGGCCGAAGGGCAATCTCGACCATCGATACCGCCCAAAAGGTGTGATCATAGTTGTCAATTTGCTAGATTCTTTATCTAGTCGTACATGCCAGAACGCTTCTTTCACGTCTAACTTTGTGAACAGTTTTGCCTGATTCAGATTTGGCAACACATCGTCAAATGTAGTCAGTCTGTATCTCTCGCGTTTCAGGACTTTGTTCAAGGGTTGCGGATCTAGACAAATTCTCAGCTTACCATTTGCTTTCCGCACAACTGCCATTTGGTTGACCCATTCCGTTGGTTCTTCTACTGGTATCAAAATACCTCTTTCGACGAGCGTGTCGATTTCTGACTTTACTTGATCCTTGATAGCTATCGGAATTTTTCGCAAAGGCAAAACGATGGGCTTTGCATCATTCTCAATGTGCAGTTTTGTTTCACCGAGATCACCGAGATCCATTTCTACTTTCCCTATGAAAGAATCAGTGTTTATGTTGATCAAGGACATTTCTTGAACTGTTTTCAGACCTAGCAGACTTTGAAAGTCATTTGGAACGACAACAAACTTCACATCATGTGTCGAACCAGTCTTCGGATTTTCCGTCGGAAGTGTCACTTCACCTAATGGTTTCAAAGTCGATTTGTTCCACATTCTCAGTGTAGATGCATTGCTCTTGACCTGACTCTTTTTCACATATTTCTGGTTTATGGTATTGACTTCTGCACCAGTGTCAATTTGGAACTTGACATCACAGTCATTCACAATCATTGTCGCGATTACCTTTGATCGAGATTCAAAAGACGCTAACCAGAATTCATCATTGTCATTAACATATTCACTCTCAGTTTGTACAGAGTTTACTCCATCACGCCTACATTTTGCTTTGAAATGGTTGTTACCTCCACATTTCGCACATTTTTTACCCCATGCTGGACATTTCTCTTTCTTAGGTGGGTGATTCTTGCCACAAAAGTCACACTGCTTATGCTCAGCTTTTTGTTTTGCTTTGCCAGAAATGGGTCTTGCTGAGTATTGTTTATACTGTCTTTTCTGGCCATGAGTGTCAGATTTGGGTCTAGCAGTGTTTAATTTGTTTACAGAGATATCTGAAGGCTTTTCTCTCAACTCTTGTACATGCTTCTGTGATTGTTCATATGCACGACCTATCTTAACAGCTTTTGTCAGGTTCAGATCGTCTTCTCTTAGTAAGAGTTCTTGCAGTTTGCCTGTAATCGTGAAGACGATTTTGTCACGGATCATTCTGTCTGCATCGGTAAAGTTACACGACGATGCTCTTTTTCTAAGGTCTGTCACGAAAACATCAAATGGTTCTTGGTATGGAGCAGTCCAAAACCTGTGAGACTCTAGAACCTCATTCTTACGCGGATTACAGTAAGTCTCAAGCTTACCCAGTACTTTCTCCGGATCGTCTTTATGGGCGTTGTCTTCCCACGTGAATTGGTCATATATTTCTAGTATCTGCGGACCAGCACAATGCAGCAGAATTGCCGTTTGGATCTTCTTATCTTTCTTATCTGATCCTGTGGCGGTCATGTAAACCTCGTATTCGCGCTTCCATCTCTTGAAATTTTCCGCGACATTGCCCTCTGTCACGTTCAAGGAACCCGGCAGTCGGAAAGATGATTCTGCCATCTTCTGCTATCATGCAAAAATCTGCCTCGGAAGCTATGTTTACCGGCCGTAATCGTCGATTTTCTTCAGAGAAAAATCCCACGCGGCCACCATGTTGACAACTTTATTACGACACCGTATAATCATGAAAATCACAATAACGTAAGAATAGCACATACTCAATAGATCTATCAACAGTAGCCATTTTAGAAACTGAAGAAACACATCTCCCAAATTCTAAGCTAACAGAGCAGACCCTGATCAGACGGCTCCAACAGGAGCCGTCTGATCTGGGTCTACTCTGTTTGCAAATGCGTGAAAAGGCGTTTATTTGGAGGAAATGGTTAAATATGAAATAAGAACCTCCTCTTAAGGCTTAATCCTGTATCTAATGAGTCGATCGTAATGTCAACTCCATAATGATAGAACTCATCATGAAGACAAACAGTAAAGAACAAAATACTCGTATGTAACATATAAACAAACAGAGTAGAACCTGATCAGGCAACTCCTACAAGAGCTCTATCTGGTATGGGTCTATTCTGTTTTCAAAGATGTAACAGGTCGGATATATCAAGAACAAAATTTAAATGATCACAATAAAACCAATGAAACACCATTTATTTTCAAAACCAACGACCGAGTGTTAAACATGTTCGATCCCTGTCACGGCAACCAGACGCTGAGTCTTTCGGCGTTTCGTCTTGAATCAAACCGTTACACAGGTTATCATGAATTCGCATACATTCTTTATAAAGCGTATCCCATGTAAATCCAGTTTTGAAAGTCATTCCCCATTCAGAGTCTACAAAGGGGTCCTTTTTGTAGTATCAGTTCAAATATTCAACTTCTCTAAAACTAGCATCATAGCCAAAGGAAGTCTAGCAATGGTTTTATGTGTCAGGTGAGAGCTAAACCCTTTCGGCGCTAAATTTCTAATTGTAGTCTGCAATCCAATTTTTGCTAAATCATTCGGTACAATAAAGAAATGAGACAAATAAATGTAAAGTTCAATGGAGTAAAGCACAGACCCACAGGTATAGAAATCTGGCATCTGATCTGGGACTGCACTGTTTACCGTGGTGCATTTATGCGACTTCGGCGGTGAAAGGGTTAATGCAAGAAGATAGCTATGCATAAAAGGCTCTCATATGAGTTTTCGGTGTTATTGTCATTCAGTATTAAGCAGTCACATTTCAAAGACCTATGTGTGTTTTACCAAGTGTCGCAGAGGTTATGCTGCCCTCCGCCTCTCGTCAAGCCGCAGCGTGAATAGATGCTTGGCAATGCTGGAGAATGGACGAACGATTCCCTTTCCCGTTTTCAGTTCTGATGCGACGTCGATCACTCAGCATCTCATCTGGGTCAAAGCTGATTGCAAATGCGAGTCAGTTTTCGAAAAGCGGGAAAAGGTTTACATTCAGCATATGTATAGGCTACTGTCCATTATTGAGAATAATATTTAGCACAAATGTAAATTAAATTATATACTAACGTGCACATTTGTTTCATTTGTAGACGTTAGGGACCGGTGGTTTGTATCATGTAAATAAAACCTCGTATCTTGAATATCGAGTGGATCCAACAAAACAGACTAGATCCAGACTAAGGGCTAGGTTAGACGGTGCTACACCTGGTAACTCATTCCCTCTTATTGGCGCCCTTGTAAAAGTTACTTTCTAAAACCATTGTGATAAATAGAGCAAATTCTCTATTGTCACAATGGTTTCAAAATTACACAATTCTAAAATTGTCCTTTTCTCTAGTAAGTGCAGTTTTTCTGTAGTTTAATTCAAAGTGGTGTGATCTAAAATAGCCTATGAGGTAATGGGGTAAAGTTGCGTTCTGTTTATGAAGTTCGTCCAGAAACCGCAAATACAGTAGTCCATATAGGAGCTGTCTGTATTACTTTTGCCCTACAATAAGCAACCACCTGCTTTTTAAGACTCCTATGTTCAATAAATGAATGACCGCTTAGGACAGGTTCTTCTGTAGACAGTGTCATACAGTGTGGACTGTAATAGGACAAGTCTATTAACCCCTTCAACCCTTCATTATCAAAGTGGTATAGCCCATCAGTGATGAACTATAGAGTCCACTCGGTATGACTTCTTATGCGATTTAAATGACAAACAGTGCAGACCCTGATCAGTGGGATCCTCTAGGATCCGTCTGATCTGAATCTTCAGTTTATGACAGTACATGCATGGCCCGGGATGAAAGGATTAACACCGTCCCTAGTCTAGGTTGACAATGTTATCTTAACTCATTTGCTCCCAGTGGATTCTTCCATGCTTATATATTGGATTAGTCTATATTTTATCTAAGGGATGTCTGTTCTAAATTTTCATTTTTGTTTTGTTTTATATTGAATTTCCTATCGGCAAACAGTGTAGGAACAAAGTGTGGGAACAAATGGGTTAAGAATGTTCATAGAACACACCATCCATTATAACAAGAGTGTTCGGAGGAATACATGTGTCACCTGCTACAAATATAATGATGCTAGAGTTATGACCCTTGTGCATGATACTTCCGCTCATCATGCTTGTTCCATATGTGAAGTTTCAAATGAATTGAACCAGTAAATAAAGAGCTATTGTCTGGACAAGAAAATATTAAAAAGGGGAATAACTCCAAAAATACTGATGCTTGAGTTATGGCCCTTGTGCATGACACTTCCTCCCATCGTGCTTGTTCCATATGTGAAGTTTCAAATGAATTAAACCAGTAGATAAAGAGTTATTGTCAGGACAAGAAAATATAAAAAGGGGAATAACTCCAAAAATATTGATGCTAGAGTTATGGTCCTTGTGCATGACACTTCCTCTTATCATGCTTATTGAATATATGAAGTTTGAAATCAATTAGACCAGTAGATAAAGAGTTATTGTCCGAAAAAAAAATGAAAAAGGGGAATAACTCAAAAAATAGTGATGCTAGAGTTAAGGCCCTTGTGCATGACACTTCCTCTCATCATGCTTACTCCATGTCTGAAATTTGAAAGCTCTATAATGATTAGTTTAGAAATGACAGCCAAAAAAGGAAAGTGTGACGGACTGACAGACAGACAGATAGACGGATGGACAGACGGACAGACAGACAGACAGACGACGGAAAAGTGATCCCTAAGTGACACACTGCCTTTCGGCAGGTGACACAAAAACTAACAAGATCGAATTGTAAAGGAATCCGTTACAGAATGTCCCCCAAAACGAAACGGGAAACAGGTATTGATTAGCCAAATATTAAAATATTCACCAATCATAGGTTATCATCAGGTTACTATGGCAACCAAGTTTTGAAACTCATGTCATTAAATACGGAGTACCTACATACAAAGTTTCATCAAAATCTAATATCTAAATTTTGACCAATCAGAGGCCACCATTCAATTGTCATAGTAACCAATTATTTTAATACACAAATGTTTGAGTCTGGGGTACCCAAATACCCTATCATACCAATTGTCAGCAAAATCGAACAATATGGTAAATTTCGACCAATCGGAGCCATTCGGTTACCATGGCAACATTTTAAAAATCTAAAGCTGAATGTACATCAGCAATGTTCAGGTGAAGTTTATTAGGACTGGGCTATTACTTACCGAGAAATATGTCAGCCAAGTTCACAGAAGAATAAGAAGGAAGAAGAAATAGAAGAAACGGAGTTAACAAAATATGTTCCCCACCACCACTTCGTTTGGGGGACATAATTAACCTTTTTTTATATTGTATTGTTACATAAAACAGGTTGGTCGATTGCTAGGGCAAATAGTATAGAGTAAGTGTCCCTCTTGTCTATCTCTCTCCATCTCATTTTGCACTTCTCTGTCCATCTGTCCGTTTCTCCTCTCTCACATCCTCCCTCCATCCACAACCCTATATGCACTCTCAATCGCTCTCTTGCACGTGCACACACACACATACACATGCAATCTCTCTCTGTGTCTCTGAGCATTACCTGGCATATAAAAGTAAAATAAACACAGCAATTTTACGAAAAACATTTTATTAATTTGATACAGTGTTAACCAGCACATCAGGTGATGGCCTAAACAGTCTTTGTATAACAAATCCTTACAAGGTTGAACAATCTCAATCTTCGGCTCAACGAAAAACTATTGTAACACACTAACTTAAATGGTTATTTTCCAACTGTAAAAGTATTATCTTCTAAACACTGTGCATTGCATGATATACAAATGACATCTGCTAAACTTAGGATCTGCTCCAATTCTCAAAGTAAATGTTTCTTCCTTTTTTCTGTTCAAAATACAATGTCAAACTGTCAAAACAGTTTGGATCCTGATGAGAAACCGAGTTACTCAGCATCTCATCTGGATCCAAACTGTTTGCATATGCAATCACATATTCTTCGATGTGTGTGCAAAGAAGTAATTTTTTCAAATACATTTAGTTTAAATGCCTTGATCATGATCAGACAAGAAACACCTTGATGGACTCGGTGTAGTTACAACAGATTTGCGCTAATCCATTAAGATTTATTACAAAGCAGTTCTAGATAATACAACTGTTCTGATCACAAAATCTAGACAATTTCTTCTCATTGATGATTTCTACCATCCTTCATTTCCTATTAAAAAGGCATTTCAAAGGATGAAAGTTTTAGAAGCACTACTGATAAAAAAAATATTGTACATAGATAGAATCTTTAAAAACAACATTTGTATGGTATTAATTCAACTAACACTTTGATGGGAAAATACTCTCATAAAACGTCCTAATTATTATCTTACAAAGTAAAAAGTATCCAAACAATGGATGTCTAGATAAGGTGTAAATTAAAACATTTGAGTAATTTCTTTATTTCTCCACCAAATCCTATTTTATGACCACTCTTTAGAATCGTCTCTTTGGGGCATTTCTAAAGAGAGGTCACTGCCTAATTTGGTGAATTAGGGTACCCTATTAAAGGGTTAACTCTTTCCCTCATATGCTATTTTTAGATCCAACCTCTTTGAATAAATCTACCGAAAAGGAGCATTAATTAGAGAAAAGGAATTTTGTTAGAAATTTGTAATTTGAAACCATTGTGATAAATAGAGCATTTGCTCATATAGGAGCAAATGCTCTATTTATCAAAATGGTTTCAACAGATTACTATTACAAAGGCATAGACAGGCTTATTTATGGAGGAAAGGGTTTAGCAACAGTTTGCAGGTGAACATCACAGTAAATGAAACCCAGCTTTGTTTTGCTCCTATAAGACGATAGAAATTACAGCCACATTTTTTAAACTTCTGTGTTGATTTTTTTTTTTGGCAAAATAAAAATATGGAAACAGTAAAATGAAACATTTAATTCTCTATTCATTCTACATTTACATGGTGCAATCGTCTACAAGTTGGGTCATGCAATTTTTAAAAGGTATTCTTTAGACAAAAATAATTCATAATGGCAAACACTGCAGACCCTGATCAGAGGACTCCTAAAGATCTGAATCCACACTGTTTGCAAAACTTGGCCTAAGTTAAATTTCGTCTAAGGCTAAACTACGTGTAGTTGCTTATCAAGTTAATTTGTTTACAAACATTCCAAAGGTAAAATCTCTATGTAACAACTAAACAGTCGCCTTTTTGGCAATGCTCCCAAATCAGGGTCACGAAAAGCATGTAACCCGACACTGTAACTATCACATGTAACCATACGGAAACATACACCTTTTCAATATTCCTTTGTTTATTGACACTTTGGCTTCAAACTCATTTGCAATGCTCTGATAAGTCTATTGGTAACAATATTCGAAAGATGACTAAATAAGAACGTTCTACGCCATACAATCCATGCAATACTCTAGATTGGAAAGCGAAATCAACAGTTTTTTATCAACTGACTCAACCTAAACAATACGAATTTTCTCGAAATTCAACAATACACATGCATTCAATAAAATAAATGATGTAACACCGTTACACTTTTACTGTTTGGTTTCATATTCATACATATATAATACATATTGAATACAGCAGACCTTCTGAATGACCACATAATGAATTAATATGGATGCTTAATGCAGAACAAACGTAATATAGAAAGCTCCTAGGGAACCATTCTGCATAACTACCATGTTGCATTAAGCTATCACCTGCCTTAACTCTGCTTCATATATAAGCTTTTTAACACTTAAGCAAACAAAGTTGACCCTGACTAGATGGCCCCTGTAGGATCCATCCGATCAGGGTCGATCCTGTTCCTTAAAAAATATTACAGACCTGATTCTACAGTTTCTGCCATGAATAAAACTTCCTGTGTGCCATTATAACACCTATCTAATTAATATACATTATATCATGTGAAAATTCATAATGTAAAGGTTTAAAGATCACGAATTATACTAAATTTTGTAAAAAGCATGTTTGTCTACTATTAGAGGAAACAGACACATGTATATTTCTTACACATTTCTATCAGTACAGTGAAACCTCTCTACAACGACCACTAGTTGGTATTTAGGGCAGGTGGCTGCTTAAAGCATGGTGAAAGTAAAACAAAACGCTCCTATAGGAGCGTTCTGTTTTACTGTTACCTTGCTTTAAGCAGCCACATGCCTTTAACACAAAATACTTGATATAATTTACTGGCCGTTATGGAGAGGTATTACTGTAGTTCCAAGTCTTGAATCTCAAACCAATAACTAAATATTAATCCTAAATATCTGACAGATGGTACGTCTGAAAATTCTACATTTCAGATGCCATACAAGAGTCTTGAAAAAAACAACAGTATTCTACTGAACAAAGCATTATGCAGTTAATCCTAAAAATGTCACAGAATGTCATATACAAGTCAGAATGTCACAAACATTGGATGAAAACATTAGTTTAAACTCATTGGTACGATGAATTTTCAACAAAAAGTGTAGAAACATGTTAATGATCATAGAAAACATCTTTGTGACAAATACACATCCTAAATGATAAACAAATGTTATGACTTCTTTGTAAAGAAAAAATAAACAAATATAAACTTCCTCTGTGCATTAAAAACCTAAGCAATGTGTGTTCAACATTGTAACCCCATATATGGAAAAACAAAACCTGTGTTTATACATTGAACACTAGTTATTCATTCATACATTCACATTCTAGCTGAAAAAAATCTCTTCATAATTATTCCAAACCTCAGCCAAAACATTTAAATCTACATTCACTGCCTGACCATTAATTCTTTGTAAAGTTACGTAATGGCCGTCTGTACAAATTGTCTACAGTTGCAATTCTGAAAATTTATGTTTTTCTCTTTAACCCATTGCTCCATAGGCTATTTTTAGATCCAGACGCTGAATAAATTTACCCAAAAGGAGCATTAACTAGAGAAAAGGAAATTTTAAAAATTTTGTAGTTTGAAACCTTTGTGATAAATAGAGCATTTGTTCCTATAGGAAAAATGGTTTTATAATGTGACTTTTACAGAGGCGTAGAAAGGCGTATTTATGGAGAAATGGGTTAAAAAGCAATCAAGTGTTTATCCCTTTCCCTGTTCTCTGTTGAGTCAGTATAGCCATTTTAGAAAGTCAAATTACAGATCTTTCAAATTCCACAAGCAAACAGAGCAGACCTTGATCAGACAGCTCCTAGAGGAGCCGTCTGCTCTGGGTCCACTCTGTTTGCAAGGAAAGGGTTAACAGTCTTAATCCCGATGAGACACCAACTTACTCAATGTTTCATCTGCATTCAAACTGTTTGCATACTGTAATCACAAACATGCCATTAATCTGCAAAGAATTGATGAATCAAATACTTGTACCATTCAGCTAGAAATATCCAGAAATGAAAACAAAAAGTAAGATTTTTTCCCATTGAACCCTTAATCTGCCGATTAATTAAAAACTGCCAAAAAATTTCATCAAAATTTACCAATCAAAAAAATGATTTTTATGACAAACAATGCAAACCCTAATCAAAGGGTTCCCTCCAGAACCTATTTATCTTGGTCTACACTGTTTACAAAGATTTTGTATACTCAGTTCCCACACATTAAGGGTTTAGGCCTTAAATCAGTGTGTTCCGTTGACAAACAGATAAGAATGATAGGAGAGTGAATTGTAAAGATACTGAAACAATATCTTCATTCTAGGAGAAGTAATTCTGGATTATGTCAGCATGTGTCTCAATAAAACCAAATAATCCTTCAACAACTGGATTGTTTAACCCCTTATCTGATGAATATTCATGCAAGATATAATGACCCCATGAATATTTATTAGTTGACATTTTACACTTTTATATGAACATATAGGCTTGGCCTTGGCAGACACTGACAGCAGACAGCAAACAGAGGAGACCCTGATCAGACAGCTCCTACAAAAGTACAGTATAACCTCTCTTAACCGGAATTCTAGTAGATAAGAATTTAGATACTTTTAGGCAGGTGGCTGCTTAATGCAGGGTGAAAGTCATGCAGAAAGCTCCTAGAGGAGCTTTCTGCATGACTTTCTCCCTGCATTAAGTTGCCACCTGTCTCCAAGACCGATATTCATACTAAATTTAACGGCCGGTTAAGAGAGGTTTTACTATAGTCTGATCAGGGTATATTTGTAATAGCATCAAAAAGTGTCCCTATCAGATAAAAGAATTAAATCTTGGCATGCTGAGAGAATGTAAAAAATTCTTCCATTCATTGTTAAAATTTGGTCAGTGTCTTAATACACAGTTCTGATCCTGGAGAGACAAAGCATCTCTGTATCTCATTTGGATCAAAATATTTTTGAAAGTTTATCACAAACAGAGCTGAAGATAAGAGAACTAATCTGCCCAAATATCTTATTTCTCAGCCACATCTATCTTGCTGGTACTCGTTAAGAATGTTACCTCAGGGTTAATTCTAACGAGTACTTGCAAGATAGGGGTTTGCAGGGTTATTCAGACAGTGAATTCCTCTGTGCTGGATCTGAACTACTTGTTATCTTGATGTTTTTATTCAACATTAATTTTTGCATATTGTAAAATCCTATGAAAAACTTCTCCATGGTACACTAGGCTCATGAAAAAAATCCATTTGCCCAAGTCGAAAGTTTGTTGTTTTTCGAAACGTTTTAAGTTTTGATAGTTAGTAAAAGCACACTGCAAGACAGACAGAAAGAGAAACCCCGAGTCCAAGAGACTCATGTCAGGATTATATCAAAACATTTTGTTAGAACAAAATCTATGATTGTCATGTAGAACCAAGGTACAATATACTTTCTGTTTCTATTAAGTCATTCCTCTAATCTTCAATTAAGTTCTATAACTGTATCTTACAGAGTGTAACAGAGATGTATAAAAAATATTGACCAATCAAGTAGGAAATACTTGATATAAAAATTCAAAAATCTGCTAAAAATATTCAAACTTGATATTCTCCAACAAGATATTCCCTTTGTTCATACATGTAAACCTCAAACTTATATTATCTCAATGGTAAAATAGACACTTAACTGCTTTTTAACAAAACAGTTCTTTTTCTTACATAAAGAAAAAGAAAATATTCAAACTACAAAGAATATCTAACAGAAATATAATAAGTCAAGGGACTTACAGTCTAGAAAGTTTACAAAAGTGTTTAATTTAATATATGCAAACAAACGTTTTCTTCACATTCTTTAAAAATAAAGAAAGATCACCAACGTATAACTAACTACATAATAGTTTTATAACCACTGAAGAAATGACTCTTAGCTAACTGTCAATGCATTACAAAGAATAACATTACAGTTCCAATCTAGAAATAATTCGGGTTCAGATCTAGATCATAACTGTTCACTAAGACAATATACTACAAGTCATATCACTCTGTGGTCAATGGTCTTTATTCTGAACAAACAAACCCGACGTGTTAGTCAATAAATACAGAATTTCTGTAATTCATATAACAAAACTGAGAACACTTTCTGTCTGAAAAACAAAAAGGTTCATGTAAGGGGAAAGAAGATTCTGTTTATCTACAGGAGAGTACAAAATTAGGGGTATTAAGGGACTCAAACTGAATAAGGCACGCGCTGCAGTTTAGAACAACCAGTGTCATGTGATTAACGTGAGAAAAAGGACTTTGTGACAAACCATATGATTCTCTAAACCTTTCAGACTTTTATTCATGGAGATCATTGTTTAACCCTTTCCCTCATATAAACACCCTTTCATGCATCTGCAAACAGAGTAGACCCAGATCAGACGACTCTTATAGGAGCCGTCTGATCAGTCTGCTCTGTTTGCTAATTGAATGTCATAGATCTGGTTCTTTATTTTACTAAAATGCCTACAATGTTCCACCTTCCATATTCATTGTAATAATTTTATCCATGAATATTCAGTAGGTATACATACAGAACAGGGACAAGGTTAACCATTTGAATGTGGAGGGCTCCTAGAGGAACCCTCTTATCAGGGTTTGCACTGTTTAACCCTCTCACAAATTTCAGCCTTTTTATAATGAACGGAGTTGAAATTTTGACAATTGGCCATTCCTATTTAAATAAACAAAACACAAGGCTTAAATAAATTACACTTCCATTCTTGTATTTTCAGTAAGTAAGATTTCTAGATTACTTTTCAGCTAGGATGAAAACTTGATACATTCCTCTCTTATGCCTAAGTCCTTTTTCTACACTACATCCATAAATACATACCACTCATTTTGTTTTACAAATTATTTACATGATATATTTACAACAAGAAAAATAAAATCTATGTACATTTTTTACAATATTTACAAAAATAAAAAAAAACAATCTACATTTCAAACATGACAAATCTTTATAAAAATGCATTCAGAAATTTGAAACTTCATTCATAAGGAATTTTCTTTATGTTCTCTATTTGTTAAATAAAATAATATAATTCTCCTTTAATACAGAGCTGTACATGAAGTGTGTATTGATTAATCAAAATCCATCATTTCTCAGCCAAGCATTAGAACCGTCCAAGAAAGGTGTTTCTGATCAGTTGCAGTAAGATCTGGGCCAAAGGTTACAAAACTTCTTAGTCTGAGATCATTCCCAAGTATCTGATTGGTCAGATGTTTGAGAATGATCTCAGACTCAAGTATGAAGTATATATAACCTCGGGCAGTTTGGCACAGAAATATCAAAACTCTTTGACTTTGATTTCCTGAATGCACGTCTTATCTACAGCACTGCAAATTAGATAATCAAGACATACACAACCGCAAGACTTATCTCCCATGTCAGCTATTACTAAAACCATGCTAAATCTCGGCTAATGGGTGGCAGAAAACCTGTAGGTATTTTTTTGTTTTTTAATCATTTAACCAATTCCCTCTTTCTGATGGCCCAGTAAAAGTCACTTTTTGAATCCATTGTGATAGAAGCAAATACTCTATTTATTAAAAACCGACTATGTTACATAGTGGTTTTTTTCAAACTGCAGTTCTAAAAATTTCCTTTTTTGCTCCTTTTCTGTAGATTTATTCAAAGAGGTTAGGTCTAAAAATAGCCTTTGAGGGAATGGGTTTTGAACTTTATTTTTCAAAATCACTTTAACAACTATAATAAAGTATTGATTCTAACAGGACAGCATTATATTTCAAAACCAACAAGTAAGGAAATTTCCAAAAATGAAGTCCACATGTTTAATTATCAGGAATTTAGCTGTTAGATATTCAGACTGGATAGTAAGGAGACAGCTGACGGAAGAACAAACTGACAAATCCATGAAGATTAGATATATATCAGATTCAAAAACTGTCTAAAAATAACTTAATAAATATTAAGAATTTAGAAAATAAACTGTGTATTCTACAGTTGAAATGCATGAACAATGTGTGAAAAACCTGAGTTGTAATAAAAATTAATGATATCAGCTTTCTCTTAAAAGATGTCAAACCTCTAAACAAAAATATTTATTAATAGACCAATTCACCTAAACATATATTACTCGCCTCCTACGGACACCTTTTGACGTCTTAAAATACGGACGTCTTAAAATAGTCCAGGAGGGAATAGGTTAAAATAGGGAAGTCTTTTTATCATCACAGTAATAATGAATAACTTTCCACATAAGTCCTGTTAACCCTCAACTCCTTAACCCTTTCCCTCATATAAACGTGTTTTCACGCATTTGCAAACAGAGTAGACCCAGATCAGACGGCTCCTAGAGGAGCCATCTGATCAGGGTCTGCTCTGTTTGCTATTAGAATTTGAATTTCTTTAGTTTCTAAATTGGCTATAATGCTCCAGCTTCCATATTTCATTATAACTATTTTGTTCATGAACATTCAGTAGGTATTGAAATTTGAAATAAACGTAGAACAGGGAAAGGGTTAAGTAAGTCTTTGTAAACAGAGTAGACCCAGATCAGACGGCTCCTATAGGTGTCATCTGATCAAGGTCTGTTCCGTTTGCTTATGACATAATAACAGATCTGATTCTAGAGTTTACACCATGACCAAAAATTCCCATGTCCATTTGTTGTTGCTTTTATGAAACTATTGACTGAATATCAAACAGCTTAGATCCCGATTAAAGACCGAGTTACTCAGTCTCTTATCTGGAGCCGAACTGATAGCAAATGCCAGTCAGGTCAAGCTTAGCATGAGAAGGGTCACTATTGCAGGGTCACTTCTGCTGGGGTCCCCACAGCAGGGTCACTACTGCAAACAGTTTGACAATCAGGCCCACACATTTTGCAATCCAATCTTCCCCAAATATACAAATGCTCCATGTCCCATCCCCCACTTTTCCAAACCAAAATCCCCATGTACTTATCAAAAACAATATCAAATTTATTCTAAAGGACTTTTAAAAAAATCATTGTAACTTCTAATGCAGGATATCAGCAATATATCTAATGATTATATTTACAAAAAAAATACCTGTCTCCACAGTAAATTATTTGCAATACAGTGACAAAACAAGATCTTTGCATTTATATAATAACTGTTCCTTTACTCCATATTGTCTGTGTTGATGAAACAAATGAAAGGTAGGTAATCTCGCTTTGGAACTTCTGTCCATATCATGATAAATTTAAGATGTCAAAGGTTTGTTCCTTCGACTGGCAGCTTAAATGTCACACACAAACATCACTTCCACATTCACTCAAACTTCCTACATTGCAACGACGTAAAAGTTTCAAACATTTTGACTAGAAACTTCACTTTTATTATTCCCATCACAGTGTCGACAGCAACAATTCCATATGTCACTAAATCTCATGCATTAATTTCACCACACACTATTCTTTATAAGTAATGAACTTTTCCTTAAATGCCTTTTCTGTATTTATTGTGTTACTGATGTTAAAATATAACAAAATTTCACCTTTTTTTTTCAAAATCAATGTTTGAATGACATATCTTCGAATCGGATTGAAAGAAATATGGAAATCTTCAAACAATAAACTGTTTAAAGAATATTATAACTTTGCCACAAGGACCGAAACTGAATTTATCTGTTAATTTTGGATCCCTTTTCATTGAGTCTGCTGTGAAAGCCATGAGAAAGCTTGTCAGTGTCTGAGGAATATTGGTCGATTCAACACAAGATGGGTAGTGTTAGGCTTCGTCAGGAAGTATTGTGATGCAGAGGCGACGCTCCGGCCATCTGTATGTCTTTGGTAACAACATCTGCAAAACATATACAAAAGATTCAATAAAACGGCAAATGAATTAAAACTAGAATTCTACTATGACTAAAGGTGATGGAATACCCCCTGCTCAGCTGCCTTGATAGCAAATCAAACCAGATTTGTGCACAGACAGACAGACAGACAGACTCCTATATACCCCCTCTCAAACTTCGTTAATTACAACCGTTACTCATCTTACATGTATCTGGGACTCTGGTCAATACAATTGCCTACTTATCCAAACAATTCCTCTGAAAAATATACCGATACTCATAGTTCTGAATAGTAAATGAAATAAATGTCATATGTTACAATATCAAAACTAGAATATGGGGATGGGGGGGCTAAACATATCTATAAAGCATGTGTTTTACAGAAGAAATGCGAATTCATTCTACGTATCTCTTTGAAAAAACAACATAAATATGTTAAAATGATTAATGATTTTCACAAACCTCATCTGGGTTTCCTAGCTCCTCCAGATCAAGGCACATTTCATCAATAAAATCATCAGACAGCAAAACTTGTAACCACAGGCCGTGGGCTGCAAATGGATGCTGCTCGTCTGCTATAGAGCCGTTCACACTCGGAGACACCAGTGTAATCGCTGAATCATTTGTTGCACTCATAAATGTGAAATGTCGACCATGCTTTAATCTACCTCTGTAAAAACAAACAATAACCATAACTGAGTTTTGATTCTAACCCATTTGCTCCCAGTGGATTCTTCCATGCTTATATATTGTATTAGTCTATCTTTTATCTAAGGGATGTCTGGTCTAAATTTTCATTTTTGTTTTGTTTTATATTGAATTTCCTATCAGCAAACAGTGTAGACTCTGATCAGACGCTGCATTATGCGGCGTCTGATCAAAGTCTACACTGTTTGCCTATGTCCCATATATATGGGATCGTGGGAGCAAATGGGTTAATATTGAAAATACCACTTAATGCTGCTTGTAGCCACTTAAATTCATCAGTCTTTGAGGGTATTTTGATAACAAATATGTTGAACAATGATAAAAACAAATATTAACCAACCATTTACTCTAAAGGTAAGCAGTTTTAATGCATCTGCAAACAATGTAGATCAAGATTAGACCGCTCCTGTCAGAGCAACCTGATCAGGTTCTGCTGTTTGCTTATGTAATACAGATCTGATTCTACAGTGTCTGTCCTGGCCATGTTTCTCTGTTCATATGCTTTTGTTTTTAAATGAATAGTCATATTTATCAATTCTAGGTAATATAGGACATGCACAAATAATAATGTATAAAAAAAAATTTAATGTTTAAAACAGTGCTTGATGACAGAATCGGCATTATCCAATATAATCCAGTACCTGAGTGCCAATGGAAGAAGTGAGGCTGCCTCGAGGTTAAATTTTAAGTGGACGTATTCCAGTGTTCGTGTTCTCAGTAATTCTGTTGGTGCCTCTGAACTCCCTGTGCTGTCAAATGAACCTTTCCTTGACCGTGGACGACTGGAGAAAAAAAGAACATAAACTTCAAATATGTATGAGAATTTTACAAAAATGTCTACTTAATACAAACAGTTTCTGCCACAATTGTTTATAAAAATCAATAGCTTGCCGAGTATATTTTTAATGCCCACTCAACACATCATGCTACATGATCTGGTTTGTATTTAACCCTTTATTTCATAAATATGCCTTTTAATGTCTCTGCAAACAGGGTAGACAAAAATCAGACAGCTCCTGTAGCAGCTCTGTTTGCTTATTAACCCTTTCCTCCATAGGCTATTTTTAGACCCAACCTCAATGAATGAATCAACCCAAAAGGAGCATTTACTAGAGAAAAGTAAAATTTTAGAATTTTGTAGTTTGAAACCATTGTGATAAATAGAGCATTTGCTCCTATAGGAGCAAATGCTCTATTTATCACAATGGTTCCAAGAAGTGGTTATTACAGAAGCGTCGAAAGGCCCATTTATGGTAGAAAGGGTTAAGTAATATAGACCTGATTCTACAGTTTCTGTCTGAGCCAAATGTTTCATTGTTGATGTGCAATTATAACAAGAGCACCTCATGCGGGTGCTAACAATAGTCTGTTCTATTGTAGCCCTTGTGACTGTGAACGAGTGTGCAGGTTCACAAGATTTGCATAGATAGTTTAAGAAGTAATGGCCAACATTAAAGTCTCTGTATGACAAAGACAACAACACTGATGCTTGAGTTATGACAACAGCTCGTATTTTTTTCTTCAAAAAATCAGATAAGCTAAAAATCCAGTCTACATACAGTCATAAATTCTTCGATTAATATTCATGGAGGAAAGGGGTAACACTATACTAATACACTTGACATTTTCCTTTGAAAAACAAAAAAAACTGGTGAAAAGCATGATCACTCACTTTCCAAATTCTCCCACCTCTCGTCTGAAGTCGCTGTGGTTGCCTTGCAAACCCCGAGACAATGTCGCTTTGATTTGTTCAGATTCTGCAATAGAAACACTTTTCATTTTAAAACCTTTCCCTGTTGGTTATTATGTTTCATTACTGATTTTTAGGAGCTGTCTGACCAGGGTCTGCTCTGTTAGCTTTTGACATTATATATTGAGTTGATTCTACTGTTTTTGCCACAGCAAAAAATTCCCTTGAAAAATTAACATCAGTATATATTTGAAATAAAAAATGTGCTAATTGCCCCCAAGTCATTGATGTCAATAAAACCTGGGAGCAGGCTATACAAAAATACCAGATCAGACAAATGTGGGATACCTTCTGCAATGTGAAACTAAAATCAAACCAATGTGGGATACCTTCTACAATGTGGAACCAAATCAGACAAATGTAGGAAATTTTGTAAAGTGTGGAACCAGATGAGACACTGTGTAACTTTTTGTCTCATCACAATCCAAAACATTTGACAGGCTGATGATGTTTGGAAAACAAAAACTCTTTTGTTGCTTACAAAATCAATCCCTTGAAAAGTTAACATTATTAAAAATTTATATGAACAACAAATGGGCAACCTCCCACCAAGCCAGTGACGTCAATAAAAACCCAGGAGCAGGTTATACAAAAACATTGTAATTATTGTTAATCATTATCTCAGTATAACAGTAACCATGGTGATTTATGTAGTGACATACATGGTAAAGTTTCATGCATTTTACAAACAGTTTGGATCATGATGTGATATACTAAGGGTATTTGGCATTTCAATAAGGTACAAACATTTCTAGACTCCTATTTTCTGCAAACAACATAGGAATGTCACAGGACAAACTTGGCGTCTCAACAGGATCCAAACTGCCTGATATTCAGATTGTAGATATAAGATTATTAAAGAATACAGGGTAACATTTTACTGGTTATAGTTGTTTATTAACCCATTAGCAAACATAGTGGTACCAAATCAGTCAGCTTCTGTAAGGGCTGTCTGATCAGGATCAGCTCTGTTGGTTTACAGAAAAGAATACTACTCCTGCCATTATAAAAGTTCCCTTGTTCATAAGCAATTATCAATATACAGATAGTTCATATTCCTATCATGTTCCTACATACTTTTTTATATGAATTTTCATTAACTCTTTACTCCACATAAACACTTTTCACGCCTTCTGATCAGGGTCTGCTCTGCTTGCCTTTGAAAGAATATATACGATTCTACTGCTTCTGCCACGACTAAATATTCCCTTTGTCATAACACAATTATAATTAAAATTCAGCTAATTAATATTCATGATGTCAATATTTCTTATTAAATGTTCAGGAGATAACGGGTTAGTAAAGAGGACAAACAAAGTCATTCAGACTCACCAATAATAGATATGTGCCCCCTTTCAGGGTCGTCCTCCTCGTCATCATAGCTGTCTTTGTCATAAACATTATTATCCCTATCACCTTCACCAGGCTCTTCCCATGAACATTTACTGTTGACCCCGCTAAGATTTGATCCCTCTGTTGTGATGCCATGATCAACCTTTTCTTGTAAGCTGGGGCCAATTTCAAACAGTGCCTCTCCTCTTCGCATGTCTGTGATAAGCCACTGACCACCAGCACTGTAAGTCATAAATCAAATTAACTTTTTATCTAAAACACAGAGTAGTGCATTGAAAAATGCCAAAAACAGGCCAGTGACGGACTATGGCTCTTAATACTCTTGTAGAACTTTTCTCTCTAATAAGAATAATGTCAATCGTTCTGCGATAAGACGCAGAAAAAAGTTTAATGACAAGCAATTAAGAGATATTCTAAGGTCACAATTTGTCAACAAAATAGTGTACGAATTACAATCAAAGCAATTCTGACTTGTGTTTTTTACGACAACATGGACTCAAATATATAATTATATTACATCCAATAATCACTTTGGATATTATACTTTATTATACTATAAAGAGTGGTCAAAAAAAGGGTTTGGGAGAAATAAAGAACTCTTCTTGAAAAACGTTTTACTTTACTCATCTTATCTGGATCTTTGACTAAACGTGTGGACCAATCCGCTATTACTGTTGCAAGCAATTTGGATCAAGATAAGAGATGGGAAGTAACTTGACCTTTCATCAGTGTCTTAATGTCTGTTTTAAAAATCAGATTTAGAAGATATGTTCAAAATAAACAAAATATTTGTAAGCCTACTCACGTGGTTATCGATCTAAGAAGTTCAATCACACCGGGACCATTCCAATGCTGTGCAGCTCGCAGTTCTTCTGCACACACACCAACAATCTAGTTAAGAAGAAACAAATCATATATTACAGTAGATAATTATTAATTTCTAAACACAGTCACTGATACTTGTAAATTTAACTTAATTCAATTTCTTTCCTAAATGTCACTTTAATCAACTCATTTCCAGGGAACTGGAACAAAATAAGACTTAGTACAATGTACTACTTTCTTTTCTTTTACATAAACCTTTCCCTAATGAACACATATGCATGAATTGGTCGCTTCAGGAATATTCATTAACTTAATTTTTACAATGTAATATTTTCAATGAAACTTGCTTTGACAAAACTGTAGGATCAGATCTATACATAATTCCATAACAAACAGGGCAAGCCCTCACCAGACGGCTCCTACAGTGGCCATCTGATCTTGGTCTACTCTGTCTGCAAAGGCATCAACTAGCGTTTAACCCTTTACTCCCTAGGCTATTTTTAGACTCAAGCTCTTTGAATAAATCTACCGAAAAGGAGCATTAACTAGAGAAAAGGAAAAAATTTGAATTTTGTAGTTTGAAACCATTGTGATAAATAGAGCTTTTGCTCCTATAGGAGCAAATGCTCTATTTATCACAATGGTTTCATGAAGTGACTTTTACAGAGGCGTATTTATGGAGGAAAGGGTTAAATGAGGGAAAGGATAAAATCAGTTTCTTATCTACAGCTCTCAACCCAACATACCTGTACAAAGTTGACCGTTCCAAAGGGTGTGGTTATGGGCGTGAGCTGCGGGTCGTCAGCCATCAGCATGTGTTGGATACGAGATTCACTACCATCCAGCGGCATGTGCCAAGGAATGTGGTCGCCACTGAAGACTTTGTTTTCTACAAATAACCACAAAATCATAATTAGCTACACTATCAACCCTTTAGCTGATAAACATTTATACCAGATATCATCCAGTATCAATTACTCTATTCCCACAGCGGCTTGTAAGCCTCATCCTCTGAATAAATAAACTGAAAAGCAACATTTACTAGAAATAAAAATGAAAATTTTAGAACTGTGTGCTTTTAAAACCATTTTGATAAATAAAACATTTTATCCTATAGAGCAAATGTTCTATTTATCACAATGGTTTCAAAAAGTGACTTTTACAGTGTCAATATGTGGGGATGAGTTCAATTCCCCAGAACCACTCTCCTCATAACGACACACTGAAACCTCAGAATTAACAAAACACAACAGTGAAATAATTTTTAAAATTTGTACCTGTTTGAAAGACATATCTTGCAAGGGCCTGCATCAATGTGGCAGGCCAAGTTGGAGGATTGGTCTCCCCTGGTTCTCGCTTCAGTCTGAAGGACAGCTCAAACCCGAACCCACTGGGACCCTCTGTGCCTTGACACCTAAAAACATACATAAAAGTGAAAGTGAAAATATGTGGTAAGAAACATGTCTGTATCATATTATAAGCAACAGAGCAGACCCTGATCACACGGGTCAAACAGGAACCATCTGATCATAGTCTACACTGCACAGTGTTTCCATGAGGGAAAGGGTTAAAGGGTTAAAGGGTTACTATATATGTATCAAAGGTTTTCTTTTTATATTTAGGTTAACTTATGTACCTAACTTGCATGATTTGTATTGTAGACAGTACCTCATACCTCTATATCTATGCTAGGTTCGTCATAAGTTATCATAAAAGTACATTCCTGTTATCTATTTTCTCCTAAACTATAGATAAATATTGATTCATGGAATCATTCAATAATTATCACCTATATAGCAGTAAGACAACTAAAATATTTACAGTTTTCTCAAAACTGCAAAACTGCCCATATCACAAATTTGACTTTATTTTTATGAAAATTGTAATTGCTTGACACATAGTTTTAGTCTTCTAACAGTGTCTGCACTGCTTGCCAATTCATATCAATGTAACAAAAATCACCCATTATAATATCACAACTAAATCTTTATTCAAACCAAAAATTCCTAAAGGACGCGTCTGTGCCGAAAGATCTTTATTCTGGACTTGAACTTTATTTACATTATATTTTCATGCTTGAAACTTAAGGAGATTCTCATACTCATTTGTTTGGTTCATAACTTTTATCAGAATTTTAAAAGATGGGAACCATCCCAACATGTTTGATAATCTTTTAAATTTTGAATCAAGCCTTTAAACAAGGGCCAGACCACCTTAACCAAAGGACTCTTCTGAACTATGAACTCTCTGAAGAACAGTGACCTGCAAAACGTCAATGCAACACTTTTCATAAATGCTACTGACACAGTCAAACGGCAACTAAAGGTTCAACTGTTTCGCTCACATATTGTATTCTTGAACAGAAAATTAAGGAAGCTGTCATTTTAATCATGGTTCAAACAAATTTATTATAATGGCATGCTAAAGGATTGAAAGAAATATATGATTTTTAGGTGGAGAACTCCACCTTTTGTTATTAGTATCAAGTTTCTTGTTGGACCCTCCCATACCCAACACCTTTCACTGAAATAGTTGTTTATTTCAAGCCTGCAAGCAAATATTTGACAGTACATGCAGGCATGTTCTTGATCAAGATCGAATTTCAAAACAATTCAATATCTGCTCTTGTACTATGAAAATTGAAATAATTCATTTAACCCCTCTCTTGATGAATATTCATGCAAGAAATAATGACATCATAAATATTAATTAGATTTAGATTTATAATGGCATAAAGGACAATTGGAATTGTTGGCCATAGTAGAAACACTGTAGATCTATACCAGTATTTATATTATTTCCTAAACAAAACAAAGCAAACCCTGATCAGACGGCTCCTACAGGACCCATCTGATCTAAATCTAATGTTTGCAAAGGCGTAGAAAAGTGTATTTACGATGTAATAGGTTAAACCCCCTTTGAATGGTAAATTTTCAAAGTCAAATGGAATATATAGCTGTTTAGTCGATGCATTATGAAAGCGTATAATTTGAAAGAGGCTTAAAGTTTTGACTTACAAACAGTGAAGACCCTGATCAAAAGGTTCGACTGATCTGGGTCTATAGTTTTTAAATGCCAGTACACTCAATTCCCACATTTAAGGCAATATATGTATGCAGTAAATCTTTGATTTTGATTGCCTGATGACAACCACTTTCAACAGACAGGAAGCTACAGACTCAGAACTGTAAATAATAACAATTCATCACCAGGGTATAAACTATAGTAGAGCGGCTCTGAATCAACAAAGCATGGGCTCAATCAAAACACTTTGAAACCATGCCAATCCCTGTCACAAATATCACAAATAACAGGACTGATTGAGATCTGTATCAAACTGTTTTTCCTTTTCAATCTTTCCATTTACTAGTCATGTGTTTCAAGCGGGTTTCGTGTTACCCCAAGATTTAAAGTTTTACTTATTGTCTGACACCCAGTCCTTAGAGGTCCAGTGTTCCGTTTACAAAAGCCTTGGCATCTGGCCATTCACAATTCCACCCAAAATCTTTTCAAATTTCACAATACTTTGCGAAAACTTCTCGTTCTAATAGTCTAATATGAGCCTCTATCTGTTTACAAATCAGTTATAGATATTTTACATAGTCATCATGAAACCCCCCAACCCACCCCTTTAAGCCTTTTGACAGCAGAAAAACAAGTGAAATGGCATTTGCAAACAGTGTAGACCCAGATCACAGGGCTCCTAGATGTTATCCTTTCATACAGAATGAAGTCTATCCTTAACCCTTTCCCTGTTCTATGTTTATTTCAAATTTCAATACCTACTGAATATTCATGGACAAAATAGTTATAATGAAATATGGAAGGTGGAACATTATACCCATTTTAGAAACTAAAGAAACAGGTCTTTCAAATTCTATTAGCAAACAGAGCAGACCCTGATCAGACGGCTCCTCTAGGAGCCGTCTGATCTGGGTCTACTCTGTTTGCAAATGCGTGAAAACAGGTTTATATGAGGGAAAGGGTTAAACAATGATGGACAATTCCACTGTGAATATTCAACAATCAAAGGGTTAAAGGGCCTATCTGTATCATGATCATTAAACTATCATTTCCTGCAAATATTGTAATTTTCACCACTGTTCAGCCAATGGATGCGTACAAGAATATGGATCCTGGTGGCATATCAACTTCATTTGAAGTTTAATCTGGATCTTAACTGTATGTGATGTTTATGAGAATCAAGCATGACAGGAGTTAACCTTTACAATGCGGGAAATGGGTCACTACTGTCCTTTGCAAACAGTGTAGACCCAGGTGACAGGTTCCTAGATGTACCCTCTCATCAGGGTCTGCACTGTTTGACATGTTATAAATTTAAATATTCACCATAAGCATGACCTGTTTGAAGTTTCGTTAGAATAGTCCATTGTAGTCAGCATTGTAAGGGTTGAAGTCTTCTTTATCAACAGCCATCGAGAGCTGGCCCTAACTTTATTACTTATTTGTATATAGTTTGGTTCAAGATCCCAACATCTAACAAAAATTTGGAACTAAATAAAATATGTTACATCCCTCATACAGACACTTTATAAAAACTTTCAAGAGACCAGTAGGTGTTACTGAATATGAAACAGCACTATTTATGCTGAATGCTTAATCTTTCACTAAATTATGGCAGTCTTTCATAATTAAACCTTTAAATGTATGAAAACAGTGCTTGAGAATTAATCAAAATATTTCCATACGAATACTGCATATATCATTAGTTTCTCGATTCTAATCTATGAAACAGATACGACTATATGCAAGGACCAATTAACAAATTAAGATCTAGTTCAAATCTATGTAATCGGCTAAAAAGGGTTAAAAGACGATAAAATGAACTGATTTGATCTAAACTTATCATATTTATCTACAAGGACCAACAACTTTTTGTAATGGGCGCGTGGCAATATCGCACACATGGGCATTATCACACACATCAGGGTAAAACTATACAGGAAAAACTATACAATCGCTAACACCATCAACAATTGGCCTTCTGTTCTTACCTTCAATTAAAATTCCAGATTCTATATCTAACCTACAGATGCCATTCTCAATTTTTCTTCTCACCTGTGATTCTCTCATGCTAAACAATTTTTGAAACTTCTTTTCAGATGTGCAATGAAAACTACAAACAGAAGGGGTCCTAATGAGACATCCAGTTACTTGTCAAATCATCTGAATGTAAACTGGTTTCATAGACTATCACAAAGTCACCAGCAGCCTGATCAAGGGTAATGGGCTTCTTGTTGACAAGATCAGCAAGGGCAGGGGGTCCTAACCATTCAGTCTTAGTTTGCAATCATTTTTGTTTGTTTTTATTCTTTTACCCTTTACCTGAAAGAAACACTTCATTACACTTTTGCAAACAGAGTAGACCAAGATCAGATAGCTCCTGGAGAAGCCATCTGAGCAGGGTCTACCCTGTTTGCTTATGAAATGATAGATATAATCCTACAGATTCTGCCGTGGCTAAAAAACTCTGTGATCAAATATGATTATAAAAATTCAGCTTATATATATATATTTACCATGTTATTATTTCTTACATGAATAATTGAATATATATCAGGTAAAGGGTTAAATCAAGGTTTAATCATTGACCCATCTTAAATCTTTATCCCTTAAAATTCCCTTGTTTATGATGCCATTATAAAACTTCTGCTAAACAATATTTAAACAGTCAGTAATTCTGACACATACATTTATGGAGTAAAGGGTTATCAATTAAAAACTTGTGTCTCATAAGGATCCAATCTATTTTGTCACTATGACACTGTTTTCGAAAAGAAATCGAAGAAACGTGTACTTTCAGAATTGAAGCAGTCCACAATATACACAGACAACAATTGCTCAGAGTGCAGAAGGGTAATCCCTTACTTCATGGACAATCATACAAGAAACCTTGACTTTATGAATATTCATTAAATTCAATTTTATAATGGTCAATGTGACTCAATGAACAAGGGAACTCTTTCTATGTTGTAAATCAAGGTTTAGATGACATTGTTAAGAGTTAAATAGAATATTCTCACATACATCACACCCAGTTTTGTTATAAATATAGCACAAAACAATAATTACACTAAAGCCATCAACACCACTTGCCAACTTTATGCCAGTTTACAAGTGCTTATCTGATTGAAAGTCTGTATTCGAGTCTATAAATAGCTCCATTTATAACAAAATTTATGTCACAAAAATCTTTTCAACCTGTTCAGCATTTTCATCATTGAGAAAAAGAATAAATATAGTTTTATAAAGAAAAAATCCTTTTAATTCTCTGAAGTTTTCAATAACAAAAAATAAAATAGCTAATCAATGACAGTTCTAAATCATTTCCAAAACGAATGTCTGCCTGTTTACAAAATTGATTCAAACCTCCTAATTAGCTATAAACTTTTCAACACTAAGTATAAATTTGTAATACCCTTTGAAAACTATACTGGAGCTAAATGAAATGCAAAGTAACTCTAGATCTGCAGTTCAACAGGATCAAAACTATGTGACACTGGTTATATTTGTTAACAAGAAATAAAGGTATGAGATATGAAGCAAGAAACAATTTCTGCAGATGGAAGTTACTCCAGGTTTTATATATTCAGAAAAAAAACTTCTCTGACAAGAGTATACTGTTACCCCTCCCACTACATTACATTCAAAAGCTACAGACATTAATCGTACCAAGGTCTAGTCCCTCAAAATATCTGACTTATCTGTACTTTTTTTTTCTTTTCTCAAAAACATTTCATTTGGATATTCAATTCACCCTTTGAATGTCGAAAACAAGCGAGCTGTGAGTTTCAATCAGTGTAGACCCAAATCAGGGTCTGCAACGTTTGTCATTCAGAATCCTCTGGCAAATTATATCTTTTCCTACTGAATAGCATTTATCATTAAACAATGATGGACCACTTGTCTTTGAAAATATATAGCATTTGAAGGGTTAAAATATAATATAGCCAGAATGAAGTACGAACTTCCACTCAGAGAAACCGTACATTCGATCTCTTACAATTTTGATGAATGGCCCTCTCTATATTTAGCTGTTCTTTTCATCAAATCACAATTAAAGAGCCTAAAATTAAATTTTCCACTACAATACACTACACAAACAATCTCAGAACATATGCCCTATATTTACTATAAAAACATGACTGTACAGTAAAACCCCGCTAATGCGACCACCAAAAAGGGGCATAATTCTGGGTGACAAGAGGCAGGTGGTAGCTTAATGCAGGACGAAAGTTATGCAGAAAGCTCCTATAGGAGCTTTCTGCATAACTTTCGTCCTGCATTAAGCAACCACCTGCTTTAAACGGCGCCAGTGGCTGTTTATTAAGTGGTCGCATTAGCGGGGTTTTACTGTATAACTCTTTTCAACTCCCATATATCATAGTTATATAAAATATCAGCACTGAAATTTAAAAACTTTTAAGCCTTGAATGTTTGGGGAAAACCTGTGATGATATAAATGTGAACACAGTTTGGAGCCAATGAAATATAACAAAGAATTTCATCAGGATCCTAACTGTAACATATAGCTAATAATTTTGAAGAATAATATTGTTTAACTTTACCGAGAAAGATGACAGGGGACAAGTGACAAATAAGCTCAGTATATTTAAATTAACTATTATAAGCAGCTATACAAAATATGCTATCTTCATGTACTTAGTTAAATTCTCTACTTGCAACGTGTTAAAAATGCCTAAAAATGGAATAAATTGTTTGTTTATTATGCTGAAAAAAGTATATCGCAAGAAAACCAATCAAATAAATGCTGAAGAATAATATCTACGACACAGTGTTATTCACTTGGCATTATTTATTTTTTTCAGGCGTGTTTTTGTTTTGTAATTTTTCAAAATAGGCAGATATTTTGTTGTACTACAAAATTTTGACTATCAGCGAAAACATTTTATTTTGCACCATAGGGGCATTTTTTAGCAATGAGTTCAAACTGACTATCTTCATAAAAATAACTTAATATAACCATCACTATGTATAATTATGATTTTATTGAAAATATGCATTTATTATAACTTTAACCCTTTTTGTATGATTATTCATTACCTGAACTTGTATACTGCTCAACGAAAAAATGGAATTTTTGGCTATTTCAAATCTTTATTATTCCATAAGCAAACAGAGTAGACCCTAATCCAATGGCTCCTGTAGGAGCCATCTGAGTTGGGTAAACTCTGTTTGCATAGATGTTAAAAGTCATCATAGGCTATTTTTAGATTAAACATCTGAATAAATCTACCGAAAAGGAGCATTTACTAGAGAAAAGGAAAGTTTTAGAATTGTGTAGTTTTTAAACCATTGTGATAAATAGAGCATTTGCTCCAATGGAGCAAATGCTCTATTTATCACAATGGTTTCAAAAAGTGACTTTTACAGAGGCATCAAAAGGTGTCAGTATGAGGGAAAGGGTTAAACTCTTTCATATAGTTGCCCCGTCCAATCAATATGAAAGGCTTTATTTGCTAGAAGGATCTGGAGTGACAAACAGTGCAGATCATGATCTGTTTGTAAATGCTATAATGATCGGAGCGTTCAAATCTCAGTCTACACTGTTCATAAATGCAAAAAAAATAATTTCCCATATATTTAAACTATCAGTCCAAAAAGCAAGTTAAGTGTAGACCCAATTCAGAGGACTCCGATCTGGGTCTGCAGTTTGCCATTCAAAATCCTCTAGAAAATCTAAACCTATCATACTGAATGGACTCTACCTTCATACAACGATAGATCATTCCACAGTGACAAAATGGATCAAGATTATATCTGTAATACTGGTTTGTACAGAGCCACCGAGATTAAATGACACCACCAGTATCTAATTAATAAATCTAGGAGGAGATCGAAGGCCAATAATACACTACCTCCCCCGTGGACCAATAGAATAAGAGAGATGTTTGTTGCCAAGAGCCGGAGACCGAGACCCCCCACTAAGACCCAACACTTTAACTCTTTGCAGGCAAAGTAATTGTTATCAGGGAAAATTGTCAACTGCAACAAAGCTTTATATTTTCTTCACGAAACATGGTTTGAGCATCAGAAACTTTTGAAAATTTGATCTACATAAAATGCTGAGTGCTGATTATTTGAATCTAGACTAGCTGGAAAGATAATCTTGAAACATTCAAGTGTATTGAGGGGGGGAGTAAGTGTTACATTCAAAACCAATTATTCGTTCTTATAGTAAAAATTCATATTTACCCTTTAAATGCAATAGACTAGTCTACTGGCACTTGCAAACAGTGTTGTCCCAGATCAGGGAGCTCATACAGGAGCCCTCAGATCATGGTCTACACTGCTTCTCAAATTCAAATTCCTCTAGCAATTTAAGCCTTTCATACTGAGCACACAGATCGGCTGCTCAACTTTAAATTAAGCATTCAAAGCATTAATCAACATTCAACATGTTTATATTAAATTCTGTGCAAAGTTATACCAATAAAAAATTATACAATGTGAGAGGTGTGCAATTTCTGTAACACAATATTTTATCAAATTTAAAATTTTAGCAGTTAATATTTAATGTAACTCTCATGCTAAGCACATGTTGAACGGCATTTGCAATTGCTTGGATACAAATAAATGCTGAGTTCCTGAACGTCTCATCAGAATCTAAGCCGCTTGACCATTGGTCAATAGTGAAGCAAATCAGTGATCGAGCAAACATTATTTTTCCAGCATAAGAAGGACTTGAAGAGTTCAATTGTTAACCAAACTTAACAATAGTTGTCAAACTTGTGCCAAATTTTGAATTCAGATCAGATTCCCCAGACAGCATTAAACAATATATCCTGACCATTACCCTAGATGTTACAACAAACACTATACTGTGGCCATTCTAAAAGTGTTCAGTTTAGTGTTTGGTAGAGAGAAAAAGGTGGGGGAAAAAGGTGCTATTCTTGAAAAAGTTTAAATTTACGCATCTTATCTAGACCTGAGACTGACTCAGTCACCCAGTCTACCTTTTCAATCAATTTGATACCTTTAATCCTTTCCCTCATATATAAACACCTTTTCACACATTTGCAGAGTAGACACAGATCAGATGGCTCCTGTAGGAATCAACTGATCAGGGTCTGCTGTGTTTGCTTTTGACATGATATAGATCTGATTCTACAGTCTCTGTCAAAGCAAAACATTTCTGTGTTCATGTGCTGTAATAAAAATTAATCTCATTAATATTCATGATGTCATTATTTCTTACATGAATATTATTGTAGTAACTGGTTAAGGAGTTTAATCTGGGTCTGCACTATTTGCCTAATTTGTCTATCTGAATACTAAGGGTAATTTAGGTAGCCCTATATCAAATTTCTGTGAACTGTTGGGGCAAAAAACCACATTTTCCCCAAACTGCTAAGAGTATTAATGCATTGGTCGCCCCTCCTACTGTACATAAACTATCCTGAGTTCAAAACCCTTTCCCCCCATGTATATCAATTTATGAAATTATTACAGCAAGAACATTCACAGACTGATTTTTTATAATTACACAATAAAAGGGAATCTTCTAAATCAAGACTAGCAAACTGAGCAGACCCTGATCAGACAGTTCCTACAGGAGGTTCTGATCTTGGTCTACTCTGTTTACAAAGGTGCCCAAAGTCATGTGTAAGAGGGAAAAGGTTAAAACCAAGTGCAAATTTTCTAATATGCACGCAATACAAATGATGATTTCCGATTTTCTTCACGCAGTACTTACTCGTGAACTCTGCCGTCTCCGTGCAGGTCTGACAAACCGAAGCTGATATAATGCCAATGTGGTGGCACGCCTTTGTCTGGCTCGCCTGGGTTTGCATACATACTGATGTAATCTAATGGGTCTGGTCCTCCAAGCCTGCAAAGTAATATGCAACCATTAGCGAAAAACATCTAGTACCAAAGCTCCTTATAAGAGGATTGTTTTCGGATTTTTTTGAGTATTTTCTCCAAAATTATATGTAATTTTAATCAATACAAACAATACCCGTTATGGCAGTGATTTAACCCATTACTTGACAGACACATTTTGATACCTTTGGATTAGACCCAGTTCAAAATGTTCTTTTAGGAGTCATCTCTGTTTGCTTTGGTGGAATTATAATGATGTTTCTAAAGTTTGTCATGGGGGGAAAACACTATGTTCATATGCCATTGTAAAAATTAATGAAATAACTACAGTAAAACCCCGCTAATGCGACCACCTAAAAGAGGTATAATTCTGGGTGCTATATGCAGGTGGTAGCTTAATACAGGAAAAAAGTAATGCAGAAAGCTCCTAGAGGAGCTTTCTGCATTACTTTTATCCTGCATTAAGCAACCACCTGCTTATAAAGATACACATTTTTATTCATTAAGTGGTCGCATTAGAGGTGTTCGACTGTATATCTTATCATGAATATTCATCGGGTAAAAGGTTGAGAAAAAAAAGAGATTTGTATAGAGAAGTAGACTTCTACACTGTAAATGCCAGGAATATTCATGGAGTAAAGGGTTAAAACATTCCAGTACATGTTCTGACTTCCCTCTTTATTTAATAAGTTCTATTTTATAACTTTACGCTCTTGAAAACTTCCAATTACATTCCAAAAAATTATCTACATATCATTGAACTTTTTACCTTACATGTACAATAGCTTTTTCACGGTGTGAGAAAACGTTTTGAAATATTCTTAAAGTCATAGCGTCTTTTACACAGGGGTTTCCCCCAATACAACCCTTAATTATTCTAGGAGAAAGTGAAAATTCTGCTATCGGTGTTGACCCAGATTCATATCAAAATCATTTGAATTATAATAAACTGTATTCCAAATTTCATCTATAACCTTAATAAACAAAAATAAGTACTCAAATCTTTTGAACATGGTCATTTTACTAATTTGAATGAAGGAAGGTTAAGATGGTGATATTTGCTGTATAAAGGGTATAAAATTACCCATAATAGATCGTGAATTCCCGATCCATTGTATTCTTTTAGATTTGCCTACCTCCCACAACACCAGCAAGACCACCCCCCACTAAGACAGCCAGCGGCCTTCATCAGAAGTGATGAGCTGTTTTACCTGTAACACGCTATCAGGTTATTCATGATTTCATGATGATGACCACATAAATTTACAAATAGTTTGGATCCAGATGAGATGCTCAGTATTTCAGCACCTTCAAAGAGCATCCAAACTGTTTCAAACCCTACTAAAGCTTTTTTTCCAAAAATCTTTTTCCTTTGAGAATTATAAGTCTCGCTGAGTATGACAATGACTGTTTTGCTACAGACAATTATAGCTCAGCCTTTGAAAGGTTCATGATCAATGACTATAGGTACGATATTTGTTTTACTGAATGTACACACGAGACAGATTAAAGGCAGAATAAACTGAATTCTGAACAGGTTAGTGCTCAATTGTTCAAGTAATTTTTCATAAGGGTTTGATCCACAGAGCTACACGTAACATATAAAGGTGCATACTCAAATACTAAAATCGTCATTTCTCCACCAAACCCTAAATAAAGTATGTTGTGACCAATCTTTAAATTCTTCTCTTCGAGATGATTCTAAAGAGTGGTCACAACATAGGGTTTGGTGGAGAAATAAATAAGTTATACTTGAAAATATTTTGATTAATGCATCTTATTAACATTTTTTGGCTGAATTTTTATAATAGTAAATGAACACAGGAATGTTTTGGCAATGGCAGATACTGCAGATCAGATCTATGTAATTACCATCACCCTTTCCCCATTCAATATTCATGTACAAAAATAACGGCATCATGAATATTTATAAGCTGAATTTTCTAAAGGTGTGTCAAGTTACTCAATGCCTTTTAGCCCTTTACGCAATGTCTATTAACACTTGCAAACAGAGTAGATCCTCCTGTAGGAGCCATAATGATCAAGGTCTACTGTTTACTTACTGAATTAACCCTTTCCCTGTTCTGTGTTTCTTATAAATTTCAAAACCTACTGAATATTCATGGACAAAATTATACAAATAATAATTCCATATTCATTATGGTCATAGCCTAGCATGAATATTCATTATATATAACTTAGCTTTGGGTCATTCCTTTTCACATACATCCTAAAAACTAGGTTACGATTCTTTAAGTATTTTGGGTGCTAGCAGAAAAGTTGTGACAGTATGGATCCAGAAAAGATGCCAAGTAACTCAGCGACACATCAGGATCCAAGCTGTTTGAAACTGACTGCTGTTTGAAACTGACTGTATTCTTTAATAAAAAATATAGACAAAATTAAAATTTCAAGATCTTCAGCAGATAACAATTTTTGCAGACAATTGCTTCGCGTGCATAGAGTTAATTATTTAATTCTGTTTTTTCTTGATAGAAATAATCTTTCAATTATTTATCATTGTAAGACAAACATAGACTTTACTACAATGCTAGGCAGATACCACCAGCGTAGACCAGGAAAACTGGGCCAATGTCCGACAAAGGCTTTTACCTGCAAATACCTATTCACTTGTGAGTAAACACACTCTATGTTTACCTTCGGCCAGTCCCAAACAAAACCATAACCAATTTTCAGTCAATATTTTAACTATACAGAATCAACCCAAATTTTTTTTTATAAAGAATAAGTTGTTTGTAAATTGAATACACAATTTATCAACTACAGATGTAAAGCAGACAGATGTAGAAGTAGCAGCAAATTTTTCCACAAGGTGTATCAATTTTGCGGCTTGTCGAAGGCTAGTCCCTACGATATTTACTTGTCTGCAACCTAGGGGGTCCCCCTACTCTTTGTTTGAACACTGTCAGTGTTTACAATAGGTGTTATCTTGTTGCAAAAAGCAACCCATTTGCTTGCTGAAAACTCCTTTGGGAGATGTATATGTAACTTTTCTCCTGCATTAGCATCATAATGTATTAATGCTTTACTCCATGAATATTCATGTAAGAAATGAAGACATCCTGAATATCAATTACATTCATTTTTATAATGGAAAATGAACAGTTTTGTAGGAAATTTTGGCTGTGGCTGAAATAGCAGTTGTATCTATATACTATGTCATAACGAAACAGAGCAGACCCTGATAAGACAGCCCCTACAGGAGCCATCTAATCTGGGTCTACTCTGTTTTCAAGGCATATTCATAAGGCATATTTATGGAGTGAAGGGTTAAGCCTCAGAAAAAATGTCAGGAAACAAAATCAGCCCTTTAATCCAGGAATATTTATTTAAGAAATAATTACATCATGTATAACAAGGGCATGTTGTATTGCTATGCAAGACATGAGTCCCCCACCGGACTGAAAAAAAACCCTCCGCTCTCCCCACCCCACCCACCCATGGTGTGGTTGACCATGGTATATACATGACCACCTGAATGGTATTAGTACCTACTTTCATACATTAAATCAGTAAATAAAAAGTTATTGTCCCGCCAAGAAAATATGAAAAAGGGGAGTAACTCCAAAAATATTGATGCTAGAGTTATTGCCCTTGTGCATGAAACTACACCTCATCATGCTTGTTCCATATGAGAAGTTTCAAATCAATTGAACCAGTACATAAAGAGTTATTAACTGGACAAGAAAATATGTAAAATGGGAATAACTCCAAAAATATAGATGCTAGAGTTATGGCCCTTGTGCATGACATTACCCCTCATCATGCTTGTTCCATATGTGAAGTTTCAAATCAATTGAACCAGTAGATAAAGAGTTATTGTCCGGACAAAAACTATGAAAAAGGGGAATAACTCCAAAAATATTGATGCTAGAGTTATGGCCCTTGTGCATGACACTACTCCTGATCATGCTTCTTCAATGTGTGAAGTTATAATGAATTTGGCATAACTTTGTAGGAGATATTGCCCGGACACGAAGCGTGACAGACAGACTGACAAGAAAATATGAAAAAGGGGAATAACTCCAAAAATATCGATGCTAGAGTTATGACCCTTGTGTATGACACTACTCCTCATCATGATTGTTCCATATGTGAAGTTTCAAATCAATTGAACCAGTAGATAAAGAGTTATTGTCCGGACAAAAAAATATGTAAAAGGGGAATAACTCCAAAAATATTGATGCTAGAGTTATGGCCCTTGTGCATGACACTAGCCCTCATCATGCTCCTTCCATGTGTGAAGTTATAATGAATTTGGCATAACTTTGTAGGAGATATGGCCCGGACACGAAGCGTGACAGACGGACGGACAAGAAAATATGAAAAAGGGGAATAACTCCAAAAATATTGATGCTAGAGTTCTGGCCCTTGTGTATGACACTACCCCTCATCATGATTGTTCCATATGTGAAGTTTCAAATCAATTGAACCAGTAGATAAAGAGTTATTGTCCGGACAAAAAAATATGTAAAAGGGGAATAACTCCAAAAATATTGATGCTAGAGTTATGGCCCTTGTGCATGACACTAGCCCTCATCATGCTCCTTCAATGTGTGAAGTTATAATGAATTTGGCATAACTTTGTAGGAGATATGGCCCGGACACGAAGCGTGACAGACGGACGGACAAGAAAATATGAAAAAGGGGAATAACTCCAAAAATATTGATGCTAGAGTTCTGGCCCTTGTGTATGACACTACCCCTCATCATGATTGTTCCATATGTGAAGTTTCAAATCAATTGAACCAGTAGATAAAGAGTTATTGTCCGGACAAAAAAATATGTAAAAGGGGAATAACTCCAAAAATATTGATGCTAGAGTTATGGCCCTTGTGCATGACACTAGCCCTCATCATGCTCCTTCAATGTGTGAAGTTATAATGAATTTGGCATAACTTTGTAGGAGATATGGCCCGGACACGAAGCGTGACAGACGGACGGACGGACGGACGGACAGACGGACAGACGGACGGACGGACGGACGGACGGAATCGAGCAAACCTATAGTCCCCCAACCGGTAACCGGTGGGGGACTAATAATTTCATAATAACACATGGAAACATGCATTTTGAGACATTGGCAGAAGATGTGGAATTATATCATTCTATATTATTTCAAAGCAAACAGCAGACCCTGATCAGACGGTTCCTATTGGAGCTATCAGATCAGGGTCTGCTCACTGCAAAAGGTGTTAAAAGGAGTCTGTACAAGGGAATGGGTTAACCCTTTCCTCCATAAATATACCTTTCTACACCTCTGTAAAAATCACCTGTTGAAACAATAATGTGATAGAGCATTTCGAGGGCTTGGTGCAAAACTATTCTAAATAGTTTTGCACCAAGCCCTCGATTTGCTCCTATAGGAGCAAATGCTATATTTATTACAATTGTTTCACTACAAAATTCTTTTTTTTCCTTTCCTCACGTTAATGCTCCTTTCAGTAGATTTATTCAAAGTGGTTGGGTCTAAAAAATAGCCTATGAGGGAATGTGTTAAAAGGAGTCTGTACGAGGGAATGAGTTGAAGCCTATCCTGCAGTACCTGTTACAGATGCCTTTTAACCCCAAATAATGCAAACAGAGTAGACCTAGATCAGAAAAACTCTTGTTGGAGTCATACGATCAGGGCCCGCTTTGTTTGCTTATGGAATGATACAGATCTGATTCTACAGTTTCGGTCATGGCCTAAATCCATGTGCCATTATAAAAATTCATCTAATTAATTTAATTTTCATGTCATTATTTTAATTTTCATGTCATTATTTTTTACATAAATATTTATATGGTAAAGGGTGAAACTGCAAGATGTTGCAATAGGAGCTGTTTGATCAGGGTCTTCCCTGTTTGCTTTTGACATTATCTGATTCTACATTTTTGCCAAAGCAAAACCTTGACATAAAATTCAGCTAATAAATATTCATAATACCTTTATTTCTTACACGAATATTGAAAAATTATGAAAGATAAGCTGATTTATTTCACAATATAATCATTGCTATTTGAGCCCTATGCAAAAGTCAAATTGCAAAATCATTTTTAAAGAAACTGGGACACAGCTGTGTCAGATTTCAGAATTTCAGAAGATTCCAGAACTGCTAGAAAATTCCCTATTTGTCACACCTGCAAATAACCCCATGCCTACATAACCCCTAGTCCAATTCATCAATGCCTCTCGCGTAAATAAAACTGCAGAGGGCCAGTTCCCGTGACAACTGCCGAACCAGGGGGCGGTGGTGGCTAATACTGCGATTAAACACTGCCGCGATCGGTAGGCCACATGACAATGCCGTGCTGGTATAAACACCTTTATATGGTGAGAGAGACTAATATCACCCAGTCTGCAGGGGGTCTAGACCAGTAGTTCACATACAATAAACCGTCAACGAGCGCTGTAGATTATTATTCAATATACAACCCGACACAGTCCAGGAGGGGTATTTCAACTGATTAACACTTGATCAGCCATGAAAATTGTCATCAGCTAGGAACTCTCACCTGTCCTATTCTTAAACTTTGTATTCTTCCAATTATTTCCTTGCTCACTATGTATCTGCTGTTTAACTGTTTGGATTCAGATAAAATTATGAATTACTCAGCATCTGATCTGGATCCAACCTCTTTGCAAATAACAGTGAAGTCATTATATCCAAGTGTAAGGTTAATTCTGTAATTTTGCTTTCCATTGGTGGATGATTATCGCTGGATTGTAAACAGACTTGCCGTAGGAATCGCTAGATGATCGGGGAGATCTTTCAGCAAGCAATCCATCTATTATCTGTCGGCTGTATGGTATTCATGTGTCCCAAGTACTTAAACAGGCATTACTTAAATATTTGAATAATAATGTCCTTTTAGTCCATTCTGGACAAATCTGCAGGGGGTTCAGAAGCCCAATTTCCTAATGCATAATAGCATGACGAAAAATTTCAAACACTAACTTAAATATATCTTAGCTCTGCAGAGCTTCATTCAAAAGTACTTTAAATTTCACCTAATTTAACCTGTGAATAAATTGACCTAAAATTAGCACTGAATTCAGAAGAATCACCCTTGACTGGAGAGTTATACATGTACATAAAAGGCATCTTATAATAACTTGGGCAAATAGTGCAGACCCAGACCGAACGGCTCCTGAGGGAGTGGCATTCGATCAGGGTCTTCATTATTTGCAACATCATGCGGTGATTTGAACTGTTTGACAATTTGACCAAAGGTCCAGATAAGATACGTAAATTTAAACATTTTCAAGAATAGCTCCCTTATTTATCCACCAAACCCTATACTGTGATCACTCTTTAGAATCATCTCAAAGAGACGATTCTAAAGAGAGGTCACAGCATAGAGTTTGGTGGATAAATGACAATTTCTTTATCTGTAGATCTGTTTGACCACATTTTTGCAAGAAATTAAAACAATTATATGAATTTAATGAAAGTTTAGAATTATTACGGTGATGAAATTTCGAATTCTTTTCGTCAAAATTATTTTTTAGACATTCTGTTTTCCTCAACCCACAAAGAAAATATTGGCTTAAAATTGTCAAAAAAACACATTAATGCCTGGCACAGATTAAATTTTATAAAAACACAAGCTATATTTCTGAATATTTTATGAATATAAAATGTATACATTATAAGAATATTTTATAAATAATCATACTGAAGTGAAAAATAAAATACTGAAAAAGTATAAATTTAAGTTGTAAGACAAACAGAAGAAATCTTCCACGTACTGAAGAAAAAACTAAAATAGATTTTTAACCCATTTGAATGCAAATTTACTTTGGTCTGCAAAAAATGTCATCTGTTTTTATTGTAAAAGTAACTTCCAACAATCTGCTAATTAACTCCAGGAGTCTCATCTGGATCCAAACTATTTGCAAAAGTTACCTCTAAATCTGCCATAATGCTGACATAAATATTCAGACTTGTTTCTAAATAAAATTATCTCTTTTCATGCATTTGCAAACAGAGTAGACCCAGTCTGGGTCTGCTCTGTTTGCTAATAGAATTTGATATATCTGTTTCTTTACTTTCTAAAATGGCTACAATGATCCACCTTCCATATTTGATTATAACTATTTTAACCATGAATATTCAGTAGCCACTAACTGTAGGTATTGAAATTTGGAATAAACACAGAACAGGGAAAGGTTTATACACACATAAGCACACCTGGAGAGTGGAAAGATTAAAAAACAAGTGAGTAATACCCTTTCTGAAAGGTAAATCTAGTTCAGATGCTAAGTAACTGACAGCATCTCATCGGGATTATAAATACCTTAATAATCCTACTAATTATCCAAAATATTTGGAGAGATAAACTTATGCAAATAGTGCAGACCCAGATCAACATGCCCCTATTGGGTCAGTTTGATCTGGGTCTGCACTTTTACTAAGTACTGTATCAGTCTAATTTTCAGTACTAAAGACGTCAAATTTACATATTATTTTGCTAATATTAACACTTTGTCATTTTTTCAAACAACATAGACCCAGATCATATAACAGTCTCTGCTAGAGTAAAAAAACAACTCTTGTTAATTAATCATGCTGTTAAAACATTGGCCAAGTGGCTAATTAATATTTATACAGTCATTATCTTCATACATAAAGTTAAAGAATTATTTAGCTTTACCCACTAAAGGAAAAGATTATGTGTCCAACAATTCAGGGTAATTAATAAGGGTAGATAAAATATAATCATTTGAATGAGTCTTATAGCAGATGAAAAAATACATGTGGGCTCGACAGTGTTACCCCACTTGGTCTTCCCTCAAAGTGGATGAGAAGCCAATGGATTATGCTCACAGTGTCGTCTACTACTATGACTATGCAAGGCCGCTATACTATGATGTACCCTACTGAGACAACATCCCCTGCAATGCTTGAGAAAAACTTTATCCCACTTCTCAATTGCCTAATCCTTTAAATACCAAACAAATTTTAATCCATTACAACTTTTAAAGAAAAAAACATTCATACACGTGTCCTCCTAAATTAATTCAATCTGATTATCAAACAGTTATAAATATCAATCATGATGAGATGTACAAATGCCGAGTGTCTCATCTGAATCAAAACTGTTTTCCAATGATACCCTCAATAAAGTCCTAGTAGCATTGACAAGGTTTAAGCGCTGGCCAGTTTAAAATACTAGACACACAATGAGATCAGCATAATTAATTACATGAATAAAATAAAAATCATATATCATTGTCATTGTTGAGTCTCTATCAAATATTTCTACCCCTGGCTAAAAAATTAGACCACTCCTGGGGGTGTTACATGTATGTATTTGATTCAAGGCCTTGTCGAGTCATATCCTTAACTCTGCACGCTAGTGGAGAAACAATGATTATGAGAACAGTTTGGATCCAGATGAGATTACATAACGCGACATCTCATCAGGATCCAAACAGTTCAACACTTTGACCGCATTTTTGGAAAGATATTGAAGCAGACAACAATAGTTGCAGAAACTGAATCAGATGACAATTGCTGGCTTTCCTGCAGATAAAAAATAAGTTAGCTTGCAAAAAGAATTTAGATACCAACAGTTACTGCTGACTGAAAGACACTGTGACTTTGTCCTCATCCAGAAATGATGCTCATTATCTCTATATATGGTCACGGAGGGCCCAGCACTGCTTGAAACTCTAAAACTAAAGCCAAACTTAAATCACAAATCTTTTTTTTTCTTTTTGGAATTTAGCAATGATTCTTGACCTAAAAAGATTTTGGCACATTTAGAATTGTAATGCAGCATACATACTTCAGACAGATCTCTCAGGCAGTTTGTTCAAGAGGTGTTAACAGCCTCTGAAAGAGCCCATGGGCTCCCCTGTGTAGAGAATTCCTGGGCCCACTTTTTCGTAATGAGGTTTTGCAAAGGATAATAGCCCTCCCTCAATGTAAACTATGATAAAACAATGTTAGTAGTTATATCAATGCCAAAGATAAACATGATTTATGTCAAGTCGCCAAGTTGTAGTATTCAAAAACGCCATGGGAAGAATTGTAACCTCAATTTAACCCTTTTCCTGATGAATATTCATTTAAGAAATAATGACCATAAAAATCAATTTGTTAAATTTTTTATAATGGCATTATGAAAAAGATAATTTCTTACAATGGCAGAAACTGTATAATCATATCTATATTAATTTATAAGCAAACAGAGCAGACCACAATCTGATGGTTCCTAACTTCCTACAGAAGCTATTTTTAAAATCTGGATCTTCTCTGTTTGAAAAGGCATATCTATGCATGCTAGGTGTTTGTCGATCGCTAATATTATGCTTGATTTCTAAAGTTGTTTCCTTCCACCACTTTCACCCTTTTCTGCACGAATATTATGTAAGAAAAAATGTGTCTATGGATATTAATTAACCTAAAATTCACAATGGCATATGAAAAAGCAGTTTTAGCCTTGATAAAAACTATAGAATCTGTTCTATATAATTCCATAAGCAAACAGAGTAGACCCTGATGAGACAGCTCCTAAAGGAGCTGTCTGATCTGGGTCTACCCTGTTTCCAAAGATTTGAAAAAGCATGACTATGAGGGAAAGGGTTAAATTTAAATTAATCAAATGGCTAACACACACTAGATTCTGATTAGAAGTTTAATTTGCTCACAAATAAAAGATGAAACTGTATATGCAAACAGTACAGATCCAGGTGAGACTCCCTGAGTAACTTGAACATTTCTAATACTATGGTCTGTAGCTTAACCCATTGAATGCTAAATATTTAACCCTTACCCTGTTCTATGTTTATTCCAAATCTTGATACCTAATGAATATTCATGGAGAAAATTCTTATAAGGAAATATGCAAGGTGGAACATTGTACCCAATTTGGAAAGTAAAGAAACCAAGCTTTCAAATTCTAATGGCAAACAGAGCAGACCCTGACCAGACGGCTCCTCTAGGAGCCATCTGATCTGTGTCTACTCTGTTTGCAAATGCATGAAAACATGTTTATATGAGGGAAAGGGTTAAAGTGGAATGGCCCATCAAAGTTTTAACCATAAAGTCCATTCTGACAGTATGAAAAAGTATAATTTGTGAGATTATGAATAGTGCAGTCTCTAATCAGAAGCTCCAGGGGTCTATCTGATCTTAGTCTACACAGTTGCAAAAGGTTAGTGAAACAGAAGAAATATCCTGTGTATCTATGCCATTATAACAGTTTAGCTAATAAATATTCATGATATCATGATACAGGGCAGTGGGGAAACGTGTCATGCAAAGCACCGAAAGCAATACTTTCGACATAAACAGCTTGTTTACTAGCACCCGGGTGGTGTTATCAGACAGGCATAAATCGTCACAGCCTAACAACTGTAGTCAGTAAAAGCTAAACCATGTACTTCTACCTAGACACTTGACGTCAATGACCCAAAGTAGAGAACTATCCAGTCTTTCCACCCAACTGTACTACATTTCATTTTGATTGTTAATCTGTCTTCTTCAGCCCCAATATGTCAAAAGTCATTTCATTTCATACAAATTTAAATCACCTTTAGACGCCCACAAAAATATTATATTTTTGCTGCACAATGAATTCACTGATATTAAGCTGTAAAAAAAAAGGGGGATCTGATCTGATCTGGAGCATTAGTTCAAATTTGTTCACTTTTCCAAACATATATATATATACTAACCTAGTGTCAACTCAAGCTGCTTGGATCCTGATCATATATTATTATAATACTGTTTGCAAATGACAGTCAGGTCTCACTTAACATGACTAGGGTTAATTAAACCAAAAAATATAGTGTCTTTCTTGTTTTTTAAACAGATCTGCAATCTGAATATCAATCACTTTAGATTCTTATGACACATTTACTAAATTAAGTGTTTAAATTGGATCAAAACTGTTTTCAAATGTCTATTAAAGATCTGTTTCACCACAGATGGCATTGTCATTAATAGGAACAAAAATGACAAGAGCTTACATATCACATGAATGAGATTCAAGTCTTTCTTTTATTTAATTTGTTCATTTTATACCACAAACAAAAGACTGAATTGTTCCTCCAAATGTTTGCTTCATTCCATTTCAGTGATTTCATTTTCCCCTGGAGAAATCCAACACCAAAAATATAGATACTAAGATCAAGTTGCAAGAGAACAAAAGGTTTAACAATAATTAACTATTTGTCAGTGTTTTATATTTTTCTTGGGATATTTTTCTACAGTATTTGACAGTTCCTATTTAAAATGTTTAGCCCATTCCCTCATGAATATTCATGTCAGAAATAATTATTTCATGAATATTAATCAACTGGATTTATAAATGGTATCATGGACAAGAGAATTTTTTACCATTGCAGAAACTATACAGTCAGAGCTGATCTGTATCAATTTTCAACTTTTTTAAAAATAATGATTTCCCACGCAAACAGAGCAGACCATGATCTGTGTAGACTCCAGAAGGATCTGTGTCTACTGTTTGTAAAGGTGTCCTGTAGCAGGAGCCAGCTGATCAAGGTCTGCTCTATTGCTTATGCAATTACATAGATCTAATCCTACATTTTTGTCAAAGCAAACAAATCCCTTGAAAAATTTACATTATAAAAATATAAGTTAAAGAATACGGTAAGTAATTCATAACTGTATGTGTTGGCCAGTTTTCTGACATACATCTCAAACAGACAATTCTAAAGATTGTTCACAACATAGGGTTTATTGAAGATCTATAAAGGACCTATTTTTGAAAATGTTTCAATTTACACAGCTTAATTACCTGAGCCTTTGAACTTATGATTAGAATGAAATTCTAAATTTAAACTTTCCTGTAACAAGTGAACGAAAATACTTTGAAAATACCTCATCAACGAAAAAACAAAATCAGAAACAATTTAGAACCTGAAGCATTGGACAGGAGCAAGAAATTTCAATTTTTCTGATTAAGATTTACTTAAATATAAATTATGTCCTTTTTGTTTTTTGAATATTACTACACATTCATTCTGTAACCTTTTATCTTCATACAAAAGTCATGCTTTAAGTTGTAAATTATAGACTAGACTGGAAAAAAAAATCTCATTCAGACTTTTGGAGGTAGGAAAGACCATAAATTGCCTCAATCAGGAAATGCAGGTTTTCCAATTGGGAATCGGTCCTTTTACTGAACAGATATACAGAGAAAAAAATCAATGAATAAACTAATGTTCAATAAATGGTCCCAGGATCAAAGACATTATAAAATTTTCAAAACGGTTTACATGAAGATCAACCGAAACATTTGAACAAGTACCCAGATCCATGTCTGCACTTTCTGTTTTAAACTTTTAACAGTACTGAACAAAATCTGTTGTTTCTGAATAAAATTATATCTTTATTGTAGGTCATAAGTAAACAGAGCAGACCCTGATCAGTCTGGTCTGGGTCTACTCTATTTATTAAGGTGCAGAAAGGCATATTTATGGAATAAAGGGTTAAAAATCCAGTTGGTCAGTCTTATCTAAAGTAAACAAGTAGAATAATATTTTAATCAATTGTATTGTAAATGCAGTGATTAATCTAGGTCTGCGTCCTGCGTCGTCCTGCGTCAGAGACGCATTAAAATAGCAAAAAACGCATCATTCTGAAGTGTAAGCGTCCTAAAGGACGCATTAAAATATGGCTGCGTGTAGCCGTTGAAGTTAATTTCACGTAGTGAAACTACTAGAACACCGTAGCGATATCAACATCCGACTGTTGCATGTATTTTACAACAATGATTTTGATTGGCTAGTATGCAGCAGGATGTTCGTAATGAGCCAATGAAAACGTTCCTTTTAAAATGGCAGCATCGAAAGACCCCGGATAATCCAAGATGCTGCTACCGAAAATAGTCTCTAAGATCGACTCAAATCAAACGATGTTAGGTCAATTGTGTCCCAGTGACATGATTTCAACGTTCGTGGATCAAAATAAGGATCCCGAATCCGATGTAATGGAGGAAAATAACGACTGTAAGCTTAAAGAGAGAAAGAGTTCTGACCAAAGTGGTTGGCGACTTACTCCTAGTTGACTTCTGTTAGGCAACGGATGGTCGACTTGATTTCATGTTTTGCTGCATATGCGACAAATATCAGGCCAAACATTGCATGGTAAATGTACACACTATCAAAACGCTATCGAAAATATCATTTTGTTGCTTCGTGCCAGGTAAGTACTCCACACATGGGTATTCTGAATGGTGGTATCGATCTACTTTCGGTTTTGACAATATTCGACATCCATGCTGTCTTGACCCTTTCCTTCATGTAAACGTGTTTTCACACATTTGCAAACAGAGTAGACCCAGATCAGACGGCTCCTATAGAAGTTGTCAGAAAAGGGTCTGCTGTTTGCTAATGGAGTTTTATAGATAAGTTTCTTTAAAGTTTCTGAAATGTCTACAATATTCCACCTTCCATATTTGATTATAACTACTTTTTCCATGAATATTCACTAGGTACAGTACTGGTACTTGGTATAAACAGAACAGGGAAAAGTTAACAGCTCATTGATGAGACTAGCCAGGAAACTTGGTTATACTTATAACTATAATGCAATAAATGTTCCAAAACTAGAATGTAACTGCAGAATTACGATTTAACATCAGTTTTCTTTTAATTTTATGCTTTGGGACTCATCAATTTAGTTTGGGACTCATAGTTTTCCTGTGGGACTCATTGTTTTCAGATTAGTGAGTCCTGGGACTCATGGTTCAAATTTCTAGATTAATCACTGTAAATGGTACCTTTCCCAGCATTGATTTCTGTAAATTTGCATCAAATATGTCATTTAACAGTAACTGGGGTGATTTGTATTGAAGCCATGAAGGACCTATAAAATGAGCATGTTTGAACACTAAATTCATCATTTCTCGTATGTGGACCGTCATATGTTGTGATCATTCTTCAGCATCGTTTCAAAGACGTTTGGTGAAATGTTGTACATTTGGCTATTTTTTACTATTAACTTACTCCATCAATTCACAGGTCTTGATAAGATACGTAAATTAAAACATTTTCAAAAAAACCTTCTTTATTTCTCCACCAAAACCCATGTTGGGACCATGATGATTCTAAAGTTGTCAGAACATAGGTAATGATAGGTTTCGGTGGGAGAAATTACGATTTTAGTATTCGAGTACACACCTTTATCTGTAGCTCTGAATACACCTTTCTATGTCTTTTCAGGGTAGACCAAATCAGACAGCTTCTGTAGGAGCCATCTGATCAGGATCTGAACCTTATTTATGAAATAATATAAATCTTTCTACAAAAAGGCAGTTTACATTTGCCATTATAAAAGTTCTTCCAATTAATAATCATGAAGTCATTATTTCTTATATGAATATTCATGCAGTAAATGTAATACATATTGTGTTGTACATGTAACTAACCTGAACCCTTTACTCCATAAATACACCTTTCTTCACCTTTACAAACAGAGTAGACCCAGATCAGACTGCACCTATAGGAGCCATCTATCTACCTCTTAATACTGCCAGTATTCTTTACAGTGTTAGGGTCTGCTCTGTTTGCTTAAGTGATATATATGACAGAAATGATTCTACAATTTCTGCCAAGGCTAATATAATTTCTTCGTCTACTTAATATTTATGGCATCATTATTTCTTACATAAATATTCATGGGGCAAATGATTAACAAGGTGTAATCAAAATAGACTATTTAAAACACAACTTTTGACAAAATGTTACTTTAAATGAGTTTCACTTTCCTCAATTTGTTTCATTTCTTCACATGAAAACAATTAGCAATGCTAATAGTAATTTTCATCCTCCAACAACAGTAACATTCCAAATTGCAATGAACACAGAAGCAGAATTTGCTTTGTGACTGACTTGTAAGGGAGTTTCCTAGACCTATACAAAAAGACAAAGTTCTCAAAAATCTTAAATTAATCACTTTAGAAAAGGGAAGAAAGATGACAGTTGTATATTGTAGTTATAAAAGACGATATCTATCAATTTCTAAAACATTTTGAAACTGTAGAAACGATCTCAACCCGTTCACGTTGCTTTGTTTATTTGACAGCTAAAAACAACATGGCCACCAAATTAACACGGTCGGCAAAGAGAAAAATCTTACCAGTATTTTACGAGCGCTGTAACCTGTAGAGGATTTGGCTGATCTGCGTATAATTTCCGACATGCTGAATAAATGGCTTCTAATCCGGGTGGAGTCACTGGCACTTGATAATTTTGATAATTTGGTGCAAAATAATTGTCCCGTTCATCCATATTCGCCTGGTTGTAAGGCATTTTGAAGATCGTCTGAATTTAGACGATATAGTCACCTCCTGCGTAACACGCACCTGCTAGTAAATCTCAACACTGAATAAAAAATGCGAAAACAACCATTAAATAATTGTATTGGAGAATTAAATAATTTGTTTTAAGATCAAAATAGTGTATAATTAAAGCATGACAAGCTATTTTCATAGTGATAGAACGAATGTTTTATATATACGCGCAGGAGATCTAAATTATCGGAACAGCCTTTAGACTTCCGGTTTAAGACCACCAATGAAGTTTTTAGTGGTTCCCGTTTCTTTACAACATTTCTGCTATTAATTTCTATTAAATCGAAAGTAAAGCCGATAAACAAATATGTTTTGACGAGTCCCAATCTTAGTTTACATGATAAAATCACACGTAGTACATCATTGTCACCTTCTCAGCTGTTTATTCATATTGTTTAGAAAGAAGTTCTCCGCATACCAGCATTTGTATAATATGTCGTACTACAGAACTGCATTGTATTTACAAACAGTGTAGACCCAGATCAGAGATTCCTAGAGCAGCCTTCTGATCAGGGTTTGCACTGTTTGTCATCCAGAATATTCAAGCAAGTTTTAAAAGCCTTTCGTACTGAGTAGGCTCTCGGCCCTATAGTTAAACACTGCATGATTGGTTATACTACTATGGGTCGAAATTCATTATATAGACTCAGAGCAGAGGACACATAAACGTTCAGGGTCTGCACTGTTTGTCATCAAGAATCCTACAGCAAGCTTAAACCTTTCATATTGTGTGGACTTAATACTAATCCATGGGTCATTCAGCGATGGTTTGCAAACAGTGAAGATCCATATCAGAGGGCTCGAAAAGGATTAGGGTCTGCACTGTTTGTGCACCGGGATCCCCTAGCAAGTTTAACCCATTCATATTGAGAGGTCTGCGGTTTCTATGGTGTGCTTATGAATGGTGACCAGGTGTCAATGGTTTCTATGGCTTATCGTTAACACCGATGAGTAAAAATCATTTCCTTCGTATTTATAAACGCCCTTTTCACGCCTAAATACATAGTAGATCCAGATCAGACGGCTCCTATAGGAAATATGAATTCATTTTTAGAAAATAAAGGAACAGCCCCATCAAATTCTATTAGCAAACAGAGAAGACCCTGATCATACGAATTCTCTATAGGAGCCGTGTGATCTTTGGTCTACTCTGTTTGCAAATGCGTGAAAACACGTTTATAAGAAGGAAAGGGTTAACTGTGTTGATTGTTGATACATATTTACTTATTTTAGAGGAGATATGAAGGTTGAATATTGGGCTTTACAGATGAAGTGGTCGTAGAAAACCTGATCCACATGGCGTTGGTTTAATCCTATCCCTAATGAACATTCATGCATGAATTGTCCACTTCGTGAATATTCATCAACTTATTTTTTACCCCCCCCCCCCCCATCAGATCTGGGGAGGGGGGGGGGGGAATATTGTTTTTGCCCTGTCTGTCTGTTTGTGTGTTTGTTTGTCAGCAACTTTAACATTGGTCATAACTTTTGAGCCAGTACAGATAGAGACTTGATATTTGGCATGCATATGTATCTCATAAAGCCGCACATTTTGAGGTGTGACATGTCAAGGACAATGTCATCCTTCAAGGTCAGAGGTCAAATATATGGGTCAATCACCGACTTGAACATTGGCCATAACTTTTGGACCAGTAAAGATAGAGACTTGATATTTGGCATGCTTGTGTATCCCATGAAGCTGCACATTGAGGGGTGACATGTCACGGTCAAGGTCATCCTTCAGGGTCAAATATCATATTGAGGGGGCATAGTGTTTCACAAACACATCTTTTTGTGGATTATTTTGCATAAGCAGACAGGGCACATATTGATCAGATGGCTCCAGCAGGGGTGAACAGACGTTTATACGAGGAAAAGGGTTCACTCTGGGGTTTCCTTCACGAATATTTATTCAGAATCGTTTCATGGTTCTGTTTCACTCAATTTTCAAGTTTGTAAACTAATCTTCCTCTCCATCAGTTTGCCTAATTATAGTCTATTCGGCTGTTTGATACTGTTTATGCCTCAGTCACATTTTCTCCGGCGGCAGATTTCTTACGGCCATATACGGCAGTGGTCACATATATTACGGCTACCGTACGGCGTATTTTGACTGGGGAGACCTAAAACCTACGGCTGCCGTACGACCTTTCAAGTGATGACCCACCTTCACCGTATTTTGTTTTAAAAATAAAATAAAATTGATACACGGCAGTCGCATGATACCTGGCCGGGCGCCATGCGGCGTTCGTGTGCGGCCGGTCTTGCGCTACCGCTACACAACTTTGTTGTAATCAAAGCGTTGTAAACGCTGCAGTATTCTTTGCATTGTATCAATCTGATATCGAATATGTTCGCTTTGGCATGGAATTGCGTATCTATAAGGGAAAGCTCTATCCAGTTGATGATACAGTTGCAGCTGACACTTCAGCCGTTCCCCACTATGCTTATTATCACACTGACCACTCGCTGTTGTTGGCGTGATTACCTAATCGCTTGCATAAGGTCATCCGACTCGCGCTTCTTGATTCATTGAGTATTTTCATTCATGTTATGATCACGTGATTTCTTCATGTGACTGATATTTGTATATCCGTGCGCCCTTCTTACGCATTGCTATATTTTGTTGGTTTTGTTAATTTTTGCGTATACTAAGCCGAAGCTTATGTTACGAAGCTTTTTCATGTCAGATATAGTATACCACGATTGGTTCCGGATGCCATGTTATTAAATACCCTTTGTATCCATTGAATGCAGGTCAGTAATTTGCACTATTTTGTCAGGCCGGCGAGGGTACCATGGTTTGGCTGTGGAACGCCACCTTTGTATTCTATTGCTTCGCAAAGAATACAAAAAGCCATGAAGGTCGTAGAAATCCTCTCTAAACTATCTTTTGGATATCGCAGAATTTCGTCGACGCAGAACTCTCTTGATTTCAGCGGTCTACGTCAGCCATAATGCAAATGTGACAGGGGGTTAAACCAAGTCATTGGAGTAAGTAAACAGTGTAGATCCTGATCAAGTATGCCAAGACAAAAGTTATGTCGTGATGTGCGACAAGGCGTCTCTACGAACAAGGGAGGCAACTAGCATAAGGATTTTCTATAAAGTTTTGCATGAGTTTCCTTTCATGAACAACATGCTGAAAAACACCCTGCTTTATTTTTGGAAGTTTTTTTCTTCCATTTCTTATCAGAATATAAACAGTATGGATTAAGCTGAGACTCATAGGCAGAGTGATACAAAAAAATATGTGGCAGTCTAAGGGTTAATTTGAACATTTACAGTAGAACCCCTCTATGTGGTGACAATAAACTTAGTATATATAGCTGCGCTGTTGACAGGGTTTACTTTACTCTTAAATTAAACAATCACTCGAAAGAGGTTTAATTCTAAAGTTTAAGCAATTGGTAATGGTACCCTCTACCTGACAGAGACACATTTTGTCTCAAATTTGTGGCAAATAAAGAAGATCCAGATCCGACATATCCTGTAGGAGTCACCTGATCAGGATTCATTCTGTTTGATTATGGAGTTATATAAAGAGAGAGAGAGTGTGTGTGTGATAGACATACATACACAGACAGAGATAGATAGAGAGAGACAGACAGAGGGATAGAGAGGAAAGAGACATAGACATACAAAGAGAGAGAGAGAGAGAGAGACAGACACACACACTCTCTCTTTCTCTCTCTGTTGCTCTCTCTATCTGTTTGTCCCTGTCTCTCTCTCTCTGCCTGTCTCTCTTCTCTCTCTCTCTCTCTCTCTTCAAATATGTTTCAACTAAACTATGTAGCAGATCACCAGTGTATCAACGTTGTAAAGTTATTGGCATGTTAGCTTTGGCTAGGCTGACCAGGGTCCCGTTACTTCATGAGTGTTCCATACAAATTTCTACTCATCATGAATATTAATAAGATAGGCCATTACTTTGGAAAGGAGGCATTTTATTGGCATGGCAACAGTACAGAAAAAGGTCTGTAATATATCAGCAAACAGAGAAGATCCTCTAGCAAGTTTAAGCCTTTCTTACCGAGTGGCATCTATAGTTCAACACTGGTGGACTTTTTACGCTCAGAAAGTTCAGTGTTTAACCATTTCCTTCATTATCCCGTTGCTTGACGAGTATGAATGTTAATTAACTATTTAGTTAGAATATGAGTCTTAACCCTTCGTTTGCTATTCACGTCAATATACCTACCTGTAAATAGTGAAGACACAGCTCCTGTAGAAGCTGTCTCATCAGGGTCTGCACTATTTACAAATTGATTGTGCAACCAGTGCACTCCACAGCAGTGATTGCACAGGGAAATACTTATACACAGTGAAGATATATGTAATTATACAACAGGGCATGGGTAAAGAAGAAGAAATGTATTTTAAAATTCAGCAAGCGAAGGGTTAATGTATGTCTAAAGTAATGCTGAAAGTTCCTTTAGGAGCTTTCAGCATTAATTTAGACCTGCATTAAGCTGTGAAGTTGTCCAGATCAGAAATTGGATAACTCAAACTTCTGTTATCTCGAACTAGTTGCCTGGTATGGCCCCTTGAAGTCTGAGATATAAATGTTCGACTGCACACTGTTTACATAGGTCTTACATACTTGGTTTCCACATATTATGGGTTAAAACTGTAATGGTCCACCATTGTTTGATGGTACAGTATGAAAGGATTTAATTTGCAGAATGCTAGATGATTTCCAATAACGAACAGCAATCAGCATGCTCCTCAAGGATCTAATTTTGTTTTCTACATTTACAGAGTTACAATTCAGGGATGAAAACAAAACAAACCACAAAATTGCTGAATATATCTTTTAATTCTAACATATAAAAGCTCTGATTTATAACAAGGTAAGCGTGATGTTAACTCTTTCGGCGCCAATGTCACCTGTTGGCACCATTGAAACAGTTCAGTCCCAGGTCAAATGCGCCTTTTCAAGGCGGCATCTGACCTGGGACTTCACTGTTTTCTGTATTATTTTAGCTCAAGCATACAGGTTTTTAAAAACACATGTTTTACTAATATACCTTTATTATTAAGTTTCGAATTACATGTGTATATCTAATATGTAATTATTATTGCAGACGACACTTTTAAATTTGGCGCTAAAAGAGTTAAGAAATAAGAATGATGCATAAAGAATAACAAAGTTAACATTAAGCTCTGATTTCTTTGATAAAATACAGTAAAACCCCGCTAATGCGACCACCAAAAAGGGGCATACTTCTGGATGACAGAGGCAGGTGGTAGCTTAATGCAGGACGAAAGTTAAGCAGAAAGCTCCTATAGGAGCTTTCTGCATAACTTTCGTCCTGCATTAAGCAACCACCTGCTTTAAACGACACCAGTGGCTGTTTATTAAGTGGTCGCATTAGCGGGGTTTTACTGTATGTAACAAAAGAGACATAAAAATATCACTGTTTAATCCTTTGAATGCTTCATATTCAAAGTGGAAAGTCCCATAAGTGTTAACCCTTTCCCTATTCTATGTTTATTACAATTACTACTGAATACTCATGGTCAAAGCAGTTACATTTTGCATATTGAAATATGTAAAGTGGAACATTGTAGCCAATGATTTATGAAACTTAAAGAAACAGATTTATCAATTTTTATTAGCAAATAGAGCAGACCCTGATCAGACAGCTCCCACATCTGATCATCTGATCAGGAACAACTCTGTTTGCAAGTGCGTGAAAATGTATTTACAGTAAAACCTCTCTATAATGGCCACTAAATTACATCAAATATTTGTGTTAAATGCAAGTGGCTGCTTAAAGCAGGGTGAAAGTAAAACAGAACGCTCCTATTGGAGCGTTCTGTTTTACTTTCACCTTGCTTTGAGCAGCCACCTGCCCTAAATACCAACTAATTACCACAATCTAGTGGCCATTATAGAGAGGTTTTACTGTATATGAAGGAAAGGGCTAACTGCAGAGTCCATTCAGTATGAAAGGTTTCAACTTGCTAGAAGATTCCATTGACAAACAGTGCAAACGCTAACAGAGGACTCTTGTAGCAGCACTCTGATCTGGGTCTACACTATTTGCAGATGCTAATATACTCATTTCTCACATTCAAAGGATTATGTTGTGTAGAGAAAAATAAGATTATATACTATGCATACATACATTTATATTAAGATTAGAATGCTGAAATATCTACTTAAAAATAATCTGCCAAAAGTCTACTCAAAATTAGATTGCAGTATTTTCATATGATAAAAATGATCTAGATGTTTTATCCTCATCTGATGGTTAGTTGCAAGCTATCTGATTTTGATTCAACTAAACACAAATTTTGGCTTAAAACTCACTACCAACCTCCAACGCAGTTATCTCCCCTAATCACTACGCTGAAGTGACAAGGGAGATCACTGTGAGGAATTTGTCCTACTACATGTAGTCAAACTATTTTGATATATATACCTGATGAATATTCATCCAAGACTCTAGCCATTATGAATAGTTAAATCAAAGCTATAAAAAGAAATTATTGGCATGGCAAACGATAGAGAACCGAATCTATGGTATATAAATAAACAGAAAGATTCTGATCGTATAGCTCCTACAGGAGGTGTCTAATCTGAGTCTAACATGTTTGCAAAGTTGTAAAAAAGTTGGAATTTAACAAGAAAATTAAACTGGACACAAAATAGCCCCTCTATATAAGTAAACCCCTCTATGACCTCCACCCAGCATTAAGTACCAACCTGCCTAACAGTAAACATATTCTTCTCTTCTAGAATGCAGGTTTAGAGAGGTATCAAGTAAAAGGTTTACAATAATAAAATAGTCCCTCAATATAATTATTGTGCTATGCAAATGCAGTATAATCTCTCAATGCAGTATAATCTCTCTATAACACAACTTAAATAAGTCCAATTCTTTGCCTTTAAGGCGGATGGTAGCTTAATGCAGGACAAACGTTATACAGAATGCTTCCAGGAATTTTCTGCATTACATTTGTTCTGAATTATTAGTTATCTAGCAGCAAACAGCTTTTAAAGACACATATATTTTCATCCATTAACTGGTTATAGAGAGGTTTTACTGTGTTGTGAACTGTTAGGTATATACACATGTAATGGTATGAAAAGGTTAATTTTTCAAATGCATTTCGAATGACACGCAGGGTAGACCCCGTCTTACGCTGTACAGTGCTCCCTCTCTACAACGACACCATTTGGATACGAAGATTGTATGTGTTGTTCAGAGGGAGTTGTTATAAGGAGGGAAAATCAAACATAATTAGCTTGTTTGCAGATCCCCAGATGATGTGTTTTTCGAGAACTAAAACCGTTATGCCTCTATCAAACCCTATGATGTGACCACTCTTTAGAATCGTCACAAAGTGACGATTCTAAAGAGTGGTCACAACATAGGGTTTGATGGAGGTATAAAGAAAATACGATGGAAAAAGTTGTTTCTAGAGCCTTGTTGTTTCGGAAACAGTGACATGCGTTGTTGTAAGGAGGGAATCGTTATTGAGAGGGCTGTTGTAGGGAGGGAGCACTGTATGCAAATGCATGACTGCGTGTTTGCAAATACATATTAACTGATTTCTGTATTCTGCCTCTGGCTCAAATCTGACCAATCAAAAGCTTGAGAACTCAAATCTGACCAATCAAAAGCTTGAGAACTCAAATCTGAACAATATTAGGCTACTTCATATTCATACAAACATTATTTCTTACATGAATATTCATGGAGTAGAGTGTTTGTTTGAAAGATTTATTTATGTTTTGATCTCTCAAAGTATTGACACAGTAACAAAAAGTTTAGATTCTAGTCAGACACAAAAGTATTTATCTCTTTACTTCGTGAATATTCAAACAAGAAAAAATGATATCATGAATATTTAATTATTTATTACATTTAATTTTTATACCATAAGTTGACTTCTGGAAGAAGGCTCCCATCAGCCTCTTACTCCAGCTCTTTGTTATCAGTTCTTTACAATGGCTTTTTATGACAGGTATTAAGATCTTTATAACTCCATAAACAGAGCAGAATTGGGTCTACTCTCATTGCAAAGGTGTTAAAAAGTATTTATATGAGGAAAAGTGTCATCACAATTCAATTTGCTTGCGAATTTAAGTCAGGTAGATATAAGAGCTTGGTAGGCATGTCACTGAATGTTCTGCATGGTACGTTATTCATTGGCCCATTCGGTCAAGTCCAATTGGTTGTTACCAGCTTGCTTATAGACATCACAACTCACACTGTGAAAATAATAAAACAGATAATTCATTAACGCTTTGAATGTGGGACATGCTTGTACTACCATGATCAAAAAATCCTTTGTACATAATACCATGTAATCCTTACAACGCTGACTTTTCAAATGGACTATTCCAAAATAGAAACAGGTCAAGCTTACGGTGAATATTTAGGGATTTTTCTAAAGAAACGTGTAACATGACAAACAGTGCAGACCCTGATGAGAGGGCTCCTCTGGGAGCCCTCTCATCTGGGTCGACATTGTTTGCAAAGGACATTTGGGTTATGCCCCGCACAGTAAGGGATAAAGGCGGAGCTAAGTAATGTTCATAGTCATTATATCTTATGAATATTCATGAGGTAAAAGGTTAAGAGAAACAGAAGAACAAATAGACTCATAGACTTGTAGAAAGTGATTTTTACACATGAACATTATTTAACCCTTTCCCTCATACAAACATGTTTTCATGCATTTGTAAACAGAGTAGACCCAGATCAGATGGCTCCTATAGGATCCTATATCTGATCAGGGTCTGCTCTGTTTGCTAATGGATTTTGATATTTCTGTGTATTTAAATAGTTTCTAAAATGACCAAAATGATAACCTTACTTATTTCATTATAACTATTATGTCCACGAATATTCAGTATGTATTGAAATTTGGAATAAACATAGAACAGGGAAAGGGTTAACCCTTTTCCTGTTGAATACATGTATTCATGTAAGAAATAATGACATAATGAATATTTATTTGCTGAATTTTTGTATTAACATATGTACACAGGATATTTTGGTATTGGTAGAAACTGTAGAGTCAGATCTATATTTATAACTTCATATGCAAACAGAGCACACCCTGATCAGTCAGTTCATACAGTAGAATCTTGGTCTGCTGTGTTTGCAAAGTAGTGAAAAGTGTTTCATGATGGAAAGGGTTAAAAGGCATATTGAACAAGTAGGGGGATTTTTTACCATTAATATAACTTTGATAGAGAATCACCTTCAGATCATTCCTGTGCCATTTGGCCAATCTGTTCAGCAGATTAGGAGGAGATGTCATTTAACTCTTTCGGTGCCAATGTCACCTGTTGGCACCACTGAAAACAGTGCAGTCCCTGAGGACAGATGCCGCCTTTTCAAGACAGCATCTGACCTGGGACTGCACTGTTTTCTGTATTTTTAAAAACAAATGTTTTACTAATATACCTTTATTATTTAGTTTAGAATTATATTTAATATGAAATTATTATTGCAGACGACACTTTTAAATTTGGCGCCAAAGGAGCTAAAGAAATTAACATTTAAAATATGTTTTTAGCTCCCATGATATAATTATGCAGCAGACCAAAAACATTTGCACAACTTCATTACATCCCTGATGAAGCCTATTGTACAGGCGAAACGTTGGTTTGAAATAAAATCATATCTACTACAGACGTTGATCGTTCGTTCTACAAGACTCTCCTACTTCAACTTCATTACAAGAACAGCTAATGATTATTCATGTCAAATGTTGTCAAAATCCATTTAACCCTTCGCTTGCTATTCACGTCAATATACGTACCTGTATATAGTGAAGACCCAGATGAGACAGCTCCTGCAGGAGCTGTCTCATCAGGGTCTGCACTATTTACAAGTTGATTGTGCAACCAATGCACTCCACAGCAGTGATTGCACAGTGAAATACTTGTACACAGTGAAGATATATGTAATTATACAACAGGACATGGGTAAAGAAGGAGAAATGTATTTTAAAATTCAGCAAGAGAAGGGTTAATAGCAGAAAATCATATCAAATCTGTAACACAGAAGCAGACACAGCAGACCCTGATCAGACATCTCCTACAGATCCTGTCTAATATAGGTCTACTCTGTTGGCAAAGACAGTGAAATTATCAAGAAAATGGTAATGTGCCAGGGATTTTATATTCAGCTGAAGATTTTCTTATCTGCATAGCACTTTTGTGCCTGCTTACCTGGAAGAACTGGCCAAGAATGCATTCTCTGGAATATTTTCCACATCTGAATTCAAGCAAATAATGCCTGCCATAGTTGTCTTCTTAATCTCAGTCAGTTGATCTACAAGGTATAGAAAATAGATTGTGTTTTCATCTGTAAATATGATAAATTAACCATTTACTAATGAATAATCACGTTAAAAATACATCATGAACAGTCATTAGCCGATCTTTTGGTATTGGAGGAACTGTAGAATCAAATCTATTTAATTGCATAAGTAAAACTACAAGAGCCCTCTAATATGGGTCTACTCTGTTTGCAAAGCACCTGTACAACGTAAAGGGTTACAACTGACATTTTTAACTTATAGCATATTAATTAAATAATTGTGTACAGCTTGAGATAAGGCGAGTACTTCTAATGAAAATTGCTTATTTCCTCAACCAACACAATGTTTTCAACTAATAAAAATCACCTACTTGGGAGAAATGAAGAAATTGTGCTTTAGTTTATCTTGAACACTAATTGTTACCTATATACATGTATACTATTTTCTTCATGAATCATTGAGGACTCCTGTTCTTAACCCTTCGCTTGCTGAATTTTAAAATACATTTCTCCTATTTTACCCATGCCCTGTTGTATAATTACATATATCTTCACTGTGTACACGTATTTAGCTGTGCAATCACTGCTCTGGAGTGCACTGGTTGCACAATCAACTTGTAAACAGTGCAGACCCTGATGAGACAGCTCCTGCAGGAGCTGTCTCATCTGGGTCTTCACTATTTACAGGTAGGTATATTGACGCGAATAGCAAGCGAAGGGTTAATGCTTTCCCTGTTGCACACTCATGTAAGACATTATACAACTGAACCCTTCCTCTAATGCCAGCACTTAATGAACATTATAATTATGAATACTAATTAGGTATTGCAATGGCATATAAACACCTGACATTTTGGCTCTGACAGGCAGGAACTGTTACAATCATATCTCTATTATACCATAAGCAAACAGATCAGACCCTGATTAGACAGCTCCTGCAGGAAACATCGGATCTGGTCTACTCTGCTCTGTATGCAAAGACATGAAAAGGTGTTTATATAAGGGAAGGATTAACCTTTTACTCTGTGAATATTCATGTAAGAAATAATAACATAATGAATAATAATTATATTGATTTTTATTACAGCACATGCACACAGGAATGACTGGTTGTTGCAGAAACATAAGAATAATATCTACATGTATATTATTTCATAAACAAACAGAGCAGACCCTGATAGATGAGACGGCTCCTACAGGAACTGTCTGATCTGGGTCTGCTATGTTTGCAAAGCCATAGAAAGGTTTAACCCTACCTGTAAATAGTGTAGACCCAGATGAGACAGCTCCTGCAGGAGCTGTCTCATCAGGGTCTGCACTATTTTACAAGTTGATTGTGCAACCAGTGCACTCCAGAGCAGTGATTTCACAGTGAAGATATATGTAATTATACAACTGGGCATGGGTAAAGAAGGAGAAATGTATTTTAAAATTCAGCAAGCGAAGGGTTAATTTATGCATCTGATGCCAAGTAATTCAGCATCTTATCAAGGTCTAAGTTATTTGGTATTGATTAAGTAAATGGAAAGAATCCTTACCAGTCGTGAACTTAATATCTGCTTCAAGTGTTTCATACCAAAACCTGTCACCATGCTTCTGCCACCCGAACTGCTGTCCAATGATGCATGTCCCAACTTTTCCAAGAAGGGAGGTCCCAATTTTTGTTTCGCTTATGATGCCAGGGAACAGGTCCACGTCGTTAACGTTACTAAAATAAAGCTCAAACTGTTAACCATTGCCTTGTTGCATAGTCATGTAAGAACTAATGACATCATGAATATTTATTAGCTGAAGTTTTACAACGGCACATATACACAGAAATGGTTGGCCATTTTAGAAACTGTAGGATCAAACCTATAGTATTCCATATACAAACAGTGCAGACCCTGATCTGACAGTTCCTCGTGGAACCATCTGATCTTGGTCTACTCTGTTTGCAAATGCTTTACAATGTGTTTATACTAAGCAAAGGGTTTACCCTTTACACTATGAATACTTATGTAAGAAATAATATATAGTAAAACCCCTCTAATGCGACCACCAAAAGGGCTCATAATTCTGGGTGGCAGAGGCAGGTGGTAGCTTAATGCAGGATGAAAGTTATGCAGAAAGCTCCTATACTGCATTACTTTCATCCTGCATTAAGCAGCCACCTGCTTATAAAGACAGCCATGTTTATTCATTAAGTGGTCACATTAGAGGCAGGGTTCAATTGTATGTATGAATATTTATTAGCCTAAATATTTATAATGGCATATGAACAAAACAATTTTTGGCCCTGGTATAAAATATAGAATCAGATCTATACTATGATATACAGAGCAGACAGAGTAAACACTTTTCAAACACATGATCTGTGTCTAGGTTAACCCCTTCCTTCATATAAATGTGATTTCACGCATTTGCAAACAGAGCAGACACAGATCAGACGGCTCCTATAGGAGCCGTCTGATCAGGGTCTGTTCTGTTTGCTTATGGAAATTTATAGATCTGATTATGAAGTTTCCACAACAGTGAAAAAAAAGTTCAATTTACTGTTTCTGTACATGAATATTCATGAGGTAAAGAGATTTTGAATAAACATTGGAACAGGGAGTAGGTTAAATCATATTCCAACAACATGCCGCTTGCAAACCTTTGCAAACTGTTAACCCATTACCTCATAGGCTATTTTTAGATCCATCCTCTTTGAATATATCTACCGAAAAGGAGCATTAACTAGAGAAAAGGGAACATTTAGTATTTTGTAGTTTAATTAAACCATTGTGATAAATAGAGTCAATATGAGGGAATGGCTTAACTCTTAGCCGCCTATAAAAATCTATTTTGACAGTTTCGTACCATGTTGGTGTAGATGAAACTGTGTCTGGCTGTTTAGTTTTCCATTTTGTATGCGTTTTTCCTACTTCTGGTCTAATCTAGTGCTAAACAGTTTAGATATTGACAAGACACCAAATAACTCGACATCTCGCCTGGGTCTAGATCTACTCTAACCTGTTTCAAAGGGCATAGTTCAGCTGGAAAATGTCAACATAGCCGTTGCATATGTAAATAAACAAGAATTACTATGTAGCACGTACTTGTTTGTTTCTTTCGTTGTGCTCTGTAGAATATTTTTTCCTATACTAACCAGTTTCAGATTGTATATTTCTCCTGTCCCTGTGTATTGTATGTATTGTCGGATCAAGTGCAGTTACTTTACACTGTCCGCCATGTTGGACAGGACTACTACTTAAATCTCCGAGGTAATAGCCGAGGTGTTCCGAGTGAATTTCTAATTTAGAACACGGTTGGAAAATATCCCATTTTAAACGTTTATATCGCATATTTTTACATTAAAAAATTATTATAGTCATTTAGAATGACTTTACCAACTAATATTGAGAATAACTCTACTATATTAACCACAGTAACCCGATATTAATCGAGTTGGCTTTGTTGATTCTGACCGGCCGCATGGTTCAGTGGAAGAGCGTCTGACTGCGGTACGGAAGGTCGTGGGTTCGATCCCCGGCCGCGACAGACCAAAAGTCGTTAAAAGTTGGTACTAGTAGCTCCCTTGTCTACGCTCGACATTAAAGGTGTAGTACTAGGACTGATCGCCCCGGTGTCAGGATAATGTTACTGGGTGCTGTAAGCTGTTCATCTGATTTTCTGTTCAATATTTCTCTACTGTAGTTTCATGTTCAATATTTCTATACTGTAATAAATATATAATGTGATATATAATATGTGATATATAATGTGATATATAATATGCAAACAGAGCAAACCCTGATCAGACGGCTCCTAGAGGAGCCGTCTGATCAGGGTCTGCTCTGTTTTGCTAATAGAATTTGATAATATGTTTCCTTACTTTCTAAAATGGCTACAATATTCCAGTCTCCATATTTCATTATATCTTTTTTTCCCATGAATATTCAGCAGGTATTGAAATTCGGTCTAAATATAGAACAGGGAAAGGGTTAAAATATTTTTATTCATTTATTACAGTATAATATTACTATATATGGCTGTTTATATATAAATAATGCCCTAAAACGCTTTTTTAAGTTAGTTGTCTCTAGTTGTCTCTAGTTGACACTTGTTGTCTCTGTTTAGTACCACCGATTAATTTCTATTAAATCGAAAGTAAAGCCGATAAACAAATTTGTTTTTGACGAGTCCCAATCTTAGTTTACATGATAAAATCACACGTAGTACATCATTGTCACCTTCTCAGCTGTTTATTCATATTGTTTAGAAAGAAGTTCTCCGCATACCAGCATGTGTATAATATGTCGTACTACAGAACTGCATTGTATTTACAAACAGTGTAGACCCAGATCAGAGATTCCTAGAGCAGCCTTCTGATCAGGGTTTGCATTGTTTGTCATCCAGAATATTCAAGCAAGTTTTAAAAGCCTTTCGTACTGAGTAGGCTCTCGACCCTATAGTTAAACACTGAATGATTGGTTATACTACTATTGAAATTCATTATAGACTCAGACCAGAGGACACATAAACGTTCAGGGTCTGCACTGTTTGCCATCAAGAATCCTACAGCAAGCTTAAACCTTTCATATTGTGTTGACTTAATACTAATCCATGGGTCATTCAGCGATGGTTTGCAAACAGTGAAGATCCATATCAGAGGGCTCGAAAGGATTAGGGTCTGCACTGTTTGTGCACCGGGACCCCCTAGCAAGTTTAACCCATTCATTGAGAGGTCTGCGGTTTCTATGGTGTGCTTATGAATGGTGTCAATGGTTTCTATGGCTCCTCGTAAACACCGATGTGTAATAATCCTTTCCTTCGTATTTATAAACGCCCTTTTCACGCCTAAATACATAGTAGATCCAGATCCAGATGGGTCGTGTAGATAATTCATTGTTGAAATTTAAGACACTACATGTATTTGCCCAAGCTATAAGAACACAACATTTCCCATACCCGCTTGTTTGTAGAGTAGCTATTCTGTAACATGTAGAATGTAGACATTGGTTTTTATATCCTTTACCTCATGAATACATTAATGTAAGAAATAATGATTTTAAAAAAAATGATGATAATAATAATAATAATAATAATAATAACATGAATATCAATTAGACCATTTTTGATAATTGCATATTAATAACACAAGAATTGCGGCTATGACAGAAACTGTAGAGTAGACTCAAATCTATATCAATTCATAAGCACACATAAAAGACCCTGGTCTGTGACTTGTCCGTTTGTAAAGGACATGAAAATGCACCTGTCTCCAGTATAGGGTTAACCCGAGCTTTCTAACAATAAGCAACTTTCACCTTTCATCTGGTTGTCTACTGAAATTCTAAAACTGCGCTTTCTCCGGTTTCTTAAATACTTAATGCAACTCCGAGTTTTCGTGTATTCGACGGCAAATCTGGACTCAAACCGTTTGCAAAGGTCATTAATTGGACATAGAGTTGATATTATGAGAAGTTTCCTGCGTAACTTGGGTTCTGTTTTAGGATTCCACCTGTTTTAACCATCATATACACTTTTTTTCACGCATTTGCAAGCAGAGTAGACCCAGATCAGACGGCTCCTATAGGAAATGTGAAGCCATTTTTAGAAAATAAAGGAACAGCCCCATCAAATTCTATTAGCAAACAGAGAAGACCCTGATCATACGAATTCTCTATAGGAGCCGTGTGATCTTTGGTCTACTCTGTTTGCAAATGCGTGAAAACACGTTTATAAGAAGGAAAGGGTTAACTGTGTTGATTGTTGATACATATTTACTTATTTTAGAGGAGATAATGAAGGTTGAATATTGGGCTTTACAGATGAAGTGGCCGTAGAAAACCTGATCCACATGACGTTGGTTTAATCCTATCCCTAATGAACATTCATGCATGAATTGTCCACTTTGTGAATATTCATCAACTTATTTTTTAACCCCCCCCCCCCCCCCCATCAGATCTGGGGGGCATATTGTTTTTGCCCTGTCTGTCTGTTTGTCTGTTTGTTTGTCAGCAACTTTAACATTGGTCATAACTTTTGAGCCAGTACAGATAGAGACTTGATATTTGGCATGCATATGTATCTCATAAAGCCGCACATTTTGAGGTGTGACATGTCAAAGACAATGTCATCCTTCAAGATCAGAGGTCAAATATATGGGTCAATCACCGACTTTAACATTGGCCATAACTTTTGGACCAGTAAAGATAGAGACTTGATATTTGGCATGCTTGTGTATCTCATGAAGCTGCACATTGAGGGGTGACATGTCACGGTCAAGGTCATCCTTCAGGGTCAAATATCATATTGAGGGGGCATAGTGTTTCACAAACACATCTTTTTATGGATTATTTTTCATAAGCAAACAGGGCACATATTGATCAGATGGCCCCTGCAGGGGTGAACAGACGTTTATACGAGGAAAAGGGTTCACTCTGGGTTTTCCTTCACGAATATTTATTCAGAATCGTTTCATGGTTCTGTTTCACTCAATTTTCAAGTTTGTAAACTAATCTTCCTCTCCATCAGTTTGCCTAATTATAGTCTATTCGGCTGTTTGATACTGTTTATGCCTCAGTCACATTTTCTCCGGCGGCAGATTTCTTACGGCCATATACGGCAGTGGTCACATATATTACGGCTACCGTACGGCGTATTTTGACTGGGGAGACCTAAAACCTACGGCTGCCGTACGACCTTTCAAGTGATGACCCACCGTCACCGTATTTTGTTTTAAAATAAAATAAAATTGATACACGGCAGTCGCATGATACCTGGCCGGGCGCCGTGCGGCGTTCGTGTGCGACCAGTCTTGCGCTACCGCTACACAACTTTGTTGTAAAAAGCCATGGAGGTCGTAGAAATCCTCTCTAAACTATCTTTTGGATATCGCAGAATTTCTTCGACGCAGAACTCTCTTGATTTCAGCAGTCTACGGCAGCCATAATGCAAATGTGACAGGGGGTTAAACCAAATCATTGGAGTAAGTAAATAGTGTAGATCCTTATCAAGTATGCCAAGACAAAAGTAATGTCGTGATGTGCGACAAGGCGTCTCTACGAACAAGGGAGGCAACTAGCATAAAGAATTTCTATAAAGTTTTGCATGAGTTTCCTTTCTTGAAACACCCTGCTTTATTTTGGAAGTTTTTCTTCCATTCTTATCAGATTGTAAACAGTATTGATTAAGCTGGGACTCATAGTCACTTGTAGAAAAGGAGTTCATATTGATATATTGATATATAATTTATTTTAAAACATCTGAAATGGACACAAACCTATCTGTAAATGTCAAATGATTAGCAGTGTATGTTGTTGCCATTGAAACAGTTCACTACCAATTTAATACTTTCCATGTTCTATGTTTATTTCAAATTTCAATACCTACTAAATATTCATGAAATATGGAAGATGGACCATTGTAGCCATTTTAAAAAATAAAGAAACAAATATATCAAATTCCGTTAGCAAACAGAGCAGACCCTGATCAGATGGTTCCTACAGGAGCCATCTGATCTGGGTCTACTCTGTTTGCAAATGAGTGACAAGGCGTTTATATGAAGGAAATGGTTAACCCTATGACACTATTGGGGACCTCACTCACATCTGCAAACAGCTGTTGTCCAGATGAGACACAGGACAGTTAGGTTTCTCATCAGGATCCAGGCTGCATGACATTCGGTCAATGGTTTATCAACATTTAGATCGAATAGGAACTAGTGAAAACTGCAACAGATCCAACTTAGGGCAGTCTTTTTTTTCATAAGGAGAAAGGGGGGAGGTTAATGGTGAATTGTATTACTTTAATAGTTGATGTCTTTGAAATGTCATGTTTATTCCCTATAGTTAACTATATGGAGTTGAACCCAACCTCGATCCACCAACACCACGCAACCCCTACACAGCCAGCCCGGGGATAGGACTTTTTTTAGGTCCTCTGATATGACGTTCATAACATCGTTTTGAATCATCTTCTCTGTCGCCTTTTGTCCTGCACCAACCCTTTAATCCATAAACATTTCTTCATTATCAACGTAGACTCAGATCAGATGGTTCCTGTATAAGCCCTCTGCTGAAGGTCTGCTCTGTTTTGATTGATATAGGCTTGGTCATTCAGTTACTGCTATGGCAAAACTATCATGTGTTCATGTGCCATTATATTAACCCATTTGCTCCCAGTGGATTCTACCATGCTTATACATTGGATTAGTCCATTGTTTTAATGGGTGTCTGGCCTAAATTTTCAATTTCATTTTGTTTAATATTGAAATTTTTAATAATGCGGCGTCTGATCAGAGTCTACACTGTTTGCACATGGGATCGTGGGAGAAAATGGGTTTAATAACTTATTTGATATTATGGTGCAATAATTTATCACATTAATATTCATGGCCTAATGGGTTAAGCTACAACAAAAATCAGGTTCACCCTTTACTCCATGAGTATTTATATAAAACATTTATAATAGCTTCATTAGCTTAATTCGTATAATGGCATGGGGACTTGGGGTCATATTAGAAACTGTACAACCACATCTATATTGCGCACTGGAACCACCATAAGCAAATAGCGGACAGTAACCCTCTGATCTGGGCCTTCTCTGTTTGCAAATGCGTAAAAAAAGACATATTTATAGAGTGAAGGATTAATCATTTTCTTCATTTATAAGCCTTTTCAAGGCTTTGCAAACAGGTAGACCTATATCAGCGTCTGTTCTGTTTGTTTATGTAGCAATATAGCTCTGGTTTTATATACACAGGGCACCGTCACAATGAATTATGAACCTCGACAGAAAAAGAATGTATGAACACTAGATATATAGATCTATATATCTAGTGTTCATACATGTATATTCTATTTTCTGCCGAGGTTCATAAAAATGCAGTGTAACGAGAAGAGTGAGGAGGGGTGGGAGGGGAAGTGAGCGCCGAGTCGGGTGGTCAATCACGTTAAATATTCTATCCAGAAACAGTAAAATCGTTTCTGGATAGAAGCGATACATATCCCTCACTTCCTCTCCCGTTAGAAACTCCAAAGGATTGCTCCTGTCGCGGAAAACCCTTTCTACACGATCAAATCGTTGGTAGCGTCTCATTCTACGGACTAAATCAGCCATTTTTGAGTCTGATAAGACTATTTGAGACAGCTATATAGCTGTCTCAAATTAACAGACTCAGTCTCAACTTTGAGATTGTTACTGAGTCCACTAAGTTTCGTGAAAAGCACTCAATTTGAGCTTGTTAAATTGAGTCTGTTACTGAGTCTGTTAAGGTATTTGAGACTGGTAACATACTTAAGTATGTTCGTGAAACCGGGCCCTGTGGTTTTCTACGGTTCTGTCATCACCATTCTCATTATAAACATAATCTAATTAATATCCTTGATGTATTGTTTTTCGTGCATGAATATTCATAAAATAAAAGGTTAGAAGAATTAGAATTTGATGTCTCTTTGAAGGTTCGTCGATTGTCCAAGTGCTGAGGTACAAATGCTGTTCAAAACTGATTTATTCTTTGTTGTGTTCTTCCTTTTGTAGGAGTAATGAAGGTCTTAGGGAATTAGAATTTGATGTCTTTTTGAAGATATATTTGTAGAGAGGTTTACTGTATGTGAAGCGGTAAATAAGAGGAACATATTTATGTAAGATATCTAAGTACATGCACACCGTTTGCTACATTTCTCCGCTATATCATATCTTGTGGGTACTCATTAGATACACTTCAAATGAGTACCAACAACATACGCTTTGACCGAGCATTAACCGATTTTGATAGAACAATATATGCCTCTTATCTTTATCTCGTGTGTGTTATAACATACGCATTGATTGACACTGGCAGGACAGTAGCAGATTTTGGTAGGCCTTAGGCCTATACCAGAAGACGAAAATATGACGCAACGAGAAAACTTAGAACTTTGAAGTCGGAAGGTGGAAGTTGGAAGTCGGAACGTGGAACTTGGGAGTCGGAACATGGAACTTGGAACTTGGAAGTCGAAACATCGAACTTGGAAGTCGGAACATGGAACTTGGAACTCGAAACTTGGAACACGGAACTATGAAGTAGGAACTTAGAATGTCACCACCGGGCTTTCGTACCAGAATGCCTGTTGTATGTTAGATTTTCCTGCTTAATTCAGGATGAAAGTCATGCAGACAGCTCCTATTACTTTATTTCTGTATTAAGTAACCACCTGTGTGCGTGCGTGAGTCATGTCATTAGAAACTGGTCGCAATGGCATACTAACAGTGCACCGAGGTCCAGATTAAAGCCTTTCCTCCATATAAACGCCCTTTCGCACATTTGCAAACAGAGTAGACACAGATCAGACGACTCCTATAGGAGTCTTCATCCTATAGGAGCCGTCTGATCAGGGCCTGCTCTGTTTGTTATTAGAATTTGATAGATCTGTTTCTTTACTTTCTAAAACGGCTACAGTGTTTCACCTTCCATATTTCATTTAACCCGTTCGCTGCCAGACTCTGTCGTCTGCTAACTTTGTCGTCTGCTATAAATTTTCATTTTTTTTATTTTCGTCATTTTTGTTTCAAAACCATAGTAATAGTAACAAACAGTTTGGATCCTGATGAGACGCCGAGTTACTCGGTGTCTCATCTGGATCCAAACTGTTTGCATGTGATATCATAGACCCGTCATTGTGACACGGAAGGGGTTAACTTTGTGTGTCTATGAATATTCAGTAATATTGACATTTGGACTAAATACAGAACTTGGAATGGGTTAAATCCATTTTCATCTACACAACATCTGGTAAGTAGGGGTCCTGTTTGAGATGACGCATTTACAACACTGTAGATACTCGAGTTTGTCAAATAATGCGGATCTGGGTCTACACTGTTTGAATGTAAGGCTGTTATGGCACAGCTCTTATATTGTTAAGCTGACTATTTCAGTTGGACAATATTTTGATAACTTTGTATTAGGCTGGTAAAGCAACAGGAGCAGCTTTATCTGGATCAGCATTAAATGCTATAACTCATTCCATCCTAGACTATTTTTAAACCCAACATCATTGGATAAATATACTGAAAAGGAGCATAGAAGGAACTATAGACAAGGAGAAGTTTCGAATTATTGTGAAGTTTGAATTATTGTGGTAAATAGAGCAGTACTAGCTCCTATGGAGCAAATGCTCTATTTATCACAATGGTTTCAAAGAGGCGCCAAAATGCGTCACAAAGAGGTAATGTATTAATGTGTCTATTAGTTCTGTCATAATTAAGGGTCCATGCTTATAAAGCTTTTAGTTGAGTCTGAGTTTCGTTCTCAAGCTTTTGATTGGTCAGATTTGAGTTCTCAAGCTTTTGATTGGTCAGATTTGAGCCAGAGGCTCAAATCTGACCAATCAAAAGCTTGAGAACGTACTCAGACTCAACTAAAAGTTTTATAAGCAGGGACTCTGGTTTCACTGCACCATTTCACTTACATTACAAACTTAAACATTTAGCCTGTTTCTGACAAATTCATAATTAGCGTTGCAAACGGTTTGGATAGATATTAGACACTATGTATCATAGAATCTCGTCAGGATAGACATTAGACACTATGTTAGCATCTCATCAGGAAAGACATTAGACACTATGTATCATAGCATCTCGTCAGGATAGACATTAGACACTATGTATCATAGCATCTCGTCAGGATAGACATTAGACACTATGTATCATAGCATCTCATCAGGATAGACATTAGACACTATGTATCATAGCATCTCATCAGGATAGACATTAGACACTATGTATCATAGCATCTCGTCAGGATAGACATTATACACTATGTATCATAGCATCTCATCAGGACAGACATTATCTACACTATGTATCATGGCATCTCGTCAGGATAGACATCAGACACTATGTTAGCATCTCATCAGGAAAGACATTAGACACTATGTATCATAGCATCTCGTCAGGATAGACATTAGACACTATGTTAGCATCTCATCAGGAAAGACATTAGACACTATGTATCATATCATCTCATCAGGAAAGACATTAGACACTATGTATCATAGCATCTCGTCAGGAAAGACATTAGACACTATGTATCATAGCATCTCATCAGGATAGACATTAGACACTATGTATCATAGCATCTCATCAGGATAGACATTATCTACACTATGTGTCATGTCATCTCGTCAGGCTAGACATTATCTACATTATGTATCATAGCATCTCGTCAGGATAGACATCAGACACTATGTTAGCATCTCATCAGGGAAGACATTAGACACTATGTATCATAGAATCTCGTCAGGATAGACATTAGACACTATGTATCATAGCATCTCATCAGGATAGACATTAGACACTATGTATCATAGCATCTCGTCAGGATAGACATTATCTACACTATGTATCATGTCATCTCGTCAGGCTAGACATGATCTACATTATGTATCATGGCATCTCGTCAGGATAGACATTATCTACACTATGTATCATGTCATCTCGTCAGGCTAGACATTATCTACATTATGTATCATGGCATCTCGTCAGAATAGACATTATCTACACTATGTATCATGTCATCTCGTCAGGCTAGACCTTATCTACACTATGTATTATGTCATCTCGTCAGGCTAGACATTATCTACATTATGTATCATGGCATCTCGTCAGGATAGACATTATCTGCACTATGTATCATGGCATCTCGTCAGGATCCAACATGTTTACTCTCAGATTATATTCCAAGTGTTCGGACACATACTTCTCTCAACCAGTTTGTATTTATAACTGAATAATTCAATATGGCACCAGTTTCATAACTTTAAATTAGATTGACGACTTTGATCAAACTGTTGCTTGTACTATATGCCTACGTTTGTCTATCAGATTTATACTAAGGGTAATTAATCGACAGGTAGCTTGCTTTGCAGTTGACTCAGGCCAAATTTTGCACGGACGAAAATTAACTCTCACGCTGCCAACGTCGGGTCGGTATTTACCTATGCAAACAGTTTGGATCCAGATGAGTAATTAGGCGTCTCATCTGATCCAAACTGTTTGTTACTTGGATCAGAATTAAAGAAAATTGACAAAACTAAAAATGTAGCAGACGACAAAGTCTGCAGACGAAAATATATTTGGCAGTGAAAGAGTTAACTCAGCAGGATAAAAGTTAACAAATACACATTTATAAATACGACTTAATGACCAATTGTATTTCAATATTGTTAAACATTTTGTTAACCCATAGCCCTCAAGTCACAACTTTAGTTGCATTTGCAAACAGTGTAGATCCAGATGAGAGAGCTCCTATAGGAGCTCTCTCATCTGGCTCTGCACTGTTTGCCATGGAAAACCCATGCCTGCATGCTGTATGCTGTTGCCTAGGAAATTCATTTCAAGATATCCTGTATATTTTTGTAAAGAGTTGCCTAATTGATATTCGAAGAGGGCAGAGTGATAAAAACATATGTAGCAGTCTAAGGGTTAATTTGAACATCTACAGTAGAACCCCTCTATGTGGTGACAATAAACAATATACTTAGTATATATAGCTGCGCTGTTGACAGGGTTTATATACTCTTAACCCATTCCCTTATAGGCTATTTTTAGATATATACAACCTCTCTGAATAAATCTACCGAAAAGGAGCATTAACTAGAGAAAAGGAAACATTTAGAACTTTGTAGTCTGAAACTATTGTGATAAATAGAGCATTTGCATATTTATCACAATGGTTTCACAAAGTGACTTTTACAGTCGTCAAAAGTCGTCAATATGAGGGAATGGGTTAAAAATCACTCGAAAGTTTAAGCAATTGGTAGTGGTACCCTCTACCTCAAATTGTCTCAAATTTGTTGCAAATAAAGAAGATCCAGATCCGACATGTAGGAGTCACCTGATCAGGATTCATTTTGTTTGATTATGGAGTTATATAAAGAGAGAGAGAGGAGAGAGAGAGAGAGAGAGAGAGATACATACACAGATAGAGAAAGACAGAGAGAGACAGACAGGGATAGAGAGGAAAGAGACATAGACATACAAAGAGAGACAGACACACACACACACATCCTCTCTTTCTCTCTATCTGTTGTTCTCTCTATCTGTTTGTCTCTGTCTGTCTCTCTCTTCTCTCTCTCTCTCTCTCTTCAAATATGTTTCAACTAAACTATGTAGCAGATCACCAGTGTATCAACGTTGTAAAGTTATTGGCATGTTAGCTTTGGCTAGGCTGACCAGGGTCCCGTTACTTCATGAGTGTTCCATACAAATTTCTACTCATCATGAATATTAATAAGCTAGGCTATTACTTTGGAAAGGAGGCATTTTATTGGCATGGCTAACAGTACAGAATAAGGTCTGTAATATATCAGCAAACAGAGAAGATCCTCTAGCAAGTTTAAGCCTTTCATACCGAGTGGCATCTATAGTTCAACACTGGTGGACTTTTTACGCTCAGAAAGTTCAGTGTTTAACCCTTTCCCTGTTCTACGTTTATTTCAAATTTCAATACCTAATGAATATTCATTAACAAAATAGTTATAAAGAAATATTGAAGATGCAACACTGTAGACATTTTAGAAAGCAAAGAAACAAATCTATCAAATTCTATTAGCAAACAGAGCAGACCCTGATCAGACGGCTCCTCTAGGAGCCGTCTGATCTGGGTCTACTATGTTTGCAAATGCGTGAAAACACGTTTACATGAGGTAAAGGGTTAACCCTTTCCTTCATTATCCCTTTGCTTGACGAGTATGAATGTTAATTAACTATTGTAGTTAGAATATGAGTCTTAATGCATGTCTAAAGTAATGCTGAAAGTTCCTTTAGGAGCTTTCAGCATTAATTTAGACCTGCATTAAGCTGTGAAGTTGTCCAGATCAGAAATTGGATAACTCAAACTTCTGTTATCTCGAACTAGTTGGTATGGCCCCTTGAAGTTTGAGATATAAATGTTTGACTGCACACTGTTTACATAGGTCTTACATACTTGGTTTCCATATATTATGGGTTAAAACTGTAATGGTCCACCATTGTTTGATGGTACAGTATGGAAGGATTTAATTTGCAGAATGCTAGATGACTTCCAATAACGAACAGCAATCAGCATGCTCCTCAAGGATCTAATTTTGTTTTCTACATTTACAGAGTTACAATTCAGGGATGAAAACAAAACAAAACAAAACACAAAATTGCTGAATATATCTTTTAATTCTAACATATAAAAGCTCTGATTTATAACAAAGGTAAGCGTGATGTTAACTCTTTCGGCGCCAATGTCACCTGTTGGCACCATTGAAACAGTGCAGTCCCATGTCAAATGCGCCTTTTCAAGGCGGCATCTGACCTGGGACTTCACTGTTTTCTGTATTATTTTAGGTCAAGCATACAGGTTTTTAAAAACAAATGTTTTACTAATATACCTTTATTATTTAGTTTCGAATTATATCTAATATGTAATTATTATTGCAGACGACACTTTTAAATTTGGCGCCAAAAGAGTTTAGAAAAAAGAATTATGCATAAAGAATAACAAAGTTAACATTAAGCTCTGATTTCTTTGAGTAAATATGTAACAAAAGAGACATAAAAATATCAATGTTTAATCGTTTGAATGCTTCATATTCAAAGCGGAAAGGCCCATAAGTGTTAACCCTTTCCCTGTTCTATGTTTATTACAATTACTACTGAATACTCATGGACAAAGTAGTTACATTTTGCATATTGAAATATGTAAAGTGGAACATTGTAGCCAATGATTTAAGAAACTTAAAGAAACAGATCTATCAATTTTCATTAGCAAACTGAGCAGACCCTGATCAGACAGCTCCCACATCTGATCATCTGATCAGGAACAACTCTGTTTGTAAGTGCGTGAAAATGTATTTACAGTAAAACCTCTCTATAATGGCCACTAAATTACATCAAATATTTTTGTTAAATGCAGGTGGCTGCTTAAAGCAAGGTGAAAGTAAAACATAACGCTCCTGTAGGAGAGTTCTGTTTTACTTTCACCTTGCTTTGAGCAGCCACCTGCCCTAAATACCAACTAATTACCACACTCTAGTGGCCATTATAGAGAGGTTTTACTGTATAGCCTATGAAGGAAAGGGCTAACTGCAGAGTCCATTCAGTATGAAAGGTTTCAACTTGCTAGACTATTCCATTCCATTGACAAACAGTGCAAACACTAACAGAGGACTCTTGTAGCAGCCCTCTGATCTGGGTCTACACTGTTTCCAAATGCTAATATACTCATTTCTCACATTCAAAGGATTACGTTGTGTAGAGAAAAATAAGATTATATACTATGCATACATACATTTATGTAAAGATTAGAATGCTGAAATATCTACTTAAAAATAATCTGCCAAAAGTCTACTCAAAATTAGATTGCAGTATTTTCATATGATAAAAATGATCTAGATGTTTTATCCTCATCTGATAGTTAGTTGCAAGCTATCTGATTTTGATTCAACTAAACACAAATGTTGGCTTAAAACTACGCCAAGCATTCCTACTACCAACCTCCAACGCAGTTATCTCCCCTAATCACTACGCTGAAGTGACAAGGGAGATCACTGTGAGGAGTTTGTCCTACTACATGTAGTCAAAATATTTTTATATATATACCTGATGAATATTCATCCAAGACTCTAGCCATTATGAATAGTTAAATCAAAGCTATAAAAAGAAATTATTGGCATGGCAAACAATAGAGAATCGAATCTATGGTATATAAATAAACAGAAAGATTCTGATATCGTATAGCTCCTACAGGAGGTGTCTAATCTGAGTCTAACATGTTTGCAAAGTTGTAAAAAGGTTGGAATTTAACAAGAAAATTAAACTGGACACAAAATAGCCCCTCTATATACAGTAAAACCCCTCTAAACATGGTGTTCAGTTTAGTACAAATATCACTTTGGGGACAAGTGGCAGCTTAATGCAGGGTGAAAGTCATGCAGAAAGCTCCTTTGGGAGCTTTCTGCATGACTTTCACCCTGCATTAAGTAGCAACCTGCCTAACAGTAAGAATATTCTTCTCTTCTAGAATGTTGGTTTAGAGAGGTATCAAGTAAAAAGTTTACAATAATAAAATAGTCCCTTAATATATTTATTGTGCTGTGCAAATGCAGTATAATCTCTCAATGCAGTATAATCTCTCTATAACACAACTTAAAATAAGTCCAATTCTTGGCCTTTAAGGCGGATGGAGGCTAATGCAGGACAAACGTTATACAGAATGCATCCAGGAATTTTCTGCATTACATTTGTTCTGAATTATTAGTTATCTAGCAGCTTTTAAAGACACATATATTTTCATCCATTAACTGGTTATAGAGAGGTTTTACTGACTGTTTTGTGAACTGTTAGGTATATACACATGTAACTGTTAGGTATATACACATGTAATAGTATAAAAAGGTTAATTTTTCAAGAGCATTTCGAATGACACGCAGGGTAGACCCCATCTTACGCTGTATACAAATGCATGACTGTGTGTTTGCAAATACATGTTAACTAATTTCTGTATTCAAAATGATAATGTTAAAATGATCATTGGATTAACCCTTACAACCCTGACTTTTCAAATGGACTATTCAAAAATTCAAGCTTACGGTGAATATTAAGGGATTTTTCTAAAGAAAAGTGTAACATGGCAAACAGTGCAGACCCTGATGAGAGGGCGCCTCTAGCAGCACTCTCATCTGGGTCTACACTGTTTGCAAAGGACATTAGTGACTCGATCGTGTCCAGCAAAGTAAGGGTTAATATGTTCAAGGTAGGGAACGGTCAAAGTTAAATTTGTCAAATTTCAACCATAAAAAGGGACGTAACTCTGGAGAGACTCTGCTGATCAGGCTGTATATATACCTTGGCTAAGAAACATCATGATATATCTATATAGTCCATGACTGAAGTAAGAAGGAATACAACTTTATTTTGCTAAATAACGGAAGGAAATAATAAAATTGAAATCAAATAAACTCAGTGGAATTTATATATATATTAGTAGTGAAAAGAAATATGAAATAGTGGAAAGAAATTAAGTGGAGAACTAATAGCCCTGTCATGTACACATACATTTTCTAAATAAAGTTTTATTAATTATGTCAATGGTTATGAGATATTGACAAAAATGCCTTTATTTATAGACAAATTAGCTTTATTTTTATGGAAAGTTTTGCTGTAGATGTCTACAGTGTAGAATCAAATTTATACTCTTTCCTCCATGAATGATTATATAAGAAATAATGATGTCATGAATATTAATCTGATTAATTTGTTATAACAGCACATGGACACAGGAACTTTTAGCTATGGCAGGAACTGTAAAATCATATCTATATTATATCATAAGCAAACAGAGCAGACCCTGATTAGATGGCTCCTATAGGAGCCATCTGATCTGGGTCTTCTCTGTTTGCATATATATAGAAAGGTGTATCTATGGAGTAAAGGGTTAAGAAAACAGGGTTGATCCATACATATGTAGTAAAGGGCCCAACCATTGTCTCTTGCTTTTTTACTCTTTGCTCTGTTTGCTTATGGAATGATATAGATCTGATTCTAGAGTTTTGACCTGTATCCATGCTTATAACACTTTTAGCCGAGTCTGAGTTCGTTCTCGTGTTTGATTGGTCAGATTTGAGCCTCTGGCGCAAAAATGACCAATCAAAAGCTTGAGAACTCAAATCTGATCAATTATTAGGCCACTTAATATTCATACAAACATTATTTCTTACATGAATATTCTAGGAGTAGAGTGTTTGTTTTAAAGATTTATTTATTTTTTGATCTCTCAAAGTATTGACACAGTAACAAAAAGTTCAGATTCTAGTCAGACACAAAAGTATTTAACTCTTTTCTTCGTGAATATTCAAACAAGAAAAAATGATATCATGAATATTTAATTATTTATTACATTTAATTTTTATACCATAAGTTGACTTCTGGAAGAAGGCTGCCATCAGCCTCTAACTCCAGCTCGTCGTTATCAGTTCTTTATAATGGCTTTTTATGACAGGTATTAAGATCTTTATAACTCCATAAACGGAGCAGAATTGGGTCTACTCTGTTTGCAAAGGTGTTAAAAAGTATTTATATGAGGAAAAGTGTCATCACAATTCAATTTGCTTGCGAATTTAAGTCAGGTAGATATAAGAGCTTGGTAGGCATGTCACTGAATGCTCTGCATGGTACGTTATTCATTGGCCCATTCGGTCAAGTCCAATTGGTTGTTACCAGCTTGCTTATAGACATCACAACTCACACTGTGAAAAGAATAAAACAGATAATTCATTAACGCTTTGAATGTGGGACATGCTTGTACTACCATGATCAAAAACTCCTTTGTACATAATACCATGTAATCCTTACAACGCTGACTTTTCAAATGGACTATTCCAAAATAGAAACAGGGCAAGCTTACGGTGAATATTTAGGGATTTTTCTAAAGAAACGTGTAACATGACAAACAGTGCAGACCCTGATGAGAGGGCTCCTCTGGGTCAACACTGTTTGCAAAGGACATTTGGGTCATGCCCCGCACAGTAAGGGATAAAGGCGGAGCTAAGTAATGTTCATAGTCATTATATCTAATGAATATTCATGAGGTGAAAGGTTAAGAGAAACAGAAAAACAAATAGACTCATAGACTTGTAGAAAGTGATTTTTATTCATAAACATTATTTAACCCATTCCCTCATACAAACGTGTTTTCATGCATTTGTAAACAGAGTAGACTCAGATCAGACGGCTCCTATAGGAGCCATCTGATCAGGGTCTGCTCTGTTTGCTATTGGATTTTGATATATCTGTGTATTTAAATAGTTTCTAAAATGAACAAAATGATAACCTTACTTATTTCATTATATCTATTATGTTCACGAATATTCAGTATGTATTGAAATTTGAAATAAACATAGAACAGGGAAAGGGTTAACCCTTTTCCCGTTGAATACATGTATTCATGTAAGAAATAATAACATAATGAATATTTATTTGCTGAATTTTTGTACACATGATATTTTGGTATTGGTAGAAACTGTAGAGTCAGATCTATATTTATAACTTCATATGCAAACAGAGCAGAACCTAATCAGACAGTTCATACAGTAGAATCAGGGTCTGCTGTGTTTGCAAAGTAGTGAAAAGGTGTTTGATAATGGAAAGGGTTATCTGGCATATTGAACAAGTAAGGGGACTTTTTAACATTAATATAACTGTGACAGAGAATCACCTTCAGATATTTCCTGGGCCATTTGGCCAATCTGTTCAGCAGATTAGGAGGAGATGTCATTTAACTCTTTCGACGCCAATGTTGCCTGTTGGCACCATTAAAAACAGTGCAGTCGCAGGTCAGATGCCACCTTTTGCAGGTCAGATGCCACCTTTTCAAGGCGGCATCTGACCTGGGACTTAACTGTTTTCTGTATTTTTTTAGCCCAAGCATACAGGTTTTTAAAAACAAATGTTTTACCTTTATTATTTAGTTTAGAATTATATTTAATATGAAATTATTATTGCAGACGACACTTTTAAATTTGGCGCCAAAAGAGTAAAAGAAATTAACATTTAAAATATATTTTCAGCTCCCATGACATAATTATGCAGCAGACCAAAAGCATTTGCACAACTTCATTACAAGAACATCTATTAAATGATTATTCATGTCAAATGTTGTCAATATCCATTTAACCCTTCGCTTGCTATTCACGTCAATATACCTACCTGTAAATAGTGAAAACCCAGATGAGACGGCTCCTCCTCATCAGGGTCTGCACTATTTACAAGTTGATTGTGCAACCAGTGCACTCCACAGCAGTGATTGCACAGCGAAATACTTGTACACAGTGAAGATATATGTAATTATACAACAGGACATGGGTAAAGAAGGAGACATGTATTTTAAAATTCAGCAAGAGAAGGGTTAATAGCAGAAAATCATATCAAATCTGTAACACAGAAGCAGACACAACAGAAACTGCTGATCAGACATCTCCTACAGATCCTGTCTAATATAGGTCTACTCTGTTGGCAAAGGCAAAAAAGTGAAATTATCAAGAAAATGGTAATGTCCCAGGGATTTCATATTCAGCTAGAGATTTTCTTATCCCTTTCTCTCATATAATCGTATTTTCATGCATTTGCAAACAGAGTAGACCCAGATCAGACGGCTCCTCAAGGAGCCGTCTGATCAGGGTCTACTCTGTTTGCTGATAGAATTTGAAAGACCTGTGTCTTTACTTTCTAAAATGGCTACAATGTTCCACCTTCCATATTTCATTATAACTATTTTGTACATGAATATTCAGTAGGTATTGAAATTAGGAATAAATATAGAACAGGGAAAGGGTCATCTGCATAGCACTTTTGTGCCTGCATGCTTTACCTGGTAGAACTGGCCAAGAATACATTCTCTGGAATATTTTCCACATCTGAATTCATGCAAATAACGCCTGCCATAGTTGTCTTCTTAATCTCAGTCAGTTGATCTACAAGGTATAGAAAATAGATTGTGTTTTCATCTGTAAATATGATAAATTAACCATTTACTAATGAATAATCACGTAAAAAATACATCATGAACAGTCATTAGCCGATGTTTTGGTATTGGAGGAACTGTAGAATCAAATCTATTTAATTGCATAAGTAAAACTACAAGAGCCCTCTAATATGGGTCTACTCTGTTTGCAAAGCACCTCTACGATGTAAAGGGTTACAACTGACATTTTTAACTTATAGCTTATTAATTAAATAATTGTGTAGTGCTTGAGATAAAGCGAGTACTTCTTATGAAAATTGCTTATTTCTTCAACCAACACAATGTTTTCAACTAATAAAAATCATCTACTTGGGAGAAATGAAGAAATTCTGCTTTAGTTTATCTTGAACACTAATTGTTACCTATATATACTATTTTCTTCATGAATCATTGAGGACTCCTGTTCTTAACCCTTCGCTTGCTGAATCTCCTATTTTACCCATGCCCTAGTGTATAATTACATATATCTTCACTGTGTACACGTATTTCGCTGTGCAATCACTGCTCTGGAGTGCACTGGTTGCACAATCAACTTATAAACAGTGCAGACCCTGATGAGACAGTTCCTGCAGGAGCTGTCTCATCTGGGTCTTCACTATTTACAGGTAGGTATATTGACGCGAATAGCAAGCGAAGGGTTAATCCTTTCCCTGTTGCATACTCATGTAAGAAATTATACAACTGAACCCTTCCTCTAATGCGAGCACTTAATGAACATTATAATTATGAATACTAATTAGGTATTGCAATGGCATAGAAACACCTGACATTTTGGCTCTGACAGGCAGGAACTGTTAGAATACCATAAGCAAACAGATCAGACCCTGATCAGACAGCTCCTGCAGGAAACATCGGATCTGGTCTACTCTGCTCTGTATGCAAAGACATGAAAAGGTGTTTATATAAGGGAAGGATTAACCTTTTACTCTGTGAATATTCATGTAAGAAATAATAACATAATGAATAATAATTATATTGATTCTTATTACAGCACATGCACACAGGAATGATTGGTTGTTGCAGAAACGTAAGAATAATATCTACATGTATATTATTTCATAAACAAACAGAGCAGACCCTGATAGATGAGACGGCTCCTACAGGAACTGTCTGATCTGGGTCTGCTATGTTTGCAAAGTCATAGAAAGGTTTAACCCTTCGCTTGCGATTCGCGTCAATATACCTACCTGTAAATAGTGTAGACCCAGATGAGACAGCTCCTGCAGGAGCTGTCTCATCAGGGTCTGCACTATTTTACAAGTTGATTGTGCAACCAGTGCACTCCAGAGCAGTGATTTCACAGTGAAGATATATGTAATTATACAACTGGGCATGGGTAAAGAAGGAGAAATGTATTTTAAAATTCAGCAAGCGAAGGGTTAATTTATGCATCTGATGCCAAGTAATTCAGCATCTTATCAAGATCTAAGTTATTTGGTATTGATTAAGTAAATGGAAAGAATCCTTACCAGTCGTGAACTTAATATCTGCTTCAAGTGTTTCATACCAAAACCTGTCACCATGCTTCTGCCACCCGAACTGCTTTCCAATGATGCATGTCCCAACTTTTCCAAGAAGGGAGGTCCCAATTTTTGTTTCGCTTATGATGCCAGGGAACAGGTCCACGTCGTTAACGTCACTAAAATAAAGCTCAAACCGTTAACCATTTCCTTGTTACATAATCATGTAAGAACTAATGACATCATGAATATTTATTAGCTGAAGTTTTACAACAGCACATATACACAGAAATGGTTGGCCATTTTAGAAACTGTAGGATCAAAACTATAGTATTCCATATACAAACAGTGCAGACCCTGATCTGACAGTTCCTCATGGAACCATCTGATCTTGGTCTACTCTGTTTGCAAATGCTTTACAATGTGTTTATACTAAGCAAAGGGTTAACCCTTTACACTATGAATACTTATGTAAGAAATAATATATAGTAAAAGCCCTCTAATGCGACCACCAAAAGGGCTCATAATTCTGGGTGGCAGAGGCAGGTGGTAGCTTAATGCAGGATGAAAGTTATGCAGAAAGCTCCTATAGGAGCTTTCTGCATTACTTTCATCCTGCATTAAGCAGCCACCTGCTTATAAAGACAGCCATGTTTATTCATTAAGTGGTCACATTAGAGGAAGGGTTCAGTTGTATGTATGAATATTTATATTTATTTATAATGGCATATGAACAAACAAACATTTGTCCCTGGTATAAAATATGGAATCAGATCTATATTATACCATATAGAGCAGACAGAGCACACTCTGTTCAAACAGATGATCTGTGTCTAGTCTGCTTGCAAATACATGAAAATGTTTCTTTGAAGGAATGGGTTAAATCATATCAAAACAGCATGCCATTTGCAAACCTTTGCAAAAAGTTAACCCATTACCTCATAGGCTATTTTAGATCCATCCAAAAAGGAGCATTTTAAACTAGAGAAAAGGAAATATTTAGTAGTTTGTAGTTTAAAAACACTGTGATAAATAGAGCATTTGCTCCTATAGGAGCAAATGCTCTATTTATCACAATGGTTTCAACAGGTGTCTTTTGCAGAGGCATCAATATGAGGGAATGGGTTAACCTTTGGCCGCCTATAAAAATCATGTTTGCTTAATCTCCTATTTGTTACAATTTTCATTTATTTCCAATTCATCCAAATGGTTTGAATCCAAGCTGTTTGCAAATACCAGTTACGTTGTGCTTAGCAAAGAAAGGATTAAAATCCAGACCAGACACTGGGTAACCTGGTGTCTCATCAGTCAATCTGTTTAACCCATTATCTCCTAGGCTATCTTTAGATCAAACCACTATAAATCTACCAAAAAGGAGCATCAACTAGAGAAAAGGAAACTTTTAGAATTTTGTAATTTGACAAAAAGAAAGTTTATTGAAGAATTGAAGCAGACGGCAATTGTTGCAAACGAAACATCACTCAGCATTGTAAGGATTAAGCAAGTTGTAGAGATCTGTAATATCGTCTGCTTCAGGTTTGTCATCATTTGAATTTCTAAAAGATCAGTTTTAGGCATTTTGACCTAAGGCAAAATTGTCACAAGTTGTAAACAGTTTAGATTTTGGTCAGACAGTTACTTGGTAATAGATCTGAATCCAAACAGGGTGTCCCACTTTGCCAACCTTTATTGTTGGCGTGGGGACATTAATTCCCAGCGTCTATATGGAACTCTCTCGGTGGAATTTCACTGGTAGGAGGGCTGATTATCAATACTTGTGAGAATACGGTGGAACTGTAATTCGTGGGTTATGAGTGTAAAAACAGTATGCTTGGAATAATACATTCTATATAGTTGGAAACAGGTCGACTGATCTGTTTCCACTGTATGCTTGTTTGTATTTTGGAAATGAAAATATTAGAAAATTATTTCTCCTATGGTCGGGGCTAATACAAAATGTAATACCGCAACGGTAAGAGCATTAACGATAACCATCTTAACGATAAGATGTTGCGAAACCGAGTATGACTAAATCACGGAAGGAGGATATTTGAGGCGAAATGAGGCGAAAGCAGGCGAAAGGAGGATTAAAAATTAATAACGGCTACTGATTAGTTATTATAGATGATATGAATATATATTTTAAATATATTTGGCATAAATATACTGATGTAAGCCTGAATATATGAACACATCATTAATATATTGATGACATTTACCGGGGAAACGGATTACTTGCTGCTTTCGCCACAGAACTAAATCCCGCGAAATGTGCTCTTAAGTAATGTAATTGAATGTAGAACTGCGGTTTATTAATAATATGTAATCATTAGTGTTTTTCATTAATATATATACACCTATTATATGCTAGAGCATAATTTAAGACCCATGCATAATATTTTACTTCATAGATACATCTTTGCAAACAGGGTAAACCTAGAGTAGACTCAATATAGATGGCTCCTGCTGAATCTGCTCTGTTTACTTATGAACTAATATAGATCTGATGCAAAAGTTTCTGCCATGGGGAAAGCTTCCAGTTTTCAAATTTCATTATGAAATCGCCACTAATTTATCGTCATAATGTCACTTACATGAAAAATCACTGTTACTGTACGTCAGGCAATTTGGATCTTGATGAGATGGCCAGTTACTCTAGATTCAAAGTGTCAAGGCTACAGTTACATATGATACTCTTTGGCATTTTATTTAGACTTACAGTTGATATCTCGAATTGGATAATATACAGTACGGAGTTGTTATGAAAAAAAATACTATCGTGTCTAAAATACCTACAGGAGTTTTCAGCATTACTTTAGGCCTGCAATAAGCTTTGAACTTAAGAAAATGTTCAGATTAGAAATTGGATATATGTGTGCTTATGCCATTATAAAAAGTGGACTGATAAATATTCACGATGTCATAATTTCTTACATGTATATTTAACCTGAAAGGGGATAAGGGGTCTAGTGTGAGACTGAAATGGTTATTGTAACGTTTCAATGTGATGAAACTGAAGAATCTATTGTTGCGTTACTAATGAGTAGATCTAAAACATTTAGACATTTTGTTGACATTCCTTAAATATTATATACATGTAAAATAGGTTTCAGTATTATTCAGTAATACGCGCCCTTTGATGCTTTGCATCAATGATTTTGTTGGATGGTAGTACATGTATTAACAATTACTGTACTATTAAAAGGAAACAAGGTTTTTTGTATCATTTATATTATTTAAAAAATCATTAAAAAGAAAAAAGGAGAAAGGCAAACAAAATGAGACAAAGCACTTTCTTATCTTTTAATTTATATACATTTCATCATTTATTGATTTACGTGTCAGGCTTATAGTATCTTATAGTATCTTATAGTAATGTATGTAATTTATTTCTAATTCATATCATTTATTTCTATGACGCCGGTTACTGATCAGGGTCTGTAGTGTTTACTACAGCACTAACTGTAATTTGCATGTATGATTATAATTTATTTTGAATTATATCATTTATTGATATACTTGTTACATGTATGATGCTGCAAATAGCGAAGACCTTGGCCAGTTGTGGTAACTGATCGGGGTCTGTATTGTTTGCAGCACATACTCACAAACTGGCCCTGAACAGACTCACACTCGCAGTCTCCTCAGGAAAAAGTAAGAAAATACAACGCAATCACACAAAAAGACAAAGTATAGGCATGGATAAACTATTCTATGAACGTCAGGGTCTTTTCTGTTTGCAAAAGCATAGAAAGGCTTATTTTTGCTCAGACCAAGTGTACCCGATATGGAACCCTGAAATCGTCTTCACTATATAATATAAAGTGAAACAATATTATGTGTCTAACAACCCATATACCAATGGGAGGTTTTACTTCAAATTTTCACCCATGATAAGCTGTCAACCTTGATGTGAAGATTTTCTTAAAGAATGTAATTATTGCTCTGACCATTTTACCAGAGTTATGGGACTCTGAAATTTTCTTCACTGTATAACACATAGTCAAAAGTGCTTGATATAGAGACACTATTGTTAGGGGGAGGGGTGCATCAGTGTCTTGGAAACAATTTTCTAGTTAATTTTATTTTCCCTGTTGTATCCTGCCATGCTAAGTTGAAATATATTTGCTACTTTATAATTTGTCATATTGTTAATTTCACCCCATAGTATATTTGGCAATTATTTGTAAGGTATTTAGAATCATAAGGAATATGTCTAAAATTGGTGGAAGTGTATATATGGATAAGTGAATGATGCATGCTAGTTACTGTTATGGTCCACCAGAAAGTAGCAGAAGTATGACCCTTACTTTCAAATAATGGAGTGATGGCTCTAGTCTACATTAAACATCAATTTTGGCTCTATTAGCACAAAGTGGCAAGTTGAGCTATTGGAATCGCCCTGTGTGTGACATGTTCATAAAACAATTCTTTAAATGTCTTCCAAACTACTGACATGATTTTCAGAAAAATCCACAGCAAACAATCAATATAACAAGGGCATGTTGTATTGCTATGCAAGACATGAGTCCCCCACCGGACTGAAAAAAACCTCCACTCTCCCCACCCCACCCACCCATGGTGTGGTTGACCATGGTATATACATGACCACCTGAATGGTATTAGTACCTACTTTCATACATTGAATCAGTAAATAAAAAGTTATTGTCCCAACAAGAAAATATGAAAAAGGGGAGCAACTCCAAAAATATTGATGCTAGAGTTATTGCCCTTGTGCATGACACTACACCTCATCATGCTTGTTCCATATGAGAAGTTTCAAATCAATTGAACCAGTAAATAAAGAGTTATTAACTGGACAAGAAAATATGAAAAGGGAAATAACTCCAAAAATATAGATGCTAGAGTTATGGCCCTTGTGCATGACACTACCCCTCATCATGCTTGTTCCATATGTGAAGTTTCAAATCAATTGAACCAGTAGATAAAGTGTTATTGTCCGGACAAAAAATATGAAAAAGGGGAATAACTCCAAAAATATTTATGCTAGAGTTATGGCCCTTGTACATGACACTACTCCTGATCATGCTTCTTCAATGTGTGAAGTTATAATGAATTTGGCCTAACTTTGGGAGATATTGCCCGGACACGAAGCGTGACAGACGGACAGACAGACAGACAGACGGACGGAATCGAGCAAACCTATAGTCCCCCAACCGGTAACCGGTGGGGGACTAATAAATATATATATTATGTCCGAAACCTTCAGTACTGTCAGTACTTTGATTTGATAATATTGTGATAAAGAGAGCATTTTCTCCATACGAGGAAATGCTCTTTTTATCACAATTGTTTCAAAACTATCAAATTTCAAATTTGTCTTTTTTCCAGTAAATGCTCTTTTTCAACAGATTTATTCAAATTTTTAAGAGGTTGGTTCTAAAAATAGCCTATAAATTGGTAAGTTAAGTGCACATTTATGCAGTAAACGTTTATTCACAAAGGGAATAATTTAACCCTTTATCATTGACCATGACACAAACTGCATAGCCAGATCTACATTATTTGTTGACCATGACCCAAACTGTCTAGCCAGATCTACACTGATGATGACACAAACTGTATAGCCACATCTACATTATTTGTTGAACATGACACAAACTGTCTAGCCACATCTACTTTATTTCTTGACCATGACACAAACTGTCTAGCCACATCTACATTATTTGTTGACCATGACACAAACTGTCTAGCCAGATCTACACTATTTATTGACCATGACACAAACTGTCTAGCCAGATCTACAATGGCCATTACACAAACTGTCTAGCTAGTTCTACATTGGCCATGACACAAACTGTATAGCCCCATCTACACTGACCATGACACAAACTGTATAGACACATCTGCACTGATCATGACACAAACTGTATAGACACATCTGCACTGATCATGACACAAACTGTATATATACATCTACACAGACCATGACACAAACTGTATAGCCACATCTACAATGACCATGACACAGACTGTATAGCCACATCTACAATGACCATGACACAAACTGTATAGCCACATCTACAATGACCATGACACAGACTGTATAGCCACATCTACAATGACCATGACACAAACTGTATAGCCTATCTACATTGACCATGACACAAACTGTATAGCCTATCTACATTGACCATGACACGAACTGTCTAGTCAGATCTACATTGGCCATGACACAAACTGTATAGCCCCATCTACATGTACATTATTAGCTAGCTTTTACAGGAGCTGTCTGATCTGAAGTCTGCACTGTTTGCAAAGGGATTAAACGGGAGGACAAAATTTCTTTATTTAAAAATAGATGTTTGCTTACTAAAGAACTAAAGAAATGAAGAAAGTTCCCAAAAGCGATTTTCGTATTACATGTACATTTGTTCTGTCATGAGCTGTAACCATCAATCTCAAAATCCAGAAATAGACATACAGTAAAAACTAGACAGTTTGTAATTTTAGTAATGAAGAATTCACAGAACTTTTTAGGAGTTTTCTGCATGTCCGTCACCCAGCATTACACTACCACCTGTCTGGATGACTGACACTGATTCTTGTTTTAGCACTAAAAGTGTTGTCTGCAATAATAATTTCATATTAAATATAATTCTAAACTAAATAATAAAGGTATATTAGTTAAACAGTTGTTTTTAAAACCCTGTATGCTTGGGCTAAAATAATACAGAAAACAGTGAAGTCCTAGGTCAGATGCCGCCTTGAAAAGGCAGCATCTGACCTGGGACTGCACTGTTTTCAATTGTGCCAACAGGCGACATTGGTGCCGAAAGAGTTAAACTGTGACATGTTACTCTTACCCTTTCATGCCCATGACTTACTTGTATTGACCACTGAGTATGGTCACCATTTCTGGTGTATGGGTATCATCTTCAATGTCATCCCAGGAACTCGATGAGCCAAATCCACAGTACTCTTTGTAAGCAGTATATCTCCCAGTAGCCCAATCTCGGCTTCGTTGTGTGTTCAGTGCTCCAAGGTCAAATGACGCAAACAAGTCATCTGGTTCGCCATTGTAGAACAAGCCATTTCTCAAAGAATTTACCATTTTCCTGATTTAAAAGACAAATAAAAGTGTACTGATTTAACCTTGTACTCCATGAATAATCTTGCCATTTACTGCATAATAATCATACAAGTTTTTAAAATGGCATTTTATCAAGGCCGAATAATTATTATAATGGCCTTTTTTTATCAAGACAGAATATTTAAATCATAAGATAGTTTATAATTGATTTTTTTATCATGACAGAAACTGAAGAATCTGTGTCCATGCTTATAAAACTTTTTAGTTGAGTCTGAGTTCGTTCTCAAGCTTTTGATTGGTCAGATTTGAGTTCTCAAGGTTTTGATTGGTCAGATTTGAGCCAAAGGCTCAAATCTGACCAATCAAAAACTTGAGAACGAACTCAGACTTGACTAAAAGTTTTATAAGCATGGACACTGATGTATTTCATTTCATAGAGCAGCCATCTGATCTGGGTCCAATCTGTTCCTAAATGAATGATACAGCACTATTATCAAGTAATGATACCATTCAGGGCACATTTGGCAACTTTACCCCTGTACTCCAGAAAAATGCCTTTGTAGACCCAGATCAGATGGCTCCAATAAGAGCTGTCTGATCAGGGTCTGCTCTGATTGCTTATGAAAAAATATGGATATGATTCTACAGTTTCTGTCATGGCTAACTATTCATGTTTATATGCTATTATAAACAAATAATCTAATTTATATTCATGACACCATTATTTCTTACATAAATATTCATGAAGAAAAAAGGATAACCCTTTCGGCGCCAAATTTCTAATTGTCATCTTCAATCCAAGTTTGTTAAATCATTCAGTAAAATAAGGAAATGAGATAAATAAATGCAAATTTCACAGGATTAAAGCACATATATAGAAATAGAGATTGAGACAAATAGTGAAGTCCCTGATCAGACTGATCTGGGACTGCACTATTTGTCGTGGTGCATTTATGTGACTGTGGCTTTGAAAGGGTTAACTAATTACCCCACTATTCATGTGAGAAATAATAACATCATGAGAGCCTAAAGGTAGATTTGTCATTATGATTAATTGAGCTACCCTCGTTAAATAAAGTCTGATTCATTCATTCATTTCATGAAATGTAATACAATAAGCTAATACCCATGCTTGTCTGTTAACCCATTCCCTCATATTGACGACTTTTGACGACTCTGTAAAAAGTCACTTTGTGAAATCATTGTGAGAAATAGAGCATTTGCTCCATATGAGCAAATGCTCTTTTTATCACAATGGTTTCAATACTACACAATTCAAACATTTTCCTTTTCTTTAGTTAAAGCTCCTTTTCTGTATATTTATTCAAAGAGGTTGGATCTAGGAAATTTTTGGCCATGGCAGAAACTGTAGGATCATATCTATATTATATCATAAGCAAACAGAGCAGACCCTGATCAGACGGGTCCTATAGGAGCTGTCTGATCTGAGGTCAACTCTGTTTGCAAAAGCATAGAAAGGTGTATTTATGGAACAAAGGGTTAAAAAGTTGGATGCTTTCCTTAGACTAAGCATTCACTGTGATAGTGCAGTAACAGGACTGTTTTTGTTCAGTGTTATTCCATAAACATTTTACATGTATATTACTTTCTACACCTTTGCAAAACAGAGTAGACCCAGATCAGACGGCTCTTGTAGGAGCCGTCTGATCAGGAATCCTATTCTGTTTGCCAACAAAAAAATATAGCTCTGATTTTATAGTTTCTGCTGTGGCTAAACATTCTTGTGTCCATGTACTATTCTAATAACTTATTGAAATTAATATTCATGAAGCCATTTTTTCCGTCATGAATATTCATGGCGGAAAGGGATAGCTGCTGTATTTCAGGGTATAACAGTGAGCACATAAAAGAACTGTAACTAAAAGTGTGTTCTGATGAATTTGAACCCCCCTACAAAAGAGCAATAGACAACGATGTGTATTCAAATACAGTTAAACCTCTCTATAATGACCACTAAATTACATCAAGTATTTTTTGTTAAAGGCAGGTGGCTGCTTAGAGCAAGATGAAAGTAAAACAGAACGCTCCTATAGGAGCGTTCTGTTTTACTTTCACCTTGCTTTAAGCAGTCACCTGCCCTAAATACCAACAAATTAACACAATTTAGTGGTCGACCTAGCGAGGTAAATTTACTGTACTAAAATCATTATTTCTCCACCACACCATGTGTTGTGAACTTGTGACCACTATTTAGAGTGGTCTCAGCATAAGATTAGGAAGAGAAATAAAGGAGCTATTCTGGAGTATGTTTTAAGAGTGGTCACAGCATAGGGTTTGGTAGAGAAATTAAGGAACTACATGTATTCTGGAATACGTTTTAAGAGTGGTCACAGCAGAAGGTTTGGTAGCTCAAGAAATAAAGGAACTATTCCGGAATATGTTTTAACCCTGTCCCTCATATAAATGCATTTTCATGCCTTTGCAAACAGAGTTGACCCAGATCAGATAGTTCCATCTGATCAGAGTCTGCTCAGTTTGCTTATCATTCATTATATAGATCTGATTCTACAGTTTTTGTCAAAGAAGAAATCCCTTGAAAAGTTTACAATACAGTAAGAACTCAATAATTATTATGAAAATTTTGTAATGAAAAATGTATGTCTTTGTAGGCAGGTGCCTGCTTAATGCAGGGTAACAGTCATGCAGAAAGCTTCTATATGACATTCACCTCTGCATTAACCCATTCCCTCATAGGCTATTTTTACATCCAACCTCTTTGAATAAATCTACCAAAAAGGAGCATTAACTAGAGAAAAGGAAAATTATAGAATTTTGTAGTTTTAAAACCATGGTGATAAATATAGCATTTGCTCCTAAGGAGCAAATGCTCTATTTATCACAATGGTTTCAAAAAGTGACTTTTACAGAGGCGTAGAAAGGTGTATTTATGGAGGAAAGGGTTAAGCTGCCACCTGTGTTAAAGATCAATGATCATTAATGTTATGTTTTTGAGTGTTCGAATAATCAAGTTTTCACTGTATAGATATTCAGCTTATAATTATTCATTATTATTTCTTCCATGAATATTTAAGAGGTCAAGGGTTAATTTACATATGTTATTGGGGCCAGACTGCCCTCCTTGCCAATTACTGTCTTACTCATCACGATCCTTAACAAGAGTTGTATCGAGATAATCCTGGAGCTTATTGATCATTGTGAAGTGGTCTTTCATCAAGAATTCACCTCCCTTCTTGAACAGGAATGTCACATTGTATGAAACGCCATCAATCACAATAACGTCTGGAACAAGCATGTGTCCAAATCTATAGGAAGAGAAAAAAAGCAGCTGGCATCAATGTATTTCAATTATTTAACCCTTTCCTCCATAAATACGCCTTTCTACGCCTCTGTAAAAATCACCTATCGAAACAATTGTGATAAATAGAGCATTTGCTCATATAGGAGCAAATGCTCTATTTATCGCAATGGTTTCAAATTACAAAATTCTAAAAAAATTCCTTTTCTCTAGTTAATGCTCCTTTTCGGTAGATTTATTCAAAGTGGTTGGATCTAAAAATAGCCTATCAGGGAATGGGTTAAATATACTTTTGCTACAGAGCAGATCCAGATCAGATGGCTCCTACAGGAGCCATCTGATCTAGATCTGCTTTGTTTGCTTATGGTATAAAATAGCTCTGGTTCTACAGTGTCTACCAGAGCTGATATGCCTTGTGTTCATATGCCATTATAAAAATTAATCCAGTGATTATTGATGATGTCATCAGTTCTTACATTACAGTAAAGTTCCGCTAATGCGACCACCTAAAAGAGGTATAATTATGGGTGCCAGATGCAGGTGGTAGCTTAATGCAGGACAAAAGTAATGCAGAAAGCTCCTAGAGGAGCTTTCTGCATTACTTTTGTCCTGCATTAAGCAACCACCTGCTTATAAAGGCATCCATGTTTATTCATTAAGTGGTCGCATTAGCGGGGGTTTACTGTATTAGCACTTTTCTTGAAGAATATTCATGAAAGAAATAATTACTGTATTTATAATACATTAGCTGAATTATTGACAATTACATTATGAACAACAGAAATGTTTAACCCATTACATCATAGGCTATTCTTAGATACAACCTCTTTAAATAAATCTACCGAAAAGGAGCATAAATTAGAAAAAAGTAAAATTTCAGAATTTTGTAGTTTGAAACCATTGTGATAAATAGAGCATTTGCTCCTATAGGAGAAAATGCTCTATTTCACAATGGTTTCACAAAGTGACTTATAAAGGGTTGTCAAAAGTCGTCAATATGAGGGAATGGGTTAACCATGACAGAAGATGTAGAATCAGATACAAACAGAGCAGATCTTGATCAGACAGCTCCTAAAAGACCTGTCTCGTGTGGGTCTACTCTATCTGGAGAAATGATGATTTGATATTTGAGTATGCACATTTATCTGTAGCTCTGGTCTCTATCAGGTTTACATGCTATGTGTAAATTCATGATATTATTTGCAAACAGTTTGTATGCACCATAATTGTTTAATCCTTTTGCTGCCAATGCCGGATCTGTGATAACCTATGCAAACAGTTTGGATCCAGATGAGTCGTCGAGTAACTAGGCATCTCATCAGGATCCAAACTGTTTGTTACTGTTACTATGTTTTTGAAACAAAAATGAAGAAAATCAAAAGAATGAAATTTTGTAGCAGACGACAGAGTTTGGCAGCGAAAGGGTTAACATAAACTTGCAGTTTTAGGTGAATACTCCAGATAGTGCACACCTAATTTACCCTTTTCAGACTGAATTTTCAGTGAAATGACTGATCATTGTTTAATTACAGAGTCCATTCTGTACGAAAGGACTTTGAATGACAAATAGTGCAGACCCTGATCAGAGAGCTCCTCCAGGAACCTGCTAATCTTGGTCTACAATGTATTCAATACTAGTGCATGCACATACAATATTAAATGTGTTAAATTGCTGAAATGGGTGAAATTCATTTATCCCTTTATTTCATGAATATTCATAATTATGAGAAATAAAGATATCATGAATATTAATTATATGATTTTTATATAATGGCCTCAGAACACATGCAATATTGGCCCTGGAAGACTCTATAGATCCTACCAGAACCAAACATTAACTTTTTCCCTCATATAAACGTGTTTTCACGCATTTGCAAACAGAGAAGACCCAGATCAGACGGCTCCTAGAGGAGCCGTCTGATCAGGGTCTGCTCTGTTTGCTAATAGAATTTGATATATCTGGTTCTTTACTTTCTAAAATGTCTACAATGTTTCACCTTCCATATTTTTTTTATAACTATTTTTCAATGACTATTCGGTAGGTATTGAAATTTGGCCTAAATACAGAACAGGAAAGGAATAACCTTTTCCCTGTTCTATTTTATTCCAAATTTCAATACCTTAGACTGAATAATCATGGACAAATTAATTATAATGAAATATGGAAGGTGGAGCATTGTAGTCATTTTAGATAGTAAAGAAACAGATCTTTTAAATTCCATTAGAAAACAGAGCAGACTCTGATAAGACGGCTCCTATAAGAGCCATCTGATCTGGTTCTACTCTGTTTGCAAATGCGTGAAAACACATTTATATGAAGGAAAGGGTTAATGCGTACATAAAAAAAAATTATGCAAATATGAAAATTCAGCAAATCAGTATTCATGATGTCATTATTTTTTTTATTTATATTAAACAGAAAGGGTTATTTAAAAGCATTTTGAATTTTATTGCAGCATCCTTGCCCAATCAATTTTCCTAGAACCACTTGCTGGAAATATGTCCTCCCGAGATATTTTTGTAAGTCTGTAGGTTTGTTAGTTGGACAGTTAGTCTGTATACTTTCAGACAATACATTTCCCTCATATAAACACCTTTTCATGCCTTTGTAATTCAAAACTCTCTTGCAAATTATTCCCTTTCATATTGAATGGACTCCAGAGCTACAGATAAAGGTGCGTACCCAAATACTAAAATCATCATTTCTCCACCAAACCCTATACTGTGACCACTCTTTAGAAGCGTCTCTTTGAGACGCTTCTAAAGAGTGGTCACAGTATAGGGCTTGGTGGAGAAATAAATGAACTATTATTAACAATGTTGATATTGACTCATCTCAACTGGTCCTCTGGACTCTGTTATGGTACATTGATAGGCCATTCCATTTTGAAAATTCAACATTCAAGTGTAAGTGAATTCATTTGAATAGCTTTGTAAATATGCCTTTCTACACCTTTGCAAACAGAATAGACCTTTTACTCCATGAATATTCATCTAAGAAATAATGGCACCATGAAAATTTATTAGCCGAATTTTTACAATGGCATAATTATGTTCACATGAAGTTTTGGTGTTGGGAAAAACTCCAGAGTCAGATCTATATTATAGTTACATAAACAATCAGAACAGACTCTGATCAGATGGCTGCTATGGGAGTCATCTGATCTGGATCTGAAAAAGTATAACTTATATTTTAAGATAATACCTGTTATAGTTATTGATAATCAGATACCGCGACTTTCTGTGTCTTGCCACTAGAAGCAAGGACCACAATGGAAATAAGGAAAATATTTTCCCTTTTTGTGTAATCCTTGGTTTCTAGTGCGCATTACCTGGCTTTTTATATGTTGTCTTAGTTATGTTTTGCCATGTTATATACACTTTTTACCGAAATAAATCTATCTATCTATTTATAGAAAGGTGTATTGATGGAATACAGTATGAGAGGTTTAATTGGAATACCTGAACGCCATGGCAAATCCTGAGGTGATGGATGGATTAATTGTGTTGTCATAAGTGTAGGCTGATGAAATGTCATAGTCATCCAAAGCATCACTGTCAAGAACAATCGGAAGAACCTCACTGAAATAAAAGAATGATATCAGTTTATCCTTTACTCCATGAATATTCATGTAAGAAATAATGACAACATGAATATTAATCATTTTAAATGTTATATAATGACAGATGAAGTTTTGGCCATGGCAGATTTAACTGTAGAATCATATCTTTAACCCATTCCCTCATAGGCTATTTTTAGATACAACCTCTTTGAATAAATCTACCGAAAAGGAGTATTAACTAGAGAAAAGGAATATTTTAGAATTTTGTAGTTTGAAACCATTGTGATAAATAGAGCATTTGCTCCTATGGGAGCAAATGCTCTATTTATCACAATGGTTTCACAAAGTGACTTTTACAGAGTCGTCAAAAGTCGTCAATATGTGGGAAAGGGTTAATACCGGTATTTCATAAGCAAACAGAGCAGACCCTGGTCTGATGACACCTATAGGAGCTGTCTGATCTGGTCAGCTCTGTTTGCAAAGGTGTAGAAAAGCATATTTATGGAGTAAGGGGTTAATTGCTCTATGTTTTCAGACAGATAAACTTTAGCAAATACTGAAGACACAGATCAAACTGCTCATGTAGGAACAGTCTTTACCAAAAATTCGAATAATCAAGGTTTTACTGTATTTTCTACTATGTCAGTATAATTTAACCATTTACGATAGTTAACGAATATTCATGAAGTAATAAAGTCCTGCATAAATATTCATGAGGTAAGGGTTTAACCCTTTCCCTGGTGCATATTCATGTATGAAATAATGACATCATGAATATTTATTAGATCATTTTTTTAAAATGGCTTATGAAAACGGGACATTTTGATTCAGACAGAAATTGAAGAATTAGATCTATACTATACCATAAGCAAACAGAGCAGACCCTGATCAGATGCCTCCTATAGGAGCCGTCTGATCTGAGTCTACTCTGAAAACACGTTTATATGAGAGAAAGGGTTAATAAGTACCAGTAATGGTAAAAGTTAATTTGCCCATTCCACCATTCTGACACTTTCCATATTTCATTATGAGTATTCATTAGGTATAGAAATTTGTGCTAAACATAGAACAGGGAAAGGGTTAACAAACAAAGTACATGTACCTATGATCGATACACTTATCCTTTGTAAATGGGAAAAATAATGCTCTCTGATCAGGGTCTACACTATTTGAAACTCACCGAAAAGTACATATTTCGGCCATTAGTCCTTTGTTACACTGTTAAAGGTTGTTGTTCATATGCTATCTGGGTACATTGGTTAGCAGATGACGTCAAACCATATGATAGACAAAATGTGATTTTTAAAGTTTGAAGTGTGAATTATAAAGTTTGTAGTTTGAATGTCAAAGCGTGAAGTTTGAAGAGTGAAGTTTGATTTGTAAACTATGAAGTATGAAGTGTGTATAGTGAAATGTCACAATTGGTCGTTCATAGTAAAGTGACCACCAGGACTCTGGGTCTTATTGATGTGCTCTGTCATGGCAAGGGAAGCCTTTTTTGTACCAAAATAAAAATTATGAAAGCTGCAGAAACCAGCACAAATGTTCTACTGTATAAAAATATACCATGAGAAAATGTATATACATGTATATACACCATGGAAAATCGGCCATAAGCATTATTTTCATATGAAAATGTGTAGTTTATGGTGTTATTAAAATTGTTTATTTATATGAAAAATCAAATCAAAATATCACTTTAACCCTGTATCCATAAATACGCCTTTATGCCATTGCAAACAGAGTGGACCCTGATCAGAAGGCTCCTACAGGAGCATCTGATCAGAATCTGCTCTGATTGCTAACCAGTAATGAAATAATATACATGTAGATTCTACAGTTTCTGCCATAGCCAAACATTCCTTTCTTTATGTATCATTATAAAAATTAAACTGATTAATATTTATGGCACCATTATTTCTTACATGAATAATCATGAGGTAAATATTTCCTCATATTGATGCCTTTTGACACCTCTGTAAATGTTACCTTCTGATATGTTTGCAATATGTATGAATTACGGTTAACCCTTCGCTTGCTGAATTTTAAAAAACATATCTCCTTCTTTACCCATGCCCTGTTGTATAATTAAATATATCTTCACTGTGTACAAGTATTTCGTTGTGCAATCACTGCTGTGGAGCGCACTGGTTGCACAATCAACTTGTAAATAGTGTAGACCCTGATGAGACAGCTCCTGCAGGAGCTGTCTCATCTGGGTCTTCACTATTTACAGGTAGGTATATTGACGCGAATAGCAAGCGAAGGGTTAAAGTGATGTAAAAACCCAATACAAATAAACAAGCAAGCAAATCCTATTTGTACAGTAAACCCTCTCTATAACGGCCACTAAATCACATCAAGTATTTTGTGTTAGAGGCAGGTGGCTCCTTAAAGCAAGGTGAAATTAAAAAAGAACGCTCCTATAGGAGCGTTCTGTTTTACTTTCACCTTACTTTAAGCAGCCACCTGCCCTAAATACCAACTAATTAAAAGAATTCAGTGCCCGTTATAGAGAGGTTTTACTGTATTCACATTAACCATTTACTCCATGAACATGCTTTTCTACGCCTTTGCAAACAGAGTAGATCCAGATCAGACTGTTCCTGTAGGAGCCATCTGATCAGGGTATGTCTGCTCTGTTTGCTTATGTCATAATATGAATCTGATTCTACACTTTCTGTATTTTCAAATATTCCTGTGTTAATATGACATTATAAAAAAAATGCTTATTAATATGCATGATGTCATTGTTTCTTACAAAAATGTTCATGGAGTATAGGGTGAGAAGACTGGTGGGCAATGGATACAAATTAACAAATACAGTAAAACCCCACTAATGTGACCACCTAAAAGAGGTATAATTCTGGGTGCTAGATGCAGGTGGTAGCTTAATGCAGGACACTTGCCCTGCATTAACCCTTTCCCTGTTCTATGATTATTTCAAATTTCAATACCTACTGAATATTCATGGACAAAATAGTAGATAATGAAATATGGAAGGTGGAACATTGTAGCCATTTTAGAAAGTAAAGATAAAAAACTATCAAATTCCATTAACAAACAGAGCAGACCCTGATCAGACGGCTCCTATAGGAGCCGTCTGATCTGGGTCTACTCTGTTTGCAAATGTGTGAAAACACGTTTATATGAGGGAAAGGGTTAAGAAACCACCTGCTTATAAAGACATCCATGTTTATTCATATTCAATGGAGGGGTTCTACTGTACATCTTTATCCCTTTACTCCATTTGTATGCATTTTGATGATTTGTAAATAGAGTAGACCCTGATCAGAAAGCTCCTACAGGAGCTGTCTGATCTGTGTCTACTTTGCTTAAAAAGGCATTAACTTTGCACGCTAGCAGTGAAAGAGTAATTTCCTCTGCAAAAAGTCTAATCCAGACGAGACACAGCATAGTGTGGCATCTCATTAGGAGCCAAACTGTCTGACACCTGAACATATTTTTGCAAAGAAATGAGAGATTTTATACCAAGAATTGAAGCAGACAACATTTGTTGCAGATGAAAAAATACTTAGCATGCAAAGAGTTAAAAGGCGTATCTTCTGAATAAAAGGTTGACCTTTTCCCTTATATAAATGCATTTTCATGCATTTTCAAATGGAGTAGACCCAGATCAGACGTCTCCTCTAGGAAAATATATTTTTATCCATTTTTCTTTAATTTTATTATACAACAAATATATAAAACATACAATACATACATCATAATTTCATATATAAAATTTTAGAATAAAAATACATTTTTTACAATATAAATACATGTACATGTATACTATTATAGAACAAATATATATATGCATTTTGCACTGTTTGTTAGATATTCAATACATATATAAAATTATAAAATAAAGATATATTTTTTACAATATAAATACATGTATACCATTATAGAACAAATATATACAACATATATACATTTTATTGAATATTGCAGCACCTGACACACCATATAATACCGGTAAAAACTCATGATGTAATAATTTCTTGCATGAATATTGAACAAGTAAAGGGTTACACACCCATCATTTGTACTTACTTATATATAATGTGTTGCCCACCATTTGTACTTACTTATATACAATGTGTTGCATTTCTGCTGCCACAATCTTGCGGGCTATCTGGAAGATTTTTTCATCACTCCAACTTGGATTCTGATTGTACAGGAATAAAGCTATTCGGTTGTGTTCCCTTTGCCAAAATGTATGCATTGCAGTTAATGAGTTTATTACATTAACTCGATGGTCACCTGTTGAAAATATCATGCTATTAAACATTGACTGACTCGTAGTAGGGGACAAAACCCCTGATTTGGCGGATTTTGTTACATGATTTATAATAACTCCATGTTTTTCATATATCAACTCATGAACAGACTCAATAAAACAATTTTTGCTTTCGGGGGATCACCTCCCTTCAGAACTTATAATCTTCACAACAGTAGGTGTTAAGTGCTTATGTTAAACATCTCCCCATACTTCATTCTCAGTGTTGTTATACCTTCTGATATAATATAATATAACACTAAATCGACCCAATCATTTTTTTTACTTTTTAGACCATCTAGACACATGAAATGGCCCCCTGTGTTCTGATCCTTCGAGATCATGAATTTCAGTACTTCTTGTTCTGAAAATTGAATACCGCTTAAGCCGGTGCTAGGGGGCATGAGCAGTATTGCACTTTCTATTACTGCTCATGAACAGAATCAATAAAACCGAGTCTGCAATTTTCAAGTGTTGATTTAAAATAAAATTAAATTAGATTTTCCCTCATTGACTAGTTACTATAGCAACAACAATTGTCATTTTGCCTAATTTTTCACTTTTTTATAACCATTCTTCACTGTTTTTCTTAATGTCTACATAATTGATTATTGTAATACTTCGCTCATTATTTACTTACAAAATTATGCAAATATCATATCAGCATTCTGGGACACAGATTTGGTTGCCTTGGCAACCAAAATATTCTTAAAACAAGAGGGCCATGAGGATCTGAAACACTCACCTGAGATAATGCTTGGGGTGGGGCCAGTTTTGATGCAGAAGTCATCATTTATACAACCTTGGTAGAGAAGCACAAGGCAAAGCAGCAAGATTTTTAAAGGACTTAATAATGCAAAACTGATAAAACCCAGGGTGGGGCCATTTTAGCCTGGGGGTCATCATTTGAACAATCTTGGTAGAGGACTATTAAATAATGATATATACCAAATATCAAAGGTCTGGATATTTTAGTTTCAGAGAAGATTTTTAAAGATGTTCCTATGAAAAACTGAAAAACCTGGGGATAGAGCCATTGTTGACACAGGGGTCATAATTTGAACACTCTTTGTAGAGGGCCATTAGATCATGCTACATACAAAAAAAGCACTAGATTCTAAATTTTCAGAGAAGAAGATTTCCCTATGAAAAACTGATAAGCCCTGGGGCAGGACCATTTTCAACCTAGGGGTTATGATTTGAACAATCTTTGTAGAGGACCATAAGATCATGCTACATACCAAATATCAAAGGTTTAGGCTTACAGTTTCAGAGGAGAAGCTTTCTAAAGATTTCCCTATGAAAAACTGATAAGCACTGGGGCGGGCCATTTTTGGTCTGGGGTCCTAATTTGAACAATCTTGGTAGAAAACAATTAGGTGATGCAACATACCAAATAGCAAATGTCGAGGCCTTACATTTTCGGAAAAGACGATTGTTAAAGATTTTCCCATGAAAAACTGATAAGCCTCGAGGCGGGGCCATTTTTTGTCCGGGGGTCATAATTTGAACAGTCTTTATGCAGAGAACCATTAGATTATGATACTTACCTAATATCAAAGGTCTTGGCCTTACAGTTGAAAGATTTTCCTATGAAAATCTAATAAGCCCAGTGACAGAGCCATTTTGGGTCCAGGGGTCATAATTGATCAAATTTATAGAGGACCATTAGATAATGTTACATACAAAACATCAAAGGTCTAGGCCTTACATTTTCAGAAAAGAAGATTTTTAAAGGTTTTCCTATGAAAAACTGATAAGCCCTTGGACAGGGCCATTCTTGGTCTGGAAGTCATCTGGAAGTCATAATTTGGACAATCTTTGTATAGGACCATTAGATCATGCTACATCATACTAAACATCGAAGGTCTAGGCCTTATAGTTTCAGAGAAGAAGATTTTTAAAGATTTTACTATGAAAAACTGATAAGCCCTTGGGCGTGCCCAGTTTTGGTCTGGGAGTCAGAATTTGAGCAATCTTTGTAGAGGACCATTAGATCATACTACATACCAAATATCAAAGGTCTAGGCCTAACAATCTTTGTAGAGGACCATTAGATCATGCTACATACCAAATATCAAAGATCTAGGCCTTTCAGTTTCAGAGAAGAAGACGTTTAAATATTTTCCTATGAACAAGAGGGCCACGATGCCCTGAAGCGCTCACCTCAGATAACCCCCAGGGTTGAGCCATTTTTGACCCAGAAGTCATCATTTGTACAATCTTGGTAGAGAACCACAAGGCAAAGCAGCATGCCATTAATTAAAGGTCTAAGCCTTATGGTTTCAGAGAAAAAGAATATTTCATAATTGCCCCATGAAAAACTAAGATTTTCCTTTGAAAAACTGATAAGCCCTGTGGGATGGGGCAGGGTTATTTTCAGCCCAGAGGTTATGATTTGAATAATCCTTGTAGAGGACCATTAGATGATACTACATACCAAATATCAAAGATCTAGGCCTTACAGTTTCAGAGTAGAAGATTTTTAAGGATTTTCCTATGAAAAGCTGGTAAGCCCCGGGGTGGGCCATTTTTTGTCTGGGGTCATACTTTGAACAATCTTTGTAGAGGACCATTAGATCATGCTACATACCAAATATGAAAGGTCTAGGCCTTACAGTTTCAGAGAAGAAGATTTTTAAAGATTTTCCTATGAAAAACTGATAAGCCCCGGGGCAGGGCCATTTTTGGTTCGGGGGTCATAATTTGAAAAATCTTGGTAGAAAACAATTAGATGATGCTACATACCAAATGTCAAATGTCTAAGCCTTACATTTTCAGAGAAGAATATTTTTAAAGATTTTCCTATGAAAAACTGATAAGCCCCGGGGCGGGTCATTTTTTGTCTGGGGTCATAATTTGAACAATCTTTGTAGAGGACCATTAGATTATGCTACATACCAAATATGAAAGGTCTAGGCCTAACAGTTTCAGAGAAGATTTTAAAGATTTTCCTATGAAAAATTGATAAGCCCCGGAGCAACAAACATTGCTTAGAGAAATATGAGAGTACCGCCTTGGAATGATCAGTAACAAATGCCACTGCTGGTCAAAACTTCAATGTGATTCATTAGCAACTATGTTACACACTGTCGATTATTAATAGAATGTGTTTATTTACATTATAAAGAAAATAATTGTACAAAAACGTACTCCCCAGAGGAGTACAATTTCTATGACAGGGGTCCATATTCTATGGGAGGGGAGTCCATATTCTAGTAGAATATGGACCAGGGAGTACCTTTTCTACATTGAATATGGACTGGGGAGTACAAATTCTATGGGAGTACAGATTCGTCATTACACCGACCGAATTTCGTCATATCTTGGTCCTTCCTTGTAAATATTACATCTTTGGTCCACCCATCCTGTGCATGACACATTTAAACTTAAAATTAATTAAAACAGACTAAAAATCTACTAAACTTGAGTGTGTAGATGTTAAATTTTGAATTTTATCCTTCCCGTCAGAATTTTGCCACTGCCATCCTCGCACATGCCCATTCCTCCCTTATTCAAAGAGGTTGCATCTAAAAATGGCCTCTGAGGTAAGCTACCATCTGCTTTTAAGACTCAGATTTATACCTCATTTTGGTGGTCAAATAAAAGATGTTTTACTGTATATCTGTGGGATCTTCTAAATACTGACCTGCATTGAAGCATGCTTCAGCATCATCATCAACCTTGTCACATGGAATTGCCTCTTCACCAGTGTACAGTCCCAAAAAGTCATCGTTGGATCCCCACAACTGTCCTGAAATGGCAACAATGCTTCCTCCATAAATACGCCTTTCTACGCCTCTGTAATAACCACTTCTTGAAATCATTGTGATAAATAGAGCATTTGCTCCTATAGGAGCAAAATAATGCTCTATTTATCACAATGGTTTCAAACTACAAAATTCTAAAGTTTTCCTTTTCTCTAGTTAATGTTCCTTTTCAGTAGATTTATTCAAAGAGGTTGGGTCTAAAAATAGCCTATGGGGGAAAAGGGTTAAAGCTTTTTCTTACAATAATTTTATTCCGCTTCATTTCTAGAAGTAAAACTGTCAGCTTATTATACTCAGAGCTCGAGATAAGATGAGTAAATTAAAACATTTTGAAAAAAAAACTTCTTTATTTCTCCACTAAATCCTATACTGTGACCACTCTTTAGAATCCTCTCGAAGAGACAAACAATTCTGAAGAGTGGTCACAGTTTAGGGTTTGGTGGAGAAAAGACATTTTTGGTATTTGCGTACGCACCTTTATAAGTAGCTCTGTAAGAAAATATCAGTTGGCTAAAAATGCAATCTACATCCGGATGACGATTATTTATTTCTACACTTCTTTTCAACACAATGATCAGAGTACAGTAAACCCTCTCTATAACGGCCACTAAATTATATCAAGTACAGTAAATTCTCTCTAATGACCACTAAATTACATCAAGTACAGTAAAACTTCTCTATAATGGCCACTAAATTACATCAAGTATTTTGTGTCAAAGGCAGGTGGCTGCTTAAAGCAAGGTGAAAGTAAAACAGAACACTCCTATTGGAGTTATTTGGGATTAATGGATGTTTAGAATAATAGTGTGATAAATAATAAGGTATTGTAATAAATTTAATGAACAGTATCCTAAAGCCTGGTTATCGCAATGGTTTCAAAAAGTGACTTTTGTGGAGTCATCAAAAGGCATCAATATGTGGGAATGGGTTAAGGCATCTCCATCCATATCTTACTTTGGAACTCATCTATTTTTCTATTCTAGGAACAATGCTCCCCTTACAGTGGCCCCCCTGACGTTTGCCCCCCTATTTGGACTGGGTGGACATATGCCCCCCCCCCAATCCACCCTTTTACACACTACAAATACTGTAGACACCGTGACATATTTTAGCTGTTTTTGTGTTGTTGAGAGCAAAATCTAGTTGACACTCCCAACCCATTCTATTTGTCATCATTGTAGGAACTTCAGAGCAATATATAATACAGTGCTCCCTCCCTGCAACGACCCTCCCAATAACGATTCCCTCCTTACAACAACGCATGTCACTGTTTCCGAAACAACAAGGCTCCAGAAACAACTTTTTCCATCGTATTTTCTTTATGCCTCCATCAAACCCTATGTTGTGACCACTCTTTAGAATCGTCACTTTGTGACGATTCTAAAGAGTGGTCACAACATAGGGTTTGATAGAGGCATAACGGTTTTAGTTCTCGAAATAACCTTATCTGGGGATCTGTAAACAAGCTAATTATGTTTGATTTTCCCTCCCTATAACAATTCCCTCTGAACAACATATACAATCTTCGTATCACAAAGGGTGTCGTTGTAGAGAGGGAGCACTGTATATAGATCTAGATAACCTTTGTTTTTACTGTGTTATGGGATACAAAACTTACCCTTAGACTCTGTTCGTAATAATTCTTGTTCTTCTATGCTTGATCCATATATATTGCTGGCATCCACCCAACCAGTGATGTCATTAATTTGGTTCTGCTGTTCGGCTGCAAGAATGTTTTTATTTTATAATTAGCATGCTTAACAACTTTTCGTTAACCCGTTATTACTCCATAAATACATCCTTCTTATGCCTTTGAAAACAGAGTAGACCAGAAGATCCGTTTGATCAGGGTCTGCTCTATTTGCTTGCTATATAATATAGATAAAAATTCTGCAGGTTCTGCCATGGCTAAAAGTTTCTGTGTCCATGTGCTATTATAACAATTAATCTTATTAACCCTTCACTTGCTATTCACGTCAATATACCTACCTGTAAATAGTGAAAACCCAGATGAGACAGCTCCTGCAGGAGCTGTCTCATCAGGGTCTGCACTATTTACAAGTTGATTGTGCAACCAGTGCACTCCACAGCTGTGATTGCATGGTGAAATACTTGTACACAGTGAAGATATATGTAATTATACAACAGGGCATAGGTAAAGAAGGAGAAATGAGTTTTAAAATTCAGCAAGAGAAGGGTTAACTACGGCACACAGAAGGGAGTCATTGCCCTCAACTCCTAATCATACAACAATGGACAAAAAATTTAATATTCATGTAAGAAATACTGACATGAATTTCAATTAGATGTGTTTTATAATGATGTAGGACCATTAGATAATGATACATACCAAATATCAAAGGTTTGGGCATTTTAGTTTCAGAGAAGAAGAATTTTAAAGATGTTCTTATGTAAAACTGATAAGACGGCCCTTGATGGGCCATTTTTGTCATGGGAGTCATATTTTGAAAATCTTGGTAGAGGACCATTAGAAAATGAATCATACCAAATATCAAAGCTGAGACTGTGCATTTATTGTCAGAGAAGAAGATTTTTAAAGATTTTCCTAGGTAAAACTGATAAACCCCTGGGTTGTGCCATTTTTCTTTGCAGGACGGGGTCATAATTTCAACAATCTTGATAGAGGACCATTAGATAATGAAACATACCAAATATCTGGGGTATGGGCATTGTAGCTTCAGAGAAGATTTTTAAAGATTTTCCTATGAATTTAAAATCATTTATATGGTCATGTCAGTAAATATGGCCCCACAGCAAGGGGAATAACTCTAGCTAAAAAACTTTGAACAACATTCTACATGTTTGTCCATCTGCTATTATAACAAATTAACCCTTCGCTTGCTATTCACATCAATATACCTACCTGTAAATAGTGAAGACCCAGATGAGACAGCTCCTGCAGGAGCTGTCTCATCAGGGTCTGCACTATTTACAAGTTGATTGTGCAACCAATGCACTCCACAACAGTGATTGCACAGCGATATAATTGTACACAGTGAAGATATATGTAATTATACAACAGGGCATTTATTTATTTATTTATTATCCTCCACTCACGGAGAGCACAAAATACAATGTGAAACATTACACATACAATGAACTCAAAATAAATGATCATGTACATAACGTCATAAACAGATAAATATAGAAATGGTATAGAAATACAATTTCCCAATTACATGTATTCCCAGCACATGCAGAAATGGAGAAATGTGTTTTAAAATTCAGCAAGCGAAGGGTTAATATAATCAATATACTGGAGGTCAATATTGCTAACATAAATATGAATGGAGTAAGGGTTAATACAACTATTAATCTTTCTCTTGCTGAATTTTAAAATACGCATCTCCTTCTTTACCCATGCCCTGTTGTATAATTACATATATCTTCACTGTGTACACCTATTTCGCTGTGCAATCACTGCTGTGGAGTGCACTGGTTGCGCAATCAACTTGTAAATAGTGCAGACCCTGATGAGACAGCTCCTGCAGGAGCTGTCTCATCTGGGTCTTCACTATTTACAGGAAGGTATATTGACGTGAACAGCAAGAGAAGGGTTAAACTAAGATATATTTAAGACTAGCAGGAATATTCAGGAGGGTTAACTTACAAGACCCATCACACACTCGTAGGTAGGTGAATGAGCGTCTTGCATCCATGCAGTATCCATCACGGAAGACGTCATCAGCGCCGTCAACAAACATTCCCATACAGAAACCACTGTAAGACAGACAAGAAAAACTCTGAAAACAAAGTCACAATGCAGCAACTCTCTATAGTGACCACTCAAAAGCAGTCTAAACAGGGTATTTAATACAGACGACACATAAATGGGGTAACTAAATGCAGGATAAATGAAATGCAGAAAGCTACCATTGGAAACTTCTCAATTCCTTTGTTTTGCTTTTAGCAAACACCTGATTTTAAACACAACCAAGATAAATCATTAAGTAGCTTGAACTGTTCAATATTTCTATGCTAACTATTCAGACTGACAAACACAGATTTTATATTATCCCATGAAATGCAGAATGAATCATTAATACTTATTAAATGGTAGATTCCATTCAATATGAAAGAGTATAATTTGCTAGAGGATTTTAGATGACATGCAGTGCAGACCCTGATCAGAGTGTGCCTCTTGGGTCTCATCTGGGTCTACACCATTTGCTGTCTTAACCCTTTCCTCCATATATATATCTTTCTACGCCTCTGTTATAATCACTTCTTGAAACCATTGTGATAAATAGAGCATTTGCTCCTATATGAGCAAATGCTCCATTTATCACAATGGTTTCAAACTAAAAAAAAATCTAAATTTTTCCTTTTCTCTAGTAAATGCTCCTTTTGGGTAGAATTCCATTCAAAGAGGTTGGGTCTAAAAATAGCCTATGGAGGAAAGGGTTAATTTACAAACAGTCTACATTTAAAAACCTACTGACCAAAGGTCATGCCACACTCTGTTGGGAAGTTATTGACAAGGTGTCAAACAGCTTGGATCTTGATGAGATGTGGAATTACACTGAGTCTAATCTGGATCTACACTGTTTGTCATTCAAACTTATGCTAGAGTATGATTGTTGGATCTCACTTCAAATGATAGAGGTTCTGATAAGATGTGGAAATTCAAACATTTACAGGAATAACTCCTTTATTTCTCCGCCAAACCCTATACTGTGACCACTCTTTAGAATTGTCTCTTTGACACAATTCTAAAAACTAGTCATAGTATAGGGTTCGGTGGAGAAATGACAATTTTAGTATGTCAGTATGCACCTTTATCTGTAGCTCTGTATAAATCTTCAAAAGATGTAATACAGCTCTCAGTGATTGAATATTGTGGAATCTTATGCTAAGTGCTACCCAATTGTACCTGTACGCACTGTAACTTTTGCAAGTGACAGAAGCATAAATGATATGTGTATAATGCTTTCACATTAGAATAAACTCTTTACCTCATGAATATTTATACAAGAATACATGACTTCATTAATGTACATTAACTGCCTTTGAATAATTGCAACTGAACAAAATAATTTGTTTATCATGGTAAAACTGTAAATTCAGATCTATAATAACCCTTTCCCTGTTCTGTATTTAGACCAAATTTCAATATCTACTGAATATTCATTAACAAACAATAGTTATAAAGAAAAATGGAAGGTGGAACATTGTAGACATTTTAGAAAGTAAAGAAACAGATCTATCAAATGTTATTAGCAAACAGAGCAGACCCTGATCAGACAGCTCCTCTAGGAGCTGTCTGATCTGGGTCTACTCTGTTTGCAAATGCGTGAAAACACGTTTATATGAGGGGAAGGGATAATTATGTTATAAGCAAGAGGAGGACCCTGATGAGATGGCCCCTGTATCTAATCTGGGTGTACTGTGTTTGCAAAGGCATGAAAAAGTGTCTCTTTCAGGTAAAAGGTTAGCCTACCACATTTTCAGTAATGTAATACTTAATGAAACTGGTTTGTAGGCTAGCTACTTAAAACATTCCTTCCTAGTGACGCATTTTGGCACCTCTGCAAAAGTCACCTGTTGAAACCATTGTGATAAATAGAGCGTTTGCTCCTATAGGAACAAATGCTCTATTTATCGCAATGGTTTCATACTACAAAATTCTTAAATTTTCCTTTTCTCGTATTAATGCTCCTTTTCGGTAGATTTATTCAAAGTGGTTGGATCTAAAAATAGCCTATGAGGGAATGGGTTAATGCAACTGGTTTGTAGGCTAGTTACAAAGCTTGTAAGAAATAACATAAGGTTAAGAGTTACATATGCTTGGTTGTGATAAAACAATGTTAGCATACAGACTTCTGGTTAGTATGTCTCTAGTTGCAATCAGCTGCAAACAGTCACTCCCACCACTGAACTCATCACTGGAAATCACCTATAGGAACATTTTACTAGTTTTCTACGCCATGACCATTCAAACAAGGGAGCACATGACGGGGTTTGGTTGGACATACTTACCCTGCTGTAAATAAAATGTCTGCTCAGATATGGATCTGTTGTAATTTTGATTCATCCAGTTCAATCAAGCTTTTAAACAACTGTTGACCAAAGGTTATGGCACAAGCTTTTGAGAAACTATTTTGAGCAAAGGTCAAACAGCTCAGGGTCCATGCTTATAAAGCTTTTTAGTTCAGTCTGAGTTCATTCTCAAGCTTTTGATGGTCAGATTTGAGTTCTCAAGCTTTTGATTGGTCAGATTAAAGGCTCAAATCTGACCAATCAAAAACTTGAGAACGAACTCAGACTCAACTAAAAGTTTTATAAGCATGGACCCTGATTTTGATTAGATGCAGAGTTACATGGCAGCTCATCTAGATCCAGCCTGTTTGTAAATAAGACTCAGGTCACCATTAGCGGAAACATGAAGTAAATACATCTCTGTATTTACTTCGTGGTGGGAAAAGGACAAATATAAATAAGCTTCCAGAGATCCAGATAAGATGCATAAATTTAAACATTTTCAAGAATAGCTCCTTTATTTCTTCATCAAACCCTTTACTGCAACCACTCTTTAGTATCAGCTCAAAGAAAGAATTCTAAAGAGTTGTGACAGTATAGGGTTTGGTGGAGAAATAACAATTTAGGTATTTGGGAATGCACCTTTATCTGTAGCTTTGGCCCCTTTACCCATAACTCTGATGTGAAACTAGCTAAGTATTGCTTGTTAAACAACAAACTGAACCCTTTTCCTGATAGAGCTGTCTTTCAATGTATTTACAAACAGAGTAGACCCAGATCAGATGGCTGCTGTTACAGGAGCCATCTGATAAGGGCCTGCTCTGTATATGTAATTAAACATATCTGATTCTACATTTTTTGCCATAGCCAAACATTCCTGTGTTCATATCCCATAGTTAAAATTCATCTAATACATATTCATGACTTCATTATTTCTTACATTAATCCTTCACTCCATAAATACGATTTTCTACGCTTTTGCAAACATAGTAGACCCAGATCAGATGGCACCTATAGGAGCCATCTGATCAGGGTGACTGCTCTGTTTGCTTATGATAATAATATATTTATGAATCTACAGTTTCTGTCATGGCCAAAAGTTCCTGTTTCCTTGTGTAGTTATAACAATTAATCTAATTAATATTCATGATGTTATTATTTTCCACATGAATATTCATGTAGTAAAGGATGAATGCTCACCAGGTACAGGGCTAAGATAAGTGATATGGGACAGCACTGGAGGAGTGGAGCTATGCAATGAGAAAACCTGTCTTTAGGTTTTTTTGTACTTTTGCAAATAATGCAGACCCAAACAAATACTTGTGTCCAAGATAATCTATTCATAACGATTTTGTCAAGTAAGACAATAACATGCATTAGAATGCAGTAAATAAATGAAGTAAAATATAAATACTAGTTGGATTTTTCTATCACATATTTATATAAAAACTAGTATCGCAGTAAGTCATGGTAATTCTCAACTCCTGTAAAAGACTGGCTGCGACTTTCACCACAGCCAATAACATACATTAGAGTTTGCTAGGTGTCAACAATGTAGACCTATATCATATGTATCATATGTTGGGCAGCAGCTTGTCCTGCACAATTTGATACACAGCAACGGCACTCTTTTCTCATGACATGGCTTAACCCTCTTCTCCATATTTACTCAACCCTTTCCCTCATATAAATGTGTTTTCATGCATTTACAAACAGAGTATACCCAAATCAGGAGCCATCTGATCAGAGTCTGCTGTGTTTGCTAATAGAATTTGATAGATGTGGTTTTTTAGATTCTATAATGGCTACTGTGACTGTCCAACCTTCCAATAGTTTATTAAAACTATTTTATCTATGAATACTCAGTAGGTGTTGAAATTTGAAATAAATATAGAACAGGGAAAGGGTTAAGAAATACTTACATTATGAGTACTAATTAACTGATTTTTTATAATGACATATGAACAAAGGAATTTTTCGCTATGACAGGAACTGTAGACTTAGATCTTTATAATTTCATAGGCAAACAGAAGAGACCCTGGTGAGATGACTCCTACAGGAGCTATCTGATCTGTGTCTATTCTGTTTGCAAAGATATTAAAAGGAGTATCTATTGAATAAAGTGTGCACCATATTTTTTCATACCCTGTAGTACTACAGCAATCTTTATTTGCAGTGACTTCACCTGAAAACAGAATGTTTATCGACAGATCAAAGAAAGGGTAAATAAGCATGAACAGAGAAAGGATTAAGAAGGCTGTTAAACATGGCTAACATTATAAAAAATATTGATCTGAGCTTAATAGAATTCTAACAGCACATGTAGACCCAAATCAGAGGGCTCCAAGAGGAAGACAGAACCAGGACAGAATTCTGATCTACTGACTCTTAGCACACGAAGCAATAACAGTGTATACAAAAAATGATGTGTGCTACAATTCTCAAAATTCATCATTATTTCATTAATTTTCAAACAGTGTATCAAAATGTCTGGATTCTGATGAGATGCCAAGGTTCTAAGCATGGAGTACTGAAAGGCTTCCTCACATGAAAGCTTTTAGTTGAGCCTGAGTTTCGTTCTCAAGCTTTTGATTGGTCAGATTTGAGTTCTCAAGCTTTTGATTGGTCAGATTTGAGCCAAAGGCTCAAATCTGACCAATCAAAAACTTGAGAACGAACTCAGACTCAACTAAACATTTTATAAGCATGGACCCAGGATGAGTTGAACCTCGGGGGCTAAGTGACTATCAATTTGGTACTACATGTAGTTTGATATCTTTAACCTTTTAAATCAAGGATATGCATGTAAGAAATAATGACATCATGAATATTAATTAGCTTGATTATTATAATAACACATGAACACAGGAAATTTTGACCATGGCAGAAACTGTAAAATCATATCTATTTTAATTTCATAAGCAAACAGAGCAAACCCTGATCAGATGGCTCCTTAGTCCTATAGGAGCTGTCTGATCTGGGTCTTATCTGTTTGCATAGGCATAGAAAAGCGTATTTCAGGATTAACCCTTTCCCTGTTCTGTATTTAGGTCAAATTTTAATACCTACTGAATATTCATTAACAAAATAGTTACAAAGAAATATGGAACGTTGTAGACATTTTAGAAAGCAAAGAAACATATCTATCAAATTCTATTAGCAAACAGAGTAGACCTACATCAGACGGCTCCTCTATGAGCTGTCTGATCTGGGCCTACTCTGTTTGCAAATGCGTGAAAATATGTTTATATGAGGGAAAGGGTTAAAGGCTTATATTATACTGACAGTTAGCAGATAGTGAAGACTCTGAATAAACATCATTCTCCTTCAAGAACTGTTTCATCTGGACCTGCATATTTTACCTAAGTTTGTCTGTCCATATTCAAAAGGAAGTTAAGATAAATTGAGACAATTAGTGTAGCCCTCTTTAGTTTCTCAATCAATATTTTTAGTATTTCATGCAAAAATAAAGCAGAAAGCAGAAATTGCAAATGCATGTACATGTAGATGAAAACGGGAAAATTAAAATATGCACAAAAGAAGAGAAAACAAGCAAAATGGTTAAAATGCACATATAAGAAAACTGAAGACTGGAATACTGCTTGAAATACAAATGGGAAAACCAAACCATAAATTGCTTAAATGCTATAGAATTGTTTCTATATTACAGTAGAACCCCTATAATGTGATCACTTAAAGAATAACAATAGCTGCCTTTATAAGTAGGTGGTAGCTTAATGCAGGACAAAAGCAATGCAGAAAGCTCCTCTAGGAGCTTTCTGCATAACTTTTGTCCTGCATTAAGCTACCACCTGCATCTAGCACCCAGAATTATACCCGTTTTAGGTGGTCGTATTAGCGAGGTTTAACTGTATTTCATAAACAGAACAGACCCGCCCAAGAGTGATCAGACAGTTTGAAGGGTCATCTGATCTCGGTATTATGTTTGTAAAAGCATCAAAAAGGCATCAAAAGTTATATAGATCTTTGAATCAAAGAGTTCAGTGAAAATCATAGAAGTTCCCTTCATTAATCCTTTACTCCATGAATATTCATGAAGGAAATAGTGACATCATGAATATATTTATGGAGTAGATGGTTAGCCACAATCTATGCACTATAAACTCTCCTTGCCGGGGAGCTAGCTCTTTGGCGACATGGTTTAAGTGCTTGGAAATGTTGCAAAATTAAGAAACAGTCTGTGAGGCTACTGGCTGGATGGATGACCACCAGGGATTGCCGATGGTGCATGTTACCCTATCACTAAAGGTGATGAATACCCCCGCACAGCAGCTTTAATTTGCAAATCAAAGTTTGTGACACCAACTACCCATGTAACAGGACCAAATGATAAAAATACTGAAAGTTCAAGTGGAGATAATTCCACAAAGCCTGTCACTAAACACAAATTGTGCCTTACACATATGTACTATTAGTGTTTCTTACTGGTATGTAAGGCAAGTATCAGTTTAATAACTTTCAAATTGAAGGAGGAGTTCGCGACACCAACCATGTTTCATGACAAAATGACAAAAAATACTCAAAGTTCAGTGGGAGATAAGTCTGCAATGGCCAGCGGAAAACACATGAAAAATGCGTCTTACACATCTACCATTTGCGGTTATTATGTACATATATACCAAATATAAATTCAACAACTTTAAAATTGAATGAGGAGTTTGCGACACAATCTCCCCATGTTTCATGTCAAAATGACAAAAAATACTCAAAGTTCAGGGGGAGATAAATTCTGCAATGACCAGCAGTAACCTTATGAACATTGTGTCTTGCACATCTACCATTCATGGTTATTATGCACACCAAATATGAATTCAATAACATTCAAATTGAAGGAGGGACCAACTCTCCATGTTTCATGCCAAAATGACAAATATACTCAACGTCCAGGGGCACATACTTCTGCAATGGCGTGCAGAAAATACATGAACAATGCGAATTGCACATCTACCCTTCGTGGTTATTATATATACCAAATATAAATTCAATAACTTTAAAATTGAAGGAGGAGTTTGTGACGCCAACTCTCAATGTTTCATGCCAAAAATACTCAAAGATCAAGGGGAGATAATTATGCAATGTCAAGCGCTAAACACGTGAACATTGCGTCTTGTACATCTACCATTCATATTTATTATGTATTCCAAATAGAAACTGAATAAATTTCACATTGAAGGAGGAGTTCGCGACACCAACTACCCATAATTCATGCAAAAATGCCAAAAAACTCAAAGTTCAGGGGGAATAATTCTGCAATGGCCAGCTGTAAACACATGAAAATTGCGTCTTGCACATCTAACATTCGTGGTTATTATTTATACCAAATATAAATTCAGTAACTTTAAAACTGAAAGCAAACTACCCATGCTCAAATGTGGATGGACCGCCTGACGGACCTCCCAACCAACCGACCGACCGTCTGACTGACCACCCAACCGACTGACCGATCGACCAACAGCATGATTCCAGTATACCCCCTCAAACAAGTTTGTGGGGTATAAAAACTAGTTCAAGATCAAAATTTCAAAACTAGTATATTTGTTTGAAGTATGATAAAGGTTGCCCTGTGTCAACTATTCCAAGTCACTTTCAAATCAACAATTTCCTCTCTCAGTTCTGCTTAGTATGATTTGGTTTTCCATCATATTGTTAATGAATAAAAAACAGCACATGAACAGTATTGACCCAGACCTGCTGAATAATGCGTAATCAAATGATAACTCTTTTCTTAACCCTAAAGTTCCTCCATAAATACGCCTTCTATCCCTCTGTAATGGTCACTTCTTGAAACCATTGTGATAAATAGAGCATTTGCTCCATAGGAGCAAATGCTCTATTTATCACAATGGTTTCAAACTACAAAAATCTCAAGTTTTCCTTTTCTCTAGCTAATGCTACTTTTCGGTTGATTCATTGAAAGAGGTTAGATAAAAATAGCCTTTGGAGGAAATAGTTAATAAATATTCATGTAGCAGATAATGGTATTATGAATATGTATATGCTGAATAATTGTAAATGAGCAATGCATTTTTGCCATGGCAGAAACTACAATTAGATCTATATAATTCTGTGAGCAAACAGAACAGAGACTGATCAAATGACTCCCACAGGAGTCATCTCATCTGGTGCTGCTTTATTTGCAAATTCAAATATACCTGAGAAGAGTTAATATCAAACTGAAAGCACATTTCCTCTGCTCGGTGATTCACTATTGGTCTGGATCTACATTGTTTGCAAAACTCTGTATACAATTATATGAGAACTTGTTACCTTAATTACCCCAAATATTCAGACAAATCTAGGTATATAGTGCAGACCAAGATCAAACTGCTCCAGTCTGATCATAGTCTACATTATTGGCTATGCACTACTGTACATGTATCAGTCTACTTGAACCCTTTCCCTAACATAAATGTCTGTCCATATACTAAAGGTTATTTAAACCCATTCCAGCATAGTGACGCCTTTTGACGCTTCTGTAAAAGTCACTTTGTGAAACCATTGTGATAAAGAGAGCATTTGCTCCACAGGAGCAAATGCTCTATTTATCACAATGGTTTCAAAACTGCATAATTCTGAAAAAAAATCCTTTTCTCTAGTAAATGCTCATTTTTGGTAGATTTAATCAAAGAGGTTGGATCTAAAAATAGCCTATGTGGGAATGGGTTAAACGTCATCACAATGGTGCTGAATTGACTTATTCAGCTTTAAAAATCAGGATGTTTGGGTGTCTGAATACCTAGGGTAATAAAGGGTATAATTCATAGTTTGTATATACCCAAACAGCATACCCCTTTTTTTTACAACAATCTTTGTTCTTGTTTACTTCGCCTGTAAATAAAACGTGACCTATGTAACAATCAGAGATCTAAACAATTAGCATGATCACCCGACCCTAGAAATGTGGTCATATGATACAGATGGCCCAGCAAAAAACCTATAAATGAAATCAGTTTTTAGGTGTTTTAACCCTTTCCTCCATATACTATTTTTAGACCCAACCTCTTTGAATGAATCTACCCAAAAGGGGCAATTATTAGAGAAAAGTAAAATTTTAGAATTTTGTAGTTTGAAACCATGGTGCTATAGGAGCAAATGCTCTATTTATCACAATGGTTTCAATGGGTGATTTTACAGAGGTGTAGAAAGGCGTATTTATGGAGGATAGGGTTAAATCATGGCTATTCATGCATTAAAATATGCAATTTTCACTAGATGTGATTGATCCTTTACTTCAAGAATATTTACCCATTCCCTTATACAGTAAAACCTCTCTAAACAGGAATTCTAGATGAGAAGAATTTGGATACTTTTAAGCAGGTGGCTGCTTAATGCAGGGTGAAAGTCATGCAGAAAGCTCCTAGAGGAGCTTTCTGCATGACCTTCACCCTGCATTAAGCTGCCACCTGTCCCCAAGACCGATATTTATACTAAATTTAACGTCCGGTTTAGAGAGGTTTTACTGTATTGATATATTTACTTTAAAATTCACTTTTTGAAAACCATTGAGATAAATAAAGCATTTAATCCACAGGAGCAAATGCTCTATTTATTATAAATGGTTTTTAAAACTACACATTTCTAAATTGTTCTGTTTTTTTTTTTTTAATCTAGTACATGCTCCTATTCAGTAATTATTCAGATAGGTAGGTTCTAAAAATAGCCTATGAAGGAATGGGCTCAATAAGAACAATTAACTGTATAAATATTAATTAGCTGAACTTCTGTAATGACATTATCAACAAGAGAATAGTTTACCAACGGAATGAACTGTAGAATTCTACAAGCAAAAAGAGCAGCCACCGATCATACAGCCCCTACAGGAGCCATCTAATCAGAGTCTATCCTGTTTGCAAAGACGTGAAAAATTGATGTGAAAAATCATCCAGCCACAGCAGTTCATTTTCCTGAGGATGAAGCTTCCATAAATTTTACTCAGACATGGTCAGTAATTGTAGACAAATAGTATGGACAAGAAAATCAAGGAAAAATAGAACCAAAATTTTATGATCAAAATTATAACAGGGCAATATATAAAAAAAAAAATATCACCCGACCAGAATGCCATAATAACATGTATACAGTAAACCCCTCTAAACCAGGTAAAAAGCACCAATTACAGTATAACCCCTCTAAGCCAGGTAGAAAGCATCACATACAGTATAACCCCTCTAAACCAGGTAGAAGCATCAATTACAGTATAAACCCCTCTAAACCAGGTAGAAGCATCAATTACAGTATAACTCTTCTAAACAGGTAGAAAGCATCAATTACAGTAAACCCCTCTAAAACAGGAAGAAAGCATCAATTACAGTATAACCCCTCTAAACCAGGTTGAAAGCATCAATTACAGTATAACCCCTCTAAATCAGGTAGAAAGCATCAATTACAGTATAACCCCTCTAAACCAGGTAGAAAGCATCAATTACAGTATAAACCCCTCTAAACCAGGTAGAAAGCATCAATTACAGTAAACCTCTCTACAGAGACCACTTTATGAATAACATAATTGTCTTTACAAACAAGTCGTTGCTTAACTCATTCCTGCATAGGCTATTTTTAGATCCAACCTCTTTCATTAAATCTACCAAAAAGGAGCATTTACTATAAAGAAAAGGATTTTTTTCAGAATTGTATAGTTTTGAAACCATTGTGATAAATAGAGCATTTGCTCCTGTGGAGCAAATGCTCAATTTATCACAATTGTTTCACAAAGTGACTTTTATAGAAGCATCAAAAGATGTCTATGTATGCGGGAATGGGTTAATGCAGGACAAACGTTATGCAGAAAGCTCATGTAGGAGCCTGCCTGTATCATCTGCCTGTAACACCTAGAATTAGACTTCTTTTTGGTGGTCGCTTTTAGAGGGGCTTTACTGTACTTACATTACATGATATACAGCCACATGTTTCTGTAGAACACCCCCAAACACACATACCATACACACACGTATGTGAGTTAACATGCACACAAGCATGCACACACTCACACACACTAGTGTGCAAAGTTGCCATGAAAGATTCTGTTGACTTTTTTTACCTTCAGGGGTTAAGATGAGGTCATGGTCCAAGAACTGCAAGAACTGGAACAGCGTCATAGAGATTCCCTGAGTGTTACTCGGGATGGTACTGTCCGCTTTATACAAGGCATTGCTAACATGCCTAGCATTAGGTAGATCAACTCTGCCAACCCCTCTGGTTTGCATCTGCCACACAGCTGAAATACATTGGTGGAAGCTCCATGAACATTCATGTAAGAAATAATGACATCCTGAATATTGATTAGATCTTTTTTATAAAGGCACATAAACACAGGAAATTTTGGCAAATGCAGAAACTGTAGAATCATATTTTAATTTATTTAATAATCAAACAGAGCAGATCCTGATCTGATGGCTTCTAATTATGACCTGTCTGATCTGGGTCTATTCTGTTTGCAAATGCATAGAAATGCGTATTTGTGGCATAAAAAAATAACTGTAGGATAATAAGCCAAGACTCAATGACTGAACTTTCCCTCAACATCAATTATAAAATATGTTTTTAACCCCTAACCTCATATGCCTTTTCAAATCTTAGCAAATAGAGTAAACCTAGATAAGATGACTCCAACAGGACCTGCTCTGATTGCTTATGAAATAATATACAGTAAAACCTCTCTATAACGGCCACTAAATTGTGTTGATTAGCTGGTATTTAGGGCAGGTGGCTGCTTAAAGCAAGGTAAAAGTAAAACAGAACGCTCCTATAGGAGCGTTCTGTTTTATTTTCACCTTGCTTTAAGCAGCCACCTGCCTTTAACACAAAATATTTGATGTAATTTAGTGGTCGTTATAGAGATGTTTTACTGTAGACCTGATTCTACAGTTGCTGTCAAGACCAAACCTTTCACATGTTTATATGCCACAATAAAAATGAATCTAATTATTATTTATGACATTGCTAAATCTTACATGAATATACATGGAATGCAGGTTTTGTGTCATACTAAACTGTATTCTAATTAATATTCATGAAGTCATAAATTCCTGTATAAATATTGATGAGGTAGACTGGGCTGAACAAATGCTCAGTGCGTCAAACCGTTTTGATCAGTTTTGATGTACAGTAAAACCTTTCGAAAACTAAAACAAGTATCATTTTCAGTGTTTAAGACAGGTGGTAACTTAATGCTAGGTGAAAGTCATGCAGAAAGCTCTTCAATGAGCTTTCTGCATGACTTTCAACCTGCATTAAGCAGCCACCTGCTTAAAATGGCATGACTTCTTTATTACTAAAATTTTGAGGTATCTTGTTTCTACTGTATTATAAAATTATATACAGTTGAACTTCGATATCTCGAACTCGGATAACTCGAACAAAACGTTGAGAAGTTCAACTGTAGTTGGACTGGTATTTGGCACCAAACTGTTTGCAAATGTTATAACTAGTTAGCCAACAGCAGGCTAACAGTTAACCCTTTCCCTCATAAGCTATTTTTATATACAACCACTTTGAATATATCTACCGAAAAGGAGCAATAACTAGAGAAAAGGAAAATTTTAGAATTTTGTAGTTTGAAACCATTGTGATAAATAGAGCATTTGCTCCTATAGGAGCAAATGCTCTATTTATCACAATGGTTTCACAAAGTGACTTTTACAGAGTCGTCAAAAGTCGTCAATATGAGGGAATGGGTTAATGTCCACTTACTGAAAACTCAGAGAACCAAACCAACATGACAATTATAACCCTTTACCTCATATAAATGCCTTTTCTTGCATTTACTTTTGCCATGCATTATGCAACCGCCTGATTTTTAAGACTCTTATGTTCAATAAATGAATGACCCCTTAGGACAGGTTCTAGCGCAGTATAAGTCTCAAGTTACCTTTTACTTTATGAAGATTTATGCAAGACTTTTCCCATTTTGAATACTAAATCATCTGTTTTATCAAATATATATAACATGGCATAAAGTAGAGTATCCATTGGCAAACAGAGCAGACCCTGATCAGATCAGACAGCTCCTACAGGATGCATCTGATCTACAGGAGCTGTCTTATCTGGGTCTACTCTGAGCCACATTTGCAAAGACGCATAAAAACATATCTCTGAAGTGAAGGATCAAACAATGTTTTTACCAAATAGCTCCTTTATTTCCCCCACCAAACCCTCATCACAAAGGGTTTGATGAACAAATATTAACTTCGGGATAACTCGAACTAAAACTTCGGTCCTTCCAAAATTTACAATACAGATTTTTCTAGAATTTCAGATTTTTGTTAGAAATGTGCTTCTCAGATATTGCTCATGGAAAAGGATTGTGGAAATTTAATAATTCTTTGTTAAATGACATTGCATATATTAACTGTATAAATGACAAGATAGATGATATTATTTTGCAATACTGTGCACTGGTGTATGACTCTGAACGTGTACTCACTATGAATAGATCCGATATACATTTTGTTATTAATGATCAGTTATTTATTGAAACTTTGTTAATGGAAATACGAGGTAAAACAATATCATACTCAAGTTATAAAGCGAAGCAAAATAAAAATATGGAAGCCAGTTTACAAAATGAAATTGCAAATATTGAGTCATGTTTGACGGAGGAAAATAAGGAAAAATTACTTATGTTGAAAAATAAACTTGAAAAGATAAGAAATGAAAAACTTAAAGGGGCTTTTGTTAGATCAAGATCTAAATGGATAGACGAAGGTGAAAAGACCACAAACTACTTTTGTAATTTAGAAAAATATAATGCAACATGTAAAAACATAAATATTATTGAAAAAGATGGGGCATTTTTAAATTTTTGATCAAAAAGAAATATTACACGAAACAAGAATTTTTTATGAGAGCTTATATAACGAACAGAATATAGAAAAAGATATTGATTTGGAAAGAGAATTAGACGGTTGTGAATTTAAAAAGCTAAATATAGATCAAAAGAAAAGTTTGGAGGGTTTGCTAACTTTCGAAGAAGTCTCAAATACATTAAAAAATATGAAGAATGACAAAAGTCCTGGGTGTGACGGATTTTCATCAAATTTTTTTAAGGTGTTTTGGAATAGAATCGGTCCTTTTGTTGTAAAAGCATTAAATTGTGCCTTTTTAGATGAAATTTTTTCCAGAAATATTAAATTAGGTACAATTACTTGTATTCCAAAAGACAACAAACCGAAACAGTTTTTGAAAAATTGGAGACCGATAACATTGCTCAATGTTTTGTACAAACTGGCTTCTGGTAGTATTGCCAACAGGCTGAAAAACGTCTTAGACACTTTAGTGTCTCGAGATCAAACAGGCTTCGTAAAAGGAAGGTACATTGGTGAAAATACTAGACTTGTGTACGATATCATGAAATATTGTGAAGACAATGATACTCCAGGCTTACTAATGCTTATCGACTTTGAGAAGGCTTTTGATTCATTGTCTTTTCAATTCATCGAGAAAACATTATCTTTTTTCGGCTTTGGTGATATGTTTAAAACTTGGATTAGTTTGTTTTTGCATAACACAAATGTATGTGTACAATTAAACGGGTTTTTATCAGATTTTTTCCATGTGAAAAGAGGCTGCAGACAAGGGGATCCTATTTCGCCGTACATATTTATCCTTTGTGCTGAAATTTTATCCATAAAAATAAAACATTGCAAAAATATTAAAGGAATTAAAATCAAGGATGACGAATACTTAATATCGCAATTTGCAGATGACACTTCTTTACTTCTAGATGGATCAGAAAAAACATTAGAAAGTGTTCTAGAAACACTCAATAATTTTGCATTGATATCAGGATTAAAAGTAAACTTTGATAAAACAAAGGTTATATGGTTAGGTCCGCTGAAATATACTACAAAATCAATCAAAACTAAATGGAAATTGTCTTGGGGAGAAACTAGATTCACATTACTTGGAATAGTTTTCGATGTAAATTTGAAAGGCATTTGCAGTTTGAACTTTGAAAATAAGATATTAAAGGTACAGAAATGCATTTCTTATTGGAAACGAAGAAAATTAACACCGATTGGAAGAATAACTGTTGTAAAATCACTGCTATTGCCAATGTTCACACATCTATTTACAAGTTTGCCAACACCAAAATCGGGTTTTATAGAAATGCTTGAAAAAACATTTTTGGATTTTATATGGGATGGAAAAGCAAAAATTAAAAAATGCGTGTCAATTAAAGACTACACAGAAGGGGGTTTAAAGATAACTGACATAAATAGTTATATAGGTAGTCTGAAAATTAAATGGTTAAGAAACTTCATTTTACATAATAATGGCAAATGTTACAATTTATTGGAAAACCTGGTCGATATGAATAAACTCTTTAACACAGGGAAAATGTTCTGTGAACTAATTTTAAAAAAGGAAAAAAATGAATTTTGGATTGATGTATTTAAAGCATATATAATGTATTCTAAAAGTTTTTGCTTTGAAGATCTCTCCGAGGTTTATAATATGCCAATATTCTATAATGAACATAGATCTTATAGATAAAAAACCGATATTTTTTCCAGCGTTGTATGATAGAGGTATAAGATATGTAAAAGATATTATAGACAATGAAGGAAAATTCTTAAGTTTAACATACTTAGAAAACATTACTGGAAGAAAAATTAATTTTCTTCAATATAATAGCTTGAAGAATGTTACAAAGTTATTTATTGATAAATGCGGTTTCACTATAAAAGAAATTCATGGTTCTATTGTCAATTTTCCAACTATAAGCTGTTACATGTACCCAATTCTAACTAGAAAGGACATGAATAAGTTTGTATATAAAACTCTTTCTAAAAATGAAGAGGTCCCTACTAGTAAAATAAAGTGGATATCTATATTTGAAAATAAAGATATTAACTGGAAATCGGTATACAGCTATGTGTTTAAGTGCACAAGAGATACATCTATTCAATGGTTACAAATTAGAATAATGCATAGAATATTACCGACAAATTCATTGTTATTTAAAATGAAAATTGTAGACAATAATTTGTGTACTTTCTGCGGATCTCAAGAAGAAACCCTAGTTCATCTATTTTGGGAATGTTGTGAAGTTAAACCATTGTTAAACTATATTTCAGACAAAGTGTCGCAATATCATCCTGACCTAAAACTTGATAGCATGTGCATATTATTGGGAACATGCAACAAGAATATTAAACTAGATGTTTTACTTTTAGAAGTAAAGAGATATATATTCCTGTGTAAAATAAAAAAGATTAAACCTTCTAATGAAGGAATTAAAAATTATTTATGTCTTTCATGGGATATATACAAATCATCCAACATCACTGACGAAGAAAGGAATCTTTGGACACTTGTAAGATATTTTATTCCAAGCTGCATTTAACATACTAGATAGAAAGAAACAAGCGTTGAATTTTGAAACATACGTGCACAAAAAAAATCTTAGAGATGTATGGTTTTTCATTTATGTTGATACACTGTATAATTAAATTTGTTGAGTGTATGTAACTGAAATGTTTGGTTATGTTTACAATGTATAATAGTTCGAGTGTGTGTATTGGAATGTTTGTTTATGTATACAATGTCAAAAATGTAAATATTCATGAAATAAAATATAAAATTAAAAAAAAAAAAAAAAAAAAAAAAAAAAAAAAAAAACAGATTTTTCTAAAATGTATCACTACACATATCTAGAAACATATGTAACAGCTTGATGCATGTCTAAAGTAATGCTGAAAGCTCCTACAGGAGCTTTCAGCATTGCATTAGACCTGCATTAAGCTGTGAACTTGAGATATTGGTCAGATTATAAAGAGGATATACTAGAGGAGCTTTCTGCATGACTTTCACCATGCATTAAGCTGCCACCTGTCTTAAAGATTGATAATAATACGTATTTTAGTGTTCGAATAATCGAGATTTTACTGTATATACATATTCTAGGAGAGAAAAAAGTGATAATCATGAAACCACGTTTCATACCTGCACACACTGTATGGACAATATCTTATTAAAACAGAATTGACCACTGGTCAGAATTGAACTCAAGACCTTACGCTTGCAAACCCCGATACATATCCATTGCACTAAAGCAACTATGCTGAAGAGTTGCGGTTTGCTAAATCATTTAAAAACAAGAGATGTTTGTAAAACATGTATACCCCACAGAACCCCTGAACTTTGATCTAGTGACCTTAACTATAGAGGTCATCTAGTGGTCATGACTAATCACCACAGCAAGTTTGAAGATCCCGAATCATACCATTGAGCAGTTATTAATCAGAAACCATTTCATCAGTTAAGGTCATGGTGACCTTGACCTTTGACCTAGTGACCTAAAAAACAAAAGGGCTCATCTAATTGTCATGACCAACCACATAAGCAAGTTTGAAGATCCTAGGCCAAACCCTTGAGCAGTTATTGATTGGAAACCATTTCACCAGTTATGGTAATGGTGACGTTGACCTTTGACCAAGTGACCTCAAAAATATTAGGGCTCATCTAGTTGTCATGACCAACCACCTAAGCAAGTTTGAAGATCCTAAGCCAAACCCTTGAGCAGTTATTGATCAGAAACCATTTACCAGTTAAGGTCATGGTGACCTTGACCTTTGACCTAGTGACCTCAAAAACAATAGGCATCATCCAGTTGTCATGACCAACCACCACAGCAAGTTCGAAGATTCTATGCCAAGTCGTTTATTAGTTATCGATCGGAAACCATCGACAGACCGACAGACATGGGCAAAACAATATACCCCCATTTTTTCAAAAGGGGGGGGGGGGGGGGGGGGGGGTACAATAAAGAGACACCGTAGTCGTTTGTTTTGTTTACATTAGAGTAGGTCATGTTTTGTTTCCAAAATAAGTATGTTCATTGTATATTCTATCCCCTTCAATGCTGATTTTGTTTCAAGAGAACTATTTTAAAATTAAAAACAAAACAAGCCTAATGTGAATATTCATGTATATCTTTTTTTTTTAAAAAAAAGGAACAAAACAAACAGTGCAAACCCAGACGAGAGGGTTCCTATAGGAACTCTCTCATTTGGGTCTACATTGTTTACAAAAGCCATTACTGACTTCTGTCCAGTACTGAAAGAATTGAAAATACATTTAATGTAAACTACTTGTCTACTTGTCTGCAACAAAGATTGGTTTTCATACAGTACAGTTAACACTTTCGTTACCAATGCAATATCTTTTAGTATCTATTCAAAAGCTCTGGACTCAGAAGAGATGCAGAGTAACTCAGTGTCTTACTGGATTCAAACTGTTTGATACTGGGAGTACTGTTCTTGAAAGAAAAAAGAAGAACACATGTAGCCGATGACCATGTGTATGCAGCAACATGGTTAACCCATTCCCTCATATTGTTAACTTTAGACGACTTTGTAAATGTCACTTTGTGAAACCATTGTGATAAATAGAGCATTTGCTCCTATAGGAGCAAATGCTCTATTTATCACAATGGTTTCAAACTACAAAATTCTTAAATATTCCTTTTCTTTAGTTAATGCTCCTTTTCGGTAGGTTTATTCAAAGAGGTTGGGTCTAAAAATAGCCTATGGGGTAATGGGTTAATGCTGTTTACTTACAGTACGTTGGCTCCACCACTCTCTGATGCTGGACTGAAGCGCTCGCATAGTCTTCATTTTGCAAATTATTGCAGCTTCCATTGGCCTTCCTGTATTCCTTGCCATCAACATAAACTCTTGTATTAGTACAGTCAAATGAGTGGGTACATGAAGGGTGGGGGTCGGCACGTGTCTCGATGTGGAAGTTGATAACTCTACGTATTACTTCTTCGTCATCACTTCTGTTAAATGAAATTGGGAAATTGTTATAACAAATAGGGCCACATATTGTTATATAAGATAGAGCCATATACAGGTATATGTGATAAAGTCATATGCAGTTGTAAGAGAAAGAGCCATATACAATTATATGAGATAGAGCCATATACTGTTATATGAGAAAGAATCATATACGATTATATGACATAAAGCCATATACTGCTATATCAGATAGAGCCGAATACTTTTATATGAGATACAGCCACATACTGTTATATGAGAAGGAGTTACATAGTATTAAATGATATAGAGTCACAAATATACTGTTACATGAATATGAGACAGAGTCACATATATCATATCATAAAGAACCACATACTGTTATATATACATGTATATATATGAGATTGAGCCTCATACTGTCATATGAGATACAGAAACATATTGATATATGGATAGAGTCACATACTGGTATATGATATAGAACCACATACATATATATATGAGATAAACCATACACATACATATGAGCCAAATAATGGTATATGAGAAAGGGCCACATACTGGTATATGAGACAGAGGTACATACTGGTATATGAGACAGAGCCACATACTGGGAAATGAGACAGAGCCTCATACTGGTATATGAGACAAGAACACATACTGATATATTTCACAGAGCCACATACTGGTATATGAGACAAAGCCACATACTGGTATATGTGACAGAGCCATATACTGGTGTATGAGACAGAGCCACATACTGGTATATGAGACAGAGCCACATACTGGTATATTAGACAGAGTCACATACTGGTATATGAGACAGAGCAACATACTGGTATATGAGACAGTGTCACATACTGGGATATTAGACACAGCCACATACTGGTATATTAGATAGAGCCACATACTGGTATATTAGATAGACTAGAGTACCAAACAGTTTTAATTCTGATAAGATGCTGAGTTACGTCATCACCCTTTCCCTATTATTCTACGTCTATTCCAATGTTCAATACTAACGCTATTCACTACTCTGTGTCTCATCTTGATCCAGACTGTTTGCTAATCACAGATTTACTTGTAGTAAATACATGATTCAAACAGGTGGCAACTTTGTGCAGGATAAATGCAACGCAGAATGCTCCATAAAGAGCTTGCAGCATTGCTTTTGTCCTGCGGTATGCAGTCATCTGCCTATTAACCTTTTACTCCATGAATATTCATGCAAAAAATTAATGACATCATGAATATTTATTAGAGTCATGTTTATAAAGGCATATGAACACAGGAAATCTTGACCATGGCAGAAACTGTAGAGTCATATCTATATTATTTCGTAAGCAAAAAGAGCAGACCCTGATCAGACGGTTCCAAGCCGTTTGATATGGGTCTACTTTGTTTGCAAATGCGTAGAACGGTGTATTCAAGGAGGAAAGGGTGAGTATATACATGTATAAGAATACTTAGAGTAATTCACAAAGCAGACTCTGATAAGATGCCTCCTGCAGAAACTGTAATCTGGGTCTACTCAACTGTTTGCGATGTGTTAAAAGGCATGTGTGTGGAGTAAAGGGTTATGTGGCCAATACAGCGGGATAAAAAACCCATATATCCTCATCACTAATTGGTACCCTAACTACCCTAAGTATTCAGACATCAACAATGTTCCCCATCCAACAGTTTGCACACTAATTAATCTAAGTCTTCATCTTCAGACACCCAACCTCCCCCATCACCATTTTATACCATAACTACCTTAAGTATTCAGACACCCATTCTCCCCTCTCTACTGGTTTGTGTCCTAATTACCCTAAGTATTCAGACACCCATTCTCCCCTCTCTACTGGTTTGTGTCCTAATTACCCTAAGTATTCAGACAACCATTATCCCCTCTCTACTGGTTTGTATCCTAATTACCTAAGTATTTAGACACCCATTCTCCCCACTCTATTGGTTTGTATCCTAATTACCTAAGTATTCAGACACCTATTCTGCCCTCTCCACTGTTTTGTACCCTAATTACCGTAAGTATTCAAACACCCATTCTCCCCTCGCCACTGGTTTGTATTTTAATTACCGTAAGTATTCAGACACCCATTCTCCCCTCTTTATTGGCGTGTACCCTAATTACCCCAAGTATTCAGACACCCATTCTCCCCTCTCCATTGGTTTGAACCTAATTACCCCAAGTATTCAGACACCCATTCTACCGTCTCCCCTGGTTTGTACCCTAATTACCCCACGTATTCAGACACCCAATTCCCCTCTCTACTGGTTTGTATCCTAATTACCCTAAGTATTCAGACACCTATTCTCCCCTCTCCACTGGTTTGTATCTCAATTACCCCAAGTATTCAGACAACAATTCTCCCCTCTCTATTGGTTTGTATCCTAATTACCTAAGTATTCAGACACCCATTCCCCCCTCTCTATTGGTTTGTACCCCAATTACCCCAAGTACTCAGACACCCATTTCCCCTCTCCACTAGTTTGTACCCTAAGTATTCAGAAATCCATTCTTCCCTCTCTACTGGTCTGTACCCTAATTACTCCAAGTATTCAGACACCCATTCTCTCCTTTCTACTGGTTTGTATCTTAATTACCCCAAGTATTCAGACACTCATTCTCCCCTCTCTATTGGTTTGTATCTTAATTACCCTAAGTATTCAGGCACCCATTCTCCCCTCTCCACTGGTTTGTACACTAATTACCCCAAATATCCAGACACCCACTCTACCCTCTCTACTGGTTTGTATCTTAATTACCCCAAATATCCAGACACCCATTCTCCCCTCTCTACTGGTTTGTATCCTAATTACCCTAAGTATTCAGACACCCATTTCCTCTACTGGTTTTTAAAGTTCATCTAATCAATACTTAACCCTTTCCTTCATACAAACACATTTTTAAACGGAGTAGACCCAGATAAGATGGATCCTACAGGAACTGTCTGATCAGGGTCTGCTCTTTTTGTCAATAGATTTTGATAGATCTGTTTCTTTAATTTGTAAAATGGCTATGGACAATGTTTCGCCTTCCATATTATTATAACTATTCTACCAATTAACCCTTCGCTTGCTATTCACGTCAATATACGTAACTGTAAATAGTGAAGACCCAGATGAGACAGCTCCTGCAGGAGCTGTCTCATCTGGGTCTGCACTATTTACAAATTGATTGTGCAACCAGTGCACTCCACAGCAGTGATTGCACAGCGAAATACTTGTACAAAGTGAAGATATATGTAATTATACAACAGGGCATGGGTAAAAAAGGAGAAATGTGTTTTGAAATTCAGCAAGCGAAGGGTTAATATTCAGTAGGTGTTGAACTTTTGAAGGGAAGGGGAAACGGGGAAAGGGTTAACCGTTTCAATGCTGACTTTTCACTGTGAAATGACCCACTATTACTGACAGAGTCCATTTAGTTTGGGGGAATGTAATTTGCTATAGAGTTTAGAAATACAAGCAGCACAGGCCTTAATCAGGGGCTCCTCTTGGAGCCCTCTAGTTTATCTATATTTACACTGTTTTCAAATGTTAGCACACTAGTGTCCTGTATTAGGAGAGTTATACTTAGACTCACCCAGCAGGAATTAGTGTAGACTCTGATAAAAATTATCCTTCAGGAGCAATTTAATCTGGATCAGTTTTTCTGTCCAAATGCTTAAGATAATTAGGGTATACAGTAAAAACCCGCTAATGTGACCACCTAAAAGAGGTATAAATCTGGGTGCTAGATGCAGGTGGTAGCTTAATGCAGGACAAAAGTAATGCCGAAAGCTCCTAGAGGAGCTTTCTGCATTACGTTTGCCCTGCATTAAGCAACCACCTGCTTATAAAGACATATATGTTTATTCATTAAGTGGTCGCATTAGAGGGATTTTACTGTATATGTACAGTTAAACTTCGATATCTCAAACCTCAAGGGACCATACAAATCAGTTCGAGATAACAGGTGTTTGAGATAACAGGTGTTTGAGATAACAGGTGTTCGAGTCATTTATAATCTGGCCAATAACTTAATGCGGGTCTAAAGTAATGCTGAAAGCGTATATAGGAGCTTTCAGTATTAATTTCGACCTTCATTAAGCTGTCACATGTGTTTCTAGATATGTGTAGTGATATATTTTAGAACAATGCTGTATTGTTCATTTTGGAAGGACCAAACTTTTAGTTCGAGTTATCCCAGAGTTCGAGTTATCAGAGTTCTGGATATATCGAAGTTCAACTGTATATACAATGCTCACATTCTGATGTGTCATATACGAGATATGACTGTATTGTTCATTTTGGAAGGACCAAACTATTACAGTGCTCCCTCCCTACAACGACCCTCTCAATAACGATTCCCTCCTTACAACAACGCATGTCACTGTTTCCGAAACAACAAGGCTCCAGAAACAACTTTTTTCCATCGTATTTTCTTTATGCCTCTATCAAACCCTATGTTGTGACCACTCTTTAGAATCGTCACTTTGTGACGATTCTAAAGAGTGGTCACAACATAGGGTTTGATTGAGGCATAACGGTTTTAGTTCTCGAAATATACCTGATCTGGGGATCTGCAAACAAGCTAATTATGTTTGATTTTCCCTCCCTATAACAACTCCTTCTGAACAACACATACAATATTCGTATCCCAAAGGGTGTCGTTGTAGAGAGGGAGCACTGTAGTTCGAGTTATCCCAGAGTTCGAGTTATCAGAGTTCTGGATATATCGAAGTTCAGCTGTATATACAATGCACACATTTTGATGTGTCATATACGAGGTATATAAATCAAAACACATACAATGACTGAAGACTCCTCGCAAACTCTTCCTCTTTTGCTAACATGGTGGCAATAGACTGCTGTGTGCGTTTGCTAGCCCGCGAAAATGCCCGCATTGCCTGACTTGCTGACTGGCTAGAAGACCAACCTTCAGGTGGTCCTAAATATGCAAATAAAAGATGAAGATTTACATTAGTTTTATATAAGGAGAATATAGAAAGTCACACAATCAGGTAAACTGAACACATAAGACAAAAATGACTGATAGATTACAGCGTGGTTTGGTGAACTGATTCTTGGTGACAGATAAATACAATAAACATCAACTATTAAATTTAGATATTTTCTCCATTTCTTTTAACCCATTTGCTACCACGATCCCATATTTGGGATATAGGCAAACAATGTAGACTCTGATCAGACGCCGCATAATGCGGCGTCTGATTAGAGTCTACACTGTTTGCTGATAGGAATTTCAATATAAAACAGAACGAAAATGAAAATTTAGACCAGGCATCCCTTAGATAACAAGAGTGTTCGGAGGAACACAAATATGTCACCTGCTCGCAACTGACACAAAAAGTGTTAATATGCTGGAGTGCGAAAATCAGAAAAAGGGGAATAACTGAAAAAGTATTGCAATGCAGAGTCATGCACCTTAGTTACATCAATAGTCCTCAATGAGAGGAAGACGTGAAATTTGAAAGCTCTATAATGATTAGTTCAGAAATGACAGCCAAAAAAGAAAGTGATGGACAGACGGACAGACAGACAGACGGACGGACAGACGGACAGGCAGACGACGGATAATTGATCCCTAAGTAACACACTGCCTCTTGGCAGGTGACACAAAAATGGACTTATCCAATATATAAGCATTGCAGAATCCACTGGGAGCAAATTGGTTAAACTAGAGTATCATCCAGTCGGATCTTGAAAACAAGGCTGTTTAACCACTTACTCCATAAATATACCTTTCTACGTCTTTGCAAACAGAGTAGATCGAGATCAGGGTCCATGCTTATAAAGCTTTTAGTTGAGTCTGAGTTTCGTTCTCAAGCTTTTGATTGGTCTGATTTGAGTTCTCAAGCTTTTGATTGGTCAGATTGGAGCCAGATGCTCAAATCTGACCAATCAAAAGCTTGAGATTACGTACTCAGACTCAACTAAACGTTTTATAAGCATGGACCCAGATGTTTTCTGTAGGAGCCATCTGATCAGAGTCTACACTGTTTGCTTATGGCAGAATAAAGATATAGATAGAGTTCTACAGTTTCTACCATGGCAAACATGTCATGTGTCCATATTAAATAGTCATGACATAATTAGATTACATGAATATTTATGGAATAAAAAGGGCTTAAAAGTAAAGTGAGCATAGAAAGTATGGTAAGAGAAGAATAGTAAAGTACCAGTAAATCAGTACAGATATATTGTGAGATGAGAAAATAAAGATAAGTACGCTAATCAGCTTAAGGAATTCGAAGACACAAACTTAGTGCATGTCAAAATCAAAATACTCCTAAATAAAGTGTTTGTTCAGGGTCTAAATGATTTGCTGCCGTTCAGTCAAACTTAAAGCTTAATTGCATTATTCAGCTTTCCAAACCGGTGAAGAGTGGGAGACTTAGTGTGAGACTTAATGTCCGAATATCTACAGTAACTACGGTAAACATGGTGAAGTGGGAGACTTAATGTCCGAATATCTACAGTAACTACGGTAAACATGGTGAAGTGGGAGACTTAGTGTCCGAATATCTACAGTAACTACGGTAAACACGGTGAAGTGGGAGACTTAGTGTCCGAATATCTACAGTAATTACGGTAAACACGGTGAAGTGGGAGGTTGAGTGTCCGAATATCTACAATTAACTACGGTAAACACGGTGAAGTGGGAGGTTGAGTGTCCGAATATCTACAGTAACAAGAGTAAACACTAAATGCTACGGTCATTGTCATTACCGTAAGATTTTTTTTCTGCTTTTGGCATTCCCCGTCCCTCTTCGTCCTTCATCTCTTCGAGTTCTTCGGTCAGCAGTTCCTCAAGTTCTCTCAACATCTCTTTGTTCACCTGGCGGCCCCGTGTGCGCTTCTGGTGCGGTGATGGTGGTGCAGCATAGACTGCCAGTATCAGAGCCACGACCAAACAAAGTCGAAAGACCAACGCCATTATACGTTTGTAAACCCTGTAGCTGCAAGAACAAAATCTGCGTTGGCTATTATCCCACTAATCGTAACTTACCCATTCCCCCCCCCCCCCCCCCCCCCCCCATATATACGTGTTTTCACGCATCTGCAAACAGAGAAGATCAATATCAGACGGCTCCTATAGGAGCCGTCTGATCAGGATCTGCTCTGTTTGCTAATGGAATTAGAAATATCTGTTTCTTTACTTTCTAAAATAGCTACAATTTTCCTCCTTCCGTATTTCATTATAACTACCTTTTCCATGAATATTCAGTAGGTATTGAAAGTTGGAATAAACATAGAACAAGGAAAGGGTTAGATCTAAGTCGCATTTGCAACAACACCAATGAGACGATGAGTACACCGGCGTCTCGTCAGGATCCAACCTGACACTTGGTCAATAGTTCCCAAAATACGTGTGATACAGTATAACCTCTCTATAACGGCCACTAAATTACATCAAGTAGTTTGGGTTAAAGGCAGTTGGCTGCTTAAAGCAAGGTGAAAGTAAAACAGAACGCTCCTATAGGAGCGTTCTGTTTTACTTTCACATTGCTTTAAGCAGTCAACTGCCCTAAATGCCAACTAATTAACACAATTTAGTGGTCGTTATAGAGAGGTTTTACTGTATACCACTCGGTCAATAGTTCGGTAAAAGCTTAACCTTTTCCTCCATAAATACACCCAAGTTAATTTTGAAACCATTGTGATAAATAGAGCAATGGTTTCACAATGATTTCATAACCAAACAATTGTAAAGTTTTCCTTCCTCTAGTAAACACTCATTTTTGGTAGTTTTATTAACCCTTTCCCTCATATAAACGTGTTTTCACGCATTTGCAAACAGAGTAGACCCAGATCAGAGCCGTCTGATCAGGGTCTGCTCTGTTTGCTAATAAAATTTGATAGATCTGTTTCTTTACTTTCTAAAATGTCTACAATGTTCCACCTTCCATTTTTCTTTATAACTATTTTGTTAATGAATATTCAGTAGATATTGAAATTTGGTCCAAATACAGAACAGGGAAAGGGTTATCGTCTGATCAGGGAGGAGCCGTCTGATCAGGGTCTACCCTGTTTGCTAATAGAATTTAAAAGATCTTTGTCTTTACTTTCTAAAATGTCTACAATGCCCCCCCCCCCCTTTCCATATTTCATTTTAACTATTTTGGCCATGAATATTCAGTAGGTATTGAAATTCGTAATAAACATAGAACAGGGAAAGGGTTAAAAGAGGTTGGATCTTAAACTAGTTTATGAGGGAATGGGTAATCAAATCGTAAGTACTCCAAATTGCACACACGATCCAAAACTGAACATTGAAACAATGTAAACATTATTTCCAATTCTAAAGTAGATTTCCCTTCTTATATGTACCATAGCTTTTAAATGATATAATAAGAGTGGCATAAGGGCTACCCGCGTCTCATCGGATCCAAACTATTTGCCAATGTTATCACAAGTTCACCATAATAATTTAGTTAATAGTTTTGTATCGAGTCATCGGTATCATGTTGAAATACATATGTCTAAATGAACTTTTTTGATGGCGTTTTTTTTAAAAAAAAAATAAAAAAAATCTTCTTCTTATCTTCTTCTTATTAAGCACATGTCGTCAACGGCACGTTAAACACACGTGAACCGCATTGGTTACCATTTCTATGCTAAGTGCAATCTAAAAATCAGTTGCAAACAGTTTGGGTCCAGATCAGACGTCGAGTAACTCAGTTTCTACACGGCATGTTTGGGCCCAGATCAGACTTTGAGTAACTCCGTGTCTACACGGCATGGTTGGGTCCAGATCAGACTTCGAGTAAATCCGTGTCTACACGGCATGTTTGGGCCCAGATCAGACTTCGAGTAACTCAGTGTCTACACGGCATGTTTGGATCAAGATCAGACTTCGGGTAACTCCGTGTCTACACGGCATGTTTGGATCAAGATCAGACTTCGGGTAACTCCGTGTCTACACGGCATGTATGGGCCCAGATCAGACTTCGAATAACTCAGTGTCTACACGGCATGTTTGGGCCCAGATCAGACTTCGAATAACTCAGTGTCTACACGATCAGACTTCGAGTAACTCCGTGTCTACACGGCATGTTTGGGTCCAGATTAGACTTCGAGTAACTCAGTGTCTACACGGCATGTTTGGGTCCAGATCAGACTTCGGGTAACTCCGTGTCTACACGGCATGTTTGGGTCCAGATTAGACTTTGAGTAACTCAGTGTCTACACGGCATGTTTGGGTCCAGATCAGACTTCGGGTAACTCCGTGTCTACACGGCATGTTTGGGTCCAGATTAGACTTCGAGTAACTCAGTGTCTACACGGCATGTTTGGGTCCAGGTCAGACTTTGAGTAACTCCGTGTCTACACGGCATGTTTGGGTCCAGATCAGACTTCGGGTAACTCCGTGTCTACACGGCATGTTTGGGTGCAGATCAGACTTCGAGTAACTCAGTGTCTACACGGCATGTTTGGGTCCAGATCAGACTTCGAGTAACTCCGTGTCTACACGGCATGTTTGGGTGCAGATCAGACTTCGAGTAACTCCGTGTCTACACGGCATGTTTGGGTCCAGATCAGACTTTGAGTAACTCCGTGTCTACACGGCATGTTTGGGTCCAGATCAGACTTTGAGTAACTCCGTGTCTACACGGCATGTTTGGGTCCAGATCAGACTTCGGGTAACTCCGTGTCTACACGGCATGTTTGGGTGCAGATCAGACTTCGAGTAACTCAGTGTCTACACGGCATGTTTGGGTCCAGATCAGACTTCGAATAACTCAGTGTTTACACGATCAGACTTTGAGTAACTCCGTGTCTACACGGCATGTTTGGGTCCAGATCAGACTTCGAGTAACTCAGTGTCTACACGGCATGTTTGGGCCCAGATCAGACTTTGAGTAACTCCGTGTCTACACGGCATGTTTGGGTCCAGGTCTGACTTTTAGTAACTCAGTGTCTACACGGCATGTTTGGGCCCAGATCAGACTTTGAGTAACTCCGTGTCTACACGGCATATTTGGGCCCAGATCAGACTTTGAGTAACTCCGTGTCTACACGGCATGTTTGGGTCCAGATCAGACTTCGAGTAACTCAGTGTCTACACGGCATGTTTGGGCCCAGATCAGACTTCGAATAACTCAGTGTCTACACGATCAGACTTTGAGTAACTCCGTGTCTACACGGCATGTTTGGGTCCAGATCAGACTTCGAGTAACTCAGTGTCTACACGGCATGTTTGGGTCCAGGTCAGACTTTGAGTAACTCCGTGTCTACACGGCATGTTTGGGTCCAGATCAGACTTCGAGTAACTCAGTGTCTACACGGCATCCACGCTGTTTGTCACACGGTTAGTAACTTGATAAGGCAATTCGGAAATGAGTAAAACTTATAACAGATCTTCACTACACAATAATGGTTAACCATTTCCCTGTTCTATATTTAGACCAAATTTCAACACCCACTGAATATTCATGGGCAAAATATCTGTCATTTGCAAACAGTATATATCCAGATCCGCCAGAGGCCCTCTGATCAGGGTATGCACGGGTTACCATTATAAAAGTATTCTGCCAGGACTAGTGTTGTTTGATTGGTTTGCTTAACCCTTTCCTCCATGGATATTCATGTAAGATATAATGACGTCATGATTAATTAGATTAATTTACTATAAATACCGGTAATAACACATGGACGCTGGAGAATTTGGCCAAGGCAAAAACTGTAGAATTATATTTATATTATACAACAATAACAATTTGTTGTAAAAAGTTGTTATATTATATCATAAGCAAACCGAGTAGTCCCTGATCAGACGGCTCCTACAGAAGCCGTCTGATCTGGGTATACTCTGTTTGCAAAGGCATAGAAAGGCGTATGTATGGAGCCAATGGTTAATAAATACTAATTGACGTGGAAGTTATCAAATATTTAATTCAGTATACATAGGGCCCTTTACTCCATATATACGCCTTCTCACGTCGTTGGAAACAGAGGGGACCCGGATTAGGCGTATCTTATAGGAGCCATCTGAGCATCGTCTACATTGTTCCCTTATAAAATAACATAAAACTGATTCTACAGTTTCTGCCATGACCAAATGTTAATATGTTTTACGCCATTATAAACAATCAGCTACATTTTGTTTTTGTAATTGATTTCCATAAGGTCATTATTTCTAACACCTATATTCTTTAGAGTACGGAGTAGATTGGTATGCAAAGTAATTAGTTCTACAATTTTGAGTCGAATGATATCAGACATCAATTTGAACAAAACTACTGACATATGGCCTATAAATAAATGATTACTATATGATCAAAGGTTTCATTGATGTGTACCTTTAATTGACACATGCCTTGATATTTAAAGTCATTTAAAAATAAGTTGACCTTTCAACCCTAAGTAACTTTCATCTGTGACACTTGCCACCTGTTTCAATTTAAAACTAGAACATTGTGTCTGTAAGATACAGCGATGCCCCCGTGGTGGTACTTGCCTAGCTGCACGTAAAAATCCTAAGTCATTTGACCTTGGACTTGCGGACAGCATGGGCTGGGTGCGCAGTGAACGTATGGATGGTGGTTAGTGTGTATATGCAATTCCATGCCAGTAGCTATATGTGGTTAGTGAGATATAAAACAATGAAAAAATGGGACAACCAACTGCATGTAAAAGCGTGACATACAGACGGACGGACGGATAGACGGACGGACTGGTGCAAAACATAATGCCCCTGGCTATCGCCAACAGGGGCATAAAATGTAAGCTACTTTTAAGACGAGTAGTTACGAATAACCATGTACTCTGTACTCTATAGATACACATTGCTACGCCTTTGCAGAGTAAACCCAGATTATGAGATATAGATTTGATTCTCCAGTTTCTATCATGTCCCGTATCTATAGGCTATTATAACAATCATTCAATCTAATTAGAATCTAATATTCATAATGGCATCATTTCTGACATGAATATTCATGGTGTAAAGGGTTAAACTTCAAACTGCAAGGTATATTCAGTTCCTTTACAAATGTGCAGCCAGATTGTTAAACAATTTGGATCCTGGTGAGATGTCGAGTTGTTCATTAAGATCCATACTACAATAACACCCCTCTAAACCGGACATTCGATTTCTTGGCAACAGACGATAGCTTAATGCAGGGTGAAAGTCATGCAGAAATCTCCAATAGTACAAAATGTATTAAGCACGGACCTGCCTAAAAGCATCTGCCAGCCTGAAAGTATCTAAATTCTTCACATCTAGAATTCCGGTTTAGAGGGGGTTTGCTGTAATATATTACGATTCGACCCGCAGTAAGTTAAAGGTTAACCCTTTCCCTCATATAAACGCTTTTTCACATGTTTGCAAACAGGGTAGACCCAGATCAGACGGCTCCTACAGGAGCTGTCTGAGCTGGGTCTGCTCTGTTTGCTTTTGACAAAGCAAAACAATCCCTTGAACGGTTTACATTATGAAAAGTAAGCTACGGAAATAAATATTCATGATGTCATTTTTTCTTATGGAAATATTGAACAGGGAAAGGGTTACTCAAGGCCTACTTTAACTATACATACACACTCTGACTATCAGTTTGGATCTAAATCATCGCAAATTCACACATAGCAATTTTAGATTGAATTAAAAGAATGTGCAGCGTCATCTGATTTCTTTTTCGCAAGTTACATACAATGTCTTTATCTCTTGTCACAGTAATGGAAAATATCTACCGTAGCAATCAAATTCGATTTTTTTTATCAAAATATTGAATCTCGCAATTTAATGTTCCTCAGTCATATCAATTTTTAATTTATTTTTCTACTTGCTATAATAAGGTATGACCTTCAAACCTACAACTTGCTGGTAAGTCTAAATAGGTTTACCCCTTAACCCTTTCCCTCATATTGACGACTTTTGACGACCCTGTAAAAGTCACTTTGTGAAACCATTGTGATAAATAGAGCATTTGCTCCTATAGGAGCAAATGCTCTATTTATCACAATGGTTTCAAACTGCAAAATTCTAAAATTTTCCTTTTCTCTAGTTAATGCTCCTTTTCGGTAGATTTATTCAAAGAGGTTGTATCTAAAAATAGCCTATGAGGTAATGGGTTAACCCGCTATCCACTATCTAACAGTCAGGTAGTTCGAATCATCAGGTAAGAAATACATTAAAATAGTCTCTAGGAATCGTACATAGTGTTGCGAGATTTCCTATTATCGAAGTTCGAATTAACAGAACAGAACAGAACAGATGTTTTATTTTGACTTAAGCATACAAGCTCATCATCATAACATCGAAACATACACATGACAGTCACGCTAATATAATTATACAGTGCCAATTTAACATACATATATATACATAATAGTATACCCTGTCTCACGAGAGTGTTCTACATTAGCCAAATACCTCAATTGGTAACAAACATATCATAATCCTATAATAGACTAAGAGTATCGTTTCTTAGTTTGAAGCTTTTGATGCAATATAGTGCCAGTCTGTTTAAGACTGTTTTACTGTCTGAATTTAACAAACTTACTAATTTAAACATGCTCGGGTAATCTGAATAGAACCTTGGAATATATATCTTTCTCAGATGATTATACATAGGACATTTCAGTATAAAGTGATATTCATCTTCTATATCATTTAAATGACATAATGTACATAGTCTTTGGTTCCTTACCACATTTCTATGGCGGCCAGCTTCAATATTTAAATTATGAGAATTCAATCGTATCCTTGCTATAACGTATCTATATTTTGGATTTACAACAATGTGTAGATAATACGCCCGACTAATATTTGTATGGATATGTCTGTAAAGTAATAAAGAAGTACATGCTTCAACTCCAGTGTGCCATTCTGTTTGGTATATATCTCTGAGTCGTTTACTAAATACTGGTATAAAAGCGTTTATATTAATTGATTCTGGATATAGCCAAACTTCTGCAAATCCACAGTTTTGTAAAATATTTCTCACTTTCGATGACCAATTTGTAACCCTGTTATCATTTGAAATTTCCATTCTTTGTTTATCTACAATGGTTCTTATTAACGAATGTCGAACATTGTGACTTTATATAGAAATTCGACCGGGATGTTTGACCGTGTTCGAATTAGGGGGCGGGGTGTTGAACTTTCCTAACAATATATAGAGCAGGGGTGTTCGCGGGAAAAAAGTTGTTGTTGTTGTTGTTGTTGTAGTTGTTGTAGAAACATAGCATGCGAAGGGCACCTGTGGTCTGATCGAAGGTCTACTCTGCATTTGAAAGTGTCACTATACGAGGGTCATGCAAAAAGTTCTGTCATTGGGTTCGGATTTCTTAAGTGATACGTGTAATAGAAAATATTTTTATTACAAACCTTCGAAGTATTCCCCCTTTACCGAAACACAGTTTTGTAACCTTTTTACCCAGTCTCGAAAAGCGAAAAAACATAGTCTTCTTTAGTTATCTGTTGGAGACACTGATAGATAGCGCTGCCAAGAGAACTTCTGCACTTATATTTCTTTCCAGAAAACATTTTCTTCAGTCTAGGAAATAAGGAAAAGTCACGGGGACTCAGGTCAGGTGAATAAGGTGGATGGTTTACAACTTTCACATTTTCAGAAGCCAGAAAAGACTTAACAGCCTCGCACTTGTGAGAGGAGGCGTTATCATATATAAGATGGACACCTGTCCATCCTTTTCTTGGACGTTTCTTATTGTAAAAAATATTTGACTTTCTTTAGTACAGAGTTCTTGTAGAATCGTCCAGTGACTGTACAACCAGATGGACAAGGCACTTGAACGACTGGCCCACTCGAATTAAAGATTATTGCGTACAACATCTTTTTTGAACGTATGGTTCTCTTGGCAATACATGGACGTGTCTGATCTTTTCGCTTCCATTGCTTATTATCAGCCCTTCTCTGTGGCTCAAACATGTGCACCCAGGTTTCGTCACCCGTAAGCACGTTAGAAATAACCCGACTATCACAACCTTTGTATGTTTTCAAAAGTTCCCAGGCACATTTAAGGCGTAGTTTCTTTTGTTCGTCAGTGAGCAAATGAGGTACCCACCTAGCGCAAACCTTTCTCAGGTCCAAACGCTTTTTCAGAATTGTTTGCACGCTGCCTTCCGATATGCCAGTACAACTAGCTATATCTTTCACAGACAATCGCGCATCCTGATCGACTACAGCCTTTACAACAGCGATGTTTGCCTTACTAACAGAGGTTTTAGGTCTACCAGGACGGGTGTCATCTTCAACAGATAATTTTCCAGCTTTAAAAGCCTTGACCCACCTAAAAACTGTGCGTTTGAAATGGCATTGGGTCCATATATACCACACAATTCTTCAAATATCTGCTTTGAATCTATATCAAGCCTAATGCGACATTTGATATAGCTACGGATTTCAGCCTTTTTGTCCATTTTACATTGAGACACGTAAATTGGTCAGTGTATATGACTGCAAGTATTTCAATTTGAAGTAACTCTGTCATTTGTAAAGCAATTTGCACGAAATAAACGGATATCGTTAGATAGTGAACACACTATTCAGGTGCAGTGAAGCGTTTTTAAATATACATGGTTTAAAACTACGGAAACCCGTTAGTGACAGAACTTTTTGCAGGACCCTCGTATAAGGAGTAAAGAGTTAATTGTTAACTTAAATAAATAGAAACATTTTCAACGATAATTATTTAAACTAGCCGGGGTTGGGATGTGTGGGAGTCGGGTTATAGTGTAAGGTCGGGTTGGGGTCGGGTTTGGTGGGGGGGGGGGGGGGGGGTCGGGATTGGGGGTGTTATTGAACCTGTTACTTATATTCCATCAATTCATATTTTCCATTTAATAATAGAATGGTGCTCTTGTTTTAACCATTTCCCTCATTGAGGCGCCTTTTCACACTATAGCAAATAATGTAGACCCAGACAGATGACTCCTACAGGAGCCGTCTGACCAGGGACGACTCTGTTTGCTTATGGAATCATATAGATTTTATTCTACCGTTTCTGCTATTACCAACTATTCTCATGTTCAGATAATATATATACATACAATAAAAATATACAAGTATTAATGAAATCGTTATTTCCTACATGAATATCCATTAGGTAAATGGTTAAGACTCCATGCCTAGCCTTAACCCATTCCCTGATAGGCAATTTTTAGATCCAACCTCTTTAAATAAATATATCGAAAAGGAGCATTTACTACCAAAATATTTAGTAGTTTTGAAACCATTTTGTAATTGTGATCCTATGGAGCAAATGCTCTATTTATCACGATGGTTTCATGAAGTGACTTTTACAGTGGCGTCAAAGGGCGGCAGTATAAGGGAAATTGTTAACAAACCCACACCTCTCCTTAACCGTAACCCTTAACCCATTAACCCTTCGCTTGCTGAATTTTAAAATACATTTCTCCTTCTTTACCCATGCCCTGTTGTATAATTACATATATCTTCACTGTGTACAAGTATTTCGCTGTGCAATCACTGCTGCGGAGTGCACTGGTTGCACTACCAACTTGTAAATAGTGCAGACCCTGATGAGACAGCTCCTGCAGGAGCTGTCTCATCTGGGTCTTCACTATTTACAGGTAGGTATATTGACGTGAATAGCAAGCGAAGGGTTAATCTACTGAATAGTTAAAACTGGCTCTCCCCTTTTCTGAATTTTGATTAAACCAGAAGGTGTATAAAATGTATAAATGAAGAAAATGATTATTATGACAAACGGTGTAAATATATATACTGCTCAACGGGAGCACTTTCTGTTTGCAAAGGTTTTATATACTCTGTTCCCGCACATAAGTATTAACCCTTTCCTCCATGAATATTCATGTAAGAAATAATGACGTCATGCATATTAATTATATTAATCTGTTATAATATCACATGGGCATGGTAATGTCAGAAGCTGTAGAATCATACCTATGAGCTTATCTCATAAGCACACAGAGCAGAGCCTAATCTCCTATAGAAGCCGTCTGATCTGGATCTACTCTGTTTGCAAAGGTGTAGAAAGGTGTATTTATGGAGTAAAGGGTTAAGATATGACGCTTTACTCTATACTTGGTGAATATTCATACAAGACTCCACCCATTGTGAATCGAAATTAATGTAAGTATTGTATTAAAATATAAACAATGAAGTTGTTTGCTGAACTATAGAGAATTAGACCTTTAACATAGAAGTAAATGAGCTGACCCTTGTTAGATGGCTCCTACTCATATCTGAGTCTACTCTTTTTGCAAAGGTGTGAAAGGGCGTCGGGTTGAGACAGCAAGAGTGTGTTTATAAGAGTTGAGTAGCAAGAGTGTGTTTATAAGAGTTGAGTGTGTAGTTCGTGCACCATATCCCAGTATGTTTTGATTAACACTTTTCTTCATATAAGCGCCTTTTCACACAGTAGCAAACAAAGTACTGTATAATTATGGGTGCTAGATGCAGGTGGTAGTTTAATGCTGGATGATAGTAATGCAGAAAGCTCCTAGAGGAGCTTTCTGCATTACATTTGCCCTGCATTAAGCAACCACCTGCTTATAAAGACAACCATGTGTATTTATTAAGTGATCGCATTAGAGGGGTTCTCCTGTATACCCAGATTAGACGGCTCCTATAGGAGCCATCTGACCAGGGTCTGCTCTGTTTGCTTTTGACTTGAAATAGACCTGATTCTACAGTTTTTGTCAGAGCAAATAAATCTATTGAAAAGCTATTAATAATAAAAATGAGCTAATAAATATCCGTGTTATTATTATTACTTACATGAGTACGGAATAGGGGAAAGGATTACGTCATTTAGGTGACAGGTTGCCTCAACCCTTTACTTCATGAATTGTCGTGAAAGAAAAAAAATACACTGTATATTAACCCTTCACTTGCTATTCACGTCAATATACCTACCTGTAAATAGTAAAGACGCAGATGAGACAGCTCCTGCAGGAGCTGTCTCATCAGGGTCTGCACTATTTACAAGTTAATTGTGCAACCAGTGCACTCCACAGCAGTGATTGCACAGCGAAATACTTACAAGTACACAGTAAAGATATATATAATTATATAACAGGGCATGGGTAAAGAAGGAGAAATCTATTTTAAAATTCAGCAAGCGAAGGGTTAATTACATGTTGTTTTTTATATAATGACATACAAGCACAGGTGTTCAGTCAAAAAAAACCCAGATCTATCGAATTCCGTTGGCAAACGGAGCAGACCCTGATCAGATGGTTCCTATAGGAGCCGTCAGATCTGGGTCTACTCCATTTGCAAATGCATGAAAACACGTTTATATGAAGGAAAGGTTTAAAATACCATCTGTTGTACTGTAAGGTGGTTTATTCCGGATCTAAGATATCGCTGCGATTTGGTTTCAGATATTCATGCAATACGACCTTGTACTGCCAACATTTAACGCTTTCGCTGCCAATGCCGGATCTGTGATTACCTATGCAAACAGTTTGGATCTAGATGAGACGCCGAGTAACTCGGCGTCTCACCAGGATCCAAACTGTTTGTTACTGTTACTATGTTTTTGAAACAAAAATGAAGAAAATCAAAGAATGAAAATTTGTAGCAGACGACAAAGTTAGCAGACGACAGAGTTTGGCAGCGAAAGGGTTAAGAATCCCACTGCAAACACCCGAGTCCCTGATAATGTTAACAAACACGCTGGCTCCAGATTAGACGCTCAGTCAGCCATGGTTACATTTTTTCAAAAAGAAATTGGAAAAAAAGAACACTGAAACTACGCGAGGCAGACGAAAAAGAAAATGGGCGATTTTCTTTTAAAGTACATGCACATGTATATCCGTGGGAAACGACATGTTGTAATTTCGCAAACAGTGTAGATCTAGCTCTCTTGGCGACAAATTTCGTCTTCGACCAATATCTGGTTTAAGTCCCATTCATAGTGGGAGTTCATTCAATTTGTTCCATAGAATTTAAGTAGTATGCCTGGTAGTTTGGATCCTGATGAGACGTCACGTTACTCGGCGTCTCATCTGGATCCAAACTGTTTGCAAAGTTAATCTCTGATTCGCCCATTGCGACAAGCCCCGTCAGTCGCTTTCCCACGATTTCGGCGGTGACAGAGCTGGGTCAGTTTACGGATGCTGAAACAGAGCTGGACCAGTTTACGAATGCAATGACACAGCAGAATCAGAGCACGGGTGCATGCACGGGTACATGGTTGACATTATAAATTATGCATGTCAGGCTCGTGTAATTCGCTGAAAGTTATTCTAAGCATTTACTTGATGCATATTAATGTGAGAAATAATGCTATTATGAATCTGGGGTAAATGCTTTATTTATCACAGTGGTTTAAAAGAGTAACTTTAAGAGGCGCCAAAAAGGTGTCAATATGGAATGTGTTAAAGCAATACCTGAAAGAGACGCCTTTGCAAACACGGTAGACTTGTTGGAGTCATATGATCAGAGTCTACTCTGCTTGCCTATGCTATTATATAGACATGATTCTAATATGTCTACCATAGTCAAACATTTCTGTGTCCATGTGCAGAATATCTTATTACAAATATGGAGCTTATAGCTATTAACCCTTCTCTTGCTGAATTTTAAAATACATTTCTCCTTCTTTACCCATGCCCTGTTGTATAATTACATATATCTTCACTGTGTACAAGTATTTCGCTGTGCAATCACTGCTGTGGAGTGCACTGGTTGCACAATCAATTTGTAAATAGTGCAGACCCTGATGAGACAGCTCCTGCAGGAGCTGTCTCATCTGGGTCTCCACTATTTACAGGTATGTATATTGACGCGAATAGCAAGCGAAGGGTCAAGGATATCATTATTTCTTACATAAATATTCGTCATGTAAAAGCCTAAACCCAGTTTTGTATAAGATCATGATTAAAGATATATGTATAGGGACTTAAGTCTTGAATATCAAATGTCTTTTGCACGTGCATGTACATGTATCGTCTTTTGCAAAACGTATCGTCCGCTACAATTTTAATAATCAAATGTTTTAAAACATAAGCCCAGCATCAAACATTTTGGATACTGGACAGACGTCGAGTGTCTCTGTGTCTTATCTGGATCCAAACTGTTTGCTTAAATAGTTGATAAATGTTGAATACTTGGAAAAAACTAACAATTGTCGCGACAGAAATTCGTTTTGAGGTGACATTGTGAAAATGTTTGGGACGAACGAAAACGATTTAAACCATCGCCTGCCCTAAGGTGGTCGCTACCATCTTTGTTTATATCGCGAAGTAAATGTATTTACTTCGTGTTTACATAAATACTCTCGGGAGATTTGCTACGGAGTCGGACTGATTTATTTATTTTAAATTATGTGTGTCTTTGTTTATTTATGCTAATATTTCTGCTGACAAATACCTCGCGGTAGAGAGTCTTTTCAAGCCGGATCAGCACGCTAATTACAACAAAAACATTGGTATGAAAATGGATCAGATGTTTTGTATTTTAGTTCAACAGTATGTTATACTGATTTTTTGAAAAGCGATTCCGATCGTTCTACTATTTTTATCACAAATATAATCAGAGTCATAATAATCATATAATGTTTATTCTGATCCTATGAGAGCTGTTTCCAAATACAGTAAAATGTCGATACTGCGAAAGATGTCTTTTTAATTAGGCAGGTGGCTGCTTAATGCAGGGCGAAAGTCATACAGAAAGCTCCCTAGGCTCACCCTGCATTACGTTGCCAGCTGTGTTAAAGATCAACAATGGTACGTATTTGTGTGTTCGTAGTATCGAGTTTCTACTGCATTATAACAAATTGAACTGAACTCTTTATAGGACAGAGACATAGTTTTAAACCGTCTCTTGCTGAATTTAAAAAAACAAACATTTCTCCTTCTTTACCCATGCCATGTTGTATAATTGCATATATCTTCACTGTGTACAAGTATATCGCTGTGCAGTGCATTGGTTGCACAATCAACTTGTAAATAGTGCAGACCGTGATGAGACAGCTCCTACATGAGCTTTCACTATTTACAGGTAGGTATATTGACGTGAATAGCAAGAGAAGGGTTAAACATTTGCAGAGTCAGAACTGTCTGAAAGTATATACAGTAAACCCATCTAAACCGGAATTCTAGTAGAGAAGTATTTAGGTGGTTGCTTAATACAGGGAGAAAGTCATGCGGAAAGCTCCTAGAGGAGCTTTCTGCATGACTTCCATCCTGCATTTAGCTGCCACCTGCCACATGTCTCCAAGATTGATATCTATACTAAATTTAACATCCGGTTTAGAGAGGTTTTATTGTAGACCTGAGTCAGCAGTTTCTACATGTTTATATCATTAAACAAATAAGCTAATTAATATTCATACAATCATTATTCCTTATATGAATATTCATTAGGTAAAGAGGTAGGTAAACAATACAGTTAAACTTCTATATTTCGAACTCGGAGAACTCGAACTTCGGGATAATTTGAAGTAAAAATTCGATCCTTCCAAAATTTACAATACAGAATTTTTGTAAAATGCATCAAGTAACGCATATCTACAAACACAAGTGACAGCTTAATGCAGGTCGAAAGTAATGTTGAAAGCTCCTACAGGAGCTTTCGGTATTATTTTCAGCCTGCATTATAAGCTGTGGACTTGAGAAATTGTTCAGATTACAAATAGGATGACTCGAACCTCTTATATCTCGAAGTAATTTGTATAACATGCATCTCCGTCCCGATATACATGTGTGAACTTGCCCTTTTCCACGCGCCATTATTATGATTATAACAATTAATCTAGTTTATATCCATGATGTAATTATGTCTTAACCCTCTCCCTCATATAGACGTGTTTTCACGCATTTGCAAACAGAGTAGACCCAAATCAATCGGCTCCTAGAGGAGCCGTCTGATCAGGGTCTGCTCTGTTTGCTAGTGGAATTTGATAGATCTGTTTCTTTCCTTTCCAAAACGTTCCGCTACAATGTTCCACCTTCCATATTTCCTTATAACTATTTTGTCCATGAATATTCATTAGGTATTGAAATTTGGAATAAACATAGAACAGGGAAAGTGTTAAATAACTATTCGTGAAGTAAAGGGTAAAAGTAATCTAGCAAAAACGGATAACGTGTGCAGAAATTACCAACTAATTGTAACTGCACCCTGTACAGAGGTCCCTTAGAACCGTGCAAAGTTTGGATTGAGATTAGGCGAAAACATATCACGCATCTTCGTCAGATATATAGTAATACCTCTCTATAACGGCCACTAAAGTGTGTTAATTAGTTGGTATTTAGGACAGATGGCTGCTTAAAGCTTTAAGCAGCCACCTGCCTCTCACACAAAATACTTGATGTAATTTAGTGATCGTTAGAGAGAGGTTTTACTGTAAATGTAGCAGTTTTTATATGAAACAGTGTATCAAATACAATAGATAGATGAATGGATGCTACATCTAGTTTAACCCTTCGCTTGCTATTCGCGTCAATATACCTACCTGTAAATAGTGAAGACCCAGATGAGACAGCTCCTGCAGGAGCTGTCTCATCAGGGTCTGCACTATTTACAAGTTGATTGTGCAACTAGTACACTCCACAGCAGTGATTGCACAGCGATATACTTGTACACAGTGAAGATATATGTAATTATACAACAGGGCGTGGGTAAAGAAGGAGAACTGTATTTTAAAATTCAGCAAGAGAAGGGTTAATCCTTTCCTTGTTAAACATTCATTTAAAAAATAATTACAGTACACAATCATGTTTTTGGCTGAAGTTTAGAATGGCATATAATTATACACATGAGTTGTTGATATTTGCAGATATTGTATAGAGTTAGGTTTATAATAATTTAATAAGCAAACAGAACATACCCTGATCAGACAGCTGCTACGTGAGCCGTCTGATCTGGGTCTACTCTGTCTGTAAAGGCGTGAAAAGCGTTTATATGAAGGAAGTGCTAATGAGGACAAACATTATTAATGCAGAACGCACCCCAAAGGAGCTTTCTGCATTACTTTAATTTCTTATCCTGCATTAAGCAATTTAGCAATCACCTGCTTTTAAAGACGCACACGGTTATTCATCTATTGGCCTCTTTTGAGATACCCTACTGTTCCTTTGTTCGCATATGAATTGAGAGGCGAGAAAATGTGCCCCATCACAAAAAACCTTCTTATGCAGAAAAAATAAGTCTGACTTTTACAATCTTTTTACTTTCACCAGATTCCTTCAAGTTTTTAAGAAACGTTTAAGAAACTATAATACATGTAGCAGTTTTGTTTGTTTTGGGGTTGTTGTTTTTTTTTTGGGGGGGGGGGGGGGTTAAGCGGGGATGCAAGAAAAATGACGAGGCGACCAAAGGTCTAGATAAGATGCGTAAATAAAAATATTTTCAAGAATAACATCATTTCTCCACTAAACCCTTTGTTGTGACCACTCTTTAGAATCGTCACGAACAGACAATTATAAAGAGTGGTTACTACATAGGATTTGGTGGACGATGGCGATGTAAGTATTTGAGTGCGCACCGTTATCTGTTGTTCTGGACGACATTTTCTGCGAACAATATTTTACTTAGCAGGCTATTTGTTAATTAGCATTGTTTAATTCAAAGAAACAATTAAGTAAATACAGCGAACCCTCTCTATAACGGCCACTTAATTATATCAAATAGTTTGTGTTAAAGGCAGGTGGCTGCTTAAAGCAAGGTGAAAGTAAAACAGAACGCTCCTATAGGAGAGGGTTTACAGTAGCATTAAGACAACTACACTCGTATAAATCTTCAATATACGGTAAAACCCCGCTAATGCGACCACTTAAAAGAGGTATAATGCTGGATGCTAGATGCAGATGGTAGCTTAATGCTTGAAAAAAGTAATGCAGAAAGCTCCTCCATTACTTTTGTCCTGCATTAAGTAATCACCTGCTTATAAAGAAACCCATGTTTATTCATTAAGTGGTCGCATTAGAGGGGTTCTACTGTATGTGAAATAGACAATATTCAGATTAACCTTTTACCTGACATAGACGCCTATATACACGTTTGTAAACAGAGTAGACCAACACCAGACATTTCCTCTAGGATCTGTCAGATAAGGATCTGTTCCGTTTGCTTATAATGCAATAATAACGGTCTGAATTTACAGTTTCTGCCATGGCAAATAAAACTGATGTGTTCTTATCCCGTTATAATTCATCCATCTATAATTATTCATAAAGTCTTTATTTCTTACATGCATATTTATTAAGTAAAGGTTTAGAAGATGCTGATAATCGAGTTCTTCACGAAACATATTTTAAATTAATTTTGTGGGTGATACATGATGACCGTTGCAAATAGTTTGAATCTAGATCAGACATAGAATCCCAATAACCCGGTGCCTAATTAGAATCCAACCTGATGATCTAACTGTAGGTGGGTTTTTGTTTGTTTGTTTTTTTAAACAAAACCAAAAACAACAACACCAAACAACAACAACAATAATAACAACAATGAATAGAAAATGACAACAGTTTCGCCAATGTTAACCCTTTCCACCATATCGCTTTTTCATGCATTTGCAAACAGAGCAGATCCAGATCAGACGTAATCAGGGTCGGCTCTGTTTGCTTTTGACACGATATAGATCCGATTCTACAGTTTTCGTCAAAGCAAAGATTTCTCTTGAAAACGTTACATTATATACAGTCTGCTAATAAATATTCATGGTGCCATTTTTCCTTACCTGAAAATGGAAAATGGAAATGGTTAACTCTTTGCACGCTAGCGGCGAAACTGATTGCCTATGCAAACAGTTTGGATCCAGATGAGACGCCGCATAATGCGGCGTCTCATCAGGATCCAAACTGTTTGTCACATTGGCCATAGTTTTGCAAAGAAATGAGAAAAAGTTTACTTTAAGAACTGAGGCAGACGACAATTGTTGCAGACGACAAATTACATAGCGTGCAAAGGGTTAATATAATTACAAATTTATTTCACTAAGTCCTCAAAATACATTAAAGAAACAGATACCTCTTTGAGAAAGCGACACTCGTCCAATTCCTGCTCCCTCGCGCCAGGTTTATAATCGTGATCGCGAAACCGGCGATATTTATACGGTTATGTACCCGTAATTAAACAAACTGTGTGCGCAAACGGACCGTAGAGCTGACGGGTATACCACGTCAAAAAGTCGTGAGTGCGTGGGTAGACGGCTAATATTTCATAAAATCAAAGTATAATAGTAGTAAGATGTCTGACACAAGTTACACAAACCATCCATTTTGTAGATCGGCTGCAATACAAATTTAACCCTTTCGCTGCCAATGCCGGACCTGTGATTCCCTATGCAAACAGTTTGGATCCAGATGAGACGCCGAGTAACTCGGCGTCTCATCAGGATCCAAACTGTTTGTTACTGTTACTATGTTTTTGAAATAAAAATGAAGAAAATCAAAAGAATGAAAATGTGTAGCAGACGACAAAGTTAGCAGACGACAGAGTTTGGCAGCGAAAGGGTTAATGTATACTGGAAAATGTAAAAGACGTTGTTGGAGTTTGCAACCAGTGTAGATGTAGATGATATGCCAAGTAACTCGGCGTTTCATCTGGGTCAACATGGTTTGATACTGTATTTGTTTATAATCAAGTATTTAAAAAGAATACATGTATAAAACTGTAGCAGACGACACATTTTGCAGATGACAATGCATGGAATCGATAGAGATGCGTACAGACGATATGGCCTGCATCACGCGGACAGGACATGTACAATGAAGACTCAGACAAGACATCACGTTAGAAATGCCATCAGACCAGAATATTCATTGCAGTTGGAAACATTTTCCCTTATATAAACACCTTTACATGCCTTTGCAAACAGAGAAGACCCAGATCAGACGGTTCCTATGTAGGACACAGCAACTTCCTTCATATACAGTAAAATCTCTCTAAACCGGAATTCTAGTCCAGAAGAATTAAGATTCTTTTAGGCAAGTGGCAGCTTAATGCAGGGTGAATGTCATGCAGAAAGCTCCTGTAGGAGCTTTCTGCATGACTCTCACCCTGCATTAAGCTGCCACTTGTCTCCAAGACCGATATTTATACTAAATTTGACGTCCGGTTTAGAGAGGTTTTATTGTAAACACATTTTCATGCATTTGCACACAGAGTAGACCCACCAGATCAGATGGCTCCTATAGGATCCATCTGATCTTGGTCTGCTCTGTTTGCTTATGAAAACATAACTGATTTGACTCGACAGTTTCTACCAATACCAATAGTGTACATATGCCATTATAAAAATGCTAATAAATGTTCACGATGTCAAATGATGTCTTGCGTGAATACGTAACAGGGAAATGATTAAACAATGAGGCTTATTCCTAATAGTAAGAATGGTGCCATTGTCCGTGTCGTCATTAGGTGACATATAGACCAAAGGGGTATTTAGCAGTGTTGTAAATATTGCGTAAGCTATGGCTTATAACACATGTCACTATAATAAAACAATTTACTTACATGTTTATAAATGTGTGCTAGCATTAGTGATATCATTGTTGTATGTTTATATTGGGGTTTACACCGCTTTAAAGCGATATAATAGTCCCTACAATTAACACATGTTTTCAATAGCATCATAAAACTTGGTATGTAAAACTGTCAATTCGAATTCAAATCGAAAAAATTCCCCTGTGATACAAAATAAACCGTTGATACTTGTAGTTGTTTGTTGTACATGTACAACAATATATATTCGGCCAATTTCGAGCATTTACGACACTAAAACAACCCTAATAAATACTAACACATTCTCGAATAGCATCGGGTATTCGATATCAAACACAAGTTTTGTCTTCTTCAGCGTTAAGTCGATTGGTTTTCTTGCGATATACCGATACTTCTTTTCACCATATCATTCTGTAATTTTAGGTATTTTAAAAACGCTTTGCAAGTCGAGACTGCTTGAGAAATATGGATGCCCAAACAACGGACATTCAATGACCCGAATGCTTACCGTGAGCATCGGATGATCACGCCAACAGGATTTCAGTCAGATCATGACTTCCAGCTTATTACAGATGGAGGAAGGCTACATAAGGTTTTAGTTTTCGGTGCACGGATCAAATTGCATTGTTCCGTGCATAGGATACCCGGGTAGAACAATCCACCTACCACAAGTCAGCTGGAAGGCTTAATCACGTGACTTGGATTCGAACCACCGCGATGAGGGGCTAAGTGATTGTCAATCGAAGACCATAACCACTGCCTCGATCACGACAAGACAATACAAGAGTTATCTTGGCACGGAGTAACATACTTGGTTAACCCTTTCCTCATGTAAACGTGTTTTCACACATTTGAAAACAGAGCAGACCCAGATCAGACGGCTCCTATAGGAGCCGTCTGATCAGGATCTGCTCTGTTTGCTAATGGAATTTGAAATATCTGTTTCTTTACTTTCTAAAATGGCTACAATTTCCCACATTCCATATTTCATTATACATGTAACTATTTTTGTCCATGAATAGTGAATAGGTATCGACACTTGGAATAAACAAAGAACAGGGGAAAGGTTCAACTATTAACTTATGAATTAGATAGAACTAACCACACAACGGATGTAAATTAGATGAGTTTATACAGTAGAACCTATCCTAAGCGGCTATTCGTTTATGAAACAAAAGCGTTTTTAAAAGCAGGAGACTGCTTATAGCAGATCAAAAGTAACGCCTTCTGTATTACTTTTGACCTGCATTAAGCTACCACCTATCTTACAGACAAATAATTAGACCTTTTTCTGATCGCCGCTCAGGACAGATTCAACTGTAATGGCATATGAACCCATTTTAGTCCTGATAGAAACTCTCTCCAGTAGAGAAGCCCTCTGATCTAGGTCTACTCTGTTTGTAAATACGCCATTGCAGTGTCTCTGTCATATAATATTAATACATGTATGATAACCATGGACTATACACCAGAAGTAAAACAAAGATGTGAACCCTCATGCCAAACCCGGGATTACAGTGGCTTCAATAAATATATAAAGTAGAACCTGCGGCCATTCATTTATTTAACAAGAGAGTCTTAAAAAGCAGGTGGTTGGTTAATACGGGACAGAAGTAATGCAGAGAGCTCTCTCTCTCTCTAGCTCGCTCTCTCTTTCTCTCTGTCCCTCTCTCTCTTTTCATCAAAACCACAGTCGTAAGTACTTACTCTAGGGTACAACATATGAAATGAAAAAAATAATAATTTCTATAACGATTTATAGACCATGTAGCAGCATATTACAAAACAAAATTAAATATCATTAATAGTGTTATATACATATGTACATAAATACGAGGGGAACTCCAAAGAACGATGGTTCACAAAGTACCGCAATGTTTATCACCTGTTTCATAAAGGTAATCAATTTTCATAACACTTTCAGTATATGGAGTCATTAGAGAGAACTTGGTATGTCCTTGTATAACATTTTTTATAAAAAAACAACAACAAATCAACGGAAAAGTTTTTACATGTATTACAATGGTTTCAAAACATGAATTTTACAGAGGTTTCAAAAGGCGTCAGTAGGAGGGAGCGGATTAAAAGAAAGCGATAGCTAAAACAGAACAAAAGTACAGAATAGTTTTTAGCATGTTTAAAAATAAGATCTGCTCAAAATTATATTTGGCGCTAGTTTAATTACAGTAGAACACCTCTAATGCGACCACTTAAAGAATAACTTTATTTCACCTCCCACTAGTTTCTGGCCTTTTCATTGGATAAGAGCAGTCACATGGTGACCCTCTATATTTCTATAGAGGGTCAGTAGCTGACCCACTATTGGCATTCTACAAAAAGATTAATGCCATTCAAAATAGTTCGTCTTTTTAATCATTATTCTGATCCATGCTATTACTCATTTTAACAAGTATTCACTAAATATAACGGATTTGCGCAGTTTGAACCACTTTTGTTTGCTTTTTCTTTTTTGTTTACTTAAAATTTAGACCTGCAGAATTGTGACGCGCAATAGTAAAAATATAACAAAATGACGTCATTTAAACATCAACGTCATTCCGTAACAATAACAATGTCATCATCTGGGTCAAAATCAATGATTGAAAGTGGTCGATGAAATAAATCAGTTATTGGGTTTGTCACTGACCCACTAACGGAAATATAGGGGTATGTAGCATGAATAGGGGGACTCGGCTACCGCCTCGCCCCCTATTCATCATAAAGACCCCCTATATTTCCGTAGTGGGTCAGTAACAAACCCAATAACTAATATTATATAGCTGTCTTTATAAGTAGGCGGGTGTTTAATGCAGGAGCTTTCTGCATAACTTTCGCCCTGTATTAAACAACCACCTGCCTCTGTCAGACAGAATTATGCCCCTTTATGGTGGTCGTATTAGAGGGTTTTTACTGTACTTCCCAATTACTTTTAACCCTAAACTCCATGAATACACCTTTCTACGTTTTTGCAAACAGAGCAGACCCAGATCAGAAGGCTCCTCTGATGGGATTTGTGATAGGCCTATAATATAGATATGATTCTACAATTTCTGCCATGACCAAAATCTCCTTTGCCCATGTACAATCATAGCAATTAGTCTAGTATTAATATTCATTATATCATTAATTCTTGCATGAATATTCATGGAATAAAGGGTTAAGAAACTACTTCCGCTGAGTAACCCGGTGTCTTATCTGGATCCAATACAGTAAAGTTGCGATAGACGCTGAGTAACCCGGTGTCTTATCTGGATCCAATACAGTAAAGTTGCGCTAGACGCTGAGTAACCCGGTGTCTCATCTGGATCCAATACAGTAAAGTTGCGCTAGACGCTGAGTAACCCGGTGTCTCGTCTGGATCCAATACAGTAAAGTTGCGCTAGACGCCGAGTAACCCGGTGCCTCATCTGGATCCAATACAGTAAAGTTGCGCTAGACGCTAAGTAACCCGGTGTCTCGTCTGGATCCAATACAGTAAAGTTGCGCTAGACGCTAAGTAACCCGGTGTCTCGCGCTAGACGCTAAGTAACCCGGTGTCTCGTCTGGATCCAATACAGTAAAGTTGCGCTAGACGCTAAGTAACCCGGTGCCTCATCTGGATCCAACACAGTAAAGTTGCGATAGATGCTGAGTAACCCGGTGTCTCGTCTGGATCCAATACAGTAAAGTTGCGATAGACGCTGAGTAACCTGGTGTCTCGTCTGGATCCAATACAGTAAAGTTGCGCTAAGCGGGAGAAGAGTTATAGTAAAGTATTCAATTATAAAAAAATGAAACGGCGGCGACTTGGCTTATGATAAGAATAAATAGAGCTATTTAATTAATATGTACCATGAGAAGAAAAGGTCGTTGGTTACAGTAAAACCTCTCTTAACCGGACGTTTAATCTGGTATAAATATCGGTATGGGTGACAAGTGGCAGACATGCAGGGTGAAAGTCATGCAGAAAGATCCTAGAGGAGCTTTCTGCATGACTTTCACCCTGCATTAAAGAGCCACCTACCTAAAAGTATCCAAATTCTTCTCTCATAGAATTCTGGTTTAGAGGAGTTTTACTGTATGAAAGTGAAATGAGAGTTTTAAGTCTGATTATGTTATGAAATATGTATACCTCTTTCTAGTCGTTTAAAGGGTAAAATATAAAAATATGTAGACACTCATCTATATATATTTCAATACAAATGACCCACCAAACTTGACTTAATTTATCAAGCTTCAAATGGTTTGAATCTCTGCGTGAAGTAAGTATCTTAAACATCTAGCTTAGAAAAAAATATTATTTGTCAAATGTATACAGAAATCATTAATCTTTTAAATCATTTCATTGCTGATTTTTTTTTAAATGGACTTTTTCGAAAATTCAAAAGGTCAATCTTATCATATATCGAGGGATAATTTAAGCAAAGTGAACATATAACGGTGCAGACGTTGATGGGGACTCCTCTAGGAGCCCTCTCATCAATCAATCAAATTCACTTTATTTCTCTCAGTTCACAATACATGAATACATGAGTCTGTACTGTTTGCAAAGGACATTAGTCTATACTGTTTGCAATGGACATTAGCGACTCGTGTTTTGCGATGACATGGCCAATTAGTGATAAGCCATAGTGTTCATTCAACATGAAAGACTTAACCCTTCGCTTGCTATTCACGTCAATATACCTACCTGCAAATAGTGAAGACCCAGATGATACAGCTACTGCAGGAGCTGTCTCATCAGGGTCTGCACTATTTACAAGTTGATTGTGCAACCAGTGCACTCCACAGCAGTGATTGCACAGCGAAATACTTGTACACAGTGACGATATATGTAATTATACAACAGGGCATGGGTAAAGAAGGAGAAATGTATTTTAAAATTCTGCAAGTTTACTGCATGAGTATTCATGTAACAAATAATGACATCATCGTGAATAGTAATCAGATTAGTTGCTGTAATAGCACATGAACATAGTATGTTGGCCATGATAGAAACTGAAGAACCACTTTACTACTATCATAAGCAAACAGAGCAGGGCCCGATCAGACGGCTCCTACATGAGCCGCCTGATCTGGGTGTACTCTGTTTGCAAAGGTGTAGAAAAGCGTATTTATGAAGGAAATGGTTAACCTTTGCTACAGGAGTTAAATGACAGTGCATATCCCGACCAGAGGGTCTCTCTAGGATCTCTCTGACATGAGTCTACACTGTTTGTAGATAATACACTCGTTTAACACATTCCCTCATAAGCTATTTCTAGATCCATCCACTTTGAATAAATCTACCTGAAAGGAGCATTACCTAGAGAAAAGGAAAATTTTAGAATTTTGTAGTTTGAAACCATCGTGATAAATAGAGCATTTGCTCCTATAGGAGCACATGCTTTATCACAACGGTTTCAACGGGTGATTTTTACAGAGGCGTAGAAAGGCATATTTATGGAGGAAAGGGTTAAGTCGTTTTCCACATCATAAAGATTAACCTTTATGACGCCTAGTAGTTTTAGTTTGCAAATGCTACCTCTTGCTATACGTACAGTAAAACCCCTCTAAAACAGACGTTAAATTTAGTATAAATGCCGGTCTTGGTGACAGGTGGCAGCTTAATGCAGGGTGACAGTCATGCAGAAAGCTCCTACGGGAGTTTTATGCATGACTTGCACCCTGCATTAAACTACCCCTGCCTAAAGCCTCGTTTGATCAGGATCTACATGATCTTAATTTTGTTGTTGTAGTGGATAACAAAACGTGTATTTTATATACACTGAAAAACAGTGTAGATTAGATCAACTTTGATGAATATATCAAAGGAAACCTGAGTTTAGAAGTACGTTATAAAAGAGATAAGGATATAGTGAGTTGGGCGAAATAATGAGGACGGAAGTAAATCGAGAGATAGGGTCGGGGCGATGTAAGGAAGGTGGAAGTTAACTGAGAGGTAATAGGGATGGGACAATATAAGGAGGGTGAAAGTAAAGATGGCTGGGGCAATATAAGAAGGGTGGAAGCAAACCGAGAGATAGGGTGGGGCGAAATAAGGAGGTTGTAAGTAAACCGAGAGATAGGCGTGATGCGGAAAACGGTGGATGGAAGTAAACCAATAGAATATAGGTAAGAAATCAGAACGAGTGATAGAGAAACATGCAGAAAGGAAAGGCGGTGGTCGGACAAGAGCGAGATTTCTACCAAGATTGTTCAAATTATGACACAGGGCCAAAAATGACCCGCCCCGGCGTTATCACTTTTTCATAGGAAATCTTTAAAAATAATATTTTGAAACTGTCAGGCCTAGACCTTTAATATTTGGTATGTATCATTATTTAATGGTCTTCTACAAAGATTGTTCCAATTGTGACCCCTGAGTTAAAAATGGCCCGCCCCAGGGCGTATCAGTTTTTCATAGGAAATCTTTAAAACTCTTCTTCTCTTAAACTTTCATATTGGTCCCAATCTGAAGCTGACTTTTTTACATGGAAATACAGTGTATGCATAAGTCTATAGTAAGCAGGTGAGCGATTAAGGACCATCATGGCCCTCTTGTTTAATATGATAGTCCTAACCCTTTACTTCATGAATAATCATGTCTGTAATAATGACGTTATGAATATTGAATAGTATATTTTTTAATAGCACATGAACACATGCACTAGTTTGGCAATGGCAGAAACTATAGATATCTATATCATATCATAAGCAAACAGAGTAGACCCTGATTCCTACAGCAAAGGCGTCGAAAAGCGTTTATGTGGAGTAAAGTGTTAAACTTCACATTCTCACATATTTTCTAGTGCGTGACATTATATAAAAAATGACACACAAAATAGAAATACAACTCTTTAGTATATGTCTAAAGAACCATGACTTGATATTGGATTCTGGTTTGGCGAGCACAATATACGGTAATTTGTACGGTCAAATTACAAATGTGGCCTTTCACATCTGAAAAGCATTTGGGTATCCGCATGAATCTCACACGCTGTTTCAATGATGAACATCTTAAGTAACGTTATTGAAGTACATGTGCAAAAACAGTGGAACCTGCCTTAACCGTTTCCATGATGAATATTCATGTAGGAAATAATGACGTCATGAATATTAATAAGATTACTACTCTGTTTGCATATGCGTCAAAATACGCTTACATAAGGGACAGGGTTAAGCGGCCATTCATTTATTGAACATAGGAGTCTTAAAAGCAGGTGGTTGCTAAATGCAGGGCCAAAGTAAAGCATTGTATTACTTTTGTCCTGCATTTAGCTACCACTTGCTTTATATACCCATAATTAATTAACCCCTCGCTTGCTATTCACGTCAATATACATACCTGTAAATAGTGAAGACCCAGATGAGACAGCTACTGCAGGAGCTGTCTCATCAGGGTCTGCACTATTTACAAGTTGATTGTGCAACCAGTGCACTCCACAGCAGTGTTTGCACAGCGAAATACTTGTACACAGTGAAGATATATGTTATTATACAACAGGGCATGGGTAAAGAAGGAGAAATGTATTTTAAAATTCAGCAAGCGAAGGGTTAAAACTCTTTTTGATGGTCGCTTAATACAAGTTCTACAGTACAGACGTTTGGAGACCTGCTGATCTGACAATACACCGAATATTATAAAGGGCGATTTTGAAAAATCCACCCGAGATACTATATACAGTAAAACCTGTCTACAGCGGCCATTAAAATTATATCTAAACTGGGATTTTTTAACAGGATGTAGCTTAATGCAGACTATTTTGGTCCTGCATTAACCCATTCCCTCATATTGACGTCTTTTGACGCCTAGAGCTATAAAAGTCATTTTCTGAAACCACTGCGATAAATAGATATATTCTGAATAGCAAATGCTCTATTTATCATAATGGTTTCAAAACAACACACTTTTAAAAAATTCCCTTTCTCTAGTAAATGCTTCTTTTCGGTAGATTTATTCAAAGAGGTTGGATCTAAAAATAGCCTGTGATGGAATGGGCTACCTTCTGTTATCGACGTCCATAAATTATTCAATCACTATATGGTCGTAAAGACAGGTTCTATTTATCGTTCCACATTAAACACCAATGAGAGTGTTAGAAAGGTGTGGATCTTGATGAGACATAATAAGACTGTTTGAAAGGTATGGATCCTAGTGAGACATAATGAGAATGTTGAAAGGTGTGGATCCTTGTGAGACATAATAATAGTGTTTAAAAGGTATGGATCCTGATGAGACATAATGAGAGTGTTGAGAGGTGTGGTTTCTAGTGAGACATAATTAGAGTGTTTGAAAGGTGTGGATCCTAGTGAGACATAATGAGTGTGTTTGAAAGGTGTGGTTTCTAGTGAGACATAATGAGAGTGTTTGAAAGGTGTGGATCCTAGTGAGACATAATGAGAGTGTTTTGAAAGGTATGGATCCTAGGTAGACATAATGAGAGTGTTTGAAAGGTGTAAATCCTAGTGAGACATAATGCGAGTGTTTGAAAGGTTTGGATCATAATGAGAGTGTTTGAAAGGTGTGGATCCTAGTGAGACATAATGAGAGTGTTGAAAGGTGTGGATCCTAGTGAGACATAATGGGAGTGTTTGAAAGGTGTGGATCTAATGAGACATAATGAGAGTGTTTGAAAGGTGTGGGTCTAAGTGAGACATAATAAGAGTATTAAAAGGTGTGGTTCCTAATGAGACATAATGAGAGTGGTGAAAGGGGTGGATCCTAGTGAGACATAATGAGAGTGTTTGGAAGGTGTGGATCCTGATGGGACATAATCAGAGTGTTTGAAAGGAGGTGTGGATCCTAGTGAGACATAATGAGAATATTGAAAGGTATGGATCCTGATGAGACATAATGAGAGTGCTTGAAAGGTGTGGATCCTGATGAGACATAATGATAGTGTTTGAAAGGTATGGATCCTGATGAGACATAATGAGAGTGTTTGAAAGGTGTGGATCCTGATGAGACATAATGAGAGTGTTTAAAAGGTTTGGATCCTGATGAGATATAATGAGAGTGTTTGAAAGGTGTGGATCCTAGTGAGACATAATGAGAGTGTTGAAAGGTGTGGATCCTGATGAGACATAATGGGAGTGTTTGAAAGGTGTGGAGCCTGATGAGGCATAATGAGAGTGTTTGAAAGGTGTGGAGCCTGATGAGACATAATTAGAGTGTTTGAGAGGTGTGGATCCTAGTGAGACATAATACGAGTGTTTGAAAGGTGTGGATCCTAGTGAGACATAACGAGAGTGTTTGAAAGGTGTGGATCCTGATGAGACATAACGAGAGTGTTTGAAAGGTGTGGATCCTAGTGAGACATAATGAGAGAGTGTTTGAAAGGTGTGGATCCTAGTGAGTAATAATAGTGTTTGAAAGGTGTGGATCCTAGTGAGACATAATGAGAGTGTTTGAAAGGTGTGGGTCTTGGTGAGACATAATGAGAGTGTTGAAAGGTGTGGACCCTAATTAGACATAATGAGAGTGTTGAAAGGTGTGGATCCTAGTGAGAGTGTTTGAAAGATGTGGATCCTGAATGCTGAATATTCCGAAATTCAAACAGGCCAAGATTACCGCGAATATTCAGGGATATATTTTAAGAAAAGTGTAACATGACAAATAGTGCATATCCTCATGAGATGGCTCATCCAGCAGCCCTCTCACCTGGGTATACACTGTTTGCAAAGGATATTAATGACCAATTTCCCGCACATAAATGTTAACCACCCGCGACCCGAATATATACATGTACATGTACCTATTACAGTAAAACCTCTCTATAACGGCCACTAAATTGCATCAAGTATTTTGTATTAAAGGCAGGTGGCTGCTTAAAGCAAGGTGAAAGTAAAACAGAACGATCCTATATGAGCGTTCTGTTTTACTTTCACCTTGCTTTAAGCGGCCCCATGCCCTAAATACCAAATAATTAACACATTTTAGTGGCCGTAATAGAGAGGTTTTACTGTAGCTAATAAATACACACATCTCTTGACGCCTGTGCAAATCGAGCAGATCCAGATGAGATAGTTCCTTTAGGAGCCGTCTTATCAGGGGATGGTTTGTTTGATTATTAAATTTTACAGTTTCTGCCATGGTAAAAAACTCTTGTTAGCGATTCTATTATAACAAATCAGCGAGTTGACAGTCATGCAATCAGTGTCCCTATGCATTGTTACGCATTTGCAAACAGAGTAGATCAGAGGAGCCGTCTGATCGGGTCTGCTCTGTTTGCTTGTGGTGTAAATATAAGTCTGCTGTTTCTGCCATGGCCAAATGTTCATGTGTCCATGTGCTATTATAAAAACACTAATTTGATTAATATCCTTGAGGTAGTTATGTCTTACATGAATATTCGTGGGGTAAAGGGGGTCCATACAAGAATAAAGGGTTACTGTTAAAATATCGATGTTGCTGATGTTATTCGTCCGCACTTTAGACAAAATAGTCCTGTTCTGGTCCTGTCTTAAGTGGCCATCAAAAGGAGGTCTAATTATAGATCTGTAAGACATGTGGTAGCTTAATGCTGCTCAAAAGTAACGCTAAAAGCGCATGTACGAGCTTTTTGCATTACTTTTAACCTTCATTGCGCAACCACCTGCTTTTTAAGACTTCTGTGTTCAATAAATGAATGGCCATTTAGGTCAGGTTCTACTTGAAGTCGTTTGAGGAAATCTTCATAAACTCATAATGATCAAAATAGTATTATTTTCGTGATTGTAAGATATCATTTTTAAAAAAAAAAAAATCAACAAGAAAACAAGTAAACCAAACAACCGCGTTAATTATGGTTTGTTTGAAATGGGGTTTTGCGTCACGTTAGTTAACAGTATTTCAGACATATTGCCACGTCCACTTAACCATTTCCCTGTTCTATTTTTATTCCAAATTCCAATATCTACTGAATATTCATGGATAAAATAATTATAATGAAACTTGGAAGGAGGATTATGGTAGCCATTTTAGAAACTAAAGAAACAGATCTATCCGCTAGCAAACGGAGCAGACCCTGGTCAGACGGCTCCTATAGGAACCGTCTGATCTGTGTCTGCTTTGTTTCCAAAATCGTGAAAACACAATACGTTCTGACCATTGCAGAAACTATAGAATCATATCTATAAAATGTCACAAGCAAACAGAGCAGACCCTGATCAGACGGGTCGTACAGGAGCCGTCTGATCTGGGTCTACTTTGTTTGCAAAGGTGTAGAAAGGAGTATTTATGGTGCAAAGGGTTAAAAAGCAACATACATTGAACTCATTATCAAAATACAGTAAACCCCCTCTAATACGACCAGCAAAAAGGGGGCGTAATTCACAGTGGCAAAGGCAGGTGGTAGCTTAATGCAGGACGAAAGTTATGCAGAAAGCTCCTATAGGAGCTTTCTGCATAACTTTCGTCCTGCATTAAGCAACCACCTGCTTATAAAGACAGTCATGTTTATTCATTAAGTGGTCGCATTAGAGGGGTTTTACTGCATACGCTCAGTCAGCGAATCTGTCGTTTTTATCACTGGACTCTGTCGCTGAGTGTTGCCCAATCATCCATATTTAACCACTCGGTCGTGAAAAGGCGTCAGCTAATATTTAGATTGGATGCAATTTTGATTACTTCCAACTCAACCAGGCTTATGAGAAACTATCGAAGGAGTGGCAAAAGGCTCGGACCCTGATGAGACGCCGAGCGACTCCCTGATAAGATGCCGAGTTACTCGGTGTCTCATCTGGATCCAAATTGTTCGCAAATGGTAGTCAAGTCGCACATAACCTGATAAGGGTTAAATATGTTGAACTTTGGAGTAAATTGATTCATAAATATTAATAAATCATTCAGGGTTCAAAACGGAATCAAATGGTCACTCAATCGTAGAATATCTGAAATTAAATCGTGACATTTTAAAATCAGCAAAATAATAATTAAATTATATCAAAACAAAATGCGCTCACTCGATGAGATTTTGTCCTATTAAAATCAGGGGTGAGAATGGCCATTCGTGAAAAAAGATGAAAATTGGCAGGGGTCAAGGGGGCCGCCTAGGCCCCTTGCGGGACATGGGCAGCGCTCATGTGGGGGGGGGGGGGGTAGGGGGGCGATGCCCCCCGACGCAAAATGAAATATAGCTTTCCTGAGCACTTCAGGAGCCTTCCCATGCATTTTCACTTGGGTCTGTCATTCATGTGGTTTTTTACAATTATACTTGAGTTGCATGTCATACATAATGAGCTGTGGAACATGTCCATACAATTTACATTCAATTCATTATTGGATCCATTCAACATTGCCAGATTAATTTGTTGGCAAACACAAGCAATTAAAACTCACATGTTTTAAAAATGAAATCAAATGGAACTCGGTGATCACAGATAAAGATACAAACTTTGATTTAAAGTTGGCATGGTATTGTAACAGTTAACTTTCTAGACAAAATTCACTAAAGTTCACATTACAGTCACAATTTCTAATCAAAGTTCACATTCAAACTCTGATTCTGATTACTTTTTTTATGTCAATAAACCATCTTCTAATTCATTAAACTGGTTTATTAAAACAAAATATAACTTTTCTGAATCGATACATCTTGATCATTTCCTTTAACATTACCTATGAATAGTTATTGACAGACAACTCTCTGGTGAATACTTGACATTACAGGTTTTTACCTGTGACTGGAAATCCGCTTTTTCAATAACTGGACATGTTTAATGTTTTTCAGATGGTTCTTGAATGCTACACAGTCGCGTTTTCCGTAACTTTGTTTGGAACAAAGTTTACAGTATTACAAATGGAACCCTCCTCCGAAGTTTACTTTCAGTTTCACGAAATCGTCGCCAATTATCACTTTTCTTTACCAAATGTCAACGTAATTTCTTTCTCTAGCCATCTTAGAGCACTTTTCACAAAGTAACTTTTACAGAGTCGTCAAAAGTCGTCAATATGAGGGAATGGGTTAATGCGGGATGAAAGGTTTGCAGAGAATTCCTAAAATAGCTTCCTGCACGAATTTCACATTACTCTACATTCTGCAGTCATCTGTCTAAATATATTTCATTTTTATACACCACTGATGTAGGTTTCAATTCGTCAGTAGACCTAGGTCTACACCGTTTGCAAACATTGAAAACCACGAACTCAACTCATATTACGCTTAGTAATTGTCGTCAGAAAATAATGGCGTCTGCTTATTGCCGTCTGTTTCAATTCTAGAAGTAAATGTTTCCTTTTCTCCACAAAAACAGTCAAAGAAATAGATGTTATTTTGTGCCTCATCTGGATCCAAACTGTGTGCATGGATAATAGTAAAAAAAGCCACTAGCGTGCAAACACTAGACGAGTCACTAGTCTAATGACTTAATTACTGTTGCTATAGCCTGTCTCGTTGAATGTTAGAAGTATGAAAACTATTTCAGTATAGCAAATTTTGTAAGGCAATGTTTTCTTACCTATCACAAAGACTAACATAATAATGATACTGGACACCAGCTGGCGGTTTTAGAGGCTATTTTCGAAGTGTTCACTATGGCCATATAAGAAAGCTAATCGATCCCTGGCGGCCAAGCTTTTTGACGAATCGCAGCTTGAACATTTTTATGGAACATTCCTCAACATATGATGAAATCGGACCTTCAACTGAGAAAACTTGCGATATACAGTATAACCTGTCTTAAGCAACCATCAAAAATGTCTATTATGCGTATTTAAGGCAAATTGTAGCTAAGGAACCATCTGCTTTTAAGACTCCTGTGCTTAATAAACGAATAGCCGCTTAAGACAGGTTCATTTAAGAATTAGCAAGGTTCTACTGTATTTCAGAATTAGCCCAGCCTTGGGTGGTCATGTGCTTTTTGAAGAATTAAAGGGACCCATTGAATCATTTCAGTTTTACTGAACGGTTTCCAACAAGCCTATTATAGTTTTGAATTTTGGTTGCCACGGCAACCGGAGTTCTGCATTAAATGTAATTATTTGAATTATTTGGAAAAATAATTTTATTAATCACTATCCAAAGGATATCACTGCTTAGTTTCATCAACACTCAACAAGTGGCGTCAGGTGTAGTTTGAATGGAACGTTGACAGATAGACGGGCAGACTGATGGACACCGCACTCCAGTCGGTGAGTTGTCAAAAAATAGCTAAGGTAAACCAAAATGGGAGATCATTTAAAAACAACAGCACCGCATGCAGATGCCAACGCTCATCTGTTCTAGCCTTTGTGACGGTGAGCAAGTGTGTGAAGTTTGCACGAATGGTAAGGAAGTAATTAGCTAACAATAACGTTTCTGAATGACAACGAAGACGAAAATGCGGACAATTCCGAAAAACAGACGAGCTAAAAACTTGCACAGATAGTAGAGTTGTGTTTAGACAAGAACCATGATATACTGAACAAGTTATGGGAGCTATGAAAGCAATGCCATAGTCCCCTAACGGTTGAACTCTTTGTAACAATTTAATGAAACGCTCTTATTAGCCTACATGTGCTGTGCATTCATACAAGAATCTGTATATCATACTTATTGGATGGACCAAATGTATCATTTCTGACACATCATATGCAATCAAAGATAACAAACACGAGTAATGTTTCACGACTCCTTTTTTAAGTAAATTTATGAGGGCAATAACTCTGTTAAAATTCATAGTAGAGTTATGGCTGCTGTCAAGCAATGCCATCTAATAAGGACAAGCATTTTGTATTTTTGTGAAGTGTCAACTTCAAAGTTCAAAACATATTTCAAGGGTCATAACTCTGGCAATGTTTTTCAATCAGACCAAGATTCGAACGTAAGCTGCATCTCGTCTAGATTTAGCATTATGCCAAATATAAAGTTGATATCTCAAACCAATTCCTAAAAAGGTTCGGACAATTTAAAAAATGAAGAAATAATTCTAGTTCGAGGGACTCTGGCAAAAATTATTCAACCACACCAAGATTTGATCTTAAACTATAACTCATCTAAAGTTAGCTTTAACCCATTCCCTCATATTGACGACTTTTGACGACTCCATTAAAGTTACTTTGTGAAACCATTGTGATATATAGAGCATTTGCTCCTATAGGAGCAAATGCTCTATTTATCACAATGGTTTCAAACTACAAAATTCTAAAATTTCCTTTTCTCTAGTTAATCTTCCTTTTCGGTAGATTTATTCAAAGAGGTTGTATCTAAAAATAGCCTATGAGGTAATGGGTAATGGGTTAAACCTAAATAAACATCTTAACCCAGATTGAGATTCAAACTGAAGCTGTAACTCATCTAGAGTTAGCTTTCTACCACATTTAAAATTGGTATATCAAACTACTTCCAAAAAAAGTCCGAACAATTGAAAATTTGACATAAAACCTCATGTGCAAGGAACATAACTCTAGCATAAATCATTCAATCAGACTGAGATAGGAACTTAAGCTGTAACTCATCTAGATTTATCTTCAAACCAAATATACAGTTAATATCTCAAACTAGTTAAAAAAAATCTGGACAATTGACTGATGCAGAATGATGGACGGAATGGAAATGTCCAAGCAAATAAACTTAATAGCACAACTCAACTGTCATTATGGAGATTATGTCGAGTTGACCGCAAGATAGCTCAAAAAACAAAACAAAAGTCATTAACAATAGTAACAGTTTTTAATGACATCTGTAACTTCTACATATAGGAAATAAACACTCATTTATCATGATTTGCAATGTCAAACTTTTTTGCAGGTCATCAAAAAATACATGAACATAAAATTGGCAAGTTATACAAAGCATTTATATATGAAATAAAATAACTTCAATCCAGGACATTTAACCATATGCCTGTTTTATGTTTATTTCAACTGTCAGTACCTACTGAATATGCATGGCCAAAACAATTATAATGAAATATGGAAGATGGTACATTGTAGCCATTTTAGAAACTAAAGAAACAGATCTATCAAGTTATATTAGCAAACAGAGTAGACCCTGATCAGACGGCTCCTCTAGGAGCCGTCTGATCAGGGTCAACTCTGTTTCCAAATGCGTGAAAACACGTTTATATGAGGGAAAGGGTTAACCATTTGCCTGTTCGATATTCAAGTAAGAAATAATGATATCATGAATATCTGTTAGCTGAATTTTTTATAATGGCATAGGTACACAGGATGTTTTGGTATTGGTAGAAACCATAGACGGAATACCCCCACTCAGCAGCCTTGATCGCAAATCAAACCAGGTTTTTCTACTGTTTGGCCTAGTGACCTAGTTTTTGAGCTCACATGACCCACTTCAATCTCGTCCAAGATGTTATAAAAACAATCACTGTGATAAAGTTTCATGAAGATTGGGCTACAATTGTGACCTCTGGAGTGTTCACAAGGTTTTCCTACTATTTGACCTAATGACCTAGTTTTTGACCTCACATGAGCCACTTTAAATATTATCTGATCTTTTGTCAAGACAATCATTATGACGATTGAACTACAATTGTGACCACTAGAGTGTTCACTGTGCCAGGTTGTGCCACGGACAGACAGACAGAGACAGATGGACCGACCAACACACTGACTCCTGTATACCTCCTCTCGTTTGCTGGGGTATAATTAGCAAGAGGTACATGATGGCCCTGCTACCCCTAACCAGACAATCAGGAGAAGATTTTCAAAGTTTTCACTTTATATGTTTCTATAGAAGACCTTAAAATTGTTGAAGACTAATGACGGACGATGCACCACACACAATGCATGCTGCCAGGACGACTGACATCAGGCGATCACTAAAGCTCACCCTGAGCACTTTGTGCTCGGGTGACTGAAAAACAAAAAACTCATTTTACATAAAAAAACTAATTTCCGCTTATTAAAACATATACATGTACATCTATATCAATAAAACAAACTCTAAAATAAAAAGAATGTATATATGTAGCACATTGAAAATAGTTTAAAGAAAGAAATGACAACAAATTCCCTTGAAAATATTCCCTTAACCCTTTCTTTCATATGATCACATTTTCATGCTTTTTCAAACAGAGAAGACCCAGATCAGACAGCTCCTCTAGGAGCTGTCTGATCAGGGTCTGCTCTGATTGCTAATGGGATTTGAAAGATATTTCTTTAATTTCTTAAATGGCTACAATGTTCCACCTTCCATATTTCATTATTACAATTTTGTTCATGAATATTCAGTAGGCATTGAAATATAGACTAAATATAGAACAGGAAAAGGTTAAAAGTCATCTCAAATCTATAAGTTCAGTTAAGTAAAAATATTGGTCTTGGAGGGTGAAAGTCTGCATGACTTTCACCCTGCATAAAATTATCTAAATTCTTCTGTATGACAGCTGCTGTTTAGAGGAGTTTCACTGTACATGAATAGGAATCAAACTTTATACATGCATGAGTTGAGAGACCTTTGATGAACTTTATAGATAAAATTATACTGGAAAGCCATTTAACCCTTTCCCTGTTCAATATTTATTAAACATTTCATCACCTCATGAAATTCAATATTCATGAACATAATCATTTAAATTGGACATGAAGAAGGGATTTGATCAACTTGGCATAAACTGCTGAAACAGATCTATACAATACTTTAGCAAACAGAGCAGACCCTGATCGGACGGCTCCTATAGGAGCCATCTGATCAGGGTCTACTCTGTTTCCAAATGTGTACAAAGGCATTTATATGAGGGAAAGGGTTAACCTGATAGAGAAGCATTTTCAACAATTGCTAACAGATTAGACCCAGACCAGACAGCTCCAGCAAGGTCTGTCCTGATTGCTTATGAAATAAAAATTCTGCTCATTAATATTCATACAGTCATTACTTCTTACATGAATATTTATCAAGTAAAGGGATTAATACTTTCCCCTTTTCTATGTCCATTCAAAATGTCAATACATGTACCTACTGAATATTTATGGACAAAGTAGTTAAAATGAAATACGGAAGGTGGAACATCTCAGACATTTTTGTAAATAATGAAACAGATCTATCAAATGCTATAAGCAAAAAGAGCAGACCCTAAAATGGTTAAACCCAGAGCAGTCACAGAAGTGGACATTCCCATACAAGGGCTTTCAGATGTAGCTACTGATCTAGAGCTGCGCTGTTTCAAAAGTCTCATTTCTAATGATGTTGTAAATTTAGTAAAAAAACACAAATGGTCTCTGTTACATATACATGTATGCAACTCCATTTACCTACGGTATTTGAACAGTTTCAACAAAAAGAAACTTTGGTAAGCAATAAATTCTCAAAGCATTTTTTTTCCTTTAAATAATATCTCAGTGGCAAACAGTTTATTAATAGATCTCTCATCTGAATTCAAACTATTTGCAATCTCATCATCATTTAGTCAATACAGTATAACCTCTCTATAACGGTCACTAAATTGTGTTAATAAGTTGGTATTTAGGGCAGGTGGCTGCTTAAAGCAAGGTGAAAGTAAAACAGAAAACTCCTATAGGAGCGTTCTGTTTTACTTTCATCCTTGCTTTAAGCGGCCACCTGCCTTTAACACAAAATACTTGATGTAATTTAGTGGCCGTTATAGAGAGGTTTTACTGTCATGCTGAAAGAGTACAATTACAAATATGCCCCTCCATTTACGTATTTAATCCTTAATCTAAGGAATAATTAAAACTGGTCCCTCCCTTTATGAATATCTATAAACAAAAAATTGTATCAAACAATTTTACAATTGAAGAAAATGGTTTTTATGACAAACAGTGCAGATCCTGATCAAAGGACTCCCTAAGAAGCTCTTTGATCTGGGTCTACCCTGTTTGCAAATGTCATATAAACTCGGTTCCCACATTTTAAGGGTTAAATGATTTTTTTAATGTTTAATTAATTTAAAACAGAATGTAGACATACAATTAAGATAAAGGCGGGGTATTGGCATTGAATTCCCAACAACCACGCCCACAGCTACTTATGCACTAATTTTATTCATACAACCTGACCAATCAATAACCTATGGTGACAAAGATAATTAACTATATCTAAATTCATGCGTAACATAAGCCATTATAAACACGCTTAGCTCCAAAAAAATTCAAAAATCTGTTTACATATGAATACTAAATCTTAGCTATATCACGTTTAACATACTATGAAGCACCACTCAAAAACCTTTCATCTTCTAATCACAGCAAACAAGATATTAAATCAGCCCTTAATATTACCATACATATACGCCATCAAAATTGTTTTCTGTAAAGCCTCTCTCCTGAATATCATTACCACATCTCATATTACAATATTTACTTTCACTCTTTACTACCTAATTGAGACACTTTTTAACCCTTTACTCCATAAATACGCCTTTGCAAAAAGAGTAGACCCAGGTCAGATGGATCCTATAGGAACTATCTGATCAGAGTCTGCTCTGTTTGCTTATAAAATAACAAAAATATAGATATGATTCCACAGTTTCTGCCATGGCCAAAAATCCCCGTGTTCGTTTGTCATTATAAATTAAATAATAATCATGATATCATTATTTCTTACTTGAACATTCACGGAGGAAAAAGTTAAAACCTTTGCAACAAGAGCAGACCCAGACCAAACAGATACTGTAGGTGAATGGAAAAGTAGTAAAGTCAAGCAGGCAAAGCCACATGCAAGACGCAACCACCACCAAAACACCGATAGACAGCATGACACACACACACACACACACAACCACACACCCAAGTCATGATTGGGGTCTGCTCTTCTTGCTTATGGCATTATACAAACCTGGGTCCATGCTTATAAAGCTTTTAGTTGAGTCTGAGTTTCGTTCTCAAGCTTTTGATTGGTCAGATTTGAGTTCTCAAGCTTTTGATTGGTCAGATTTGAGCCAGAGGCTCAAATCTGACCAATCAAAAGCTTGAGAACGTACTCAGACTCAACTAAAAGTTTTATAAGCATGGACCCATTTTCTGGATTTTGTAAGGGCAAGAGATTCTCTTGTTCATATACCACTATAGAAATTGGTTAATTAATGTTCATACAATTGTCAATAAAGGGTTATCCCCCTTACATAAATATAACACAAAGGGACTTAACTCTTTCATTACCAATGTCGCATCTGTGATAACCTAGGCAAACTGTTTGGATCCAGATGAGATGCTGAGTAACTTGGAGTCTCATCAGGATCTGAACTGTTTGTTACTGTGACTATATTTTTTTAACAAAAATGATGAAAATTAAAAATGAAAATTGTAGCAAACGATAAAGTTAGCAGAACACAGAATTTGGCAGCTAAAGAGTTCGCCTTTAACCAGCAAATCAGAGAATCATTGACATTTGTAAATAAAATAGTAAGGGACCAGATGATATATATGATCAATCACCATCTAGATCAGACATATGGTATCAGGATGTATCAAGCTGTATGAAACTCAACAAAAATAGTGAAGAAATTGAGTAAATCAGGTGAAAAGTTTCGAAATGGAAAGGTCATTTAATGTTTAACCCTTTCCCTCATATATACGTGTTTTCACGCATTTGCAAACAGAGTAGACCCAGATCAGACGGCTCATAGAGGAGCCTTCTGATCACGGTCTGCTCTGTTTGCTTATGGAATTTGATAGACATGTGTCTTTACTTTTTCTAAAATTGCTACAATGTAACACCTTCCATTTTTGCATATTTGATTATAACTGTTTTGTTCATGTATATTCAATGGGTATTAAAATTTGGACTACACATCGAACAGGGAAATGTTTAATAGAATAGTCTTAAATGAAAGGTTTAAATTTGCAAGAGGATTTTGAATGACAAACATTACATACCCTGAGGAGAGGGTTCTTCCAGGAGCCCTCCTAACCCTTTCCTTCATATAAACACCTTGTCATGAAATTGCAAACAGAGTAGACCCAGATCAGATGGCTCCTACAGGAGCCATCTGATCAGGGTCTGCTCTGTTTGTTTATGGAATTGAAAAGATCTATTTCTTTACTTTTTAAAATGGCTACAGTGTTCCACCTTTCAAATTTCATTAAAACTGTTTTGTCCATGAATATTCAGTAGGTATTGAAATTTGCAATGAACATAGTTTAAGTAAAGGGGCAAACAGGCAAAGGGTTATCCCCAGTACAGTACCGGTACTTGTTATCAGTGTTGACCAAGAATAGATAGAAGCTTCTCACAGAATTCCCAGCAATTAAGGGGAAAACCTTGTAGGAAATCCTTGTGTAATTCTGACAAGGCCGGTCAGATTTTTTATATCTCTGGTGGAGGAAATATGAATATGTTTAACTCTTTCGCTGCCAATGTCACATATGTGAATACCTATGCAAACAGTTTAGATCCAGATGAGACGCAGAGTAACTTGGCTTCTCATCAGGATTCAAACTGTTTGTTACTGTGACAATGTTTTTTAAACAAAATGAAGAAAGTTAAGAAATGAAAATTGTAGAAGAAGACACAGTAAGCAGATGACAGAATTTGGCAGCGAAAGAGTTAACATTTTGTTCATCTGAATAAGAATACATCACAAAGTGAAAGGGTTAAACAGATTTGTACCTGACCTTGTACATATGCTAATTTTAAGTAGTAAACTGTAACAATGCTGCTAAATCCTTAACATGCTGTGGGTGGATAGGCAATAACGTAGATGCAAACAGTTTTGATCCAGATAAGATGCCAAGTATTCTGCGTCTCACCAGAATCCAAATTGTTTGGCACCCTGATTGCATTTTGGTACACAAATTGATTACAGCTTGAATTCTCAAAAATGTAGTATGTGAAAATTTGTGCAAAAATAATTTGCTAAAGGTTAAAACCATCGAAAGTTAAACTGGGGTCTAAAATATTCCTCAATTCAAAACAGATTATGTGTCGGTACTTTCTAAAATGTTCATGAATGACAATTAAAATCAAACAACAATATATAAATCTGAATTATGAACAAAACCCCATGTATAAAAGGTTTCTTTTGATATCAATAAAAATGTGATCCTATACAATTACATATATCTAAAGAACAGTAAAGCCCATGATGAATAGAAAAGAACAACAAAATGAAACAATGATTCACACAGACTGCTGCTTTAAACCTTTACTCTATAAACACGTGTTTCTATGTCTTTGCAAATAGAGTAGACCCAGATCAGACAGCTCCTATAAGAGTCAGCTCTGTTTGTTTGTGATATAAAATAGATACTATTCTACTGTTTCTGCCAAGGCAAAAATTATTGTGCTCATGTAAAGTTTAAATAACTAATCTAATTAATACTCATGATATAATTGTTTCTTACATGAATATTCATGGTGTAAAGAGTTAACCATTTACTCCAGAAATACACCTTTCTACATCTTTGCAAACAGAGTAGACCCAGATTAGACCACTCCTTTAGTAGCAGTCTGATTAAGGTCTGCACTGTCTGCTGATACAATTCTAGAGATATGATCCTGCAGATCATGCAGTTTCTAGTCTGACCAGAAAATCCTGTGTCCATGTACAGTTATAAAAATTAATCTAATTAATATACTAATGATGTCATCATTCTTACATGAATATTCTGGAGTAAACGTTTAACACACCCCCCCCCCCAATTTTGACAGAATATTTATCAGCTGATTTTATTACCAACATAAAAACACAGGATTTGTTTGGCCGTTTGGCCAAGGCAAAGACCACAGAATCAGATTATATTATTTCATTTAAGCAAACAGAACAGACTCTGAACAGACAGTTCCTACATGTAAGGGCCATGTAACCTGGGTCTACTCCGTTTGCAAACATGCCAAAAGGCCCTTTTATAATATAAGGTTCAAGTCCAATAGAATAACAATCTGAACGACTGCCAAACAGTGTAAACGTGATCACACACAGTTTTGGAAGCAGTAACTGGTGTGGGTCTACAGTACAGTAGAACCTGTCTTAAGCAGCCATAAAAAACAAGTCTAATTATGGGTCTGTAAGGCAGGTGGTAGCTTAATGCAGATCAATGCAGATACTTTTGCCCTGCATTAAGCAACCACCTGCTTTTCAAGAGCCCTGTATCCAATAAATGAATGGTCGCTTAAGATAGGTTCTACTGTAGGTCCAAAGTCCCATTGTTACTCTTCATAGTGTCCTCACTCATATTACATAAAGTACAAACGTCTACTTTCCATGGAATACAGTAAAACATTTTTAAAACCTTTAACTCTTTGCACGCTAAGTTTTTTTTTCCGTCTGCAACAATTGTCATCTGCTTCAATTCTTAAAATACTTTTCTCTAATTTCTTCGCAAAAATGTGATCAAGATGACAAACAGTTTGGATCCTGATGAGACGCCGCATTATGCGGCGTCTCATCTGGATCCAAACTGTTTGCATAGGTAATGACAGTGTCGCCGCTAGCGTGCAAAGAGTTAATCCATGGATATTCATAAAAGAAATAATCACAAATATTATTCAGATTAACTGTTACAATAGCACATGGACACAGTAATTATAGGCCATGACATGAAAGGTTGACCCATATATATTATTATATATATCACTTATAAGCAAACAGAGCAGACCCTGGCCACATGGCTCCTACTTTGTTTCCTTTTCTGTTAGAAAGCCTATTAATGCAGTAAAGGGTTTTAAATCAATGACCCCTTCAGTAAACATAGGAGTCTTAGCCCATTCCCTCATAAGCTATTTTTAGATATAACCTCTTTGAATAAATCTACCGAAAAGGAGCATTAATTAGAGAAAATGATTTTTTTTTTAAAAATTTGTAGTTTGAAACCATTGTGATTAATAGAGCATTTGCTCCTATAGGAGCAAATACTCTATTTATCAGAATGGTTTCACAAAGTGATTTTTACAGAGTCGTCAAAAGTCGTCAATATGAGGAAAAGGGTTAACAATCAGATGGTTGTTTATTACAGGGCAAGAGTAATATAGAGAACTTTTTGTAATACTTTTATCCTAGATTGTGCTACTACTTGCCATAAAGATCATAAATAAGACTTCTTTATACATGTGCCTTTCTATGCCTTTGCAAACAGAGGCGACCAACATTAGACCGCTCCTGTAGGACCTATTTGATCAAGGTCTGCTCTGTTTGCTTATGAAATACACATGACATCATTACAATGTATTTCTCTTATGTAATTTTCAGCCCATTATGAATATTAATTTACTTATTTTCTTATAGTGTGTATTGTTATATAAAATCAGTGAATACATTGCTAAAACAAATAGTATAAAATTAGATCTAAAATATTCAATAAGCAAACAGAGTAGACCCTGATCAGACAGCTCTTACAGGAAGTTTCTGATCTTGAGCTACTCTGCAAAGAAGTAAGATGATAAAATTATGGAGTAAAGGGTTAAAGTCAGTTAATGTACAAGCTAACATCTAAGATATCCCAGGCAAAGGAATGCCGAGACATTGCACACAGAGTATATACCATAGTCTGCAATATTGGAACACAGTCTGATTATATATCTGCACTGCATTGCACAAATACACTTAATTTTGACAAGTTATGAAGTGTGTACACCCTGATGTCAGATAACCCTTTACTCCATGAATATTCATTAGAATAATTATTTGAATAGCACAGGACATAGGGATATTTGGCTATGGCAGAAACTGCAGATTCATATCTATATTACATCATAAGCAAACGGAGTACACCCAGATCAGACAGCTCCTCTGTTTGCAAAAGGGTAGAATGGCATATTTATGGAAGAAAGGGTTAAGGAACAATTTTCAACATACTAAGCAGTAAGCAAATAATATTTGACAGAAAATGTCTTCTCTGTTTTCACAGTCATACCTTTGAACTCTGTAGACCATGTAAATAAGGAATATATGACAACAGCTGTCACTATATATGGGACTATTTTGTGCAAATGCCCTTCACATGCTTGGCAATTATTTTTCAATAAAAATGTCTTCTAATTCTAATTGAACTCATTCCCTCTGCCCTTATACTGATGCCAAAATATTTGACTCAACAGTTAATAGTTTCTTTTTTAAAAAGCATGTTTGAATTGGAAATACTGTAAAACCTCTCTACAACGACCACTTAATTGTGTTAATTATTTGGTATTTAGGGCAGGTGGCTGCTTAAAGCAAGGTGAAAGTAAAACAGAATGCTCCTATAGGAGCGTTCTGTCTTACTTTCACCTTGCTTTAAGCAACCACCTGCCTATAACACAAAATATTTTATATAATTTAGTGGCCGTTATAGAGAGGTTTTACAATACATGTAGTCAAAATTGTAACAGATGTACATTTGAGAAGACACTAATTGTTCACTATAGGGTAATGGTTAACCCTTCTCTTGATGAATTTTAATGTACATTTCTCCTTCTTAACCCATGTCCTGTTTTATAATTACATATCTTCACTGTGTACGAGTACTTCGCTGTGCAATCACTGCTGTGGAATGCACTGGTTGCACGATCAACTTGTAAATAGTGCACACCCTGATGAGACAGCTCCTGCAGGAGTTGTCTCATCTGGGTCTTCACTATTTACAGGTAGGTATATTGACGTGAATAGCAAGCGAAGATTAAGTTAAGACTGGTTCAGAACATGAATTAGAAGACTTTTTTTTTATCTACAAATTAATTGCACTACAGCATGCCCTAGGTTTAGAGGAATAGTCAGTAAACAGTAGGATCACAACATTGTCTACTTGTAAACACAAAGTTACTATTACATCAAGGTGTGTATGCAGGGGGTGGTGGCATACAGGACTGAGGGGGTGGCGGAAGACAGGGTGGGGGCGGAGGCAGATGTAGCATCTGGGCCAAATCCTGGTCAGGGGAGATCACTGGTTCCAGTCCATCATAGTCATTCATGAGTGGCTCCCCTTGACTATCCTCATACAGTGGGTAACGCCTTAAACAGTTAAAAGCTGTAGCGATCACACTCAGGCCACCAGCAGCAGTGATGAGGTAAAAACTAACATCAAAGTCAACAATCACTTTACTCCCATGGTGGAGTTTTGTATGTCTCTGCAGATCTTCCACTTCTGTTGTTAGCCAGTAACAAAACAGGTTGATCACCACAGATAAAATCACTGAAATTGAAACAATCAAGAAATATATAAAAAACATAACAATATAGTCCGAAACCTCTCTCTACTATGAAACCACTTATTCCATAATTATGCCTTTCTATGCCTTTGCAAACTGTGTAAACCATGATCAGATGGCTCCTATAGTGTACATAGAATTGTGCATGACAAAGACATGTGTTATATTTACTTCTGAGATTTCAGCCAGAATTTGTTCACCAGAAAACAATGTCAGTTCATTTATAAGTAACAGAAAAGGAAAGAAATTTTTTATCAGAAATGCGTGCAACTCCAATCCCCGAAATTATAAGTAAGTTCTTACATAATATTATGTCTATGTGCTTACCAGTAACAATGCTAAAAACAGCATTACGTCTCAGTATTTTAGCAGCTCTGTTCTTTGAGCCAGTCAGATCTAAGATGAAAGCACCGAGGCTACAAATAATAGCCAAGAAACAGAATGCAATGATGGTCTTCATCAACAGCACTGCTTTGTAAGTTACGCAATTGTCCATCTCTGAAATAAAAGAAGAAAATAATATAGCAGAAGTCCATATACATGTAAGATACGTCACTTATAACAAGAGGACCTGAAAGGCCCTGACATCGCTCACCAGACAATCAGAGGAGAAGATTTTCAAAGTTTTCACTATGTGTTTCTATAGAAAACTACCCGGGCCTGGGGCGGGCAAATTTTGACCCAAGGGGCATAATTTATGTAACTTTTGTAGAGGACCTCAAGTGAAGAAAATTTAAGAAAATGTAAATGAAAACATATAACAATGTCAATCTAAAGAAGGGCATGCACAAAAGTATGTAACCCTCTCCCTGGGCAAATTGGTTGAATTTCAGAAAGAATATAGATATATTAACCTATACTTTCAGATATTTTCATTACACCTTCATGAGTTATTATTACTCATCTTAATTTATTTTCAACCCTTCCCCTTTTCAATGTTTATTCAAAATTTAAATACCTACTGAATATTCATGGACTAAATAATTATAATGAAATATGGAAGGTGGGACAGTGCAGCCATTTTAGAAAGTAGAGACACATCTTTCAGATTCCATTGACAAACAGAGCGGACCCTGATCAGACAGCTGCTATAGGAGCCATCTGATCTGGGTTTGCTCTGTTTGCAAATGTGTGAAAAGGTGTTAACATGAGGGAAAGGGTTAGTAAACATATAAGTATATTGTACACAAAATGAAAATAATGTAATGCAATTTGCACTGGTATATCATAAGCAAACAGCAGATAATGAGATTGATCAGATGGCTACTACATAAGCCATCTAATCTGGGTCTACTCTATTTGCAAATAAGGCCTATTTATGGAATAAAGGGTTAATTGTCCTATTTAATGTGCAACAGGTGAGATCTAACTATAACAATTTTCTTTGTTTGGGTCTGCAATATTACTGCAGATTTACTACCAACAAGGGAGGCAATCCAGTTGTTATCAAAAAGGGAGATAACCTATCTTTAAATGTATGCTAAAAATAGACACCAGTAAATGTTTAACTAGAGATATGCCAGTCTCCCTTAATTGGCTTGCAACTGCAAGCTTGTTGCAAACTTAATCCTAGCCAAAATGAGCTTGTGATTTAGGTTTGGGTTAGCTAGCATGTACCCCTGGTTATATACAAGTTTAGTGAACCAAGAAAACCCATCCATATGCATAAGTGATCTGCAATTATCCCTAGTCAATATGCTTATGGCTGGTCACTCACTCTTCAAAGGTCCTATACCTTTAGCCTGCTAATATTACACCAGCTACTTGCTTTGGGGTTTTTTTTCATTTATAATAACATTTGCAAACAGTCTGGATCAAGTCTGGATTCAGATGAGATACAAAGTAACTTGGCATCTCATCAGGGTCCAAACTGTCTTTCACTATGACATTTGTTTTTTAAAAGATATGGAAGGAAACAACTTCTGCAGCAGATAACATTATTTGCAGACAGTAATTGCTCAGAGTGCAAAGGGAATTGGAGAAAATTATGCTAGGCACCAAATGACCTCCATAATAACCTGCATGATGTTTACAACACATCAAACAGCAAAGAGGTCCTGGGCATCAGTGAAGCTGATTGAGCACAGTGAAAAATATTGCAGCTGCATTTTTCTGGAGTGTAAATCTGGAGTGTATTAGTAGTCTCCCAGTAAATAATGGTCAGTTTGAATTAGCTGAAACAGCAGCCTGCTCTAAGAAACTGGCCACCTGATCTGGGGTGGGGCCAATTTTGACCTGAGGGGCATAATTTATATAACTTTTGTATAGTATCTGAACATGATGCTATGTGCCAAATATGAAAGCTGAAAACTTTCCAGTTTCAGAGGAGATGATTTTCAAATATTTCACTATATGTTTCTATAGAAAACAATGCACCCCTAGGGCGGGGCCAATTTTGACCCCAGGTGCATAATTTATATAACTTTTGTAGAGGACCTACACATGATGCTATGTGCCAAATATGACAGATGAGAACCCTATAGATTCAGAGGAGAAGATTTTTAAAGGTTCAAATTGTTGACGCGGGACGACACACACCGCATGGCGACGGAAGACGGACATCAGGCGATCACAACAGCTCACCCTGAGCACTTTTTGCTCTGGTGAGCTAAAAAAGCATTTTCAAGAATAGCCACTTATTTTTCCACCAAATCCTAGATGTCTTCTGAAAGAGTGGTCACAACACAGAGTTTGGAGAAAATTAAAATGACAATTTTAGTAACTGAATACGCAGATATATACTTTTGCTCTGTATAGTAAAACTTGTTTGTAGTAACCATTCAAAATAACTTTAATTCCTGGTTTTTAAGTTAAGTGGTAGCTTATTGCAGAACACGATTTATGCAAAAAGTTATTCTAAAGAAATGCCTTTTCACGCATAAATTGCATAAATAACTAGTGAACCCAGCACTCTGCTAAAGAAAACTTAGAATAAAACTGAACAGTCTGCTTCAAAAAACTGGCCACCCCTGGGACGGGGCCAATTTTGACCCCAGGGGCATAATTTATACAACTTTTGTAGAGGAGAGGATGTGAACATGATGCTATGTGCCAAATATGAAAGCTGAGACAATTCCAGTTTCAGAGGAGAAGATTTTCAAATTTTTCACTATATGTTTCTTTTGAAAACTTGACACCCAAGGGTGGGGACAATTTTGACTCCAGGGGCATTATTTATATAACTTTTGTAGATGACCTATAGGTGATGCTATGTGCCAAAGATGAAGCTGAGAACCCTGTAGATTCAGAGAAGATTTTTAAAGGTTCAAATTGTTGACGACGCTCGACAGACATCAGGTGATCACAAAAGCTCACCTCGAGCACTTTGTGCTCTGGTGAGCTAAAAATGAATATTTATGGTAGTCATTTTTCGTTTAGATGTGCTGGAATGCCTTGGAGTCAGAAGTTCTGGAAGACCTTTTGTTTGGAACAAGATATTCTGGACATGAAATAGCAACTTGGCCAAAATGTTATGAAACATAGTCAAGCCCTAGTCGATGCGCAGGAGGTCAAGACGGGTTCACATGTTTCACATTATGGCATGTGTCGTGAATGTGTTAATTACTGTTGATTAAGTGCCGTGTCTACTTTTAAATAGGGATGTGTCTGACATATGCACAGTTCTCTTTAAAGCTAATCAACTCATTTAATTAATGCATCTTTACAACCAATTTATACTGATTGCACTAACCAGTGTTCAACATATGATGTCAGTTTGCATCAACATCAAAGGGCTTTCCCAACTTTAATTTATTGCTACAAGCCTACAAGCATAACTAATATCAAACACTGTAAGTACACAGATCATCTGACAAAATCAATCAAATTGTTCACCATTTCATTCCAAATCATTTAAACATTAGCACAAGGTAAACAACTATAACGCCCCTCCCCTCACAAACTCTTCCATGGTATGCTTTCAAATCGATTCTGCTGGTCGACTCGGTACCAAACCAATTCAGCACCTAGACGACTCGTTACCTAGACGATTCAGTACCAAACCAATTCGGTACCATATAAAATTTTACCCTGGTCGATTCGGCACCACCTTCTAAATATTATTTATTTCATAACAATTTATTATCTATTTATAATTTATTTATACTGGTAGAAGTAAACATAGTAATAGTAGTAATATTTAACATGTTTAAATAAAGACAAAATTCAGTTGTTTTTCTATTTTAAAATTACATAATTCTGTCATAGTGTTTAAAGTATCATGCAGGTACATGTATAATAATAAGCCGAATTTGATCACACTGCCTATATTAGGTAAGTAATTAAATTTGTGTGTAAACTACCAATACAATTAATGGCATTTCAATAACTGATAATAATGGTTAGTATGAACGGATGCCGATGGTGTTAATTACATTGTTATATCAAAGTTAAAGTATTATGCAGGTGTGAATAACCGATGATTTGAGAGTCGAATCTATTAACATCGAATAAATATTTATATTCAGATACAAAAAAAGAGTCTTAGAAACAAACTCTTGCCGATTTTATTTGTAAAACTGCACGTTTTTCAGAAATGTAGCATGTTGTTGTAAACCTGTAAAACTTCGCATATTCGCCTAATTTTTTTCAGCAATGTTGAATGTTGAAAGTTATTGTCAAAGAGCTTGGATACGGATGAGACATTGATTTGATCGATGTCTCATCCGGATCGTACAGGCTAAGGGTTAGGGCAGGTAAAGATTAAAATGATAACATAATTTCTGCACCTACACCATAAATTATTTCGATTGGGATTCGGACTGATTGTGAAAGACATAATGATAATAATAAAAAATACTGATGATAAAAACAGAACAAATATTATGATTCTTAAAATATATATATGATACATGTGTCATTATCGGTTCCTCTGGGATATAGCTGATTGAATTAAGTCACCTGCTGCTTTCGTATTTACAAACTTGCCAATTAATATTGTCCGCCCCGAGATCACAGGTACCGCCGATAAGCCAATAACATTGGCATGTATACCGGTATGTGACAACTGTCCATTATATAAGTATGTAATGGCCATTGACACTGTTCATTTATAATTAAACTGCTAAAACACTGCGTGTTAACAAAACAGACACAGATAACTTGAACACTGTCATAATTAATTTTTTAAATCATAACGCTAATTAATTGAATGGATGACTGACCACGTTACAGCAGAATAAGGGTTAACTGTTTGTACGGCGTCTAATCTGGATACAAAATGTGTTGATAATTTTATAAATACCTTTATATGTTGTGGATCCAGATTCATAGATACGATATGACAGTTCTGGTGTAAAATGTGTTGATACTTTTTAAATGCATTTATGTAGTGTGGATCCAGATTAGATTTTCCCCTTCACTACCCTTCTCCGATTGTCTAATCTGGTTCCAATCATCTTAATACACATGTGTAAATTGGTTGTGACAGTTCACTTTTAAAAAGTGTCGATAATTTTATAATTTCAAATTCATGTACATGTATATAGCGTGGAGCCAGATTAAACATTGCGTTAACCCCATTTAAATTAGATCGAAACTGCCTTTCCTCGAGTGTCTAATATGCATCCAGGCTATTTACATGTACAAATGTTAAACAACTAAGACATTCATTTTTCTGAACTCACAAGTGCAAACAATTAAAGGAGTCAACATATTGACACCTCACAAGTAATCATAATTGAGAAAGCCACTCGTTGACATGTGTTCAGCATCAGACAACTTTAGCAAGCTGTCACCTTTAATTGATGTTTGCGGATTTTACAGGTAATATGGTATATAAATACACTGATTCCAGTTTCATTTCAATTTGAATATTTAAAATATTTCATTTAAAGTCGATTAAACTATATATTTTTTATTTAACTAATTATTCAAAGCCTGTTACTTCCAAATTTAATATGGTGCCGAATCGTCTTGGTCCGAATCATCTAGGTACCGAATTGGTTTGGATCTCGACATCCTTTCAAATGCATATGATGATCAGTGGCTACACTCAAAGTTCAATCTTGGTCAACACTACCTGAAAACATGTTTCGTTGTGCTATCGATACCTTACAATAGGTGCAAAATACAATCACTATATAATTGCTTTCTAGGGGAATTCACCATTCAGGTTACTATACATTTAATTGCAGGCGAGTTGGTCATTAGGCGAATTCACCATAAACCCTCAAGACTTCTCCACTGCAAAGCCTTGAGGTATAATTAAAACTGATGACAACAGCGTGTGGGCAAGAGAAAATTTGCCTTGTTAATACATGATTTATTGGGACTACAACAGCACGTTTTGTGGCCGGGTAGAGATTATGGTAAAATAAGTTGATAGGCTTTACTGTGTGGCTTGGTAGCTCAGTCGGTAGAGTGTTGGCATGGTAAGCCAGAGGCCCTGGGTTCGAGTCCCAGTCGAGTCACAACTTTTTCACCATGTTACATTTGGCGCCCAACGTAAATAACCCATAAGGTGATTTATATGAAGATTATGTGTAATACTAAGAAACTCGTGGAGTGTTCTTTGAGTAAGAATTCGGGACGAATTCTTGTGTAGTGGGGGTGTGTGTGGAATAAGTTGTTAGGCTTTACTGTGTGGCTTGGTAGCTCAGTCGGTAGAGTGTTGGCATGGTAAGCCAGAGGCCCTGGGTTCGAGTCACAACTTTTTCACCATGTTACATTTTATGCAAGAATATATCTTACTGTCTTTATCATTGGGTCCAAACTGGTAGATCTCATGTTTCACTGCATCCAACGTGACAGATTTTTCCTGCGTCAAACATTTTCCAGGATAGAAAAACTGATACGTTCCAAGGTGATTTAGAGGCTTGTTGTCAACCATACAGCCCCCTCCCTTCAGATACATCCATTTTGGTTCAGCTAAAGCTGTGCATACAACAACTATAGCAACCATGTTGCAAACAGCAGACGGGAAATTTTTCTCATTGTTTTTCACTCTAACTCGGCTTCTTGATCGATGATGTCCATGATGATGATGATCTCTATGCCGACTTCTTGACCGACGAGACCTGCTCCGTCGGGAACTCTGTTCTCGTGTACACGAACGAGGCATGTCAACTTAAAATACCGAAAATTAGCTTGACATTTTAAGAAAACTGTTTTCTTTTTCTCCACTTCCTGTTTTGAACGGAAATGAATAATCGCCTATTGCGCATGCGGACAATTTTACATATTCCACGGAAATGGTGAAAAAAATCTCGGTATTAAAAAATGCGTAAATATATATACAGTAGCGTATTCTTGACGCTCATCTAGGAGTTTTCTGCGTGACTTTTGTCATGTATTAAGCAGTCACCTTCATAAAACCAGAAGTCTGGGTCCATGCTTATAAAGCTTTTAGTTGAGTCTGAGTTTTGTTCTCAAGCTTTTGATTGGTCAGATTTGAGTTCTCAAGCTTTTGATTGGTCAGATTTGAGCCAAAGGCTCAAATCTGTTGGCTCAAATCTGACCAATCAAAAACTTGAGAACGAACTCAGACTCAACTAAAAGTTTTATAAGCACGGACCCTGGTTTAGAGAGGCTTTACTGTACACAATTCCAAAACATAATTATTTGTACATTTGTATTTCTCAAACACACCTTTTTCTCACGTAGCGATTCATCCATTGGCCATATTTCTGAAGCATTTAAGCGTCTTTAGCATCCATATAGAGCTATCGTGGTCAAATTTACATTGGCAAATTCACAAATACATCTTGTTTTTATCACGAGTTCCCCCTCTCAAATATTTATTTTTGTTTAGTTACATGTATCTGAACTTGTAATTTTGATTTGGTCAAAGATATTTCAAGCTAATCGAATTGCGTCTTATGTTTCAAGGACATGTAGATGTAGATTTTCACCCAAAGATAAAGGGCTATTCTGAACACTAAACTCGTAATCTCTCCACGGAACCCTATGTTGTGATCACCCTTTAGAATTATATTCGGGACTGTGTTTGCTTTTCCCCATTTTTTCATTGTATTTCTATTTATTGCTTATCAACTAGTTGTAAGAACTGTTAACGCGAATAAAACATTGAGTAACCTCTTACGTCATGAATATTCATGTAAGAAATAGCTAGTAGCTTTTTAAATATTAATAAGCTGATTTTTCAAAACGAACAAAGTAATGTTTGACCCTGGCAGAAACATGCAGAATTAGATAGATATACCGCTAGCAAACAAGAGGCGTGGACGGCTGATCTCGGCCTATTCTGTTTGCAAAGACACACTTGATGCAAATCTATGGTCATAGCATAGACTAAAGGGTTTATCTATGACTGGCTGGGTTAGAAAGTGGAGAGAGGTCTATTGCATATTTCTGTACCGTTCGGAACTAGAGCAATGTTCAGATAAACGTGTGTACTCGACTAATAAAATCGTCCTTTCTCCACCAAACCCTATGTTGTGATCACTCTTTAGAATCGCCTCGAAGAGACGATTCTAAAGAGTGGTCACAACATAGGATTTGGTGGAGAAATAAAGAAGTTACACTTGGAACTATTTAGAAGTTTTACGCATCTATCTGGACCGCTGCATCGACAATGTCCATGAACATCTTTACCTTTAACATGCTGACATATGCTGGCTTTTTTGCATAAACTTTCGTTAACCCATTTCAATGTTATTCAAGGAAAACCCTTCAATATATTATTTTAGATCCTAAATATTTTTCATGTTGAGGGGGCTTAGCAAACAACATATTTGTTAGTACATGTATAAGCAATTGACATCGATGGGTTTATCAAACAGTGCATACCATGGCCAGGATGCTCTTTCAGTATCCCTCTGATCTTGGTCTACACTGGTTGCGTATGTCCTTTTTAAGGAACACTGAACACTGCTAGGTTAAATACATTATCAACAAGGGCATATTGAATTTCTCTACAACGGAATCACTTTCACTTTCAAAACACTTTGAATCCCGGCGAGACTTCGAGTGACTGTGTCTCATCTGTATCCAAACTGTATGTGAAGGTCGTGACATCACAACGGATTAATCACAGCTAACCCCGACTTGAAGTATATTGAAAATAGTCGGAATAAGTAGTATAGGGCGAGTCATTATATGCCCTAAGACATTTCGGAGCATAAGACATTTCGGAGCAATTGGATAGTAGGACCTTACGATTGTCAAAGTACCTCTCGATTGTCAAATTCCGGCGGGCTACAGGTACGCGTATACGGAGACAACCGAGGGTTTTAATTGGCTAACGGAATATTTCGATTGTCTACGGCGTTGTATTTCTAAATTGTTCTGTCTTTCATGTTTTTTCCGAATTCAAACTGTAACTATTTATTTTTTTTAAATCTGCGGATGAAACCTTAAATCGTGCCAGGCAGACATACAGACATTCTATATGTGAAATCACTTCACTGTATTTAATACCCAATACACGTTCAACAACTGTCCAATAACTGCACTATTCAGTTTACTTATAGTCGAGGGTTAGAAAGGTGCTACACAGTTGACTAATGACAGTTGCCCCTGGCAAGTTTGACAGACACTTTGGTTGTCACAACCGCTTTATGGCTGGTTTGTGAATGTGTCTTTTCGTGTCTGCAACAAAATATTTAAAGTAAGTCGCTGTATATTCGTTCTTGTTTGATTATAGTAAGCATTTATTATGTAAAACAATTTGTGAAGAATGAAACATATTCTGTGCAAAACGCGCGGAGGAATATTTAAACCGGGAGATCGTTCAATTCACGAAAAGGATTGCAGAGGAAAGAAGGTAATTCAGATTGTTTATTTTCCTGTTATTTGTTTTTAATATGCGAAAATAGAAATAACATAAAATGCAGGTGTCATTTGATTTTATTTACTCCACTAATATTTCTTTAAAACATAACTTAAAAATGCCTAAACTTTCAGAGATCCTACCTGCATTTTTGAATTTATATTATATACATCTGGTAGCAAGCTATACATACACGTCTAAAATTTAGGACCCATTAAATATATATTCAAAATGTCGATATCTGTGTATTCAGATAACATAATCAGAAATACTTATAACTGGAGATGATAATACATGTTGTCATCGTTTAAAACATTTCCCCTTAGTCTAATTGTATCGTCATTTGCAGCATTCATCTACAAGCACATCGGAAGAAAGAAATCAGATACCAGGAAAACGGCAAAAGACTGCACAGGATGATTACAGGTATTGTTATTACTTTTAATATTATTACATGTATTATTATACTTTCAAGAGCTAAGCTGGTATTGTCCTGTTTTATTAACCTGTCAAATTATACGCTTGCTGAACACGCCATATATAGCTTCGGTTGATATCGATCGTTTCCGCTAATAAAAGCTTTCTTACTTGGCTTATTGAAGTACCTGTATATTTATTTGTGAATCTCGTGAAAAACGTTTGAAACACAGGTTTACCCAAGCTAAATATATCCTTTCAGTGACGTAGGAATATTCAAATTTGACAGGTTAATAAAACAGGACAATATATATATGATTCTCGATATAACAACGGTAATCATGGTTCGTAATTCACAACAATTGAGTGCACGATAATGTTTATCATATAAATTGAAATTTATGCAAAAGTTTACTCAATCGAACGTCGACATGAGTGTAAATATGAAGCATGGTATACAGCTTCTGACCTTAAAGAGTTTGCAATATATAAACAGTCTACGGGTTTAATTACTGTAGGAGTCCTGCCGATGAATGTAGCAGTAGTTGTGAGACAAACACGCTGGGCAACATCGATGTCCGCAGCCAGAACGGAGATGTCAGCCGTGCTGCCGACTTAAATGACGAAGTAAAGAATCGCTGTGGTCAATGCGGGAAACAGTTCTCCACAAAGTTTAATCGTGACAGACACGTAAAACGGTGTAATGGACCGACAATGAAGAAAACTGGTATAACTGCATGTGGCAAATGTAGAAAGACATTTAACAATTATAGATACAGACTCCAACACGAACAACGATGTAGATCTAAAAATGAAAATGTGAAAAGCGATTTCCAATGCAATGTTTGTAATACAACGTTCATTTCTCCCGGCGAACTAGTGAAACACGAGGCAATATCTAAACACAACTCGGCCGGAGGGAGTGGTACGAAAAAAATTAAATCTGATGAAAATAGCGTGAATAAGGACAAGGAGCGAGGTGAAAAAAGAAATCCAATTGGAGATGTACTTCAAAGTACCCAGCCAAAGTGTCGACACTGTGGCGAGCGTTTCATTGACTTCCAACAACTATACGATCATAGATTGCTCGTACATAAACAAAGAGAAAATAACGTGAATTTACAAAATGATCCTTGGTTTGTATCAAATGAAACGCCACCGTGGGAGAATGATGACGGACGTGTGAACGAAAATATGAGACGTGTGTATGCGCAACACAGGCATTTAATATTAGGAGAAAGGGTGAGAGAAGGCGAGGTTAGGAGTACCTATAACTTCCCAGTTATGAATTTAAATACTGTCGATCAATTGTTGGAACAAATCAATTTTATCTATGATAGAAGTCAAACTGCTTTTAAAATCAATCTTTCGTTTGGGCTTGTATTGCAGCATGGGCTTGTATTGCAGCATGTTGAAACTGAACAATATCGATATTTCGCTCCGCATTATACCGACGGCGTGTTTTTATTTCCTCAGCTCATTAATAACCGAAACGATATTGAACAATTGCGACAGCAATTATCTCATTTAGATATTCCAAATTATATTCGCAAGCAAAGACCAGATACGAAATGGCGTCCTGTTCTAATAACGAACGTTTTGTACACCATCCATGAAACGCATTTTCCATTAGGGTTAAGTCAACTGTTACCTAAATACATAGTTCAGTCTAGAAGTATCATATCATTTCACAAAGATCCAAACAATAGCCAATTATACACGGATGAATTATGTTTTTTTCGATGTTTGGCTTATCATGAAACGAAAAATAGGAAATGCGAAACCAAAACAGCGGAAAATCATAATGCGTGGTTGCTATATTGTCATGAAAACAAATTCAAATCGACAGATGTCAATCTTACCAGGATGCCGGATTTAGAACAGTGCTTTAGAACTAATGTAAACGTATATGAACTTAACGAAGACAAGACTGTAAAGATTCTATATAAATCCAGGGAATGTTTTTCGTCTGATACAGACAAAACAATGAACCTGAATTTATACGAAGACCACCTCAGTTACATATCAAAATTTACTTCATACGCGTCCAAGTTCAAATGTAAACTTTGTGATAAGCTTTTTGACCGGAAGGGCAATTTAGTTAGACACGAGTTAATATGTCAAAATGCAGTTAATATGTCAAAATGCAACAACATTACGTTTTCCTGGTGGTTATTTCAGTCCTTCAAAGACGGTTTTTCAACAATTAAACGCTTTGGGTATATCTGTGGATGATCAGTCATATCCATGGTCAAAGACCTATGATAACACATGTGTTATCATAGGTCTTTGCCATGGTTCATTACTTTTGACACGGAATCAATGTTGAAAACAGAGACTGCGGATATGACTGATCATCTTACAAAAACCCAGCTTCACCAACCTATATCGGTCAGCATCAGCAGCAATGTTGAGTCCTTTGAAACACCAGAATTTATATTAGAACCAGAACCGGAAAATTTATTAAACAAAATGCTGGTCTATATGAATAAAATATCTGATAAAGCATATTCCTTAACTCAAGCGAGGTGGAGGCATGTGTTTTCTCAGATAAACGCATTGGAATGTAAATGGAATAAAAAGAGCGCAATAGATATAGAAAACAGTGATGATGATGATGATGATGATGATGATGATGATGATGCTGACGCTGATGATAATGACGATGATGTAGATGTAAATGGGGAAGTCATGGAAACGAATGAATGCGAACCTCAGTCCGAGGAATTTATTAAAGCAATAAGTAAGGAAAATGTGTTTTATAAGTTTCTTCAAAAGCTTAACAAAACAGATAATTTTGAGGTTGAATACAATGACTGGGACGAGACGAGTAGTAACTGTAGCAGCTGCAGCAGCTGCAGCAGTAGTAGAAGTAGTAGTAGAAGTAGTAGTACCACAAACAGCAAGAGTAGTAGCGGTTTCAGTAGTGAACCTGAGACCAAACCTTGGGCTACCGATACTGTTGCTGATGCTGCTGCTGGCACTGATATTTCTGAGGATGATGATATTCTTCCTTTTCAACCTCTGAATCGAAGACGGATAGATTACTACGAAGAAGAAAGAGAAGACGAAGAAGAAGAAGACTGTAGAATCTTTCCAGAAACGTCAATTGTTATGCTTAAATTAATTCGCCATACGCGCGAACGTTTTGAAACATACTGCCAACAAATTCCAGTTCTTGGTTTCAATTCAGCAAAGTACGATTTAAACCTTGTGAAGACCAAGTTAGCGAAACTTATGAGACTTCATGAACCCAAGCAACAAAAGTTTGTCGTTAAGAAAAATAGTTCTTACATGTGCTTGTCGAATTCTAAACTTCGCTTTTTAGATATGATTAATTATCTCCCTCCAGGCACGTCTTATGATAAATTTTTGCAAACGTTCGATGTTGAACATAGGAAAAGTTATTTTCCTTATGAATATTTGACCAATTTGTCTGTGCTAGACGAAACATGTCTTCCACCGAAAGAAGCTTTTTATTCTTCGCTCAAACAGTGTAACGTTCTTGAAGACCAAACTAGGATTGCATTCGAAAAGTCGATTCAGGTCGATAATAAAACGGAGGCTGAAGCTTTAGCTCATCTGAAACTTGAAACCCCGCCGTTGTCAAAAATAGATGAAAAATACGACTATTTGTTGGAAATTTGGCGAACCAATGAAATGAAAACTTTCAAAGATTTCTTGAAGTATTACAATGATTTAGACAGCTTGCCCATGGTTGAGGGAGTCGAAAAATACAGAATACATTTTGAGGATAAGGGTATAGACATTTTTAAAGACTGCATATCTGTGCCAGGAGCTGCTAGACTGGAATTATACAGGTCGGGTATAGCGAATGGGGCTAATTTTTCTTTAATCGACAAGATGGACGAAAATTTATATCACACACTGAAATCAAATATAATCGGAGGACCGTCAATCATATTTTCCAGATACCAAGAAGCCAGCAACACGCTCATAAGAGGTAACGCCAATTTCCCATGTAGGTCTGTTTTTGGTTACGACGCAAATGCCTTATACTTAAAATGTATTTGTGAACCAATGCCATGTGGCAGTTACATTCGTCGGAAGTCAGATAACGGGTTTAAGCCAGAAAGAACTACAAACAGATATCAAGTTATGTTCGATTGGTTAGAATTGTTAAATTACAACCAACCACTCGATATTAAACACAAAATGAACAACGGCGAGGAGACAAGAATTGGGCCATACTTAGCGGACGGATAGCCGTGAACACCAATACCGTGTATGAATTTCTAGGGTGTTATTTTCACGGTCACGATTGTGTTGTTCGTTGCGATGTGCAGAAACAAAACGAAAGACGTTCTCGCACTGACGAAAGAATAGCGTATATAAAACAACAGGGCTATAATGTAGTTTATATTTGGGAATGCGAGTTTAAGCGTCAGCTGAAGGAAAACGAGCAAATGAGAGACTTTGTTGACAAACGGTATCCGGAATTTTATAACAGTAACAAAGGTCGAGTGAAATCGTCAGACATTTTGCAAGCGATCATTGCCGACACTTTGTTTGGGTTTATTGAAGTTGATATACAAGTTCCGAAATCTTGGGATGACGTTGACTACAAACCAGAAACAAAACTTTTCCCTCAGGAGTACTTTGAAGAAATGTGTCCTCTATTTTGTACGACTGATGTACCTTACGAAGCTATTGGAAAACATATGCAAAACCATGTAGAAATGTACAATCTTTCAAAGAAACCTCGAAACCTTTTAGTGGGTGCTATGAAGGGCGAATGTTTGCTACTAGCTTCGCCATTATTAAAATGGTACCTGCAGCATGGACTAGAGGTTACGAAAATTTACCAGGTAGTAGAGTTTAGAAAACAGGCATGTTTTAAAGACTTCGGTGACAGTATCACTCGCGACCGCCGTTTAGGTGACATTGATAAATCTCAAGAACTTCGAAGCGCTTTGTCAAAATTAATTGGAAATTCGGCTTTCGGCGGAACCATCATCAATCAAGAAAAATTTCAAAAGGTCAAATACGTGGAAGGTTACAAGAAAGCCTGCTTTGCAGTCAATAACCCGAGATTTCGACAAATAAATGAACTTGGAGGCAGTATGTTCGAAACGGAGTTTGCTAATGCTAACATATCCATCAATTCACCAATTTATTTAGGCTATACCATTCTGCAATACGCCAAATTACACATGCTTTCTTTTTATTATGACTTTTTAGATCAATATTTAAGTAGAGATGCTTTTGAAATGGTTGAAATGGACACCGACTCATGTTATTTTGCTCTTTCGAGCGCGTAATTACGGGACGCTGTCAAACCAGAAAAATTAGAACCTTTTCTGAGTTCAATCCATGGTAACTGCAGAGACGACTTTACCGGTGATAATTTCCAATCCGTATGGTTGCCCAGGGAATGTTGTGAGAAACACGCAAAATTCGATTCAAGAACGCCTGGTCTAATGAAACTGGAGTTCAAAGGGACACAATTTATAGGACTGTGCTCCAAATCCTACGTGGGTATAAACAAAACTAGTTCAGGAGTGTCGACTGTAAAGTATAGCTTGAATGATACTCCTCGCCATTGTCGCGGAAATAACCTCTCTGGTCTTTTGTGTAGCTCGTGCGATAATAAATTGGTATCCGAGCAGAGTTTCTCTCATTCTGCATAACAGCACGAAGTAAATACAGACGGAGTGGCATCGAGTCGATCTGGTCAAAAATGCTGTCGTTCAAAATTAATCAACCAATCAGAGCGCAGCATCTTATTGTTGACGAAGGACGCCATTGAGGAAAAGCGTGAAATTGCTCGCAAATTTAAGACGATTTCACCTGTATTGAAGTCTCGAATCGATAGATTTTTTGTGTGAAAGTGTTTGGTAAGTATTACTTTCTTTCATGGGTCCTTGTTTATGGTGCAAAATATTTTAGTTGATGTTTTTTTTGGAGGCGGAAATGAACCTGTTATTTTCAGTGCGTCTGAACTGTTGACAAAATGGCGGCAATGGTCGAAAAATTAGTTTAGCTTTCATATGGTTTGATAATAAAAGTAAGTTTATTGAAATATGTGGTTGCTTATACTTAGTCCAGTGCTTCTGAAGACTATGAACTAATGCATGGTCCATATTTAATCGAAATTTGTGTAGAGATTACGTGTAAACTTAGCTGTAAAATGACGATTTTTAGCTATATTGCCATTTCACTGAGAATCGCTTTCCTAATACCGTGAAATCGGGAAACACTAAGGCTTACTTTTCGTATATTATTTTCATTCAACGTGAGTTGTGATGAAATGCAAATATGTTGAATTAATGCATGGTATATTTTTTTAAACGATTAATTGGTCGATACTCGTATAATCGTGGATTGAAAAAGAGCGATGAACAGTCAAATTTTAAAGTGGTTTTGAAAAAAATACCATAGAATTTATACATTGTTTGTGACAAATGAGTCATTATTTTCAGTTAGTAAGTGTGGAAAAGGAACCTAAATAGTCTGTGGTCAGTAAACAGAGCAGACCCCCTGATCAAACAGTCTCTTTTTGAGCAATCTGATATGAATAGCAAAGGTGTTCTATTCTGTTAATTTGTGAATGCTGGAATGGTCCATCATTGTTTAACTGTAGATTTTATTCATTATAATTATAAGACTTATATTTGCTAGATTATTTTGCTTAATAAACAGTGAAGACTCTGATCAGAGAGTTGTTTTTTAGCTATTGTGTCATTTTTACCGCACACCGTCTGGGTCTACAGTGTTTTTAATGTCAGTACTCTTGATTCCTGCGTTCAAAGATTTTAACAATATAAAGTAACAAATTAGATTGCATGAAAATAAATTGTTTAGACATTTTGAGACTATATTATTACATTACCAACATAGCCTAAATACTGCTAATTTGCAGAATAGACCTAGGAAACGATCAAATGTGTCAGATGGTCAGTACCCTATGTTATCAGCAGGGGACAAGGGTCAGTGATCGCAAACTGCCATCTATCACACACTTCCTTATCAACAAAGCAATTAATTATTACGCAACAGGAAAGCTTTCAAATGAGACAAATACCAAACAATGTGCCAATTATCTATTAAAGTTCTGATTTGTTATTTTTCCAAAAATAGAAAAAAACTATTCTGACTAATTAGATCTATAGTTAGGCATAATTAAACCCCAACGATTGAGATCAATTTTAAAAAAAAATAGATAATGTTGAATTCTAGTTCTAAAGATAGTTTAGATTTATATGATCTAGATCTATCCTAAAACACTTTTACTGGATCTGCTACGGTACTGTACATCCATTTTACAACACATAAATGACCCCAACGGGACGGTATATCTTAATTAATATCTAGATCTTCTTAAAATAGAACGAGAATTAAAATTTTAAATGCTGTTGATCTAAAGTATTCGACATATCAGGTGTGTCCAACAAATAAAGACATCTCCCAATTCCGAAAAGTTCAGCTGGTAATTTATATGGGCATTCCTTTAAGCCTCATATAAACCTGTTTTTACGCATTTGCAAATGGAGTAGACCCAGGTCAGACGGCTCCTATAGGAGCTGTCTGATCAGGGTCTGTTCTTTTTGCTTATGGAATTTGAAAGATCTGTTTCTTTATTTTTTTTTAAAATGGTTACCATGTTCCACCTTCGGTTATAACTGTTTTGTCCTTGAATATTCAGTAGGTATTGAAATTTGGAATAAACATAGAATAGGGAAAGGGTTAAAAGGGTATGGTACTCCATATACCCAGATCAGCCTTCTTCTAAGGTGTAAGACCTGATCAGTCTTCAAAATTTGACTATTTCCCAGCTTGAAAAACAATGTTGATCTGGATATGCCTTTCGGATACAGTGATCTGGGGGTATACCGTTTGTAGTGCTGTAAGACATATTTTCTTAAATAATTTTGTTTCTTGTTTCAGACACACCGGAATCGGACACTTTCCTGGCAGAATTGTTGTCACCCACATTCTTTCTGTTAGACGATGAAAGTCTGAATATATAGGTGGTAGTCAGGCATTAGCTCCATATCCAGGAAATACACGTCGGCATATCTTGTTGCCTGATATTGACAATGTTCATATGATAAATGGAAGAAGTCTGTATGTTTCTAATTTGGTGATATAACCTTTGCCATTTCGCTATTTTGCAAGCAGAAAGGAAAGGGTTAAGCAGTGTCATCATTTGCAAAGTGTCTGAAATGTGTTAGTGTCGATGCACTTTTTATGTTCTGTGCATGGTGTAAATATGGATTAACTAGTCTCTATGTTTCTGCTGGGAATACCTGTATACAAACATATATTAACTCATTTGTGAGTACAATTCGGTTTATCTCCCAGCACCTCTCCATTTTTTCATCATAGTTGAAGTTTTATTAAATGTTTGTATCAACATTTCTGAAGTTTGATATACAGCTCATCAGACCTTGTCACCTGTACTTTTACATGATTCTTAACTTTGAATAAATGGAGAGAAAAAAATCACTGCATGATTTAACCTAATTCACTTGTGTTCATAATCATTTTTTGTCTTTACAGAGTTCTAGGCAGCAACCATATGGTTGAGAGGTAAAAAGTTGAATTGTTTTCCCACCCCGTCTCATGAGTTCTCATTAGAATCACCATGACGGGCCAATTCTAATTCTAATGAGTACTCACAAGATAAGGTTTAGAGGAGAAGATATACACAGTTATCTGGAGCTCTGTCTTTCTCCAAATATTTATAATATTTATGCAAATGAATAAATAAGAATTTGTTTACTTTGTGAATAACAATACATGTATTGAAACTATTGGGTCTCATGTTTCATTTATCCCTCACTAACCTTTACTAACACTAACCATGAATGATTTGCATGTACATTATACCCTGCTCCTTTTGAATAAAAAACCCCTTTACTCCATAAATACGCCTTTGCAAACAGAGTAGACCCAGATCAGACGGCTCCTATAAGAGCCGTCTGATCAGAGTCTGCTCTGTTTGCTTATGATATAATATATATATGGTTCTACAGTTTCTGCCATGGCCAAAACTTCAAAGTGTTGTTTTAGCAATAAATATAATCATGTTTTGTTAGTTTATAAAATCCCTTCAATGTGTCACGTTCCGTTTTTCATTACAACTATTTTGTACATGCATATTCGATAGGTTTTGAATTTTGGCAGCATAGAACAGATGAAGGATTTTAACCTTTTCATTCTCATCAATGCGTAGGGCCTGCTCTGTTTGCTAATGGAATGTGATAGGTCTCACTGTTTGTTTACTTTCTTAAATAGCGACAATGCTGCGCCTTCCATATTTTATTATAACTATAAACTGGCCATGACTGTTGAACACAAACGCACGTGTAGGTTAACAGGTGACATGAAAAAGGAACCGTGTTTTCCAGTTGTGCTTATGGTTCACGTAGGGTTTCTTATTTGATCATTTCAAGGTCATCCTGACACTAAATTTTTAAACTATTACATGGTGAATATTATTTTTCAGATTCCTGTAAGTTTTCCAGGTTATTTTTCTCATGAATGGCGATTCGTTTCTGTCACCTTCATGCAAACTGCTTGGTGCAACAGCTGGTGATTAAAAAAAACAAATAGGATTTTAACTCTTTTTTTATACTATATTTGATATATTCTAACATCAATTCAAAAAAATCTAAAGATTATAGGATCTTTTCATGATTAATTAGTGGTTTCTTGTTCGTGTGTGTGTGTTCTGTATTTTGCACTCGTCTATCATTCAGCTTCATTTCGCAACATTTTAACTCGTTACAAAATATTGCCACACGCATATTGAGAACTGACAATTCCATAAAATGAAGATGAATGTCTAAGCTGTCTAACAAAACCATTTATATAAAAATCCGACGATATATAATGAATGTAGAGAAACTTACGCAGATATAGGTGACATTTTTTTATTAAAAATTCGCGATCGCCTCACTATAAAATCAGTAACCGAGAGCTCGATATCGATTATTTTAGCGATAACGATGTACAGGTAAGCGACGACAAGTGTTTCAGTACATTGTATCGGTTTATAGTTCGATGCCACTCCGTCTGTATTTACTTCGTGATAACAGAGACTGTGGAAAGCGCACTCCCTCTGATGTGTACTGGTACGCATCTTCTTCTTTCTTCATACATTTTCGTATATCGATATCAAATTGTCCCCTCTTGAAAGTATTTTCCTTCAGAGACACGAGAGTGACCAAGTCACCAACCCCGCCACGTATACACGCTTCAAATGGAATGTCTATAATCTGAGGCGATCTCTTTGAAGAATACCTGCGTGCGAGTTTCTTGACCGTCGGCAGAAGTTTTACAATAGTGTGCATTTCCTCCTTGCCGAAACAAATAAATCTGTTTCCATCCTTTCGCTCTTTGTCCAGAGAAATTGAAAATGTTTTTAACACAGAGTCATATTCCAGGGAGGTTTTAAGATCCGCAGATAAAGTAACGCTGTCCAGTGTCACATCGCAATCATTTTCTTCCCTCAATTTCGAAACTTTACTTGATATAATATCTTCGCAGGTCTCCGGAGCGCATTTTTTAGCCATCTTTATTGTAGTGGATTTAAAGTCGGAAAAAACAGTAAAGACAGAACAATTTAGAAATACAACGCCGTAGACAATCGAAATATTCCGTTAGCCAGTTAAAACCCTCGGTTGTCTCCGTATACGCGTACATGTAGCCCGCCGGAATTTGACAAGCGAGAGGTACTTTTACAATCGTAAGGTCTTACTATCCAATTGCTCCAAAATGTATTATGCTCCGAAATGTCTTAGGGCACATAATCCTTCTCAATCATATATCTCTGCTCCAAACAGTCTTATGCTCCAAATGTCATTAGTCAACTGTGTAGCACCTTTCTAACCCTCGACAATAAGTAAACTGAATAGTGCAGTTATTGGACAGTTGTTGAACGTGTATTGGGTATTAAATACAGTGAAGTGCTTTCACATATAGAATGTCTGTATGTATGCCTGGCACGATTTAAGGTTTCATCCGCAGATTTAAAAAAAAATAAATAGTTACAGTTTGAATTCGGAAAAAACATTAAAGACAGAACAATTTAGAAATACAACGCCGTAGACAATCGAAATATTCCGTTAGCCAATTAAAACCCTCGGTTGTCTCCGTATACGCGTACCTGTAGCCCGCCGGAATTTGACAATCGAGAGGTACTTTGACAATCGTAAGGTCCTACTATCCAATTGCTCCGAAATGTCTTATGCTCCGAAATGTCTTAGGGCATATAATGACTCGCCCTATACTACTGGAATACATCTGTATCATTGTGTTACTCGAAGTTTTAACCCGTTACATGATAGTCTGAACGCCTTTTCATCCCTTCGAAAATAGAACAGATCCATATCAGATGGTTTTTGTAGGATCCGTCTCATCAGGGTCTGCCCTGTTTGGTTATGAAATACATGTATTATAGTGGCGTTTGTACAGGGTTTTTTCCATGGTTAGATATTCTCTTGTTCGTATTTTGCCATTGATATTCATAAGTCATTAACTCTTTCGCTGCCAATGTCGCATCTGTCATTACCTATGTAATTTGGATCCAGATAAGACGCAGAGTAGCTCGGCGTCTCATCAGGACTATTTCTTCCAAACTATTTCTTACTGTTACTACTTTATGAAACAAAAATAGAGTCAAAATGAAACTGAAAATTGTAGCAGACGACAACGTTTTCAGATAACAAAAGTTGACAGCGAAAGAGTTAATGATGAGGTAAAGGGTAAACAACTCAAACACGTTATTTTATTTGCGCAAAAAATATAAAATACAACAGAGGCATAAACCTATCATGTGTAGCAGATTGAGCTCTGTTTTTTTTAATTGTTTGTTTGATTAATTGTATCAAATTCAAAAATGCAAAAGTCGTAGCTATTCACAAAAAGGGAAAAAAGACTGATAAAGCAAATTACAGGCCAATCTCTATTTTACCAATAATTTCTTTAATTTTTGAACGACATGTGAGTGTTCATTTAAAATAATATTTTGAAACTAATAGTTTGCTTTACTCTAGGCAGTCCGGTTTTAGAAAGAACCACGCATGTCAAACTGCTCTAGTAAAACTATTAGATGACTGGATTGCTGCCATTGACAAAAATGAAAGTGTAGGTACAATATTTCTTGATCTTTCGAAAGTGTTTGATTTGGTTGATCATGGTATACTATTAAAACAGTTAAAACAATATAAAGTAGACCGGGATGCTCATTCTTGGTTTTCTTCTTATTTGGAAAATAGACTCCAACACTCAAGTATCTGGGGTGAGCTCAGACCAAAAACCAGTTGTATCAGGAGTTCCTCAAGGCTCAATTCTAGGACCATTGTTATTTTTGATCTTCATAAATGGTTTACCACTTGCAACCACTCATTCTACGCCTGATATCTTTTGCTGATGACACCACACTTTCTTTTCATAGTTCATCAGTTAATCAAGTTATATTTAATATTAACTCCTGGTGTGTTTCAAATCGCATGTCTATCAATGTAGCAAAAACCAAAACGATGATAATAGCATCTGAACCCAATATGCTAACACATTCAAAACTGGTTGCCTTGTATATAACTTAGCAATGAAATAATAGATTATAGTTCCGAGGAAAGGTTGTTAGGAATTGTAATTGATCATCTTCTATATTTCAACTCTACTCACCTAGACCTAAAACTGAATTGTTTAGAAAATCTTTTATTCATTCTGGATCATCTATTTGGAACAGCCTGCCTTATCATGTGAAAAATGCCAGTTCAATTATTCAATTCAAAAAATTGTATTTACAGTCGACAAAGCAAAGCGATTAATACATCTTCAGTATTACAGTTATTTCACAAAACAGACATGTGTTTCAATTTCACCCCTATTCTTGACATTTATTCACAATTTAACTGTTATTTAGAAGTTCCTCTGATTAAGCTCTGCACTGTTTGTCTTTGTCCTAACTCTGCAAAAGACGTGGATCCTGATTTATAGAGGAGTGCTTGCCAAATCTTTATAGTCAGGGTCTTTACTGTTTGTGGCACATCTTCTGGTTTATAATAGCCTCCCTTGATGTGATTTACAACAGATTGCCTGTTTTGTGTGAGACATGACACCGTTTGATATTATAGCAAATCTGGTGGTCTCTGACCGGAGGACTCCTATCTGGGTCCTATTAGCAGGGCCTATATTGTTTGCTGTACATATTCTACTGTTGTTAATGGTCTTGTTGCCAGTGTTTTATGTTAAGAAACATACCTATTATACCGTTATAAGATCTGTTCAATCGTACTATGAGTTTGGTGTTGATTTCATTTATGTTGTTGCAAATGTATCAATCTTGCATTCTTTTATTATCGCAAAAAGCTATAAAAAATCTGTTAATTCTTAAACTCTGCAAAGTAGTTCGGGGCATAAGTTTATACATGTATTGCTTCTCCTCCGATGAATAATTACTAGCCAAATTCTTGTATATACAGAGGATGAGAAACAAACTATTTGGCTATTACTTGTCTTACATATCCGTGTATCTGTAGTTCTGTACAGCATTCTACGCATGGATCTGTTATTTAAGGTGTTTCGTCCATGATTGGTTTTTGGATTTCCGCCGACTTCCGTGGGTGTACGGGGTCTTTGGGACGTGTTCGGTTGTTTTCGTGGAATTTTCGCGGCCGCGAGAATGCCCGAGGACGTCCGGGGTCGGCCCGGGCACTGGCTCTTGGCGAAATCAGTTAGATCTATGTATGGAACTAAATGCTTATTGCTAAATGTGAAATGATAAATGCCAATTGCGAAATGCCAGTTTCTTAGTGTCAAATACTAAATGCTTTTGTCTTATTCGAATTAAGTAATATTAGATCAGAAATTAAAGAAATAGTAGATCTATGGTCCAAATAGGTTTATATTGGTGATTCTGAAAAAAAAGGAGTAAAATACCAATAAAAAGGGCGCTCTTCAATGCTAGAAGTGCATTTTGCAATAAGCATTTCGCATTTGTCATTTGTATCCACCATTTGGAACATTCCAGTTCTTTCCCTAGCAATTTACAGTCACTTTAAAAATGGCGCTGTTCAATGCTAGTAGTGCAAACATGCATTTAGCAATTCGCATTTCGCATTTGTCATTTACATCTATCATTTGGAACATTCAGGTTCTTTCCCTAGCAATTTACACAATCGGCAAAACGCATTTCGCATTTCGCATTTAGCAAATAGCATGGCAGCATGGCGTCGGATCCATGGTTATGGATGGTAACATCTTTTGATGGCGTCTGATTTGCGTCATCTGATGACGTATAATATTCGCGTCATGAATGACGTATGCATTCGCGTTATAAGCACTTGATAATGGTATACTATTAATTAATGGAATTCCCAGTGTTTAAAAATAGTCATAAGTTAGGTCTCAACCGTCTGAAAATTCATGACGTCATTTATTCATGTCATCTTTTGCTGACACAGTCTATATGTACATGGTGCAGTTTGTCACTAATATCGTTAGTTCTAATCGATCTAAATCGTCAACTCGGTGAAATGGGGTTGCATTTACCTATGAATTCCACATACAGTCCTTTTGCACCAGTGCCAACGATTTTTGAATTTCAATTTCCCATTGCAAGCAGTGCAGATCCTGATGATAGGGCTCCTACAGGGACTCACTCATCTGGGACTACACTGTGTGTGGTAAAGAAAACAACCAACAATTGTCGTGCTTAGCACTTTATGGGTTAACTCAGATCTGTCTATCACCAGTGCAAGGTTGGTGCTTATGCAGAATTATTATGATAGCATTTCTACTTTATTACAACGTGTATATATGTTTTCTCTCTGTTGAGGGCCTCATGGAAGATTAGTCATAACCAAATGAGTACTCTCGTTAAATAACGTCTTTATTATTATTATTATTATTATTATTGTTATTATTATTATTATTATTATTATTATTATTATTATTATTATTATCATCATTATCAATTGTAACATTATTATTATTATCAGTAATAATGATAATAATAATATGATCAATTAATCAATAAATAAAGCGATTAATAAAAATCAGTCAAACATGATTATAATTTAATATTATTGATTGATTGACTAATCAATTCACTGATTCATTGATTTTCAATTGATTCATTGATTGATTCATTGATTGATTCAATGATTAATTCATAATTGATTGATTCATTGATTGATTCATTGATTGATTCGCTCGCTCTCACTCACTCACTCACTCACTCACTCACTCACTCACTCACTCACTCACTCACTCAATCAATCAATCAATCAATCAATCAATCAATCAATCAATCAACCAATCAATCAATCAATCAATCAACCACTCAATCACTCAATCAATCAATCACTTCAATTCATTATATTTCATTCCTTTCTTCCATCTCATTATTGACATAAACTGAAGTATTAAAACAATCAAACTATAGCAAACGACAATTTTAAAGCTGACGATGCTTCTTATAACGATAAATACAAGATTACAAACTAACTTCCCATTGCCAAATGTGTGAGTAGAATTGTTTAAGATATTTATCTGCTTCACATTCCTTTGTGAAAAAGACAAAAAAAAAACAATACAAAACAAAAACGTGCAACTCTGGCCTTTACAACCTGTCAACAGATCATCGTTATATATAGACCGAGATATTCATTGGGTACGAAAATACATAGGTCGAATGGCAATCTGAAATCTCCAGTTTGGCACTTCCGGTTGAGTCAATCTGTCAAAAATAAAAGTTGGCATTACAATATTGTCGCTTTGTATGGCGAATCAGAGAGAACCTCTTCAATAAGATTTATTTTAGACACAAGAATCATCCTTGTTTTGGTTGTTTTCAATTAGATATATATCGTGGTGATTTTTAACTCAGATTTATTCGTAGTGTGATAACGGGGTGGGGTAAGTGTGACTTGTTTGGATATTGAATTAAACAGAAATACTTAAGATATAGACAAGCAATTGGCACCTTGTTTTGTTAACCCTTTCCGTCATAGATTGGTTTTCCTGCATTAGCAAAAAGAGATGACCCAGATGAGACAGCTCCTACAGGAGCTGTCTCATCTTGGTCTGCTCTGTTCGCAAAGCTTATATGAAATAAATGGAGTAAGATCTGTTTCTTCTTTAGTTTCTGAAATGGTTGAAAAAATCCTCTGTCCATTTTATATTATAACAATTTTGTTCATGAATATTAAATAGGTATTTGAATCATGAATCAATAGTATACTGAAGAGGGAGAGGCATATTGTTTAGAATATGCTGTGATCTTAAATTTTAATGAGTGAGTTGTGTACAGCACTGAGTACGAGGAGGCATATGGAGGTGTTGGTGGTTTCGTCAAACTACCGGTTCGTCAAACTGATTTTATATAGTAGGCAAAAAGTGGTTTCGTCAAACTGATATTTATAGTATTGGGCAGGGATATTAGCGGTATTGTTCCACTGCGGATTGTTTGTAATGCATTTATCAAACTGTTAAATTTAAATATGAAAAAATGTAGCGGACTGAGTTCATTATCTATATCATATGAAGGAAGATAAAAATTAAAATATACTATAATTTTTTATATACTATAATTTTTATTGCCAACTACAAACTTCTCTTTAAACTTTAATAACTAATTCATGCAGTATCAGTGAAACTTCGTATGATATAAATCAGTGAAATGTTCAGCAAATGATTGGATTCCAAACTATTTTCGATCAAACAGTCATCAAAATCATATGTGTCATAAACACATCAATTGTTTCAGTTATGAACTTAATTACTGTAATTAATACACCGTCTGCTATATATAATTACCATTTTGACGAAACCACTACCATTTTGTTCATAAAGTCCAGCTTGACAAACCAGTAGTTTGACGAAACCACCATAATCCGGCATATGGAATGAGTACATCACATAGCGGTGAGCCAGCGGAGGCGATTCCCACAATCGGAGTCTAACACTACAATGTGAAGATTTTGATAATTCAGTGATGGCTTATCATTTTATTGTCTGCTGTCTGTTACATCAGGTTATCATTTTATGTTTTTATGGTGATTTTAAATTTACAGTATTTTTTCTAAGCTGTTTGTTTTCACTTATATTCACAGGCAAAGAATTTAGAGGAAGATGAAGCTGTACTCATTGTCCGTCCTGTATAAGACAGGCGACTCAAAAGCTATTCGACTAAAGTCTGCACATGAGCTGTCATCATTTGGTTACTTTCAGAGATCAAGGTAAACATCTTATTTATTTATATATTATGAATCTGTCAACAGAGCTACAGATAATTGTGCGTACACATTATACTAGAATCATTGTTTCTCACCCAACTCTATGTTGTGACTACTCTTTAGAATTGTATCTAAGTCGGTCACAACATAGGGTTTGATGGAGAAATAAATAAGTTATACTCGAAAATATTTTAATTTACGCCTCTTATCTGGAGCTCTGTGTCAAACTGGGTAACACACAAGAGAATCACTGTAAGATACAAAACTCTGTATGAAGTGGAAATATTAATATCCATTTTGCCAGCAATGTACATGTACAGAATTAAATACAGGAAATTGGTTGGATCAATTGAACAGTCATCCTGGATGTTTTTTCCAATGATCCAACCACAGACCAGCATGAAGTATTTAGCTTTTACTGACACTTTAGCTTTGGTCTGTAACCCATTCTCTCATATTGACAGCTTTAAATGCCTCAGAAAAAGTCATTTTTTTTCAAATCATTGTTATAAATAGAGCATTTGCTCTTATGGAGAAAATGCTCTATTTATCACAATGGTTTCAAAACTACACAATTCTAAAAATTTTATTTTCTCTAGTAAAAGCTCCTTTTGGCTAGATTTATTCAAAGAGGTTGAGTCTGAAAATAACCTATGAGGGAATGGCAGGGTTGCCACTCGCCACACGTCAGGGAAAAGTCGGGGAAATTGAAAAAAAAAATCAAGGTCAGGGAATTTTGAGAAAAATGAGGAAATTTGAAAATGTATGCAAATGTCAGGAAATTGTCAGGGAATTTTGCAAAAAAAACCAACAACATCAAATTAAAGGCCATATATTTAAACTTCCTCAAAGATATTGCATAAATTATGAATGAAAGACCAAATGTCGCATTGTAATGTGTCGGGGATATTAAAAATGATGTCAGGTAGTTTTGTTTCCTCTTGTTTGTGGCAACTCTGAATGGGATGATCTGCATTTAATTATACTATCCTAATTAGGGCCTAGCATTGAAAATGCAGGAGCCTTATAGTGTAACATATACCGAGCTTATCTGAGCTCCGAGACGCAAATATACAACTTTCCTTGGGGCTGCTTAGCCTATATGATTGCTAAACTAACGTTATATATGTATACAAAATTACAATTGCTTCAATGATTTACAGTGATTAAATACGGCTTCTTGCCTTTAAAACAATCAAACAATAATTTGAGAATAAGAATGACTCTAATATGTACAAAACAATAAAGACTGTCACAGACTTCGAAGCTTGCTTTCTCAGACCCAAGAATACTTGCTTCGAACTTTAAAAGTCTGACTTTACCAAAAACCTGCTTCTATACAGCTTCCCAGAAGCCTGCTTCCCATGCATGAAATAAGTCAGCTTTTAATGACCTTGCGTAAATATTAATGAGCGGCGACCCAGAACTAGTTCTAGCAGAGCCCATGCATTGCAATAATGCTGGAGTTAAATAGGCACTTTGTCTAAAGTCCCCGTGTTCGCCAGTATGTACCAAGGCTGGCTACCTCTCTGCCCGAAGACAGAGAACAGATTAAACATTCTCATTGATGCGAGCTGCTTTTATACCGGTCTGTTCAATGTGCGCCCCCTAGCGACATTATAAAGTAATTTCCAAGCATCTATGGAAACCTTCCAATGATTGAGCAGTAGCTAATCTTTTAATGAGTGTCTAGTGACAAATCAATTAAATCGGTAGAAATAACTAAATAATCAAGATTATTGGATAATAAGGTCAATGTTTGACAAGTCTAATGATCATAGAAACAAGTCAGAAAGAAAAGAAAAACAGTATAAAAGTACCCTCAAAGTCTTTCTTGGCTTGAGATTAGGATTGCACTATCTGTAGTAAATGAAGTAGATTCATACAAGTGAGGTAACTTTTTAAAAATCTATATTTTCGTCACAATAGTAATCACAATTTCTGTCTGTTCGTCTGTCCATCTGTCAACACTTTTGATTAGTCTATTATTGTGACGCGATAACTCAAACAGTCCTTCACATATTAGTTTCATATTAAGGCATATGCTTAGTATCATTAGAGGAAGACACCTATAGTTTCGGGTTTGAATCAGATCACCATGTCTAGAATTATCTGCCCTTGATTACAGGGCCCTCTCTGACTGAGTCAGTTTTCTAGTTACCCATAATATTTGGACAGATAAACTTGCAGATCCTGATCTAAAAGCTCCATTTGATCAGGGTCTACACTTTTTGCTGCTATGCCAGTTAACTTTATAAAGTTATCAAGATAATACCTGTTTGAATTAATGTGTTCAGCTTTATAAATGGTGAAGAAGGTACATGTAGATTGATTGCCAGGATACTTGGGTAACTACAGTAGATAAATAAAAACTCCACACTCCAAAACTCCATGAATATCAACCCTTTCCCTCATATTGACCACTTTTGACGACTCTATAGAAGTCACTTTGTGAAACAATTGTGATAAATAGAGCATTTGCTTCAATAGGAGCAAATGCTCTATTTATCACAATGGTTTCAAACTACAAAATTGTAAAGTTTTCCACTTCACTAATGAATGCTCGTTTTCGGTAGATTAATTCAAAGAGGTTGTATCTAAAAATAGCCTATGAGGTAATGAGTTAATTGAAGAAATAATCATAATGACATCATGAATATTGATTATATGCATTTTTGTAATGGCACATGGACACAAGAAGTTTTAGGCCATGGCAGAAACTAGTATCATATCTATATTATTTCATTTATAAGCAAACAGAGCAGACCCTGATCTGGGTCTACTGTGTTTGCAAAAGGCATAGAAAGGCGTATTCATTGAGTAAAGTGTTAAGGTTTTTTGATACCTTTCTTTTGCAGTGTGAAGGAATTCATGAATTTTTCCAGTAAAATTATTGTTGAACGAACGATGACATCACAGAGAGCCTCTGTTAAAGAACAAGGTAACAACAGGGACATTGTATTGTCTTTCTACATCATACTTTTATTCCGTTATCTGATGAATATTCATGCAAATTTTTAATCAGTTGATATGAATATTGATTTAATTATCCCTTTTGTCCATAAATATGCATTTGCAAACAGAGCAGACCCAGGTCAGACGGATGAGGGAATGGGTTAAAATATATGTATAAGAAAACTGATTGCCCTGGCAAACAGTGAAGAAAAAGTTAAGTCATACGTCATAATTATATGACATCAAACTGGGAAAAAACGATGTTTGCATGTCAATAAAAGGGCAAAAATAGATCTAGATCTACACTGTTTGGTTATGTTATGTTAAGGACCACAATGGAAATATAAAGACCACAATGGAAATAAGAGCATGCTCTTTATTGTGTTATCCTTGGTAAAGAAAGCATGCCATGGTTTTTCACTATAGCATCATTTAATGAACTACTATCTATCATGATGTGATACATGTTTGTGAACTAAATTATGTTTTTTGTTTGCCGAAATAAATCTGTCTATCTATCTATGTGAGAAAAAGAATCTGATGCTCATTGTCTTTTAAGATCACATGTTCCTAAACTCACCAAGAAAATGTTATTACGCTCGCCAAAGGCTTGCTTAGTAAGCCTTAGTAACATTTCCTAAGGCTCGTTTAGGAACATGTGATCTTAAAAGACAACTCACGATAGATCCTCTATATCTGTAGCTTTAATCTTTATAAACATTTTAAATATTTAGTTTTCCTATATTTTTCAAAATTTATATTTCATTCATTTTATTGAAAAAGACTTGCATTGTAAAAGTCTCAAACAGTTTGGATCCTGATGAGAATCAGGGTTACTCGTCCTGATCCAAACTGTTTTCAGATGTCTACATGAATTAACTTAACTCTTTACTCCATAAATTCACCTTTCAGTTTCTATGCTTTTGCGAACAGAGTAGACCCAGATTAGACAGCTCATGTAGGAGCCATCTGATCAGGGTCTGCACTGTGATATTGATATGATTCTGCAGTTTCCGCCATTGCTAAAATTTCTTTTGGTCTTTTGCTATTATAAAAATATCCAATCGGTATTCATAACGTCATGAATATTCATGGCGTAAAGGATTAACCCTTTCCTTCACAAAATGCCTTTTCATGCATCTGCAAACAGAGTAGACTCAGATCAGATGACTCCTATAGGAGCTGTCTGATCAGGGTATGCTCTGCTTTTGACATAATATAGATACAGTTTTTGTCGAGGCAAAAACAAAAAATCCTGTGAAACGTTACTGTTTATACAATAAAACTTGAGCTAATAAATACTCATGATGTTATTATTTCTTACACGAATGCAGAACAGGTAAAGGGTTAATAGATTGTGGTTAGGACTGTTATGCACTCAGCCTTCAAAGTGCTACTCAGTTACTGTATGTACAAACTATGTTTTTATTGTATGCTTTACCAGATAAGTTTTGCCATGTTTATGTGAAGAGTAATAACCTGGCTGCGGTTGTGATAGCTGACCACGAGTATCCCCAAAGGGTTGCCCATACCCTCCTTAACAAAGTATTAGATGACTTTGAAGCCAAAGTCGACAAGAAACTCTGGTCCATCTCAAGAGAAGAGTAAGTTTGGGGAAAAGGGGTGGTCTTGTACAGTAATTTGTACTGTAAAACTCTTAACCCCTTATGGAAATAAATATAATTATATAAATTTTATTTGCCTGAATTTCATCTGTTTTTAGCTCACCAGAGCACAAAGTACTCAGGGTGAGCTTTTGTGATCGCCTGGTGTCCGTCCTCAGTCGGCGTGTGTCGTCCCTCGTCAACAATTTGAACCTTTAAAATCTTCTCCTCTGAATCTACTAGGTTCTTAGCTTTCATCTTCGGCACATATCATCATCTGTAGGTCCTTTACAAACGTTTTATAAATTATGCCCCTGGGGTCAAAATTGGCCCCGCCCAAGGGGTGCCTTGTTTTCTATAGAAACATATAGTAAACTTTGAAAATCTTCTCCTGAAACTGGAAGGTTCTCAGCACTCATATTTCACACATAGCATCATATTCAGGTCCTCTACAAAAGTTGTATAAATTATGCCCCTGGGGTCAAAATTGGCCCCACCCCAGGGATTGCCAGTTTTCAATAGAAACGTATAGAGAAAACTTTCAAAATCTTCTCCTCTGAAACTGGAAGGTTCTCAGCTATCATATTTGGCATGTAGCATCATGTTGAGGTCCTCTACAAAAGTTTTATAAATTATGCCCCTGTGGTCAAAATTGGCCCGGCATCAGGGGTGGCCAGTTTTCTATAGGAACATATAGTGAAAACTTTGAAAATCTTCTCCTCTGATTGTCTAGTGAGCAATAAATGAATATTTATTAGCTGAAACTTTTTAACCCTTTTGCTGCCAAATGCTGTCGTCTGCTAAGTTTGTCGTCTGCTACAAAATTTCATTTTTTTGATTTTCTTCATTTTTGTTTCAAAAACATAGTAACAATAACAAACAGTTTGGATCCTGATGAGACGCCGAGTAACTCGGCATTTCATCTGGATCCAAACTGTTTGCATAGGTAATCACAGATCTGGCATTGGCAGCGAAAGGGTTAATGACATATAACACAGGTTGTTTTACCTTGACAGAAACTGTAGAATAAGTTTAACATCTGTATAAATCCCTTTAAAGCAACCAGAGCAGACCCAGAACAAACAACTGCTACAGGAGCATCTCATCTGGGTCTACTCTGCATATGTGTGAAAAGGCATTTATATGAGGTTAAATATTAAGCCAACTCTTCTGATTGTCTCGAGGAAGCTGCTGCTTGTATATTTGACCTGAATTTAGTAGCCACCTATGTTGAGAAGCTAAACTTCAGTGTCCCTCGATTAACTGTTTACTTTTTACTGAATGATTAAGACTTTTATGACTTTGCAAAAAGAGTAGACCCAGATCAGATGGCTCCTATAGGAGACTTCTGTTCAGGACTTGCTCTGTTTGCTTTGAAATAATATACAATGTAGATCTGGGTCCATGCTTATAAAACTTTTAGTTGAGTCTGAGTTCGTTCTCAAGTTTTTGATTGGTCAGATTTGAGCCTTTGGCCAATCAAAAGCTTGAGAACTCAATTCTGCAAATAAATATTCATGATGGCATTACTGCTTATATCATTATTCATGGAGTAAAGGGTTAACACATGTTTGGCTGTACATAGGGCGTAGAAAGGCCTATGTATGGAGTAAAGGGTTAAAGAAGTACATTGTGTATCTCTATTTTATCCAGGAGTTTTCCAATACCAAAAAAAAACAATCCACAGGCATTTTCTTCACCCTTTGAATGCTAATTTTACAAAATGGAACGGTCCATTGTTGTTTAGCAATACAGTCCCTTCTGTATGAAAGGGTATAATTGGCAATGGGCTTTTAAATGGCAGCTAGTGAAGACCCTGATCAGATGACTCAACCAGGAGCCATCTGATCTCGTTTTTAGTCTGTTTTATGCACAGTATTCTTATTCTTATTTAAACTTATTTAATATATAATATATTTATATTTATACTTATTCTTATTTAGTATACTAAATATATATTTATTTATATATATATATTTAGTATATTTAGTATAAAGTATGTCAAGAGGTATTCATAGTGTTAAACATTTGGAACAGTGTTATTATTATATTCCCGTAAATAAATTTTGAGGATGTTTACTGGAATGACGCTGGTAGTAGGTTAGGTGGGCGATTGGTCCTTCATCCATCCACATTTAAACATGAGTAGTTTGTATCGCAATTGGAAAGGAACTCAATTTATATTTGGCATCCAAAAATAGTAGATATGCATGGCACAATTTTCATGTGTTTAGTAACAGGTATTGCAAACTTGTCTCCCCTTGAGTATTTTTAGTCAGCCCTTTGATTTGGAATCAAAGCTGCCTTGCAGGGGTATTCATTGCTTTTAGTGATAGTTTGAGTGCCTTAAGGCTGGGGCATTAAGTTTTACCCTTGTCCCTCTATCCGTCTGTCTGTATGTACATCCGTACTCAGCTTTGAAAGGGTTATGTTGGTTGTTTTACTCAGATTATTTTTCTATTTTCAGTGAAGCAAACTTCCATCAGTTAGACGAGCTTCTGCAGAAATACCAGGTGACTTGGAATTCTTAGCACCCTTTTAGCTTCATTTATTCCATTACCTCATGGGCTATTTTAACCCTTTCCCTAATATAAACGTGTTTTCACGCATTTGCAAACAGAGTAGACCCAGATCAGATGGCTCCTGGAGGAGCCGTCAGATCAGGTTCTACTCTGTTTGCTAATAGAATTTGATAGATCTGTTTCTTTACTTTCTAAAATGGCTACAATGTTCCACCTTCCATATTTCTTTATAACTATTTTGTTAATGAATATTCAGTAGGTACTGAAAATTGGCCTAAATACAGAACAGGGAATGGGTTAAGACCCAACCTATTTAACTTAATCAACTGAAAATGAGTGTTTACTAGAGAAAAGGAAACTGTTTTGGAAGGTTATCACAAGTTCTCATAAGTAGTGTTCACAGCTTATAATAGGAATGTATCTATTCTCAATAGATCTAGGTTCATGATTTTGTCCTTGAATGAGAGAATCGGATATTTGTTTACTAGCATCTACATGCTTTGTAGACTAAGAGTAGAGAGCTCTTACAGGACACTTAGATCAGGTTGTATACTGTTTGACACCGAATTCCTATTGACATTACACTCTTCCAGAATCAAATAACAAATACATGTATGAATACAGTAAAAGCACTCTAAACAGGAATTTTAGTACACAAGAATTTAGACCGCTTTAAGTAGGTGGCTGTTGAATGCAGTATGAAAGTCAAGCTGAAAGCTTCTTTAGGAGTGTTCTGCCTGCCTTCCATTCTGCATTAAGCTGCCACTCTGCATTAAGCTGCCACCTGTATTACAGACCAGGATTTATAGTAATTTGAATGTCAGGTTTAGAGAGGTTTTACTGTACTGTATTCAGATGCTTAATGTCCTCTTTGTGGCTGTTTGTAAAGCTGAATAAGTTATTAAGCTGGAACGTATTGATTACTTTAACCCATTCCCTCATATTGATGCCTTTTGACGACTCTGTAAAAGTCACTTTGTGAAACCATTGTGATAAATAGAGCATTTGCTCCTACTGGAGCAAATGCTCTATTTATCACAATGGTTTCAAACTACAAAATTCTAAATTTTTCCTTTCCTCTAGTTAATGCTCCTTTTTGGTAGATTTATTCAAAGATGTTGTGTCTAAAAATAGCCTATGAGGTAATGGGTTAAGTGGGACTGATCTAGTAGTGAAGTCCTTGATACTTATGGTAATTAGTGTACATTGCTTTCTCTTTGGTCCTGTTACTGATTTTGAAAACTCACTATCAGGAAATGCTTTCCATAATCCATTATTATTCATGAAAGAAAAAATAATGTCATGAATCTGAATGTTATACTGGCATATGAATACAGGATATTTTGTAGAAATTGTAAAATAAGATACAGTAAAACCTCTCTATAATGGCCACTAAATTGTGTTAATTAGTTGGTATTTAGGGCAGGTGGCTGCTTAAAGCAAGGTGAAAGTAAAACACAACACTCCTATAGGAGCATTCTATTTTGCGTTCACCTTGCTTTAAGCAGTCACCTGCCTTTAACACAAAATACTTGATGTAAGTTAGTGGCCGTTATAGAGATGTTTTACTGTATATCATATCTGGGTCTGCTCTATTTGTAAAAAGTGTCAAAGGGTGTCTCTATCAGGTAATGCGTTAAAACATGCAATTTTCTATCTTGATACATTTATCTAGACATATTAACTTTTATCCCGCTATCTGTGACTTGGCAAGCATTTGCAATCAGCTTGGATCCAGATACGCACAGTAACTCGGTGTCTCCAGATTTTTTTAGCTCACCAGAGCACAAAGTGCTCAGGGTGAGCTTTTGTGATCGCCTGATGTCTGTCGTCTGGCGTCGTGCGTCGTCAACAATTTGAAACTTTAAAAGTCTTCTCCTCTGAATCTACAGGGTTCTCAGCTTTCATCTTTGGCACATAGCATCACCTATAGGTCCTCTACAAAAGTTATATAAATTATGTCCCTGGAGTCAAAATTGGCCCCGCCACAGTCCCAGGGGTGGCCAGTTTTCTCTAGCTGACTGTTGTTTTCTGTACAAGTAGCAGAATGCTGGGCTCACTTAGGTTAGGCATGGGGAAAACTTCAAAAATCTTCTTGTCAAAAACTACAAGTCACAGAGCTTAGATATTTGGTGTATAGATTTACTTAGTATACCTTATTGACATTGGTTAATATCATAGTTCTGAGGTTAAAATTGGCCCTACCCTGTTGGTTTTACTTTAAAATAGATTTTTACACTATAAAGGTTCCTCTGAGCTGAAGGACTGTAAACACCCCATCTGTATTACACAATCACTTGAGAGGGCAAGTTCCTTGTCAAACCTCTATGAAGTTGTCTGCTTCAGAATTAGTGTCTGTTTGTTCACATTGTATTTAACCCATTCCCTCATAGGCTATTTTCAGATCCTGCCTCTTGGAAAATTTCAGAATTGTGTAGATTTGAAACCATTGTGATAAATAGAGCATTTACTCCTATGGAGCAAATGCTCTATTTATCACAATGGTTTCATAAAGTGACTATTATACCTCTTATAAATCTACTGATAAGGAGCATTAATTAGAGAAAAGGAAAATTTTAGAATTGTGTAGATTTGAAACCATTGTGATAAATAGAGCATTTACTCCTATGGAGCAAATGCTCTATTTATCACAAAGGCTTTTTTCAGATCCTACCTCTTTGAATAAATCTACTGATAAGGAGCATTAATTATAGAAAAGGAAAATTTCAGAATTGTGTAGATTTGAAACCATTGTAATAAATAGAACATTTACTCCTATGGAGCTTTTGCTCTATTTATCACAATGGTTAGTAAATGCTCTATTTATTACAAAGGCTTTTTTCAGATCCTACCTCTTTGAATAAATCTACTGATAAGGAGCATTAATTAGAGAAAAGGAAAATTTCAGAATTGTGTAGATTTCAAACCATTGTGATAAATAGAGCATTTCCTCCATAGGAGTAAATTAACTCATATACAAACCACATATAAAGTTACATTTGTCAGATCAGAATCCAAACTGTGTGCTAATTTCGGTCAAGTCGTGCTAAGCAGTGATAGGGTTGTCATCTGTTAGAAATGTTGTCTGCTTATTCAAAGGAGGTAAATCTGGGTCTACTCTGTTTGCAAATGCGTGAAAACATGTTTATATGAGGGAAAGGGTTAATTAGAGAAAAGGAAAATTTCAGAATTGTGTAGATTTGAAACCATTGTGATAAATAGTGCATTTACTCCTATGGAGCAAATGCTCTATTTATCACAAAGGCAAATGCTCTATTTATCACAATGGTTTCATAAAGTGACTATTATACCTCTTTGAATAAATATACTGATAAGGAGCATTAATTAGAGAAAAAGAAAATTTCAGAATTGTGTAGATTTGAAACCATTGTGATAAATAGAATATTTACTCCTATGGAGCAACTGCTCTATTTATCACAAAGGCTTTTTTCAGATCCTACCTCTTTGAATAAATCTACTGATAAGGAGCATTAATTATAGAAAAGGAAAATTTCAGAATTGTGTAGATTTGAAACCATTGTGATAAATAGAACATTTACTCCTATGGAGCTTTTGCTCTATTTATCACAATGGTTAGTAAATGCTCTATTTATCACAAAGGCTTTTTTCAGATCCTACCTCTTTGAATAAATCTACTGATAAGGAGCATTAATTAGAGAAAAGGAAAATTTCAGAATTGTGTAGATTTGAAACCATTGTGATAAATAGAGCATTTGTTCTATAGGAGTAAATTAACTCATATACAAACCACATATAAAGTTACATACCGGTATGCGTCAGATCGGAATCCATACTGTGTGCTGATTTCAGTCAAGTCATGCTAAGCAGTGATAGGGTTGTCATCTGTTAGAAATGTTGTCTGCTTATTCAAAGAGGTAAATCTGGGTCTACTTTGTTTGCAAATCCGTGAAAACGTGTTTATATGAGGGAAAGGGTTAATTAGAGGAAAGGAAAATTTCAGAATTGTGTAGATTTGAAACCATTGGGATAAATAGTGCATTTACTCCTATGGAGCAAATGCTCTATTTATCACAAAGGCTTTTTTCAGAGCCTACCTCTTTGAATCAATCTACTGATAAGGAGAATTAATTAGAGACAAGGATAATTTCAGAATTGTGTAGATTTGAAACCATTGTGATAAATAGAGCATTTACTCCTATGGAACAAATGCTCTGTTTATCACAATGGTTTCATAATGTGACTGTTACAGAGGCGTAGAACAAAGGCTTTTTTCAGATCCTTCCTTTTTAAATAAATCATCTGATAAGGAGCATTAATTAGAGAAAAGGAAAATTTCAGAATTGTGTAGATTTGAAACCAATGTAATAAATAGAGCATTTGCTCCATAGGAGTAAATTTACTCATATACAAACTACATACAAAGTTACATACTGGTATGCGTCAGATCAGAATCCAAACTGTGTGCTAATTTCAGTCAAGTCATGCTAAGCAGTGATAGGGTTGTCATCTGTTAGAAATTTTGTCTCTTATTCAAAGAGGTAAATCTGGGTCTACTTTGTTTGCAAATGCGTGAAAACACGTTTATATGAGGGAAAGGGTTAATTAGAGAAAAGGAAAATTTCAGAATTGTGTAGATTTGAAACCATTGTGATAAATAGAGCATTTACTCCTATGGAGCAAATGCTCTATTTATCACAATGGTTTAATAAAGTGACTATTACAGAGGCGTAGAAAGGCGTTTTTATGGAGGAAAGAGTATTCTATTAGCCGGCAGAGCACAACCTGGTCAGACAGCTCCTATAGAAACCATCTGATATGGGTCTGTTCTGTTTGCAAATGCATCAAATCACATTTATATGAAGGAAAGGGTTTTAAAGGTCCAAAAGTTTATTAAAGATTGACTGCTTCCTGGCCCTTTTCAACAGAATTAAGACCAACAGGTATGGCACAGAGTTTGGATCCACAAAGGGTCAAATAACACCCCACAAAACAGGTGTCCAGTTTTGTTTAGAAACATACATGTATGTAGTTAAAACTTTAATTTAACTTGAGTCAGTAGTTTGTCAAAAGCATGGTTGAATCGGAAATAGAATTGCACTGGACCCATATTTTTGCAGACATTTTTTTTTTTTTTCACAGCAAGGTAAGTACTACTGTGTCCCTATTGTATAGTTATAAATGTTCGACTAGTAGTACAGCATAGAGTGGATCAGCTTGTGATTTGAAGAAAATTCACAAGACTATATCCCTTTCCCGTCAGAAAACATGTCTATTTGTAAACAGTGAAGACCCAGATGAGAGGGCTCCTATAGAAGCCCTCTCATCAGGATCTGCACTGTTTATCATATTATGCTTTTCTTTATGAACATTCCTGATTATTCACAGTAAGCTAGACCTGATCGAATTTTGGAATAGTCCATTTGAAAATTCAGCGTTGAAAGGGTTAATCTAGTAAAACATTATTTTTAGCTCACCTGGCACAAAGTGCCAAGGTGAGCTATTGGGATGATCCTATGTCCGGCGTCCGTCGTCGTGCGTCGTGCGTATGTGCGTAGTGCGTCGTGCGTACTGTTGTGTTTTTTGACATAGGGGTTTAGACAACTCTTGAGCCTTTATGTAAGAATTGTGTTTAATTCTGGTCACCATAGGTTTGCAATATGGTTGACCCATTGAACAAAGGAGAGAGGTGTTATATCTAGAAATGTTAAACAGAGGGCTAGTGGAGATTGTCAGTCATCGGTTTAGCCGAGACCTGTCATCATGTAGTCCCATAAATTGTAATTACTTTAGCCCAAATGGCTAGTAAGGGACGCTGGCACTGATCAGTGGAGGTGCTATAGTTCAGCATGCTGCTCCCCATATTTGGAGCTAGCTTTGATAAGATTTAGCAAATCAGTTTAGCCTACGTGGCCCTTGTCTGTTGAACATCTTATATAAACCAGGGTTCCTTTGTTCACGGGAGGAAAATTCAAAATTAAGTTACTAAGAAGAGGGAGAACTTTGATGTTAGATCACTTTTAGGCCTTTTTGGAAAGCAAAGAAGTTGACAGTTGAACGAAAGGGATTTACAGAAGTAAACTTGAATATTGTGTAGACTTTAGAAATTAAATGTTGTCAAGAAGAATTAAGACTTGAGTTTTTGCCAACCACAGCAGCAGCAGCAGAGTTTTGTTCCCCGGTAAAACTTAACACTGGTGGCAGCGTCGGGATAAGGACTTTAACACGTCGGGATAAGGACTTTAACACGTCAAGATAAGGACATTAACACGTTACCTGGGATATTGGTGACTACTGTGGTTTTACTAAAAATTCAAGAAGAAAATAAACAATATTCCAGTATACAAGGGAAGCAATAAGTATGTGGTATTGCTTTATACAAGTAGCTCTTTTAATTGGAATGCACAATCCAAAAACAACTGATCATGCGTGGGAATTGCTGCAAAACGACACAAGAATCAAGGATGACATTAAATGTGTTCGAGTGAGGAACTTTGATTCCTCAAGGAGGGAGCCATATGTCACTGAAGTGCAGCTTCAAGAATTTGGACGTGACATAAAGTCAAGTATTGGGAAGAAGATTGACAACCTTGTGACCCAGCTGAGCTCAAAGCGAAACACTGAAGGGCAGCTAAAGTCATATGGCCTGAGCTTAGGACTGTTGATCCCTCTATCAGATTGGAAGTGGTCGATGATGGATTATTGTAAATTGACGGACAGTGTCAAATTCAATTTAAATCTACAGGGCAGAAATTTGAATATGATGTTTTTGTAGTTCTGATTCTTGAAAATGGATTAATTGGACTTGATTTCCTTTATGAAAATGATTTTGAATTAGGAGTAGAAACTGGATTACGATTTAATGGCAAGAAATGTACTACAGTTGGGGAAAGGGTTCCCTTGAGGGCAGTTCATGTAACAACCAAATCTAAGATCAGCTTTGGAATGCATCATACCTGGTCAAGCCATAAATCTCAGGTCAATTACCAAGACACTTGGAATTACATGCAACTCGCCTGATAAACAACCGGTTAATCATATTACATTAGGGATTGTGCTCCTTTCCCTGGAGACTATTAAGAATGGTCAGATTTCTATAGGGCTAATAAGTACCTCTAACAGGAGCGTTAAGCTGTCAAAGGGTGCTACTTTGGGATTTATACAAGACGTTAGTGATGATGAACTTTTACAACAAACTGTGAAATGGAATGTAAAATGCTTTACAACATCCAGAGAACTGTGCAGTGTAATATGGACTTGTAAGTAAGGGATTTATCTGACAGATCAAATAGACAGGTGGCTTGAAGTTCTTTCACAATATCATTTCGACACAGAACACAGAAGAGGTATAAAACATAAAAATGCAGACAGCCTGTCGCGCATACTTTGAGACCCAGAAACTTGTGAATGTTATGATGGGAGATCTATCTTGGGCAAGTTACCGTGTAGGGAATGCAACTCGTGCTTGAAAAAGCATTGGGAGTGGTTGGATTTTTCACGTTTTGATGATGTTGTACCTTTATTTGGGAAGGATGCCACAAATGAGTTGGAAAATGGTTTTCCATGGCCAGGTATAAACCGGACAAGGATACAGAGTACATGTAGTCAGTTCTGGACCTGGATATTACTGTGTTTGCAATTGCAGATTGTAAACATGCGGGACATACTCGTCAACCCTTTGATGCATGGATATAGCAGGACAAGGAAATATTGCCGCTCACGGTTGTACCGCTTGCGCTTCCGCAAAAATGCTAGTGTTAAAGGGCTTGCGAAGGAGTGTGGTCTCAGTTATGGTGACAGTGACAGTGGGGTGCTAAAGATGGACATAAATTCCATATTGGATAACAGTACTACTGGAAACAATAGTCAACCATCCTCCTTGGGTGTCTACGGAAATTTAGCATGGTCAATTGTTCACCAGAGAAAATGGCAAGATTACAACAAGAAGATCCGGATATAGGTGTTGTAGTTAAGTGGTTAAAATCTGACACTCAAAGACCCTCACGTGACTGTGTTGCAGGATATTCTTCAAGTGTAAGACATTACTGGCTTCAATGGGATTTAGTAACAATTGTTGATGGCATTTTGTTCAAAAAGTATATGTTCAATATCCAGCAGGAAATATTACAACTTATGATTTCAAGAAGGGGACCAGTAGCCAAGCCCTTGATTGTACAGCATGACAGACTTAAACCATACCAGGGAAATAGCGTTCGGATTGGGCCATTAGCTATAAGTCTATAAAGATTGCTGATCCCAAGCACAACAAGAGCAAACCGAGGAATGTCCCCAAGGGGCAACATATCAACAACTTTCGGCCAAGAAGGAGCCACAGGCAGCGAAAACCATACAGACCCTTCCAGTATTAAATAACAGCCAAGATTTTAAATGGGGACATAACAATTAATGTAGGCCTTGCAAGCAAATTTGCTTCGACTTGGCATGGCATATGCAGAGTATCTGTCACTAAACCCTTTCAACAAGGAATACTTAAAAACTTCTGCAGGAATATTATGGTGAGAAATTTTGTGAAAAGTTTTTATTTGTCCTTATGAGTGGAAATATGAATTGCATTATTGCATTAAATATGTGTTCCATAAGGATTGTTATTCAATCAATCTGGAATGTATGTTTAAAGTTGTTGCTAGGGAATTTTAGTAATTAAGAATTTATCATTTCTAAAATGTTTAGGGCTTATAGGTGTTTTAAGAAAAAGGAAGATAGTCTTAAAATGGAATATAGTGTGTCAATTGAGGATTATTACAATTCAGATTGGAGTTTAAGCCGTTCTCTTGAAATATTATTAAGAATTTGTGAATTACTTCTATTCAGCAAGGAATTTTAATTATAAAAGCTGTATAATAATGAAGCTTTGTGTTCAAACAGATATATTAAAAGTAATTCGTTTAGTGTCAACTGTGGAAGTTGAAGTGGTAAGAATAACCCCACTCAACTTCATATTCTACTTGGATTTAGAATGTGTCTTTATTTTATTACAGGATCAATATAAGCGCCACATTTGTTCTTTTAATATTTAGATTAATATTAATTAATGGCGCATAGAACACTTTATGGTAGGGACGACTACCAAACACCAATTTCAAAAAGTGCCTCTTTTCAGTACACCAATGTTAATGTTAAAATTAGGCAATATAAGACAGTGAATGAGTGTTATAGACATAGTGTGAGTGTTTTAGGACTTCTCAGAGATATTCATATACAGTTATCGCAGCACATTGGACAATACTGGACATAATTCTTGTGCTGGATATTATATAGTGTAACAGTTACTTAACATCAGAAACTGTTTAACACAAGTACCAAAGCTAATACATTTAATTATTTGTTAACACCTGAGTATCAATTAAGATGTGATTGTTAATCACAATTTTTATACCAATTTCTTGTTTGGTATTAATTATATTCTAGTAGGATTAGTTAAGAATAGTCTTATATTTGAGAATGAGATAACTGCTAAACTTACTTGCTTTCCTTGGATTTCAAATTGAAGGTGTAAAACATTAATGGGGACCATTAATGCTAAGGGGAGGGGAGTGTTGTGTTTTTTGACATAGGGGTTTAGACAACTCTTGAGCCTTTATGTAAGAATTGTGTTTAATTCTGGTCACCATAGGTTTGCAATATGGTTGACCCATTGAACAAAGGAGAGAGGTGTTATATCTAGAAATGTTAAACAGAGGGCTAGTGGAGATTGTCAGTCATCGGTTTAGCCGAGACCTGTCATCATGTAGTCCCATAAATTGTAATTACTTTAGCCCAAATGGCTAGTAAGGGACGCTGGCACTGATCAGTGGAGGTGCTATAGTTCAGCATGCTGCTCCCCATATTTGGAGCTAGCTTTGATAAGATTTAGCAAATCAGTTTAGCCTACGTGGCCCTTGTCTGTTGAACATCTTATATAAACCAGGGTTCCTTTGTTCACGGGAGGAAAATTCAAAATTAAGTTACTAAGAAGAGGGAGAACTTTGATGTTAGATCACTTTTAGGCCTTTTTGGAAAGCAAAGAAGTTGACAGTTGAACGAAAGGGATTTACAGAAGTAAACTTGAATATTGTGTAGACTTTAGAAATTAAATGTTGTCAAGAAGAATTAAGACTTGAGTTTTTGCCAACCACAGCAGCAGCAGCAGAGTTTTGTTCCCCGGTAAAACTTAACAGTACGTGCGGGCGTCAACAATTTACTTAAACATCTTCTTCTCTGGAACTACAAAGCCATGAGCTTTGATATTTGGTATGTAGTATGATGTAATGGTCCTCTACAAAGATTGTTCAAATTATGTCCCCCGGGCCAAAAATGGCCCCGCCCCAGGGCTTATCAGTTTTTCATAGGAAAATCTTTAAAAATCTTCTTCTCTAAAACTGTAAGGCATAGACCTTTGATATTTGGTATGTAGCATCATCTAATGGTCCACTACTAAGATTGTTCAAATTATGACCCCTGGGCCAAAAATGGCCCCGCCCCGGGGCTTATCAGTTTTTCATAGGAAAATCTTTAAAAATCTTCTTCTCTGAAACTGTCAGGCATAGACCTTTTGGTTATTGGTATGTAGCATCATCTAATGGTCCTCTACTAAGATTGTTCAAATTATGACCCCTGGGCTAAAAATGGCCCCGCCCCAGGGCTTATCAGTTTTTCATAGGAAAATCTTTAAAAATCATCTTCTCTAAAACTGTAAGGCATAGACCTTTGATATTTGGTATGTAGCATCATCTAATGGTCCTCTACTAAGATTGTTCAAATTATGACCCCTGGGCCAAAAATGGCCCCGCCCCGGGGCTTATCAGTTTTTCATAGGAAAATCTTTAAAAATCTTCTTCTCTGAAAATGTAAGGTATAGACCTTTGGTATTTGGTATGTAGCATCATGTAATGGGCCTCTACTAAGATTGTTCAAATTATGACCCCCAGGACAAAAATGGCCCCGCCCCAGGGCTTATCAGTTTTTCATAGGAAAATCTTTAAAAATCTTCTTCTCTGAAACTGTAAGGCATAGACCTTTGATATTTGGTATGTAGCATGATCTAATGGTCCTTTACTAAGATTGTTCAAATTATGACCCCCAGGACAAAAATGGCCCCGCCCCAGGGCTTATCAGTTTTTCATAGGAAAATCTTGAAGAAATCATCTTCTCTGAAACTGTAAGGCATAGACCTTTGATATTTGGTATGTAGCATCATCTAATAGTCCTCTACTAAGATTGTTCAAATTATGACCCCTGGGTCAAAAATGGCCCCGCCCCGGGGCTTATCAGTTTTTCATAGGAAAATCTTTAAATATATTCTTCTCTAAAATTATAAGGTATAGACCTTTGATATTTGGTATGTAGCATTAATTAATCGTCCTCTACTAAGATTAATCAAAATATAACTCCCGGACAAAAATGGCCCTTCCCAAGGGCTTATCAGTTTTTCATAAGGAAATCTTTAAAAATCTTCTCCTCCAGAACTGTAAGGTCTAGGCCCTTGATATTTGGTATGTAGCATCATCTAATGATTTTCTACCAAGATTATTCAAATTATTACCCCTGGGTCAAAAATGGCCCCACCCTGGGGCTTATCAGTTTTTCATATGAAAAGCTTTAAGAATCTTCTTCTCCAAAACTGTAAGGCAGAGACCTTTAATATTTGGTATGTAGCGCTATCTAATAGTTTTCTACCAAGATTGTTCAAATTATGTCTCCTTGGTTGAAAACTTCCCCGCCCAGGGGCATATCAGTTTTTTATAGGAAAGCTTTTAAAAATCTTCTCTTAAAAATCTTTAAAAGTCTTCTTTGAACTTGTAAGGCATAGACCGTAGATATTTGGTATGTTGCATTATCTAATAGTCCTCTACCAAGATTTTGAAATTATGAACCCTGGATCAAAATTGACCTTGCTCTGGGGCTTAACAGTTTTTCATAGAAAAATCTTTAAGGTCTATACTCTTTATATTTAGTATGTAGCATCATCTGATGGTTTTCTACCAAGATTTTTCAAATTATGCAATCTGTCATTGAAATCATTAATCTGTTACGAACAGGTGAGCGATTAAGGGCCATCATGGCCCTCTTGTTTATTAATTATTGATGCACATGAAAGTAGAGCAGTGTTATTACTGTAATTGACCTATAGAGATGAAGTGAGATAGTGAGATTGACTTTCTAGGTTTTCTTTCCCAGTTAAATTCTTGTTCACAAAGAATTTCTTAGTGCATTTATGAATTTTTCAATTTTGTAACAACTTATCTTATATCGGTGTGTGTGTGTGGACGGGGGTTAATTGGTATTTTTCCTGGGAATTATTTGTCTTGAGGGGATTGGGGCTGATATGAAGAGTTCAGAAATGAGTCATTGGGTTTCTTTTTCTTCAATTTTCTCTTTGCCTTTTTGGCCAACTTCGTTATAGTTCAGAAATCCAAATTTTGTCAATATATTGATATACATGTACATGTAATATTCTTGTAACTTTTTCAGAATCCAAGAGAAGCAGATGCCATGACCAAAATCACAGCAGACTTGGATGATACCAAAATTATTCTAGTAAGTTGATGGTTTTATTGCCATGGTAAAATGATTCACTCCAGAATACAAGAAAATTATTGAAATATTGCTTTAAATATTGAATCATGTAGCCCTGATTTTACATTTTGTCAAAGGGGAAAATTCCCCTTGAAAAGTTTACATTTTTTTACAAAAATTAAGTTAAATCTTTCCTTCATATAAATGCCTTTTCACACATTTGCAAACAGAGTAGACTCAGATCAGATGGTTTCTATAGGAGCCTGACCTGGATCTACTCTGTTTTGTAAGTTTTGCTAACTTTATCAAATACAGTAAAACATGATACTAGGTACACTCAAATACTTACCATTATTGATCTTAAACACAGGTGACAGCTTAATTCAGGGTTAAAAATCACAGGTAACAGCTTAATGCAGGGTTAAAAACATAGGTGACAGCTTAATGCAGGGTTAAAGTCGTGCAGAAAGCTACTCTATATTTATAGACTTTCACCATGCATTAAGCAGCCACCTGCCTACAAATACATAAATTCTTCATTGCTAAAATTTCTTAGTGTCGAGATTTTGCTGTAGTTTAGATCCAGATGAAATGCTTTGTAGCTGTGCATCTCTTCAGGATCCAAACTGTTTGTACACCCCTGTCTGTCTTCAATCAAAAATGAGAGAAAACATTCTTTGAAAAGTTAACCTATTACCAAATTAATTTTTATGCAAGAAATAATGATTTTATGATAATTTTATAATCACATTAAAATTTTGTAATATGGAATACTTTGTCATGGTAGAATCTGTGAAAAAGAGCAAAGTCTGATAAGACAGCTCGTACAGAAGCATTCTGATCTGGCTCTACTCTGCTTGCAAAAGCATAAACAGGTGGAAGTATCAAGTGGAAGGTAAAAAGGAACACTGCAAAATATCTGAAAAATGTCACTGTAACCCATCCCCTCATACTGATGACTTTTGACGCCTTTGTAAAAATCACTTTTTGAAACCATTGTGATAAATAGAGCATTTGCTCCTGTGGAGCAAATGCTCTATTCATCACAATGGTTTAAAAACTACACAATTCAAAGATATTCCTTTTTCTCTAGTAAATGCTCCTCTTGGTACATTTATTCAAAGAAGGTGGGTCTAAAATAGCCTATGAGGGAATGGATTAATGATAATACCCCCACAAACAGAATTTGGCAAATAGTGTAGACCCAGTTCAAATGCCTTGTTTGAGCTATATGATCACTGTGGACACTATTTGCTGAAAGTTATAATTTATAATTTAAAGTTATAAAAATGGTCACAAAATGATTTATTCAGCTGTAAACTATGAGGGTGAGTGGAGACGGGGTCTGAATACTTAGGGTACTTCTAATCTTTATGATTTATTCTTTTATTTATTTCTAGCACAATACAATAGAAGCTGTGTTAGAACGTGGGGAGAAAATTGATGACCTAGTCGAAAAATCAGAAGGCCTGAGTCTACAGAGTAAAACCTTCTATAAAACTGTGAGTACAGTATTTAGTGAATTGTTTTACATTTACAGAAAATTCGAACTTTTGGAACAATTTGAATCCAGATGTGATGCCTAGTATCGAAACTTTAACCCTTCGCTTGCTATTCACGTCAATATACATACCTGTAAATAGTGAAGACCCAGATGAGACAGCTCCTGCAGGAGCTGTCTCATCAGGGTCTGCACTATTTACAAGTTGATTGTGCAACCAGTGCACTCCACAGCAGAGCTTGCACAGCGAAATACTTGTACACAGTGAAGATATATGTAATTATACAACAGGGCATGGGTAAAGAAGGAGAAATGTATTTTAAATTTCAGCAAGCGAAGGGTTAACATTGGCAATAATTTTTGTCACGATTGCACATACATTTCTTCAAATTGGGCATGCATGTGCAACTTATAGAGGCAAACATTTTTAGGGATGACTTATTAAGTTCAAGATCATTCATCAAGGTCAAAGGTCATATTTGTTTTTGCTCTGTCTGCTAGATAGTTTTGTCCCCATTGCACATACATACATTAAACTTGGCATGCATGTGCAACTGATGGAGGCTACCATCTTTTAGGGATGACTTATTAAGGTCAAGGTCATACATCAATTGGTCATATTGGAGGCATAGTGTTTCACAAACACATCTTGGATATGTCCACTTTCTGAAAAACTACCAGTCATATTTCATTACTTAGAGTATGTTTTGTTCTTGCAGTTATGGTCCTGTAGCCATTGGCTTTACCAATCTTCTTGTCAAAATTGACAAAAACATTGCCAAAGGTTACTGCTTCAAATGTTATTGAGTTACTGGTAAAACCCCTCTAAACCGGAATTCTAGTAGAGACTAATTTAGATACTTTTAGGCAGGTGGCTGCTTAAAGCAGGATGAAAGTCTTTCATCCTGCATTAATCTGCCACCTGTCTCTAAGACTGATATTATACTGAATTTAATGTCTGATTTAGAGGGGTTCTACTGTAAATAAAAATGAATATTTTTATTGTCTTTTCAGGCCAGAAAAACAAATTCATGCTGTGTGATACTGTAGTGACCTCCACAGATGTCAACTTTGTACTATGTGCATATACCCTGTGAAGATTTGTGATGAAGCTGGAGTTACCTCCCCTGGAAATGTGGAATGCTTACCTCCCTTGTCAGTATGATTGCTGATGAACTGAGGAGGTGTGACATAGAACAATCTTATGGATGGAAAATAAAACTCGTTTACACAGATTTTTTATGTTTGAATCGGCAAAAACAAAATTGGGAATTAAACAAATATGATCGTTTTAAATTCATATACATTGTACATACATTTTTATCTTGCAATCTTTTTGTATAAAATGTTAAAATTTGAGGCGAGAAATTTTAAATGATATAAAAATAGGCTAAATTATTTGGGTTACAGAGCTGTTAGAATTAGAGGAATGTATGACGAAGAGTTTCTCAACTCTTTTGGTGCCAAATAATTTTCAGAGTGGGCTTTCTTTTCACAGTTTCTTCTCTAAGACTCAAGGGGTGTGTCAGACAGTTTGGATCATGATGAGGCACAGAGTTACTTGTTTCTGATTTGGATCCAAACTGTTTGCAAAGTTAATCTCCTCACCCATTTCAGCATTCTCTGTGAATGAAATAGTTGATTAAGTCCCTGCTTTATGACCAACAACCTTTAATAATTGCAAACAGTGTAGAGCCAGATAAGTTGCTAAGTTATCTGGTCTACATGGTTGGTCATTCACAGAAGCCATATATATTTTTTTTGCAACAAAATCAGATGTGGCATTCGAAACATGGCAGCTGATCTTTTTCAACGCTGTTTGGAATTGCTAAGGATTTTTTTGTATAGCAGAGGTTATTTATTTAATAATTGGATCTGATGTCGTTAATGGGTCCAGTCTGCATGTATGAACTAGTGCTGTTATGTCACAAGTTTTCTTTAGGGTTTGCTTGATGCAAACAGTGTAGACTCGGACCAGTGGAGCTATAGAAATGAGGTGTATTTAATAAATCTACTTAATATATATTTCTCAACCAAAACATCAGAGCTGCAGATAAAGGTGCGTACCCAACTACTAAAATAGTCATTTCTCCACTAAACCCTATACTGCGACCACTCTTTAGAATCATCTCGATGAGACGATTCTAGAGAGTGGTCGCTGTATAGGATTTGATGGAGAAATAAGGAGTTTTCTTAAAAATGTTTAGATTTACGCCTCTTATCTGGACCTCTGAAACATTATCTTCATATTTCTCAACCAAACTCTATTTTGTTTGTACTCATTTGAATCACCTCTCTAAGTGGATTCTTATAAATACCAATAATATGGAGTTTGGCTGACAAGGAAGAGATTTGGACAGATCAGTGCCTCTATAAACTCTAGCTTTTTTGTATCATCATACTGTAAAATCCCACTAATGCGACCACCTAAAAGAGGTATCATTCTGGGTGCTATATGCAGGTGGTAGCTTTTGTCCTGCATTAAACAACCACCTGCTTATAAAGACATCCATTGTTATTCATTAAGTGGTCGCATTAGAGGGGTTTTACTGTATTTTTACAGCATTTTGATCTATCCTGTCGTTTCATCCTAAAGGCAGTTACATCTCTTGTGTTCAGGCGGCTAGTTGATATTTTCTGTGTGGGATAATCCATCATCAATGATAGCCTTTATACAGAATGAAAGATGGAATTTGTTAGAGGAACCTGAATGACATACAGTGCATACCTTGTTCAGAGGGCTCCTCCAGAACCTCTCTGATTCTGAATGACATACAGTGCATACCTTGTTCAGAGGGCTCCTCCAGAACCTCTCTGATTCTGATCTACACCTTTAGAGAATGTTAACTGTTTTCTCACATTCAAAAAATTGAGGGGGACATAGATTGCATATTAAACCTTTTACCCGATAGAGACACCATTAGCCCATTCGCTAACAGAGTAGACCTAGATCTGATCAGGGTCTGCTCTGTTTGCTTTGAATAATATTGATTTGAGTTTATGCCGTGGTAAACGATTCCCTTGTTTATAATGCGATTATAGCAGTTTAGCTTCTTAACCCTTTCAAATAAAAGCATTTTATGCATTTGCAAACAGAGGAGACCCATAGAAGCCATCTTATCAGGGTCTACTTTGTTTGCTTATGAAATTTTGATAGATCTGACTCCTCAGTTTCTACTGATACCAAAATATTTTATTTACTTATACCATTATAAAAATTCACCTAGACAGACAGCAGCTTAATGCAGGGTGAAAGTCATGCAGAAAGCTCCTCTAGGAGCTTTCTGCATGACTTGCACCCTGCATTAAGCAACCACCTGGCTATAGAGACATACATTCTTCATTACTAAAATTTCATTGTACCGGGTTTGTACTGTATATGAAATGCCTAATTACATGTTCTAGGGTAAAGGAATTAATTAATTCTCAAGCAGTGTTATTGTATTGAGATAAGCAATTGTTAATTTTCAATAGGAAATTGGGGTAAACAATTTTTAGAAGTCTTATATTGAGTGTGAAGATATAAACATGTTGCCTTAGGCTTAAAATTGGTATTGAAAGTAAGTATTTATTTGGGAATTCTTAAAAATGGGTTTGCACCTTAATAATATATTGTAACAATTTAAATTAAATTTTGTACATACATATGGTAGAATAAAGTTTTAAGCCATTAAAAAGTCTCATATATTTATATAGAAAGTAAATGTTGCGACATGAATACTATTTTTAAGATGAAATTTTGTTGATTATGCCTGTGTTCAGCTCGACAGAGTTGCCGAAGTGGAGGTTGAGTGAATGTATGTGCAAGTGGGCATGCATTTAATTTTTTCTAAGGCTTTTTTTTTCGAAGACAGAATTCAATTTAATTGACCCTGTCTTAGTCATCAGTAGACGTATCATGAGCAAGAAGCACAACACTAGCATCACTGATCTTTTAATTATCTACCATTTTCTGAGTGTTTTTTTTTTCTATAAGGATTTCATCTGGAATAGAGCAGCAACTACTGCTGGTGGGCATCTATTGATTTTCTTAATATCTGTCAAGATGTTTTTTTAGTGAAGATTAAAAAGACCATTATCATATATTTGTCAAGTCTGTCAGGTAATCAGTTGAAATGGATTTTCTTTGACTCCCAAAATCCAGTACTTTGACCCTTTACTCCATGAATATTCATGCAAGAAATGATGACCTCATGAATATTGATAAACTGAACTTTTATAATGGCGCTACCAACAATGGATTTTTTTTCAGATCATGAAAGAAACTGTTGAAGCAGATCTGTATTGTTTCAGAAGTAAACAGCAGACCCTCATTAGATGGCTCCTATAGGAGCTGTCTGACCTGGGTCTACTCTGTAAAGCTGTATTTATGGAGTAAAAGGTTTTATTACATGTATACGTATATCCTTCCATACTATATGGACTATGTAGCTAAATAGTGGTAATGATCCTTTTAGAATATTCATCATTCATACCTTTATTTCACAGAAATTTATTTTCCACAGAAATTTATTTCCCATGCCTATGGAGCATATCCAGTGTTGAGGATTTATTTCTGTAAAAAGCTCCCCAACTAACAATGTGTAATTGAATAATCCCTGGTTACTGTAAGTACCCTTAGTATTGTAAAGATAAACTTAAGACAAATACTGCAGACCCAGATCAAAATGCTCCTGAAGGAGCCGTTTTATTAGTGTCTACACTATTTGCTACTATGTCAGTCTTATTTAACCCATTCCCTCATAGGCTATTTTTAGATCCAACCACTTTGAAAAAATCTACCGAAAAGGAGCATTAACTAGAGAAAAGGAAAATTTTAGAATTTTGTAGTTTGAAACCATTGTGATAAATAGAGCATTTGCTCCTATAGGAGCGAATGCTCTTTTTATCACAATGGTTTCAATAGGTGATTTTTACAGAGGCGTAGAAAGGCGTATTTATGGAAGAAAGGGTTAAAGCTATCGAAATGGTGCCGAATTTAATTATTCAGCTTTTACAAACCTGCAAAGAGGTCAGGTGGTTGTCTGAATGCACATACATGTACTAAGGGTATTTAGAGTCTTTTTAACTTGTATGAAGAGAGTGCTTGAAATTGTCAGGTTTTATGTTGCAGTATAACATGTGGGACCAAATATTAACATATTGCATTAACCCTTTCCCTCATATAAACATCTTTTCACACATTTGCAAACAGAGTAGATCAAGATCAGATGGTTCCTGTAGGAGCCGTCTGACCAGGGTCTGCTCTTTTTGCTTGTGGTATGATATAGATCAGAGTCTACATTTTCTGCCTGAACCAAAACATCCTGTGCACATTTGCCATTATCAAAAATAATCTACTAGATGTTCATGATGTCATTATTTCTTACATGAATAATGAACAGGTAGAGGGTTAAACAGCCACCTGGTTTAACCCTTCGTTTGCTATTCACATTATTATACCTACCTGTAAAAAGTGTAGACCCAGATGAGACAGCTCCTGCAGGAGCTGTCTCATCAGGGTCTGCACTATTTACAATTTGATTGTGCAACCAGTGCACTCCACAGCAGTCATTGCACAGCGAAATACTTGTACACAGTGAAGATATATGTAAATCTACAACAGGGCATGGGTAAAGAAGGAGAAATGTATTTTAAAATTCAGCAAGAGAAGGGTTAAAGACATCCATTTAAATTGATTTATAGGGAGTCTCTTAGCATTGTTAGAAACTATTTGTCAATTCTGTACAAGACATGAAATTCTATATACAATTGTACTGTCTTCAATGATTAACCCTATGCTGCATGAATATTCATGATAGAAATAATGACAAAAATATTCATAAGATAATTTTTTATATTCGCATTATGAACAAGGGAATGATTGGCCATGGCAGAAACTGTAGAATCAGATCTGTACCATTCCTAAAGCAAACAGAGCAGACCCTGATCAGACAGCTCCTACAGGATCTTGTTCTACTGTGTTTGCAAAGGTGTTAAAAGAGGTATTTGTGTTATAAAGGGTAACTATAATTAGATATTTAACTTATTTGTCACTTTCTATTAAAGAAATAATGTGCAATAGTAAACACAGTGGCTCATCTTCAGAGCCAGATCAATTCTCATACATAGTTTACCCTTTTCCCTCATGTAACGCTTTTTCATGCCTTTTCAAAAATAATAGACCCAGATCAAAAGCCTCCTATTGGAACTGTCTGATCAAGGTCTGCTCTGTTTGCTATGAAATAATAATATGCATGTCTACTGTTTCAACCAATGCCAAAACATAGTGTTTACATAATGCCATTATAAAAAATCAGCTAATAAATATTCCTGATTTCATTATTTTCTTACAATGTTAAAGAATTGGTAAAGGGTTAGACTTGTCAATTTGTTTTACAAAGGAAAGAATAACAGTTGCAATAACTCAAAATTGCATAATATCCTGTTGATATGGATGCTATTGTACTACACTATCCTGTTGATATGGATGCTATTGTACTACTCCAGAGGTATAGGTAAGAAAGAGTATTTGGAAAATTTAAGTTAATTACAGTGAACCCTCGTTACAACGGAGGTGTTTGTTTCCAGACATTTTGCTGGTATAACTACGTTGCCGTTATAACGAGTTTAAATATGAAAAAAACCATATGGCCAGTTTTAAACTAGTACCAACAGGTGAACGCTTAATGCAGAACACAAGAAGTGCAAAGCACCTCTTGTGTTCTGCATTATGCGATCACCTGTCTTATTGGTATTGTACCTATTTATTCAGTGGTTGTTTTAAAGACTTAACGGTAATTTTGTTTCAATGCATACTGCCGGTATAACGCGGGTGCCATTGTAACGAATGCCGGTATAATGAGGGTTCATTGTAATTTTTACTTTCCTCGATCAAGCCCTATCATGCTTCTGTTCATTAGATTCACCTCTCTGAAGCAATTCTAATAAGTGGCAGCACGATAGATTTGATAGAGAAATAAGAGACTATAGATCAGTATCTTATCTATAGGTATATAGAACGTTTCATTTGTGAGGTGCTTACTTTTGTGAGAGAGGAGCTGATTTCATGTGTGTTGTCCTTTATTTCATGTGTGTGAATCATATTTTCATATACATGTATACACATGGTCATTACTTCATGTGAAAGATATCTTATTTCACACATGGATGTTACGTTCTATTTCATGTGAGGATTTTCATAAAGAGACATTTGTTCCAGATCTTGATTTCAAGCATGATTCCTTACTTTTGTGTGTGAGAATCTTTGTCATGTGTCTGTTCTTTATTTAATCCATTCCCAACCTCTTTGAATAAATCTACTGAAAAGGAGGGTTTATAGAAAAGGACATTTTAGAAATTTGAAGTTTTGAAACCAATGTGATAACCGGGGTATTTGCTCCTATGGAGAAATTGCTCCATTTATCACAATGGTTTCAAAGAGTGATTTTTACAGACGCATCAATATGAGGGAGTGGGTTAACATGATCATCTGATGCTCTGCTCACTGTAAGCATTTGGATCATTGAATGTCTTTTGATTGGACATCCACATTTCTTTCCTCCATAACACATCTTTTATTGCTTTTGCATACTGAGTAGACCCTGATCAGATGGCTCCTATAGGAGCAATCTGATCAGGGTCTGAATTGTTTGCTTATTCTGTCATATAGATCTGATTCTACAGTTTCTGCCATGGCCAAAAGCTTCAGCAAATTAATATTCATGATGTCTTTATTTCGTACATAAGTATTCATGGAGTAAAGGATGAATGAGAAAGAATCTTTATTTGTGAGGGTGTCTTATTTCAAGCTGTCCATCTTATTTCATTTGGCCAGTGTAATATTTATTTCATGTCCTTATTTTAGATGAGATTTTAAATGACTAACATGTTTCATGTGCTGTCTGATATCTGTATTGTAAGGTGGTTATTTTGTGTGGGAAGTCTTCGAGGGAGAGAGAGACAGACATAAACAGAGAGACAGCCACAGAGAGACATAGTCCTTATTTTTAGATTTCTGTATTATGTTTAAGGTCCTATTTTGTATGAGAGACGGTCATTTCATCTTTGGGTTGGAGTCTTTGTACATACAGTTAGACCTGTCTAAACTGAACACTCAAATCAGTATCAATGAATGTCTGTCACACTTTACCTGATGAATATTTATGTAAGAAATAATGACTGTACGAATAAAATTAGCCTAATTTATTAATCCTTTCCCTGTTCTATGTTTTATATATTCCAAATTTCAATACCTACTGAATATTCATGGACAAAATAGTTATTAGTCCCCCACCGGTTACCGGTTGGGGGACTATAGGTTTGCTCGATTCCGTCTGTCTGTCCGTCTGTCCGTCCGTCTGTCCGTCCGTCTGTCCGTCCGTCTGTCCGTCTGTCCGTCTGTCACGCTTCTTGTCCGGGCCATATCTCCTACAAAGTTATGCCAAATTCATTATAACTTCACACATTGAAGAAGCATGATGAGGGCTAGTGTCATGCACAAGGGTCATAACTCTAGCATCAATATATTTGGAGTTATTCCCCTTTTACATATTTTTTTGTCCGGACAATAACTCTTTATCTACTGGTTCAATTGATTTGAAACTTCACATATGGAACAATCATGATAAGGGGTAGTGTCATACACAAGGGCCATAACTCTAGCATCAATATTTTTGGAGTTATTCCCCTTTTTCATATTTTCTTGTCAGTCCGTCTGCACACTTCGTGTCCGGGCAATATCTCCTACAAAGTTAGGCCAAATTCATTATAACTTCACACATTGAAGAAGCATGATGAGGGCTAGTGTCATGCACAAGGGTCATAACTCTAGCATCAATATTTTTGGAGTTATTCCCCTTTTACATATTTTTTTGTCCGGACAATAACTCTTTATCTACTGGTTCAATTGATTTGAAACTTCACATATGGAACAATCATGATAAGGGGTAGTGTCATACACAAGGGCCATAACTCTAGCATCAATATTTTTGGAGTTATTCCCCTTTTTCACATTTTCTTGTCAGTCCGTCTGTCACACTTCGTGTCCGGGCAATATCTCCTACAAAGTTAGGCCAAATTCATTATAACTTCACACATTGAAGAAGCATGATCAGGAGTAGTGTCATGCACAAGGGCCATAATTATAGCATCAATATTTTTGGAGTTATTCCCCTTTTTCATATTTTTTTGTCCGGACAATAACTCTTTCTCTACTGGTTCAATTGATTTGAAACTTCACATATGGAACACGCATGATGAGGGGTAGTGTCATGCACAAGGGCAATAACTCTAGCATCAATATTTTTGGAGTTACTCCCCTTTTTCATATTTTCTTGTCGGGACAATAACTTTTTATTTACTGATTCAATGTATGAAAGTAGGTACTAATACCATTCAGGTGGTCATGTATATACCATGGTCAACCACACCATGGGTGGGTGGGGTGGGGAGAGTGGAGGTTTTTTTCAGTCCGGTGGGGGACTTATGTCTTGCATAGCAATACAACATGCCCTTGTTTATATAATGAAATAGGGAAGGTTGAACATTGTAGCCATTTTAGAAAGTACAGAAACAGATCTCAAACTCCATTAGCAAACAGAGCAGACCCTGATCAGACGGCTCTTACAGGAGCCATCTGATCTGGGTCTACTCTGTTTGCAAATGCGTGAAAATGTGTTTATATGAAGAAACGGGTTGATATGATTATTAACAGTGGAATTTGGCACAAACTGTAGGATCAGATCTATAGTACATGTATGTCATAAGCAAATTGGAGACCCTGATCAGACAACCGCTATAGGAGCCATCTGATCTGGGTCTATTCTGATTGCAAGGGTTGTAAATATGATGTAAAGGGTTAATCAGCCACTTGCCTAAAAAGATCTCTATTCCTCTTTATAATGTTATTAGTTAGTTTAGAGAGCTTTTATTGTTCATGGATTCTGTTCAGATATTCTTATCAGACATGCGAGACAGAGATAATATGACTAGACTACTGAGTCTTTTAAAACTGCCAGTACTTAATTTAATCTTTTCAAGACTAAATATCTTTCATCGGCAAAAATTGTTGTCTACTACAATTCTCAAGACTAATTTTCCTTCCATTTCCCCATTACCCATGTGCTGGTACTTGGGTGTGCCTGAATGGCCCAAGAACGGGTACCACTGTTCACCCAATGCATGACGTAAGAGGCGACTAATAAGGGTTTAACGTAAACTAGAGTTTCAGCAGCAGCTGTTAAGTTTCTGGATCCATACCCCATTCCTGTCTTGGCACCATATAACATATGTAGTGTTGCAGTGCCATGAAGCCCAATTTGCTCACTCACTTCTCTGTGTCAATGTGTCAAAAAGTTTAAATCCTGACAAGACTCCGGGATATTTGGCGTCACAACTGGATCCAAACTGTTTGCACAGATAATCACAAATTCACTGCTGTGCCTTTACACCTTTCTGAGTTAGACCTAGATCAGATGGTTCTTGGAGGAGCCATCTGATCTGTTCATTTATGAAATTTTATTTGGCTACCGTTTCTTCCAAATTTGAAAAATCACGTGTCCATATACATTATAAATTTTTAGCTAACAAATATTTTCCTGATGTCATTATTTCTTACATGAATACTGAACAGGTAAAGGGTTATAAGATTTTTAACCATTCTGTAACATAAAGCTAATGAAGCCTATAGTTTGTATACATTTACATGTAATGTGAGAAACGTCTTTGGAATAAGGGACCTTTGCATGCTGCAAACAGTGTAGACCCAACTTTTGTCATGCTTTAAAATTTGATATCTGTCCAAAGTCTGAATAGTTCTAGCTTGTTATTTACTTCTGATTTGTTCAAGTTTTTTGGTAAACTGTTGATGGAGAATCAAACAGTTTTGATCCTGATTAGATGCCAAGTGTTACCAGGCATTTGATCTGGATCCAAGCTGTTGGAATATGCAAGTCAGGTCTAGATTCACCTTAATCATGATAAAACAATATTTATGCTTTAACCTATTCCCGCATATTGAGGCCTCTGTAAAAGTCACTATTTGAAACCATTCTGATAAATAGAGCATTTGCTCCATAGGAGCAAATGCTCTATTTATCAGAATGGTTTCAATACTACACAATTCTAGATATTTTCTTTTCTCTTTTCTCCTTTTGGGTAGACTTTTTGAAAGAGGTTAGGTCTAAAAATAGCCCAAGTGGGAATGGGTTAACTGTGACCTGAAGAGCTATTTCCTTCCTGTTTGTTAAATTTTTTGAGGAACTATATACTGAGTGTTAAACAGTTTGGATCCTGATCAAACAATGTGTTACTGCGTGTTTCATCTGGGTCCACAGTGTTTGCAAATGAGTCAGGTTAGCAAAGAATAATAAGTGTTAATATCTGCAGTATTTGCAGTATAAATGTAGTGACAAATGGTTTAACCGTTTACTCCATAAATACACCTTTCTACACCTTTGCAAACAGAGTAGACCCAGATCAGTCGGCTCCTGTAGGAGCTGTCTGATCAGGGTCTGCTCTGTTTTGTTATGGAATAATATAGATCTGATTCTACAGTTGCTGCCATGGCCAAAGCTTTTATGTACTTGGGCTATTATAGCAGTTAATGTAATTAATATTCATGGTGTCATTATTTCTTTCATGAATATTCATGGAGTAAAGGGTTAAACCCTGATCAGACATTGCATAACCAGGGTTTAGTGCCAAAATTGTTGCAGCTGCATTAACCTATTCCTCCATAGGCCAGTTTTAGATCCAACCTCTTTGGATGCATCAACCGAAAAGGAGCATTAACTAGAGAAAAGGAAATTTTTAGAATTTTGTAATTTGAAACCATTGTGATAAATAAAGCATTTGCTCCTATAGGAGCAAATGCTCTATTTATCTCAATGGTTTCAACAGGTGACTATTACAGAGGCGTAGAAAGGCGTATTTATGGAGGAAAGGGTTATATGTATAGCCATTTGCTAATTTTTCCATAAATGTAACTTTCATTCAGTTCTGTGTTTATTCCAAATTCCAATACCTACTGAATATTCATGGTCAAAATAGTTATAATGAAATATGAAAGGTAGAACAATGTAGACATCTTAGAAAGTAAAGAAACAGATCTTTCAAATTCCATTAGCAAACAGAGTAGATCCAGATCAGATGGCTCCTACAGGAGCTGTCTGATCTGGATCTACTCTGTTTGTAAATGCGTGAAAACAATTTTATATGAAGCAAAGGGTTAAAGCAATATTTCCTTTCATTTCTTTCCCAAATCATGATGAGCGTGTCAACAGTTTGGATCTTGATGAGATGCTGATTTACCCAGTGTTTGTCTCGCCTGGTTCTAAACTTTGGCACAGGTTATCATAAGTTTGCCTCATTGATTTTAGTTCCAGCAGTTTTGCCTCATTGATTTTAGTTTCAGCAGTTTTGCCTCATTGATTTTAGTTTCAGCAGTTTTGCACTAAGTTCTTGATATAGGAAACATGATGGCTGATTTGGGACTGTCCTGTTTGCTGTTTCTGAGTTCTGTTTTTTTCTGTTACACTGCTTGTATATTTGTCTATAATAATAACCCTTTACTCCATGAATACCTGTATAAGAAGTATCATGACATCATGAGTGTTAACCCATTCCATCATAGGCTATTTTTAGATCCAACCTCTTTGAATAAATCTATAGAAATGAAGCATTTACTAGAGAAAAGGGAAAAAAATAGAATTGTGTAGTCTTGAAATTCTCATGATAAATAGAGCATTTGCTCCTATGGAGCAATGCTCTATTTATCACAATGATTTCAAAAAGTGATTTTTACAGAGGCGTCAATGTGACAGAATGGGTAAACCCATTCCATCATAGGCAATTTTTAGACCCAAACAGAACCTCTTTGAATAAATCTACTGAAAAGGAACTTTTACAGAAAACTAGAATTGTGTACTTTTTAAACCATTGTGATAAATAAAGCATTTCTCTGAAGGACCTAATGCTCTATCACAATGGCTTCAACAAATGATTTTTACAGAGGTGTCATTATGAGGGAATGTGCTAAGAAGCTGAATATTTATAATGTCATGAACACAAAAATGTTTGACCTTGGCAGATACTGTACAATCTGATCACTATTAGTTCATAAGCACTCGCAGCAGACCCTGATCATACAGCTGCTGGAGCTGGTCTCATCTGGGTCTACTCTGCAAAGGCATTAAAAGCTGTATTTATGAAGTAAAGGGATGACATGCTTTCAGTGATGAGAGATTGAGGATCTGTGCGAAATATTGTGAAATTATGTAGATAACTAATTGTAGTAATAAAGATCTTGTCAAATTGTATTTTAGGCTTAAGTTTGTTTTGAACTTACCAACTGGCTGATGTATTAGTCCATTGATTCCAGTATTATTAACCCTTTCCTCCTGAAAAATGCCTTTCTACGCCTCTGAAAAAGTCACCTGTCGAAACCATTGTGATAAATAGAGCATTTACTCCTATAGGAACAAATGCTCTATTTATCACAATGGTTTCAAATTACAAAATTCTAAAAAAAAAATCCTTTTCTCTAGTTAATGTTCCTTTTCGGTAGATTTATTCAAAGAGGTTGGATAGAACTAAAAATAGCCCATGAAGGAAAGGGTTAAAGAAAATCTGTCCAGACTTACGTCGGAACACATCATTTCACGTTTAGGGGGCATATCAAACACAATACCGGTATTTGCTGGTATAAACATTTTACACTGATGGGTTCAGCAAACAGTACAGACCCCGATCAGAGGGCTCCTTCATATTCCTATGCCCTTTTTAACCCATTACCTTATAGGCTATTTTTAGATACAACCGCTTTGAATAAATCTACCGAAAAGGAGCATTAACTAGAGAAAAGGACATTTTTTAGAATTTTGTAGTTTGAAACAATTGTGATAAATAGAGCATTTGCTCCTATATGAGCAAATGCTCTATTTATCACAATGGTTTCACGAAGTGACTTTAACAGAGTTGTCAAAAGTCATCAATATGAGGGAATAGGTTAAGGGACAATAGGCGCAAATTGGTTAATTAAAACTCCTATCTTATGCTTTTGCAATGGGATTAGATCCAGATCAGATAGCTCCTGTAGGATACTTAGTCAAATGTTCAGGTAAACCACTGTGAAGTAACAGAAGGTTTTGAAGAGATAAAGCAGTGCTTCATTTAAATTGATATTTCAATATCAAAATTAATATTGGATGGACTGAGAGGTATGCCTATTCTAACAAAGACACCTCCAGTTATTGCGTGTTTTTTGTAAGCAATGCATTTAACTGAAGTTGTTACTGATGCTTGTTCGATAGAAATTCATTTTGAACTTTAAGAACTCTCTTTTGGGTTGTCAGCTTGTGTGGGATATGAAAAGATTACCATAAAATACTAATTTCTTAGCCCTTTACTCAATAAATAAGCGAGTCAACACCTTTGCAAACAGAGTAGACTGAGATCGAAAGGCTCTAATAAGAGCCATCAGTATCCATGCTTATAAACCTTTTAGTTGAGTCTGAGCTCGTGCTCAAGTTTTTGATTGGTCAGATTTGAGCCTTTGGCTCAAATCTGACCAATCAAAAGCTTGGGAACAAACTCAGACTCAACTAAAAAGCTTTATAAGCATGGACCCAGATCAGGGTCTGCTGTGTTTGCTTATGGGATAATACGGATCAAAAATACTCGTTCATATACCTTTATAACCCTTTCCTCCATATGCTATTTTTAGACCCAACCTCTTTGAATGAATCTACCCAAAAAGAGCATTTACTAGAGAAAAGTAAAATTTTAGAATTTTGTAGTTTGAAACCATTGTGATAAATAGAGCATTTGCTCCATAGGAGCAAATGCTCTATTTATCACAATGGTTTCAAGAAGTGGTTATTACAGAGGCGTAGAAAGGCGTTTTTATGGAGGAAAGGGATAAACAAGAGTTGTCATAGGACAGCACACTCGACTATTCTCAATATTGTTGGTGTAAAAATGCTTGATAGTGGACTAAAATGGTGAGAAATGATACTAGAAAATAATTCTAAGTTAAAAAGGGCCATAATGCTTGACAGAATTATGTACTTTTGCAAGCAGATGAAGCTTGTGATGGTGAACACGTGTTCCAAGTTTCAAAGCTTTATCTCAAAGGGTTATGTAAATAATTGGATTTTAACAAAAACCTTTACAAAATATTCTAAGTTAAAAGGGGCCGTAATTATGTCAAAATGCTTGACAGAGTTATGTACTCTTGCCTACAGATGAAGCTTGTGATGGTGATCAAGTGTTTTTAGTTTCAAAGCTTTATCTCAAAGGGTTGTGTAAATAAAACCCTTAACGAAAAATTCGAAGTTTTAAAAAGGGCAATAATTCTGTCAAAATGCTAGGCAGAGTTATGTACTCTTGCCTACAGATGAAGCTTGTAATGGTGTTCCAAGTTTCAAAGCTTTATTCTAAAGGTTAAAGGCAAAAAATGGACAAAAACCTTAACCAAGGTGTGACGCGGACGACAATGTGAACGCGAACGCCGACGCCAGGGTGAGTAGGAAAGCTCCACTATTCTTTCAAGAGTCAAGTTAAAAAATCACTAATAGATATTCATGATGTCATTATTTAACCCTAGCCCTCATAGGATATTTTTAGACCCAACCTCTTTGAATAAATCTACTGAAAAGGAGCATTTCTTATTAGAAGCTAGAACTCTCACTAAAGGTGATTAATACCACCACCTTGTCACAACATCCATTGATTTCAATACAAGAGGCAATAGCCAATAATGCTTTCATCCACTAAACTTGCTTATGAAAAGTAACAAAGGGCAATAAACCCCTCAACATGAATTTACATGAGTTACAGCCCTTGTTGACCACATCCTTTCGCCACCCTCTATCAATATATAAAGTTTCACATTGTGTCTATAATACTTGACAAGTTACGCTCCAGACAAAAAAAATGCTTCTGAAAAGTAACTTAGTGGAATAACTCTCTTAAAAATGAATTCAGAGTAACAACCCTTTTTGACTGCACATCCTCTCATCACCCTATATCCATATATAAAGTTTCACAGTTGTGCCTACAATATTTGACAAGTTTTGATCCGGACAAAAAAATTGCTTCTGAAAAGTAACTAAGGGAAATAATTCCCTCAAAAATGAATTAAGAGTTACAACCCTTGTTGACTGATCATCCTCATCACCCTCTATCCACATAAGTTATGCCTATAGCACTTTAGGAGTAATGCTCCGGCAGACAGGAGACGAAGGACGGACACACTGACATGCGAGATATTTTATAAATGTATAGTTTTTAAATCATTGTGATAATTAATATGGTATTTGTTCATATGGAGAAAATGCTTTATCATAATGGTTTCAAAAAGTAACTTTTACAGAGGTATCACAAACCGTCGATATGAAGGAATGAGTTAAGTACAATATCTGTAATGTAGGACTCAAGTGTAATGACATTTGCAAACTATATTATAAAATATTTGTACCCAGATCAGAGGTCTCCCAGCAGCCCTCTAAACAGGGTATGAACTATGTCATTCAAAATCCTCTAGCAATTAGCCTTTCATACTGAAAAGACTTACCGGTATAACCGATAGTCCAGTTCATTTTTGACTCAGTACTCAAATGATAAAACGGTCAGTATTAACTCTTATCACTGAATTTTCAAATGGACTATTCCAAAATTCAAAGATGTCTAGCTTACCATGAGTATTCAGGGGTTTTATTCAGAAAAATGTAATGTGTCTAACAAAGCAGACCCTGGTGAGAAGGCTCTGTAGACACGTAAAATGAAACAAGAGGGCCATGATGGCCCTTAATCGCTCACCTGTTCGTAACAGATTAATGATTTCAATGACAGATTGCATAATTTGAAAAATCTTGGTAGAAAACCATCAGATGATGCTACATACTAAATATAAAGAGTATAGACCTTAAAGATTTTTCTATGAAAAACTGTTAAGCCCCAGGGCAGGGTCAATTTTGATCCAGGGTTCATAATTTGAAAATCTTGGTAGAGGACCATTAGATAATGCAACATACTAAATATCTAAGGTCTATGCCTTACAAGTTCAGAGAAGACTTTAAAAGATTTTTAAGAGAAGATTTTTAAAAACTTTCCTATAAAAAACTGATATGCCCCTGGGCGGGGAAGTTTTCAACCCAGGGGACATAATTTGAACAATCTTGGTAGAAAACTATTAGATAGCGCTACATACCAAATATTAAAGGTCTCTGCCTTACAGTTTTGGAGAAGAAGATTCTTAAAGCTTTTCATATGAAAAACTGATAAGCCCCAGGGCAGGGCCATTTTTGACCCAGGGGTAATAATTTGAATAATCTTGGTAGAAAACCATTAGATGATGCTAAATACCAAATATCAAGGGCCTAGACCTTACAGTTCTGGAGGAGAAGATTTTTAAAGATTTTCCTATGAAAAACTGATAAACCCTTGGGCGGGGCCATTTTTGGTCCGGGGTCATATTTTGATTATTCTTAGTAGAGGACGATTAAATAATGCTACATACCAAATATCAAAGGTCTATACCTTATAATTTTAGAGAAGAATATATTTAAAGATTTTCCTATGAAAAACTGATAAGCCCCGGGGCGGGGCCATATTTGGCCCAGGGGTCATAATTTGAACAGTCTTAGTTGAGGTCCATTAGATCATGCTACATACCAAATATCAAAGGTCTATGCCAGACAGTTTCAGAGAAGATGATTTCTTCAAGATTTTCCTATGAAAAACTGATAAGCCCTGGGGCGGGGCCATTTGTCCTGGGGGTCATAATTTGAACAATCTTAGTAGAGGACCATTACATGATGCTACATACCAAATACCAAAGGTCTATTCCTTACATTTTCAGAGAAGAAGATTTTTAAAGATTTTCATATGAAAAACTGATAAGCCCCGGGGTGGGGCCATTTTTGGCCCAGGGGTCATAATTTGAACAATCTTAGTAGAGGACCATTAGATGATGCTACATACCAAATAACAAAGGTCTATGTCTTACAGTTTCAGAGAAGATGAGTTTTAAAGATTTTCCTATGAAAAACTGATAAGCCCTGGGGCGGGGCCATTTTTGGCCCAGGGGTCATAATTTGAACAATCTCAGTAGAGGACCATTAGATGATGCTACATGACAAATACCAAAGGTCTATTCCTTATATTTTCAGAGAAGAAGATTTTTAAAGATTTTCCTATGAAAAACTGATAAGCCCCGGGGCGGGGCCATTTTTGACTCAGGGGTCATAATTTGAACAATCTTAGTAGAGGACCATTAGATGATGCTACATACCAAATATCAAAGGTCTATGCCTTACAGTTTTAGAGAAGAAGATTTTTAAAGATTTTCCTATGAAAAACTGATAAGCCCTGGGGCGGGGCCATTTTTGGCCCGGGGGACATAATTTGAACAATCTTTGTAGAGGACCATTAAATCATACTACATACCAAATATCAAAGCTCTTGGCTATGTAGTTCCAGAGAAGAAGATGTTTAAGTGAATTGTTGACGCCCGCACGTACGCACGACGACGGACGACGGACATAGGATCATCCCAATAGCTCACCTTGGCACTTTGTGCCAGGTGAGCTAAAAATACGAGAAATGAAAAAATATTTCAAATCCCGTTAAGAAAGGGGACATTGAAACGAGAAATGATTTTTTTTTCAAATCACGTTAAAAGATTTTGGCAGCGTAACGTAATTTGAAAAATAATTCGAAGTCCGTGGACCCTGTGCATATAGTATAATGTGTTTGATACAAATTGAAAAAAGGATTATACAAAATAAAGAAATAGCAGCATACACTTGAATAAAATGCTTACAGAAACTAAATCCGACTTATAGTTCAGACACTTCTATGTCACGATGCACATGCGATTTGCACTAGCACAAGACACTAGATATAGACCGCCTAGCAGTAGATCAGTGATTTAGACACGGGTTTTAAGCTATTTCCTTCTTTAAAATTTGTAGTTTCTGTTATTTAGCGCACTTGAGTATACATGTACTCAGTTGAGAGTTTGTTGCCACTGTGCGATGTCCGTCCATCCATTCGTCTGTTTGTGCTTTAAACGGATTAATCCTGCCAAATACCCTTTCAATTGGACTATTAATATTGGAGATCGTTTTAAACATTTTCAATCTAGACACATATGGAAATTTAGCCCTGTCCCTGTTGGCCATGTTGTCTTGCACATCAACTTAATTTTAGTAATTATGAAAGTTGGCCAACAGAGGACTATTTCTACCAAATGCTATTCAGATCCACAGGGGTCTGGACCGCTTCATGGGGGTCTATATGTACTATATAATAACGTTAAATATAGTACATATATACCCCCATGAAGCGGTCCAGACCCCTGTGTTCAGATCCACCGATTTTTGAGAAGGCGATATTTTTCTCTATACTCATCATATAATGCAATTTAGCCACCAACCCTTGTGAGCTGTTTTTAAGGTATCGGCATGGTTTAAGCAATGTTTATAAAAGGTTGCCAAGTGACCATTCCTACCAAATTCAATTCAAACTGGAACACCAGTTTTGGAGAGGAATGTTGTTAAAGGTTTTCTATATAGTTAAATAAGAAAATCTGGCCCAGTTCCCCCACGGTGATATGTTTCGAGATATCAACATGAGTTAAGCAATTTAGGCAGTAAGTCCTAATAATACATATAATGTAGTTTCTGTTAGTATTGTATTTAATCTATATGGTGCTTCTTATTTATATTATATTTACCAAGTACCTGTTCCAATATTGCTGTTTATTCAACTTGGCCTAGTTATAACCATAAACATTTTCATAAGGTTTGGTGATGATTATGACTTAGAGAGAGGACAATGTTAAAAAGGTCAATTTTGTATTATTCAAGGGCCATAACTCTAAAATGCCTGGTTAAATTTTGCTGGTTATTGGAAATGGTCTAGATATTATAGCCATAAAGTTTTTTAAGGCTTGATGAAGATGGGATGAGACGTTTTTGACTTAGAGGGTGGACAAGGCTAAAAATGCCAATTTTGGATAAATCAAGGGCCATAACTCTGAAAGTCCTGGAACAATCTTGCTTGATATCGAACTTGGTGGAGATATAGACACAAATATTTTCAAAACGTTTTTTAAAAATTGGCCGAGAACTTTTAGAATTAGAGAGCAGACAAGATTTTGTGGCAGACGGACAGACAGAAAGGAGAAAATTAATATGTCTCCCACACAACTACATGTATGTGGTGGGAGACATAATAAGCAAGAAGAGTGCACCCTGATCAGGCAGCTATGTAGTTGCTGCTGGATTTGGGTCTATACTCTGTTAGCAAAGGCATTAAAAGCTCTATCTACAGTAAAACCTCTCTATAACGGCCACTAAATTACATCAAGTATTTTGTGTTAAAGGCAGGTGGCAGCTTAAAGCAAGGTGAAAGTAAAACAGAACGCTCCTTGTTTTAAGCAGCCACCTGCCCTAAATACCAACCAATTAACACAATTTAGTGGCCATTATAGAGAGGTTTTACTGTAGTAACAGGTAGGCGGCCTCTATCAATTGCATCTTAAGCTAACCAGTATCAATGGATGTCAATAAATGACAAAGTCTCTGTGTACTTAACTCGTTTTTAATTTCCATCAATAGCAAATAAAAAGTTTATCACCATTCCACTATATCTGCAATATACACCAAGCAATCAGCTACCTTACAATCCAAGTATCCAGCATAATCATTCTGTATCCTTTTTCCCCCACAACCTCAATTACAAATTGATCAATCACAGTTAATCTCCCTTCAAACTGACCAATCAATGTAAATTTCATTTAAATTGGAACAATCACAATAAGTCTCTTTACATATTGACCAATCACAGTAAATCTGATTCAAACTGGACCAATCAGTAAACAGAGGTTCTTTTTCAAATTATTTACCAATCAATGTACATTTCAATCATATATGCACCAATTTCATTCAAATTTCTTGTGTTCAAAATGAACAAATCAATGATTTCATATTCTTAACCGATCATTTATCAATTTCATTCCATTCCATCATTTCTGACCAATAAAATTACATCAACCATCAGCTCTCAACAATTTGCAGATTTTATCACAACTGACCTACAAATAAATAGGTCATAAATTTTGACCTACAAACACATAGTAAATAGGTCATGCTTGTTCAATCCAGTTTTTCATGTAAATTTGATTTCCTACATACAGAAACTATTACAAGAAAGTTCTACAATTTTACAAGGGACAAGTTTATATCTAACCCTTTACTTGATAAAGATATCTTTCCATGCCTTTGCAAACAGAGTAGAATAAGATCAAATGACTCCTGAAGGAGATATCAGATCAGGGTCTGCTCTATTTGCTTATGAAATACCATGGCCAAAACTCCCTGGTTCATAAATTCATCTAATAAATATTCATGGTGTAATTATTTCTTACATGAATATTCATCAGGTAAAGGGTTGAAACTAGCTATCAATGACAGTGATTGGGCTAATGACTTTGAATATTTATACAAATGACATCATAATATGCAAATAGATCTACAACAATTTCAAATGCGAAAATAAATGACTGAAATGCTTCCATGAATTGATATTCAAACTTTCAACACGATTCTGATTAACCATTTACTCAGTGAATATTCATGTAAGACATCAGCCATTTAATTAATTCAATTCTTGTATAACCCTTTACTCCATCAATACGCCTTTCCATGCTTTTGCAAACAGAGTATACCCAGATCAGATGGCTCCTATAGGAGCCATCTGATCAGGGTCTCCTCTGTTTGCTTATGCTATAAAATAGATATATTTCAACAGGTTCCGTCATGATAAAACATGATTTTGTTCATTATGCCATTATAATGACTCAGTTAAGTAATAGTCATTATGTCATAATTTCTTGCCTAAATATTGATGGAGTAAAGAGCTAACCCATTCCTCCATAGGCTATTTTTTAGACCCCACCTCTTTGAATCTACCCAAAAAGAGCATTTACTAGAGAAAAGTAAAAGTAGATTTTTGTAGTTTGAAACCATTTTGATAAATAGAGCATTTGCTTCTATAAGAGCAAATGCTCGATTTATCACAATGGTTTCAAGAATGGACTTTTTACAGAGTCGTATTTATGGAGGAAAGAGTTAAAACCAGTTTGCACTCAGCCAGTGAGATACACTAGGACACACGAATTTGGGCAGAATAACCTATTCTCTCATAGGTTATTTTAGACCCATTCCCTCATAGGTTGTTTTTAGAACCAACCTCTTTGAATACATCTACTGAAAAGGAGCATTTTCTTAGCAAAAAGGAAAACTTTAGAATTGATGTATTTTTGAAACCATTGCAATAAATAGAGCATTAAATTTTGTTTCTATGCTCTATTTATCACAATGGTTTCAAAAAGTAATTTTTACAGAGGCATTGAAATGCCTAAATATGAGGGAATTGGATAACTCATGTCAGATCCCTGTGGCATGTACATGGATTTTAATCCAAATTAAAAACTGTGTCATATTCCTGTGCAAAAAGTGGCAGTCTACTTTCAATTGTGAACAATTATTCGATGAGAAAAATGATAATTTCAAATATAGATGTAACCATGTAATCAATGTTTCAGTCGCACAAAGTTTAAAGTCGTTCCCAATAATTCACTAGTACCCGTATCACGAGCCAAAAATGATAAATCTCCGTGATGAATTATATGTCATCATGACTGGTCATGAAATGCGCAGAGCCACAAGAAAGGGAGCCTAAGAGGGTTTTGCAAACAGTGTAGACTTAGGTTAGTTAGACAAAGTACACAAGCTCATAGCAAATAAGCCGTATGTTTGTTTCAGGCACTCATCCATCGATTGAATCCTGTATCCTACCACTGTAAACAGTGCTAACTACATGTATCAAAGAGGTGTATCTAGGTAACATGGTTTTAAACCTTTTCAGACACTGAATGTCCCCTCCTCATGGGTTTATAAAGCTAAATAGTTCAACCTGGAACAATGATGATGACAAGTTTGAATTAGACTGGCATTGCAGCACATAGTGTAGACCCTTATTAATCTGCTCTTTCAGGAGCAGTTTGATATCTGGGTCTGCACTATTTGCCTCAGTTTGATCGAATACAGAGTATATTACTCCAGCAAAAACTGTTTTGTAAGGCCAGGTGAGGTGATTGTAATGTGTACCAAAAAGATAAGAGTTTGAATGAGAAATGAGATTTATATAGATAAGCATGTCTCTGTCTACTGGTCTGGTCAAATGCAACTCCAGACACGTCATCCAGCCATTTGGTCTACCATGTTCGCATAACCCTGTAGACATCTACTCACGGCACACTTGAATTTTTACAACATCAAGACAAATGTACATACCATTAAAATTATGCAAGCCAATGCAGACACTTGTCTATTTAGAGAAAAAACAAAACCCTTAACTGAGCATAACACGGTCATTAACTCAGTTATAAACCCTTTACTGCATATAGATGCCTTTTGATGCATTTGCAGCCAGAGCAGACCCAGATCAGACAGCTCCTGTAAGAGCTGTTTGATCAGACAGGGTCTGCTCTGTTTTCTTGTGAAATTATAACTTACATAATATACAAAATACATGTTGTTATAATGAAATATGGTAGGTTGAACATCGTAGCCATTTTAGAAACTCAAGAAACAGATCTATCAAATTCCATTAGCAAACAGAATAGACCCTGATCAGACGGCTCCATTAGGAGCCGTCTGATCTGGGTCTACTCTGCTTGCAAATGCATGAAAAGGCATTTATATGAAGGAAAGAGTTAACTAGCATGTGACTTCAATGGGGCTGGCTCAAACGGTGTAAAGATTCAAGCTAAGGCTGAAGTTGATTTTACACATCAACATCTACATCAACTACACCAAAACTAAAGTCATGACAATACCTTATATAACATATTTTTTCCCCCAGAAAGGGTTTTGCAATGTGTAAATTAACAGGATTACCTTCAACAGAGCTGTAGACAAGAGAAATGCTGGGACATCTCAGTAATACATGTATATCTTTTTAATTTCATTGCCAAATCCTAACTTACTTTCCTAGATAGGGTTTGGTTGAGATTTTGATAGATCAATATGCCTCTTGTCTACAGCTCTGCTTTCAGTCGTCTTTTAAGTTTTTACCCTTTACTCCATAAATACGCCTTCCTATGCCTTTGCAAACAGAGTAGTTCAAGATCAGACAACTCCTATAGGAGCCATCTGATCAGGGTCTGCTCTGTTTGCTTATGGAATAATAATATTATTATTATTATTACTCATGAAAGTAAAGGGTTAATTGATTAATTACATTTGTGTATGTCTTAAATCATCAATAACTAAAACAAAATCAGACATGACTAATTTTTGATTTATTCAGTAAGGATGGAGAGATCTTAGCACAATCAATAAATGTAATAAAACCCCTCTAAACCAGATAGTCCAATTAGTATCATTGCCTGTCTGACAGGTGGCCAACTAATGCAGGGTGAGGGTCATGAAGATAGCTCAAAGAGAATTTATTTTCTGCATGACTTTCACCCTGCATTAAGCAACCACCTGACTAAAGAGATCCAACTTTTACTTTTCTAAAGTCCGGTTTAAAGGGGATTTACTGTAACTGTACTCTGCAAAATTTGTCTCATGTTTAACTTCTTATTTCTTTCCAACTATACAATCAGTGTCAAACAGTTCCGATCCAGATGAGGAACTGGTCCCGAGGTTATAAAACGTTTTGCTTGAGTCTGAGAGCATTCTCAAGCATCTGATTGGTTAGATTCTGACGTTACTCAGAATCTGACCAATCAGATACTTGAGAATGATCTCAGACTCAGAAGATTTATAACCTTGGACCCAGGTCACACCCTATCTCATCTGAAAACACTCTAGACCCACAGGTTGTCACAAATTCATAGTTATGATACCAAATGGTGACTTATGATACCAACAGTTGAGACTTATGATACCATGAGTTAAGACTTATGATACCAAGAGTTGAGGCTATGACAAGAAAAGCTCATAAATTTTACAGCAAATTTTACACTTATTTTTTCTACAAAATATGAACATGATATAAATGAAATAATTGCCCTATATTTCATATGGAAAATGTGACAACATCTAAAAGCTTTTGCATTTTTTCTAAGCGAAAACCAGTTTGATAAATGTTCTTAATAACAACATAATGATGTAAGCATATGCTTCTAAAAGAACTAAAGTCTTGCAAAACATATTTTTCTACGCGAAACAAGTTTCGCCTGCCAAGATTACCTTCTGCTGCAGTTCTGGAGTATTGTTCAATTTCTTTATAAAGACATAATCAGGATGTCAAATGTTTGGATCCTGATAAGACGCCAAGTTACTCTATATCCAAATGAATTAGCCTAACACAGACAGCTAACTATCAACACTTTGAACACTATATGTTAACCCATTACCTCATAGGCTAATTTTAGACCCAACCTCTTTGAATAAATCTATCAAAAAGGAGCAGTTATTTGATAAAAGGAATTTTTTTTAGAAATGTGTAGTTTTAAAACCATGTGATAAATAGAGAATTTGCTTCATAGGAGCAAATGCTCTATATATCACAATGGTTTCAGAAAGTGACTTTTACAGTGTCATGAAAAGGTGTCAATATGAGGGAATGGGTTAATCTTTGAAAACAGCTTGGATCTAGATGAGATGTGTAAAATTCACAACCTCATCAGGTTCCAAGCTGACACCGTAACACTTTGATAATTGCAGTAGGCAACAGTTTGCTTTGCAGACAAAATTACCATACAGTAAAATCTCGATTATTCGAACACTAAAATACGTATCATTATCGATCTTTAAGACAAGTGGCATCTTAATGCAGGGTGAAAGTCAATCAGAAAGCTCCTCTAGGAGCTTTCTGCATGACTTTCACTCTGCATTAAGCAGCCATCTTCCTAAAAGGGTCAACATTCTTCCATACTAAATTTTCGAATCATCAAGATTTTGTTGTACTTAGTTTGAAAGGTTTCAAATTACAAGTGTCTGACACTCAAATTGCACTTTGCAAAGTTACAAGTATGAGACATTAAAATCAGCCTGACATAGAATCAATACCAACATAATAACATTAAATTTGCAAACAAATTTCATAGCAATTAACCAACAGACATTAACTCAATACAGCTGAGTTTGATGCAAAACATCGCAAATATTGCTGTAATTACCCTTAAAATTTGGACAGACAAACTTTGACAAACGGTGCAGACCCAGATCAAACAGCTCCCGATGGAGCACTTTAATCATTGTCTACACTATTTGCTACTTAACTAAACCCTTTCTCTCATATTAATGCTTTTTTACACTTTTACAAACAGAGTAGACCCAGATCAGACGGCCCCCGTAAGTTATGAATTCTTGTACAAATATTCAACAGAGAAAGGATTAAATAGAAACAGTGAAGACTTGAGTTCTGCTTTACAAACTGGTAATAAAGAGGGAGAACTTGGTGTCCAAATATTAAGGGTAATTACGGAACCAGGTTCTCTTTTAAAAGTATATAAACAATATCTATTAAAATGCCCTACTTGCAACAACTAAAATATATCATATACAATCACGAATTTTTACGACTGGGAGTTTATCAGTAGAATGTGTCTTAGGACACAAGAGGTCCCTGACACAGTTTTCCCTCCCTCAAAGGACTATAACTCTGAATTTTACTCCTACCTAACCTTTCATTTCATATACATGCAATTATAAGCTTTAAGCCCTTTCCCTGTTGAATATTCATGTAAGAAATAACGATACCAAGAATATTTTTATTAGATTATTTTTACAATATAATAAGAACATTTCGAGGGCTTGGTGCAAAACTATTCTAACTCCTTCACTTTGTGAAGGAGTTAGAATAGTTTTGCACCAAGTCCTCGAATTTGGCTCAGGCAGAAACTCAGATATATATCATATCATACCATAAGCAAACAGAGTACCCAGATCAGATGGCTCATAGGATCTGCTCTCTGTTTGCTTATAGAATGATATATAACTAATTCTACTATTTCTGACATGGCCAAAATGTCCTACATTCACATGACATTAATTAATATTCACAATATCATTATTTCGTGCATTCTTACATAATCATTTATAGAGTAAAGAGCTAAAATCATTCACCAATATATTCAGAGGCTAGAAACTCAAGAATATTCTTGAACATGTTTTCTTGGTTCCTAGCTCTACCAGAAAGGATGAACCTTGTAACCAAGAAAACATGTTTGAGAATAATCTTGGATTTTAGTCTGGACTGTTATGGTCAATTCATGTGAAGATTTATTTACATGAAATTTATGGATGAAATGAGAAATCGTTACATAAACATGACCTGAATGATGTTGTTCGTCTTCTCCTGTCCCTGACTTTAATTTTGCGAGAAAAATCTATTGATATCCCTGATTTCATTACATACAGTAAAACTTCTTTGAAGCAACCAGTCAAATTGTTCATTACAGGTGGTGGCTTCATGCAGAATATCAAACTTTACTCCATGAATATTCAAGTCAGAAATAATGACTGTGTGAATATTAATTAGCAGGATTTATATGTCATATAAACACAGGAAAGTGTAGCCCTGGCTAAACACAGCAGATCCTGATCAGAAGGCTCCCACAGGAGCTGTCTGATCAGTCTACGCTGTTTGCAAAGGCATTACAAGGCGTTTCATTTTGGATAAAGCAGACAACTGCTATTAACCCTTTCCTGTTCTATGTTTATTCCAAATTCCAATACCTACTGAATATTCATTAACAAAATAGTAATAAAGAAATATGGAAGGTGAAACATTGTAGACATTTTAGAAAGCAAACAAACAGATCTATCAAATTCTATTAGCAAACAGAGCAGACCCTGATCAGACGGCTCCTCTAGGAGCCGTCTGATCTGGGTCTACTCTGTTTGCAAATGCGTGAAAACACATTTATATGAGGGAAAGGGTTAAAGGCACCATCTAAATTCATTACGTGGTTGTTTTAACCCCTTTACTCCACAGAATGATACGCCTTTCTACGCCTTTGCAAACAGAGTAGACCCAGATCAGATGGCTCATGTAGGGTCCGTCTGATGAGGGTCTGCTTTGTTTGCTTATGATATAATATAGATATGATTCTACAGTTTCTGCCAAAGCCAAAATTCCTGTATCCGTTTGGTTATTTTAACAAATTACCCAATTAATATTCATGACATCATTATTTCTTACATGAATATTCATGGAGGAAAGGATAAAAGAGGTTTTACTGTAAGTAAAGAAGTCTTCCTCAGTATGCCTACAGGTTTTTTTCCTGAGATTGCCATGGTCTTTGATTGTAATTGTGTGTGTATGTAATTCTAAACCCAAGACTCAGATGACTAAATGCAAACGAACCTCAGTTCCTCTCTTGTGTTTCCAAGCTTGGAACATAATTTCTGTAATATCATCTCTGACCTTAATGTAATAGACTTACCTAGATATTGCAATACTGTGGCCATGCTACAAGCTTAACACTTTCCCTGTTCAATATTCATATAAAAAATTATGACATAATAAATATTTATTAGCTGAAGTTTTATAATATAAATCTTTCAAGAATCTTTTTTGCCCTGACAAACTCTGTAGAATCAGATCTATATCCTGTCAAAAGCATACAGAGCAGACCCTGATCACACGGCTCCTGATCTAGGTCTGCTTTGTTTGCAAAGGCATTATAATGAAATATGGAAGGTGAACATAGTAGCCATTTTGGGAAACAAAACAAACAGATCTATCAAATTCCTATAGGAGCCATCTGATCAGGGTTTACTCAGTTTGCAAATATGTGAAAATGTGTTAATATGAAGGAAAGGGTTAAAATTACAAAGCTATTTTACCTCTTTCACTGCCTATGTCAAATGTGTTGTAACCATGGAAACAGTCAGGATCAAGATGATTCACTAGTCGCCTCTACCACTTATCGGTATATATCATGAATATCATTTAGCTGATTTTGTAATGAATAACGACACTTTCTAACATGAACTGTAGAATCAGACCCATTTTATTTTTTAAGCAAACAGAGCAGACCCTAACAAGATTAGATGGTTTCTACAGAAGCTGTCCAATTTAGGTTGACACTGTCTGCAAAGGTGTTAACAGGTGTATCTGGCCAAAAGAGTTCATCCAGTATTTTTTACCAAGTTCATTTCATACTACAATGAAATAAATTATCAACCTTAAACTCATTATATATATATAATTATGCATATCAAAGCAACTCCAAACACAATAGACCAAGATCAGATGGCTCCTATAGGCAATGTCTGATCAGGGTCTGCCATTTGTTTATGTATAATGTAAGATATATCTGGTTCTACAATTTCAGTCTTGGCCAACACAGATTTGCTATTATAAAAATTCATCTAATTAATGTTCATTGTATCATTATTAACCTTTTCCCTCATATAAACGTGTTTTCACGCATTTGCAAACAGAGTAGACCCTGATCAGATGGCTCCTAGAGGAGCCGTCTGATCAGGGTCTACTCTGTTTGCTTATGGAATTTGATAGATCTGTGTCTTTACTTTCTAAAATAGCTACAATATACCAACTTCCATATTTGAGTATTACTGTTTTGTTCATGAATATTCAATGGGTATTAAAGTTTGGACTAAACTAGAACAGGGAAAGGGTTAATAACATGAATATTCATGGAAAGAAGTGTTAATATTTAAAAGTCACTCTCTTTTTAATAAATACTAATAAAATATTTAAATAATTTATAAATATTCTGCAGAATACTCATCGGTATTCAGAGAAAGGTTGAGACAGATATAGTATAGTACAGAAATTGTTTGTGTCTTTATGTCAGCCTAGTAAACAATCCATGTTTCAATAAGAAAGCCACAAAAAAAACCTTCCTCTTAATCCTTTGAATGCTAAGTACAAGTAATTATCATCTGCAAAAGTTGTCTCCCTTAAAAGTCTTACAGTGGATTTCCTTCTTTGATTTTTAAAAACAAAAACAAAAAAACCGACAAAAAACCTCTGTGATAAGAGTGCCCTAGCTACTAATCATCTCATCTGGATCTAAACTGTTTGCACACAGTGTCCCTGGTAAGTGTGCAAAAACTGAATTGTGACCTGCATTAGGAAGCTACTTAAACATGTATTTCATAAAGACGCCTTTGCAAATGCAGTAAAACCTCTCTATAATGACCACTAAATTATGTTTATTAGTTGATATTTTGCGCAGGTGGTTGCTTAAAGCAAGGAGAAAGTGAAACAGAACCCTCCTATAGGAGCGTTCTGCTTTACTTTCAGCTTGCTTTAAGCATTCACCTGCCTTTAACACAAAATACTTGGATGTAATTTAGTGGTCATTATAGAGAGGTTTATAGTAAGTATACCAACATTAGATATCTCCTGAATGTGTGGTTTGATCAGGGTATGGTCTGTTTGCTGATGGAATTTTACAGATCTGTTTCTTTACTTTCTAAAATGGCTACAATGCTCCACCTACCATATCTCATTGTAACCATTTTGTCCATGCATATTCAGTAGGTATTGAAATTTGAAATAAGACATAGAACAGGGAAAGGGATCATAAATATAAGGAGACGCTAGTTCTTTGCAGATGATAAATACTTACTGAGCAAGGAATTGAGGACATCAAAACACAAGTTGTGTCTGTACATGTATATCAGCAATCACAGGTTCACTAAATTTCAATATGCTTAAGCACAAAAAACATAGCATTAATCATTATTAACAAACAGCATTTAACCCTTTCCCTCATACAAACGTGTTTTCACGCATTTGCAAACAGAGTAGACCCAGATCAGACGGCTCCTAGAGGAGCCGTCTGATCAGGGTCTGCTCCGTTTGCTAATAGAATTTGATAGATCTGTTTGTTTGCTTTCTAAAATGTCTACAATGTTCCACCTTTCATATTTCTTTAAAACTTATATTGTCCAGGAATAGTCAGTAGGTATTGAAATTTGAAATAAACACAGAACAGGGAAAGGGTTAATTACAACTTAATTGCAATTACAGTAAAATCTAAATCAGTATAGAAGTTCTACTGTATCAGAGAAATGTTAAAATAATGGACCAACTCTGCGATAATGATAATACCATACAATAATGCACATGATAATGTGAAAAAAAAGTCTACTGCTGATGCTGAAACAAACCTCATCAGAAAAACCAGTAAATATTCATTAACCCTTTCTTCCATAATATTTCCCTTTTTATGGCTTTGTGAGCCGAGTAGACTCAGACGGCTCCTGTAAAAACTGTTTGATCAAGGTCTGCTTAGTTACCTTTTTCGTGCATTTGTTAACAGAGTAGACCTAGATCAGATGGCTCCTACAAAAGCCATTTGACCACGGTATGCTCTATTTGCTCATGGAATTTGATAGATCTGTTTCTTTAGTTTCTAAAATGGCTACAATGTTCCATCTTCCATATGAAATTTGTAATAAATATAGAACAGTGAAAGTGTCAACCCTATACTCCATAAATACGCCTTGTAACGCCTGTGTAAACAGAGCAGACCAAGACCAGACAGCTCCTACTGGTATGGTTATGGACTAATATAGATCTGATTCTGCAGTTTCTGCCATTGTGAAAGTTTCCTGTGTTCATGTGCCATTATAATCAATCTACTTAACCCTTTACTCCATAACTACGCCTTTCTAAGACAAAAAAGAACCAGATCAGACAGCTCCTGTAGGAGCCGTCTGATCAGGATCTGCTCTGTTTGCTTATGAATCATAAGCTATGATATAATACATATAAATTATGATTCTACAGTTTCTGCCCTGGCCAAAGATTTGTGTCAATGTGCTGTTATAACAAATTAATACATGAATATTCATGGAGGAAAGGATTAGTATTCATGATGCCATTGTTCATGGAGTAAAGTGTTAAGATACAGTACATCCTCTCTATTACGGACACTTAATTGCGTTAATTTGTTTGTATTTAGGGCAGGTGGTAGCTTAAAGCAAGGTGAAAGTAAAACAGAACGCTCCTATAGGAGCGTTCTGTTTTACTTTCACCTCGCTTTAAGCATCCACCTGCCTTTAACACAAAATACTTAATGTAATTTAGTGGTCATTATAGAGAGGTTTTAATGTAGATCCAATTCTACCTAGCCTGTCATTGCAAATATCCCTTCATTTCATGTGCCATGATTAAATAAAATCAGTAAATTACTATTCAGTGCAGTCATAACTGTCCACATGAATACTCATGAAGTAAAGGAAAAAAGTAATGTCAGAGTTTCGCTAATATCTGATCAAGATCTATTGTTTTGTCAAACTGGATCAAAAAACGTTGCAAAATCTATGTGAGTATACCAGATCATGATAAGAAGCTGCATTGAATACAGAGCTGCTGATCAAGGCCTAATTACTCTTGGAAAACGACCATGTAGCCAGTGTAGGTATCTTTTCTCTCATACTTTATCACTAATACAGGACTCCATGTGTAAGTCCTTCTCATCTTGTAAAAAATGACTTTTTATTTACTTATTTAACCATTTCAGACAGCTGGCAGGAACTTTTAAGAAGAAAAAAGAATCATTGATAGGAATTTTAAGCATCTGATGATAACCTTTGCCGACAGTTTGGATCCGGTTGAGATGTCAAGTTACTTAGCTTCTCATCAGCATCAAAACTGTTTGCATAATATATCATGAATTCACCCTAGTGCACAGAGTTAATATCAACAGAAAGGAGTATTCGTTTCAGCTTAATCTAATGGTTTTCTATTTGTTCTAAATCAAGCTCCTCAGTGAATTGGAACACCTCCCCCATGCCACCCTCCTCTTCCTCTTCTTCACCTAGAAGCTTGACTGGCCCAGACGTACTAGAATCTTCCTCCGATATATTCACACTATCGCGACTTGTGTATTCAAGTTCATGTATCGGGCTGCTTCCTTTGTTGTCACTACTGTGGCGTGAAACAGGCATATCAGAGTCACGTGGAGAACTTGCGATTGGCATTAAACTCATGGCATTCTCCAAATCGTCATGAAAACAGGACCCATGTGCCTAAAACAAAATATATCAACATAATACAACATGTTTTCTATGCATTCTTAGAGAAATCAAGCAGGTCCAAGTTAAAACCACTAAAATGTGACCACTGAATACAGTAAAACCTCTCTAAACTGAATTCTATTAGACAAGAATTTAGATACTTTTAGGCAGGTGGCTGCTTAATGCAGGTTGAAAGTCATGCAGGAGCTTTCTACACAACTTTCACTCTGCATTAAGCTGCCACCTGTCTATAAGACTGATATTTATAGTAAGTTGAATGTCCAGCTTAGAGAGGTTTTACTGTACATGCTTCCCATAAATGCTAAGTACAAAAAGAGTCATACTTATCTCCCCTGAATGAAATCATGAGCCATAACCCTATGACATATAAATATTTATGGTTGACTCTAGCCATTATAAATATTAATTCAATAAATTTCTAAAAAAACAATATGCAAAACAAGAGCATTTCATGCAGATGCCAATGCTTGTATGCTGCAGTGTAGCCCTTATGATGTTGAACAAGTGTATGAAGTTTCATAAGATTTGCATGAATAGTCAAGAAGAAACAGCCAAATATTAAAGTTTCTGGATGACAATGAGGACAACAACAACAACTGCGGAGTTACGACAGTTGCTTGTATTTTTTTTCTTCAAAAAGAGAGGATCTAACAAGTGCATATATTGCTTTAACAAATAGAATAGGACCAGACTCAAGATATCAAACTCTATAAGCAAACAGCAGACCCTGATCAGGATATTATAAAATGTCATAAGAGCATTAACCCATTCCCTCATAGTTTATTGATAGATTCAGGAGCATTCACTAGAAAAAAGGAAAATTTAACGGTGTAGTTTTGAAACCATTTTGATAAATACAGCATAATTTTTTCTCCTATGTAGAAAACCATTGTGATCAATACAGCATTTGTTCCTATGTAGCAAACCTTTGTGATCAAATTATTAGAGCATTTTGAGGATTCAACGCAATAGGGGCTTGACTACATAATTATCTTGTCTAAAATGTTTTTATTTGATTTTTCACTTTCTTTTTCTGTTTAACAGGTATAAACTGTGAAAATGGGAACAAAATGTTTTAGACATTTATATCATTATTGTGACATTGCTTAACTCAGATAGCCTAAATTTTTACATGCAATACAGTACTAATTGACTTCTTACCTATCATACTGCAGGCAGGGGGGACAAAATCAAATGTCTGTACTGTCCGTGTTGTCCAAAAGCCATTACGGTCAAGTGAAATTTTAAATGTTTTTGATATTAATTCATCATATGGACAAGTAAAAAATAGCTTTGAACAAAAACGGACAAGTCATCCAAGATCAAATTTTGCCACCCCTAGCAGGCTACACAGTGCAGTGTCTAGTAGTCTTATTATTTTTCATGCAATACAGGCTCTATTTATCAAAATGGTTTCAAAAAGTGACTGTTACAGAGGTATCAATATGAGGGAATGGGTTAAAAGGTGTGTCTATGATGCAAAGGGATAACTCAAATCAAGTATTATAAGATTGTATCACACCTTAAATACAAACTGATCTGTATTTGACCGTAATTATGTACTGTGTGAAATTCAATCAAAAACAATGATTCTTTCCAGTATCATTCATTGGAAACCAATTCTTTTGCTATGGTGACCTTTGAAAATAATTTGTGAAGTGAACAGGGTCTACACCATTAGCCTATACCCCCTTTTTAAGGAAACTAGGCGGAAATGGGTCAATATTTTTACATGTTATCAATGACAATTAGACTCACCTGGTCTCTCACAGGAGCTGGGTAGTGGGCTGTTTTAAGGTACTGTCCATATGCAGTCTGAAAACATACAAAATAGTTATAAACTAAAACCATCATATTTAATGTAAATATAAGAAAGTCTTTACTATATAGATATACATAAGCAAACATGTAACAAATAAAAAATATGTTTGTGAAACACTATGCCCCCCATTTTCACCAATATAAATTTGACCCATATCTTGATCTTGATATATTTATGACCTTGACCTTAATAAGTCACTCAGAAAAATGTTTGCCTCAACAAGTTGCCAAGTTTGAAGTATGTATGTGCAATGGCTACAAAATTATTACCAACGTAAAAGTTGGGAACAAACCAACCAACAGTCCAACGGACCAACTGACAGGTCAAAAACAATATGCAACCCCCCCCCCCCCCCTTTGATTGGGGTGGGGGCATAATAAAATTTTATGTATGAGGGGGCATAATAAAAATTTATGTATGAAGTTCACCTGGCCGCATGAGCCTTTATGTCACCTTCAATCCTATTTGTATTACATAATTGTATACAAATACCTTATAAAATTATATAAAACACGTGTCAGAACAGGAGTCATCTGATCTGGGTCTACTCTGTTTGCAAAGGCTTCAAAAGGCGTCTCTATCAGGCAAAGGATTAACGCTTTCTCTCATATTAATGCGTTTTCATGTCATGATTTCTCATGAGTATTCTACAGGCAAAAGGGTTAACCTGCTCCCCATATCATTAATATGTTAATATGGCCGATTTACTTATTACATAATCAAGCTATGCCATTCATTAAACATTTCATTAACTATTAATACTGAAAAACAAACTAACAAACATTTTTCAAACATTACAGATCAAGATTCGAGTTCAATTGCAAGAGTGGTCTGATCAAGAGTATATGCAGTGTGCCTTCAGGAATATTATTCCAGAAGTCTTACCCTTTCAAGATAAATGGACTAGATTGTATACAGATCTACTACAGGTTTGCCTAGCCCATTCTGAAAATCCAGGATGAAATGGGTGAAAGATCATTTTGCATTTCGCCTGGCTTATCACAGCAATACATTAAACCTTTCAACACTATACACCGATGCTGATGACCTTCACTAACAGTTAGGATCCAGATGAGATGTCAAGTAATTCCATGTCTCTTCAGCATCCAATCTGTTCAACACTCAGACACAGTTTCTTTTAAAGAAATGGAAGAAACATTTACTTTGAGAATTGTGGAAGACAGCAGTATTGGAGACAAAAGTTACACAGCGTTGTAAGAGTTAATGAGAACCAATGTAATCGAGCCTGTTGTTACACTAGGAGTGGGCAGGAAGCCACGAGTTCTAGTTTCAAATCAGTTTGCCTATCATTCATTCATTAACCCTTTACCTGATAGAAGAACTTTTTAAAGCCTTGCAAACACAACAGACCCAGACTAGATGGCACCTCTCATTTGGGTCTGCTCTGTTTTTGTATAGAATTATATAGAGCTTATTCTGCAGTTTCTGTGTGCGTGCATGCCAGCATGTGTGTGTGTGTGTGTGTGTGTGTGCATGTCAAAGACACTCTGACTGGTCTGGTCTACACTGTATGTAAAGTCCCATACATATTTTTATTAGTACCATGACTTAATTTGTAGACAGACCAAAAATGCATAGAAAACACATGATACAATTTTAACTGTTTCCTTCATTTAAATGCCTTTTCACGCATCTGCAAACAGAGCAAACCCAGATCAAACGGCTCCTAAAGGAGCCGTTTGATCTGGGTCTGCTGTTTGCTAATGGAATTTGATAGATCTGTTTCTTTAGTTTCTAATATGGCTATTATGTTCAAGCTTTCATATTTCATTATAACTATTTTGTCCATATATATTCATATTGAAAGATGGAATAAACATAGAACAGGGAAAGGGTTAACAAGCTATGGGCCAATTTATGGCAACCTCGGCAAACAATCTGGATGCTCTTTTGTGTGCAAAGAGCATGGATCAGGATTTGAGCTGTTTGACACTCACACAAATGCTTTCCAAAAGCTCAAACTAATCCAGTCATAAGTACAGATACAAATTTCAGTAGGCATATGTTTTAGTCTACTTCAATCTCTTTGGATAAAGTGGAATTTCTACCAATCTCAATCTACACTGCTTAGCCCTTTCACTATTGTACATTTATGTGTGAATCAATGAACATTTATGTGTGGATCAATGAACATTTATGTGTGAATCAATGAACATTTATGTGTGAATCAATGAACATTTATGTGTGAATCAGTGACTTCATGAACTTTCATTAACTTTATTTTTAAATGTACAATTTTAACCCTTCACTTGCTATTCATGTCAATATACCTACCTGTAAACAGTGAAGACCCAGTTGAGACAGCTCCTGCAGGAGCTGTCTCATCAGGGTCTGCACTACATGTATTTACAAGTTGATTGTGCAACCAGTGCACGCCACAGCAGTGATTGCACAGCGAAATACTTGTACACAGTGAAGATAATATGTAATTATACAACAGGACATGGGTAAGGAAGGAGAAATGTATTTTAAAATTCAGCAAGTGAAGGGTTAAAAGGTATTTTCTTTGACAAAAGCTATAGGATCATACCGTATCTATGTAACTCCATAACCAAGCAAAGCAGACCCTGATCTCAAGGATCCTACAGGAGCTCGTCTGATTTGCAGAGCTACAGATAATGGTGCATACTCAAATATTAAAATCGTCATTTCTCTACCAAACCCTGTGCTGTGACCAATCTTTAGAATTGTCTTGAAGAGAGATAAGAGTGGTCACAACATAGGGTTTGGTGGAGGAATAAATAAGTTATACTTGAAAATACATGTAGTTTAATTTATATATCTTATCTGGAGCTCTGGATTTGTGTCTATATTGTCATGGTTCACTGTTGGCATGGCAAAGGGTTAAAAAATAAAACCTTGGATAAATCATATTCAAGTGGCCTATTTGTTTGCAATAAAAGTGAGCGGCATTGTTGGTGACCCTCGTATCTGACCTTATGACAGAGGTCAACAACTTGTAAAGCTGATTTGCAAACAAGATTATAGGTCAAAGCCAATCAAACAGAGTACTTTTGTCATTTATCAATTGACCGTGGCAAGAGAATTGGTAATTTGAACAAGTATCAAGTGGGCTATCATTTTCGATATAAATCTGTGTTTAGTACAGCATGCCCCGCCTAACCATAAAAAGATATACAGTAAAACCTCCTTAACCCATTCCCTCATAGGCTATTTTTAGACACAATCTCTTTGAATAAATCTACAAAAAAGGAGCATTTACTAGAAAAAAAAAGAAAATTTTAGAATCATATAGTTTTTAAACCAATATGATATATAGAGCATTTCGAGGGCTTGGTGCAAAACTATTCTAACTCCTTCACTTTGTGAAGGAGTTAGAATAGTTTTGCACCAAGCCCTCGATTTGCTCTTATGGAGCAAAATTTTAATGCTCTATTAATCACAATGGTTTCAAAAAGTGACTTTTACAGAGGGATCAAAAGGCGTGGATATGAGGGAATGGGTTATAACCCTTTCCCTGATATAAATGCCTTTTCACGCATTTGCAAACAAAGTAGACCCAGATCAGACATCTCTATAATAGGAGCCATCTGATCAAGGTCTGTTCTGTTTGCCTATGGTATAACATAGGTATGATTCTACAGTTTCTGCCATTGCCAAAATATCCTGTGTTCATGTGCTGTGTTAAAAAATTAATCAATTATTCATGACGTCATTATTTCTTGCATGAATATTCATGGAGTAAAAGGTTAACGAATATTTATGCAGGAATCAGTCACTTCATGAAAATTCATCAACTTAATCTTTATAAGCTAAAACTTTTGAACGGAATTGTTGGATATGAGACAACTATTGTAGGATCATATCTACAGATATTTCCTATATTATTTTCTACAGGAGCTGTCTGATCTGGGTCTACTCTATTTGCCAAGGCATAAAAAGACATGTATATGATGGAAAGGGTTACTGGAAAATTAGGGAGTCTTATATATATATAAACTTACAAGATAACACTGAGAATAACATGCATAGTTTCTCAATACACCATAAACATTTAATCACGATCTATTACAATTTGTTATTTATTACAAGCTAGAAAGGCTTAGGTATCTGACTTTTGCCTCAAAGACAAAATTATGATTTTGAAAGCGGGTTTTGCACAGTTTTTTCACAGTCTAAACAGCCGGGAAGGATTTAACACATTACTCCATATATATGCCTTTTTATGCCTTTGCAAACAGAAAAGACCCAGATAAGATGGTTCTTGCAGGAGCCCTCTGATCAGGTTCTGCTGTTTGCTTATGAGATAACATAGATGATTTTATGATTATACAGCTTCTAACATGACTAAAATAACCCAAGTTCATTTGCTACTACAGTAACTAATCTAATTAATATTCATGACATGAAATCTTTTTACAAGAATGTTCACAGAGTAAAGGGTTAACTTTGCTTGAAAGAATGGAATGGAAATTTATAAATATTATACTTTACCCTTTACTCCATAAATACGCATTTCTATGCCTTTGCAAACAGAGTAGACCCAGATCAGACGGCTCCTATAGGAGCCGTCTGATCAGGGTCTGCTCTGTTTGCTTATGATATAATATAGATATGATTCTACGGTATCTGCATTGGTAATAATTGCATGTGTTAATATGTAATTTAAATATTGTAATTAATATTCATGATGGCATCATTTTCAACATGAATATTCATGGCATATTTAGGGTTTAAGATTTCCAACACGCTCCTTTTATTTAAAGCTCTAATCAGACCTTCAGTATAAAGAATGATCTATTTTGGATTCACTCGTTTAATCCTTTCCCTCATAGACTATATTTAGATCCAACCTCTTTGTATAAATCTACCGAAAAGGAGCATAAACTAGAGAAAAGGAAATTTTAGAATTTTGTAGTTTGAAACAATTGTGATAAATAGAGCATTTGCTCTTAATGGGGCAAATCCTCTATTATCACAATGGTTTCACAAAGTGACTTTTACAGAGTCGTCAAAAGTCATCAATATGAGGGAATGGGTTAACCCTTTACTCCATAAATATATGCCTTCTATGCCTTTGCAAACAGAGTAGACCCAGATCAGATGCCATCTGATCAGGGTCTGCTCTGTTTGCTTAGACTATAATATAGATTTGATTCTACAGTTTCTTCCATGGCCAATAATTTCTGGGTCCATTTGCTATTATAGCAATTAATCTAATAAATATTCATGAATTATGATGTCATTATTTCTTACATGAATATTCATGGAGAAAAGGGATAACCAACTAAGGCAATTTCATATCAATCTGTGAAAAAGAACAAACACACACAACTCTCATCTGCATAAATTGTTGCGTGCCTCCTGCATTTTGTTAAATGCATTTTTACTTCATTTTTGCAAATGTCATCTAGAGTCTTCAGATAGCGCGAAGACTTGACAATAGATCAACATTCAAACCACTCTCACTCAGTCAGTTTACACAGCAGAAATATCCAAGAAGTTCAAACTCCTAAAAAAACCTTGAAATATAACATCAGACAATCCACCACTAAATCACCAACATTTTCAACCAATTTCCAATCACTTGTGCAGAGCTACAGATAACAGTGTATACCCAAATACTAAAATCATCATTTCTCCACCAAACCCTTTACTGTGACTACTGTTTAGAATCATCTCTTTGAGACAATTCTAAGGAGTAGTCACAATATAGTGTTTGGTGCAGAAAAAAAGGATGAGTGAGTGAGTTGCAATCGTTTTTTTTACGTCCGACCAACAGTATTTCAGTTATTTGCAGACGGCACCCGCTTGAGACAAGTTATAGTGATGCCTCACTGGAATGCCCCTTAAGGGTCTGCTTTGTTTGCTTATGACATGATATAGATCTGATTCTACAGGTTGTGTTCTCTTGAAACTTTTACATTGACATTCTAATAAATATCAATGGCGTCACTATTTCTTACATAAATATTCAACAGGTAATGGGTTAAATGTATAAAATAATGAAATGTATTGTAACCAAGGCAAACAGTGAAAAATAAGGACATAAAGTACAGCCTGAGCAACAGATGAAGGTGCGTACTCAAATACTAAAAGCGTCATTTCTCCACTAAACCCTATGTTGTGACCACTCTTTAAGAGACGATTCTAAAGAGTGGTCACAACATAGGGTTTGGTAGAGATCTCGAAGAGACGATTCTAAAGAGTGGTCACAACATAGGGTTTGGTGGAGAAATACAGGAGTTATTCTTGAATATGTTTTAATTTACGCGTCTGATCTAGACCTCTGTACAGCTCTCTGATCTGGAGCTACACTGTTTGCAAAGGCATAAAAAGGCAGCATTAATCCTTTCCTTGTTCAATATTCACGTAAGAATAAACTTTTCACTGAATATTTTTTGCTTGTACAAAAACTGTGGAATCAGATCTATATCATGTCGAAAGCAAACAGAGCAGACCCGGATGAGACAGCTCCTATATATAGGAGCTGTCTGATCTGGGTCTACTCTGTTTGCAAGGGCATGAAAAGGCATTTATGAGGGAAAGGGTTGTCGGTTCACCAAATAAAGCGTTTCCCTAAGCATCCTAATTTTTGAAAGTTATCAGCAATGAAAACTGTTAAAATGTCTGTTTTGTAACAAGAGGCGAAAGACATGGGTCTGTGATCTAACTGAGAAGCAATCTTTCCAAGCCTCTGGAATTTACGACCGTGTAATAAAGAAACATAAATTATTCATCTAAAGACCACGGACAGAAACATCACCATAGAGTTTCACAAAAAAAACCAAGGTGAACACAAATGCTTGAAACTGATTAACTCTATTTTTCCACACCATGGACTGATTTTGAAAAACTGGAAGAGAGTAATTTTAGAATAGAAGCATGAGTAGAATAGTCCAATTGTGTTTAACTAAAGAGTCCACTCTGTATAAAAGGCTTAACTCTCTACTCCATGAATATTCAGGTAAGCACAAACGACATATGAATATACAGTAAAACCTCGATTATCCGAATTTTCGGTATAGAAGAATTTAGACCCTTTTAGGCAGGTGGCTGCTTAATGCATGGTGAATGTCATGCAGAAAGCTCCTAGAGGAGCTTTCTGCATGACGTTCACCATGCATTAAGCTGCCACCTGTCTTAAAGGTCGATAATAATACGTATTTTAGTGTTCGAATAATCGAAGTTTTACTGTAAATTAGATTAGTTGTTATAATAGCACAATCATCAACACATGAGTTTTTGGCCATGGCAGAATCTATAGAATTATATCTACATTATATCAGAGCTACATTATATCCTGTAGGAGCCGTCTGATCTGGGTCTACTCTGTTTGCAAAGGTGTACCATATTTGTGAAGTAAAGGGTTAAAGCTTGCTAGAGGATTTTGTCTGACAAACAGTGCAGCTCCTGATCAGATGACTCCTCTAAGAGCCCTCTGATCTGAGTCTGCACTGTTTGTAAATGCCAGCGCAAGTGTCCTGCATTCAAGGGATATAGACATCGAGTATAATCCTGGTTACAGGCCTATTACCACGAGTCTACATAAGTATCACAAAGAAGTAATGAAATCAATACTAAATAGAAATTGTTTTTTTCTTTTGATATGAAATATCCTTTTTGCATATAAATTAGGTAAATTTCATTACTCACAAACATGATAAAATCTCGTAGTTGCATCTATGAGGTATGATAAATTGTTATCATACTGGGATGGGGACTCACAGTAATATGTGTATCACGATAATAGGTGTATTTAGGTTACTATAAATCAATATCCCATTAGGGTACAAATCATTTGGAAATCTGATTCAAAAGATAAATCCTTGACGCTGAACTCCTTTTTGAATTGTCTGTCCCAGTTTGAAAAGGTTAACCCATTCCCCTGCATAGGTTAATTTTAGATCCAACCTCTTTGATTAAATCTACCAAAAAGGAGCATTTACTAGAGAAAAGGAAATTTTAAGAATTGTGCAGTTTTAAAACCATTGATAAATAGAGCATTTGCTCCTGTGGAGCAAATGCTCTATTTATCACAATGGTTTCACAAAGTGACTTTTACAGAAGCATCAAAAGGCGTCAATATGAGGGAATGGGTTAAAATGCTCAAAGATTTTGAGTGACTTAACCCTTCGCTTGCTATTCACGTCAATATACCTACCTGTAAATAGTGAAGACCCAGATGAAACAGCTCCTACAGGAGCTGTTTCGTCAGGGTCTGCACTATTTACAAGTTGATTGTGCAACCAGTGCACTCCACAGCAGTGATTGCACAGCGAAACATGTGTACACAGTGAAGAATATATGTAATTATACAATAGGGCATGGGTAAAGAAGGAGAACTGTATTTTAAAATTCAGCAAGCGAAGGGTTAACAGTGCTAGGTCTACACAGTTTGTAAATGCCCGTGTCTGTTAACCCATTCCCTCATATTGACGACTTTTGACAACTCTGTAAAAGTCACTCTGTGAAACCATTGTGATAAACAGAGCATTTGCTCCTATGGGAGCAAATGCTCTATTTATCACAACGGTTTCAAACTACAAAATTCTAAAAAAATTCCTTTTGCTCCTTTTCGGTTAACAGCTATAACTATATGCATGCAAAGAATCAAAGACAGGCAGATGTATAGTCATTTAACCCTTACAGCATTGAATTTTCAAATGAACTATTCCAAAATTCAAACAGGTCAAGCTTATGGTGACTATTAAGGGATTTTTCTGTAGAAAAGTGTAACATGACAAACAGTGCAGACCCTGATGAGAGGGTTCCTCTAGGAGTCTTGCGAGCAGAATAGACCCTGTAGGAGTCATCTGATCAGGGCCTGATGTGTTTGCTAATATGTATATAAATGGAATCAGATTTTAGTATTTACAAGGGTCAACCTTTTCCTGTTCATATGCCATTTAAATATGCTAATTAGCATTCATATAAACATTATTAATTATACATGAATATTCAGGGCATAAAGGGTAAAAAATAAACAATTACACCATAGTCTACAATCTCCACAAATCATCAAATATTTCATCAGGATGAAAGACACATGCAATATAACTCTTTGCATGCTATGTAATTTTCAGTCTGCAACAACTGTTGTCTGCTTCAATTCTTCAAATGAAATTCTCTGATTTCTTTGCAAAAATATGATCAACGTATCAAACAGTTTGATTCCTAATGAGATGCCATATTATGCGTCATCTGATCCGGATCCAAAACTGTTTTGCATAGGTAATCACGGTTTCGTCGATAGCATGCAAAGAGACAATTACCCAATTTCTTGTCGGTAAATATAGAAATTATGGTAATTACCGGACACTTTTAACAAACTGCACATTCACTTTAGAAGAGCTGACTTTTTCTACCATTTCAGTCTGGCTATGTCATCTAATAATTTTCTTTCAAAGCCTTTGGTTGAATTGGGATAATTATACATCAAGTGTATTGCAAGCAATAACACTTTCAACATTGAACATATAGGGTGGGACTGCCATCAGTGTTTAACCCTTTACCTAATAGAAGCGGCTTTAAGCGAGTTTAATATATTCCTCCGCTGAAGAAAATAGTTCCAATTTTTAAAATAATGAACATATAGCATCATAAATAGTTTCTATATTCTAGGAGGTGGTAGCTTAAAGCAGGCTGAAAGTAAAGCAGAATGCGCATTAAGGCGCATTCTGCTTTACTTTCAACCTGCTTTAAGTGGTCACCTGTCTTCAAAACTAGAAATAGGCTATTGGGTAAAGGGTTAACTATAGAGCCCATTCAGTATGAAAGGCTTAAATTTTCGAGAAGATTTTGAATGACAAACAGTGCAGACCCTGATCAGTGGGCTCCTCTAGGATCCCTCTGATCTAGGTCTACATGGTTTGCAAATGACAGAATTCATGTCCCACATTTAAAGAGTTCAAGTACATTGTTGACTTAATAAGACTATCCTTTAAATGAGCGAAATAAAAGTCTGTTTGATTAGTCACAGTTCACTCCAGATCAGATGGCTTTTTAAGTATCTTTACTCAAGCTAGTCTATCTTGTTTGCCATTTTCAGTTTCTTATAGGAGTAAAATACAGAGCTCCAGATTATTGTGTAAATTAAAACATTTTCAAGAATAACTCCTTTATTTCTCCACCAAACCCTATACTCTGACCACTCTTTAGACTTGTCTCTTCGAGACGATTCTAAAGAGTGGTCACAGTATAGGTTTTGGTGGAGCAATGACAATTTCAGCATTTGTGTACGCATCCTTATCTGTAGCTCTGACAATATCATAATTATGTACTTTGATAATGTTCAGCTACTCAGGATTCAGAGACTAACAAATTATTGATAAAGAACTAAACACATTAATTTGCTAGGCTTTCAACAGCAGGAAATAAGGTAACTGGCGTTTGTAAATAGTGTAGACCGAGATCATTCGGAAGCTACTGGAGTCCTCTGATCTGGGTTTACATGGTTTGCCATTCCAAATTATTTCCACAATTTTGGCCTCCATGATCAAGCTGTATGACCTGTTCAGCAGTTCAAAGGCTTGTTTATATACCCTTTGAGCACTAAGATCAAAATAATTAATTCTCAAAGTAACATTTTAGACCTTTTCTTTCAAAACACACCAAAAATGTCAAACAGTTTATGTCCAGATAAAAATACTGATTTACTAAACATCTCATCTGGATCAAAACTGTTTGAAGATATATAATAAGATGTAAAAAGCTAATATATAATCCCTTAACTCTATATATACATGTACGCCTTTCTATGCCTTTGCAAACAGAGTAGACCCAGATCAGATGACTCCTATAGCTCTGGCCTCAGCCATCTGATCAGGGTCTGCTCTGTTTGCTGATGACACAATATAGATATAATTCTACAGGTACAGTAAACCCTCTCTATAACAGCCACTAAATTACATCAAGTATTTTGTGCTAAAGGCAGGTGGCTGCTTAAAGCAAGGTGAAAATAAAACAGAGCACTCCTATAGGAGCGTTCTGTTTTACTTTCACCTTGCTTTAAGCAACCACCTGCCCTAAATATAAACTAATTTAGTACACCTAATTTGTATCCATGGTATCGTTATTTCTTACATGAATATTCATAGCAGAAAGGTTTATGAACCCTTTATCTGATTGAAACATATTTTTTACACATTTGCAAGCATTGAAACCAATATCAAATAGCTTCTGATAGAGCTCTGAACACAATCTGCTGTTGGCTCATAAATACAGTAGAACCCCTCTAATCCGATCACTTAATGAATAAACATGATGTCTTTATAAGCAGGTGATTGCTTAATGCAGGGCAAAAGTAATGCAGAAAGCTCCTCTAGGAGCTTTCTGCATTACTTTTGTCCTGCATTAAGCTACCACCTGCATCTAGCACCCAGAATTATACCTCTTTTAGGTGGTCGCATTAGCAGGGGTTTTGCTGTATAGATCTTATAGTTTTAGCCATGGTAAAAAATACCTTTGTTCATAATGCCATTATGAAGATTTACATCTAATTAATATTCATGATGTCATTATTTCTTACATGGATATATTCTTCAGGAAGAGGGTTAAAGTATGACTGATATTTGGTAAAAACAAATGACACAGCTATTGCTATTTTGGTAAGAGTGCAAACTTGGTAAAAAAATACACCTGTCTGCAAATTGCACAAAACTGCATTTGATATTTTCAAAGGCCATTTCTCAATACAGATTAAATTGATGTGAATGATTTTGATTACATCTGACACATTAATCCTACAGAATTCATTGAAGAATGAATACACTTCTCCAAAGCAAGAGAACAGACAAAGTAAAGTTTGTAAACTTTCATCAACACCAAGTGGTATAACTTTGAAAAGAAATCACACTTCACCAAACTATAACTATATAAATATAAGGAATAGATAAAAGATGTATATATATTCAAATAGCAAAATATTCATTTCTCCATCAAACCCCCAAAGAGATAATTCTAAAGAGTGGTCACATCACAGAGTTTGGTGGAGAAATAAAAGAGCTAATATGATTCTTGAACATTTTTAATTACACACCTTATCTGGGCTTCTATATACAGTAAAAACCCACTAAATTTGAATTCTTGTACAGAAGAATTTAGATGCCTTAATGCAGGCAGCTGATTAATGCAGGGTGAAAAACATGCAGAAAACTCCTAGAGGAGCTTTCTGCATGACTTTTGCCATGCATTAAGCTGCTGCCTGTTTCCAAGACCAATATTTATACTTAATATGTATTTGAATATATTTATGTATCAAATATATGTTTCTGTAAGGTATCACATATCTATACATGTTGTTAACATTAAGTAAATAAAGATAAAAAATATATATATTTATACTAAATTTAATGTCTGTTTTAGGGGGGGGGGGGGGGGGGGGAGGAGTTGTTACTGTAGCATTAAAGTAACTTTTAAGGGTCATAATTCTTCTATTAATTGGTACATTGTAACAGCATTTGGCATGCATCATCCACTTATCCATGAACTCCCAGAAACATTCAATAAAATCTGAATAAGCTGTTCCAAGATATCATATGGCTCCAGATTGAAAACCATGATGGATAGACAGAGGGATGGGCAAGACCTAAACAATATCCCTCTACCTTTGGCAGGGTATTACAGGTGAAAACAGTGCTAAAACAAAAATTATAGAATTAGATTATAAGATATTTTATAAGCAAACAGCAGGTGCTGATCAGAGGGATCCTTGCAAGAAGCAGTCTGATCTGGGTCTACTCTATACGGGTTAACCCTTTTCACTGTCATACACAATGTACAGTAAAACCCCACTAAATCGGAATTTTTAATAAAGAATAAAGCAAGCTTTTTTAGGCAGGTGGCTGCTTAATGCAGGGTGAGTCATATACAAGGGAGCCTTCTATGACTTTCAACCTGCATTAAGCTGCCACCTGTCTGAAAGACCAGAAAATAATTTTAATGTCTGGTTTAGAGGGGTTGTACTGTATAGACTATTATCCGCTTCATATACAGTAGAGTTGTCTTCAATTTCCTCTCAAATAGACTTGGATCCTGATATAATGCTGATTTAATCTGCATCTCATCATATACAGCAAATATTATCACAGCCAACAAACAATGGAACTGTTTTTAAATTCTGGGGATTCAAGGGGAAGAACTGTTGAATAACTGAAAGACATCTAGCTGATCATTGATTTGGGCCAAGATAATTTTGACAAGATTTGGTCAAAGAACGCAAGGAACATAAGGTGACAGTCTGTCAACTATTGCAGGTGTGTCCACAGTATATGACCTGTCCAGATATCTTAAATGCTTAATTTCAAAGTGGAAATTCCATCTTTGTTTAATTAAGAGCGGTCCATTCAGAATGAAAGGATGTAATTACGATGCCCTATTATTCTTATTAGCAATGGAGTTTCTCTGGTTCTATTAGATGCGCAGTGTAAAGCACTGGTACATTGGACCTCCTCGTCCAGCAGGGGATCAAACCTGGGAACCCTGGTATTGTAGTCGAGCATAGTTACCAATCAACCACGTCCACCAGAGTGGAACAATGGCGTATAGCAAATTGTGTAGACCCCTTCTTCAGGAGCAGTTTGATCTGCGTCTGAACTATTTGCCATAGTTTGTCTGGCAAAATATATAGGGTATTAAGGGAATACAAGCAAGATGCATTAAATCTTCCCTTGTTGCATATTCATGTAAGAAACACCATGAATATGTATTAGCCAACCCTATTAAATGGGATATGTACACATGAACTTTTGGTATTGGTAGAAACTGTTGAGTCGTATCTATATGATTTCATTAGCAAACAAAGCAGACCCAGATCATATGGCTCCTACAGGAGCTGTCGGATCTGGGTCTACTCTTTTTGCAAAGGCGTGAAGAGGCGTTTATATGAAGGAAATGGTTAATATCCTGCAATAATAATTATATAACATACACCACAATCATTGAGGAAAGAAAACACATAAAAAAGAACACAAAAAAGATAGTCACTGCATGCAGACGATTCCATCCTAAAATTCTGTGATTTCATTACTTTTATGGTGATAATAAATTCAGTCATAATTAGAATGCAGAAATTTATTACTCATAAAGAAAAGTCTCTTCTAAGAGACTCAATTAATTTGTCTGGGAAATACCCTGACTAGACTACAGTAAGGCGTCTTTATAACAACCAATTAATGTATCAACAAAGGTGTCTTCAAAGGCAGGTGGCTGCTAATACAGAATGAATGTAATGGAGAGCTTATTATGGCAGCTTTCTACAATACTTACATACTGTATCAACCTACCACCTGCCTTATAGATCCAGAATTGCTCATTTTGAGTGGTCATTTTAGAGAAGTCCCACTGTATCATACATCGTCTTTCTCATTTATTTTTTTTGTTTGCATCACACTAAAATTATTTTCAATTTGCATTTTCCCTTGAAATTGTAGCGCGGCCATCTCAGAGTTAGCTCATGATCTACCATAGTACATATAAAAGAGTAATAACATATCTGCTAGGTAAAATATAAAACTTTTATGTGATGAAACGAAATGTTATTAAAATGACAATAGGATATTAAAATTCTTAGCACACTCATAAATTTTCAAAGCGTGATTTAAGTCAGGTTAAGGAAATCATCAGTTCATGGTCGCAGATGTCAGTAGCCAATCAGAATCCAGCAAAGCTGGGTCGCTGTGACCTCGGCCCCATTTCATTGTTGAACCACAGACAGACCATACGAAAAAATCAATATACATCTTAAAACAGCACCAGCCCCTAGCAACCAACTGAGGGTCCAATATTGTCACGGCAACACATTTTTCGCTGCAGCTGTGATGCAACTCTATGATAATCACATGTTGTGCAATTTGTAATCAATGTATTAACACTTTGCATGCAAATAATTGTCAGCTGCAAAAATTGTCGTCTCCCACAATTTTCAAACTTGACTTCTCTTAAAAAAAAAAATCATAAATAGTATCAGAAGGTCAAACAGTTTGAATCCTGATGAGACGTCAAGTTATGAGACGTCGAGTTACTCGGCGTCTCATCTGGATTCAAAACTGTTTGCATAGGTAATGACCAATTCACTGCTATAGCATGCACAGAGTCAACTCTGTAGGCTAACAATAAGTAACTGCTGTCTCAAGATTTTTTGTCTGCTGCAATTCTAAACAATTTGTCTAAAAATGTCGTCAATGCCAAACTATTTTGGAACCTGACAAGAAGATGAACCATTCAGCGTCTCAACTGGATCAAAACTACGAATTTGTAAATGTCATCAAGTAGTGGTGCGATAGTCTTTTATAATAGTCCTTTATTCTGCAATGAAAATTGATGTATGCTTAACTCTTTCCCTCGTATAAACGTGTTTTCACGCATTTGCAAACAGAGTAGACCCAGATCAGACGGCTCCTAGAGGAGCCGTCTGATCAGGGTCTGCTCTGTTTGCTGGTGGAATTTGAAAGTTCTGTTTCTTTTCTTTCTCAAATGGCTACAATGTTCAACCTTCCATATTTCGTTATAACTATTTTATCCATGAATATTCAGTAGGTATCGAAATTTGGAATAAATATAGAACAGGGAAAGGGTTAACTAATGTCTGCTGCATTTTTCAGTCCTTTACTCCATACACACGTTGTTCACACAGTCGACCTTGATCAGATACTTCCAGTAGAAACCGTCTTGTAGGAGCCGTCTGATCAGGGCCTGTTCTGTTTGCTTATGATATAATATAGATATGATTCTACAGTTTCTGCCATGGTCAAAACATGTGTCCATGTGCCATTATAACAATTAATCTACATTGTAATTGATATGCATGATGTCATTTCTTTTTCATGAATATTCATGGAGGGATAGTATAGGTCTGATTCTACAGTTTTTGTAAGCCAAAGCTTCCTTTGTTTAACCAATTCCTCCACAGGCTATTTTTAATTTTAGGTCCAACCTCTGTGAATTATTCTACCCAAAAGGAGCATTAACTAGAGAAAAGGAAAATTTTTAGAATTTTGTAGTTTGAAGCAAATGCTCTATTTATCACAATGGTTTCAAGAAGTGGTTATTACAGAGGCGCAGAAAGGTGCATTTATGGAGGAAAGGGTTAATTATGCCATTAATAAAAATTCAGCTAATTAATATTCATAGTCATGATGTCATAGGGTAAGGGTTAAACATCAATAACTATTGCAGTAATTTATGTTTTTAACCCTTTACCCCATGAATATTTATGTAAGAAATAATGACATCATGAATATTAATTAGATTAATCATTATAGACATGGACACAAGAATTTTTGGCCACAGCAGAAACTGAAGAATCATATCTATACTACACCATAAGCAATCAGATCTAGAGCAGACCCTGATCCTGCTCCTACAGGAGCTGTCTGATCTGGGTCTACTCTGTTTGCAAAGGCGTGATCTGGGTCTGCATTGTTGCTAAGGCAATTTGATAGATCGCTTTCTTTAGTTTCTAAAATGGCTAAAATATTTCACCTTCCATTTTTCAGTACTTCAGTATAACTAATTAGGGCGTGAATATTCAGAAGGTATTGTAATTTGGAATAAATATTGAACTGGGAAAAAAAGAAGAAAACTCGGAATCAAAGCCTGAAACAGACAACAACTTTTGCAGGCACCAACTACATTACAGTAAGATTGTAAGGGAAGGCTAGGTGCTTGAATATAACATGGTCATAGGCTAGCTTAACCCTTTCCTCCATAAATATGCCTTTCTATGCCTCTGTAATAGACACTTCTTGAAACCATTGTGATAAATAGAGCATTTGCTCCATAGGAGCAAATGCTCTATTTATCACAATGGTTTCAATACTACATAATTGTAACATTTTCCTTTTCTCTAGTAAATGCTCCTTTTGGGTAGATTCATTCAAAGAGGTTGGGTCTAAAAATAGCCTATGGAGGAAAGGGTTAAAGTATAGTGACCACCATGTAAGGTTCTACATTGTTTGCAGTTGAATCTATTTCATTAACTGTTTGTCACTCATAAAACAGATAACAGTGCGCTAAAAGCAGAGCCTGATCAGGGTCCACATTGTTTCACAATGAACCTGTTTTCATTTTTACCACAGTGCTTGCCAAATGCATTTACTAAAACATTTAAACCTTTAACAATTCAATAATCATGTAACAAGTAACACAATCATGAAGATTAACCCTTTCCCATATACAAACGTGTTTTTACGCATCTGCAAACAGAGTAGACCCAGATCAGACGGCTCCTAGAGGAGCTGTCTGATCAGGGTCTGCTCTGTTTGTTAATAGAATTTGATATATCTGTTTCTTTGCTTTCTAAACTGCCTACAATGTTCCACCATCCATATTTCTTTGTAACTATTTGGTTAATGAATATTCAGTAGGTATTGAAATGTGGCCTAAATATAGAACAAGGAAAGGGTTAATAGATGAACTTTTATAATATAAACTTTTCAAGAGCATTTTTTGCTTTGACAAAATCTAGATCTTGTCATAAGCAAACAGCAGACCCTGATCACTCGGCTCCTACAGGAGCCGTCTGACCTGAGGCTACTGTTTTCAAAGGTGTAACAAGAGCACCGCAAGATGGGGCAATATACGCCCGAAGGCTGTTCTATAAATTTATGTTGAAAAATAAAGGAGGAGTTAGTTGCACAAGAAATTGCTACCCGAAACTATCAAAGGGCAATAACTCCAGAATGAAAAATGATATGAGAGTTATCTCACTGATATGCACAACTACACATCAATATCTATCATTCCTGAAAGTTTGAAGAAATTATGTTGAAAAATAAAGGAGGAGTTAGTTGCACAAGAAATTGCTACCCGAAACTATCAAAGGGCAATAACTCCAGAATGAAAAATGATATGAGAGTTATCTCACTGATATGCACAACTACACATCAGTATCTATCATTCCTGAAAGTGTGAAGAAATTATGTTGAAAAATAAAGGAGGAGTTAGTTGCACAAGAAATTGCTACCCGAAACTATCAACGGGCAATAACTCCAGAATGAAAAATGATATGAGAGTTACCTCACTGATATGCACAACTACACATCAGTATCTATCATTCCTGAAAGTTTGAAGAAATTATGTTGAAAAATAAAGGAGGAGTTAGTTGCACAAGAAATTGCTACCCGAAACTATCAAAGGGCAATAACTCCAGAATGAAAAATGATATGAGAGTTATCTCACTGATATGCACAACTACACATCAATATCTATCATTCCTGAAAGTTTGAAGAAATTATGTTGAAAAATAAAGGAGGAGTTAGTTGCACAAGAAATTGCTACCCAAAACTATCAAAGGGCAATAACTCCAGAATGAAAAATGATATGAGAGTTATCTCACTGATATGCACAACTACACATCAGTATCTATCATTCCTGAAAGTTTGAAGAAATTATGTTGAAAAATAAAGGAGGAGTTAGTTGCACAAGAAATTGCTACCCGAAACTATCAAAGGGCAATAACTCCAGAATGAAAAATGATATGAGAGTTATCTCACTGATATGCACAACTACACATCAATATCTATCATTCCTGAAAGTTTGAAGAAATTATGTTGAAAAATAAAGGAGGAGTTAGTTGCACAAGAAATTGCTACCCGAAACTATCAAAGGGCAATAACTCCAGAATGAAAAATGATATGAGAGTTATCTCACTGATATGCACAACTACACATCAGTATCTATCATTCCTGAAAGTTTGAAGAAATTATGTTGAAAAATAAAGGAGGAGTTAGTTGCACAAGAAATTGCTACCCGAAACTATCAAAGGGCAATAACTCCAGAATGAAAAATGATATGAGAGTTATCTCACTGATATGCACAACTACACATCAATATCTATCATTCCTGAAAGTTTGAAGAAATTATGTTGAAAAATAAAGGAGGAGTTAGTTGCACAAGAAATTGCTACCCGAAACTATCAAAGGGCAATAACTCCAGAATGAAAAATGATATGAGAGTTATCTCACTGATATGCACAACTACACATCAGTATCTATCATTCCTGAAAGTTTGAAGAAATTATGTTGAAAAATAAAGGAGGAGTTAGTTGCACAAGAAATTGCTAACGGACGGACGGACGGACAGACGGACAGACGGACGGACATACTAACAAATGGGTAGTTGTGTGACTTTTTCCTTTGATCTTTTCTTGTGTGACTAGTCCCACAAGAAAAACTATTTTTGGCTCTAACTTTGGAAAAGAATGATCTGGAAGCTAACCCTAACCCTAACCCTATGTCCCACAACTGGCCAGGTTAATGTCACAAGAAATGGCCAGGTTAATGTCACAAGAGATGGCCAGGTTAATGATTTTACTTGTGGGACTAGTTAGAAAAAGTCACACAACTACCCTTTGGTGAGTGCGGACGGACGGACGGACGGACGGACGGACGGACGGACGGACGACATGCGCCATACCATAATACGTCCCTTCGGGCGTATAAAAAGGCATTTATATGAAGGAAAGGGTTAAATTCCTATACAGTAAAACCCCTCTAAACCAAAATGCTAGTAGAGAAGAATTTAAATACTTTGAGGCAGGTGGCTACTTAATGCAGGTTGAACTTGTCATGCAGAAAGCTCCCCTAAGAGCTTTCTGCATGACTTTCACCCTGAATTAAGCTGCCATCTGTCTTCAAGACAATATTTATACTAAATTTAACGTCCAGTTTATAGGGGTTCTACAGTTCTACTGTACATGGTGTTACCATGCCATCATCAGGTATATCCTACGAGATATTGTATTACTTATTTTAAAACACTCCCTGGGGCTAATACTAACTCTTTGAACATGAATTTTCAAAATGGAATGGTCCCTCATTATTCAACTTTCAAGCCCATTCAGTATGAAAGGATATAAATCTATAATGGGATTTCAGAATTTCAAAACAGTGTTGACCCTGAGCTCCAGGATCTGACCGACCGTCAGGTCTACACTGTTTAGAAATGCTTGCCAACAACACATCTCGCATTCAAAGGGCCAAATGAAAATTTACAAGTCTGGTACTAAATTATAGGTTTCAGAAATAGTTATGGCTTTAAATATATTTGTAGTTTCAAAACAAAGGCTGGAATAGCTCTTTTATAAAAGCCATTACTCCATGACATTGAATATTCACACACAAGACAAATGAACATCATGAACATTGATTAGATTATTTTTTATAACAGCACATGAACATTGGCAATGACAGAAACTATGGAAATACCATTATCTGGGTCTTCTCTGTATGCAAGGACTTAACCCTTTCCCTGTTCTATATTTTGACCAAAGTTCAATACCTACTGAATATTCATGACCAAAATAGTTATAATGAAATATCATATGGAAGGTGGAAAATTATAGCCATTTTAGAATCTAAAGAAATAGATCTATCAAAATTCCATTAGCAAAAAGAGTGCAAATGCAAATGGATCTTCTCTGTTTGCAGATATGTGGAACACGTTTATAAAAGGGAAAGAGTTAAGGGATAATTTTTGGTTCTAGTCTTATCAAGGACTCAAATACCCACCAACCTTGAAATGTTAAGTCAGTTACTGACCCTATGATACAGTTACTCTTTCTATACTACCAATAAATTCTTGCCAATGTTTACAAACAGTTTGTATAGAAGCTTGGCATCTCATCAGTATTTAACCCTTTCCCTCATAGGCTATTTTTAGACCCAACCTCTTTGAATAATCTACCAAAAAGGAACATTAACTAGAGAAAAGGAAATGTTGAGAATTTTGTAATTTAAAACCATTGTGATAAATAGAGCATTATTTTGCTCCTATAGGAGAAAATGCTCTATTTATCACAATGGTTTCAACAGGTGACTTTTACAGAGGCGTAGAAAGGCGTATTTATGGAGAAAAGGGTTAACCCATTTATACCCATTATTTGAAGAAAACTCGTCCAAATTTCATTGTGGAAAGCCTCCATTTTTCATCTTAAGGGGCACAAGATAACAAAATATTTGTTGGAGCCTTCTGATCTGGGTCTACACTGTTTGCCTACATCCCTTTTAAGGGACACTCGGCACAATTGGGTTAAACTGTTCAACACTCTTATACTTTTTTGGGGGAAAGAAAGCCAGAAGATTTATGAGAAATGAAACAGAAAATGATTTTAACAGACACAAGTTACTTTGTGTTAAAGGAGTAACGGACATCTTGTTTACCATTAGGCTTAGGCTGAAAATGAAGACTTTGGTATATTCAAGATTCCCTATCAAAACCTCCTTTTGAAATGATTGTGTTGACCCTTTGATTGCCAGAATATAATGTACTGACATTTGCAAACAGTGTCAACCCAGATAAGAGAGCTCTTAGAGGTACCCTCTGATCAGAGTTGATACTGTGTCATTCAAAATTCTCCTGCAGCATCAAGCGTCTAATACTTACAATGAATTCCATAGTAAAGTTTTCTATGTTTATTCTAAATTTCAATACCTCCTGTGTATTCATGGACAGTATTATAGCTATAATGACATATGGAAGGTGGAACATTGTAGCCATTTTAGAAAGTAAAAAAACCAGATCTATCAAATTCCATTAGCAAACAGAGCAGACCCTGATCAGACGGCTCCTCTAGGAGCTGTCTGATCTGGGTCTACTCTGTTTGTAAATGCGTGGAAAGGCTTTACATGACGGAAAGGGCTAAACAATGATTGGCATTAACCCTTTCCTTAATGAATATTCATGAGATGAAGTTTTATCATTACACATTAACGAGGAAATGTTTAGGTAGGACAGAAACTTTAGATCAGACGAACATTTTTCCATAAGCCTGATCAGACAGTTCCCACGGGAGCTGGCTCTACTCTGCAAAAGGTGACAAAAGTTGTTTATATTGGGAACTCGGTTAACAGTGTCAAAACGTTGGATCAAGATCAGCTACAAAACCAGTTTTGATCCAAACTCTGTGTAAATCACTTATAAAGAGGACTTGGCTCAACCCTTTACTCCATGAATATTTATATAGGAAATAATGACATCATGATTATTAATTAACTTCATTGCTATAGTTACATATGAACAAGAGAATTCTTGAAACACATAAAAACTGTATAATCTGATTACATCATGTCAGAAGCAAACAGAGCAGACCCTGATCAGACGTCTCCTACAGGAGCCGTCTGATCTAGGTCTACTCTGTTTGCAAAGGCATAGAAAGGTGTATTTATGGAGTAAATGGTTCAATCAAATTTCCTAAATGTAATAATCTAGCTTTTCTGCAGTAACTCAAGTTAAAGTTTTTACCAGTTTTGCTTTAACTATCAAACAAAATTACAATGTCGACCAATATCAGTCTAGGGGAGCTCTGATCTGGGCCTACACTGTTTGTGAATAACTGTCAACTAGATACCAGCATTAAAAAGGCTGTGTAATCTTTTTCAGTTACCAGATTATTTATTGAAACCTGCCCAAGTTTCCTTGGGGCGTGATCGAAGCTTTAATAGGATTATTTTGAATTTCCAAATGTTAACACACTGGTAATTTTGATCTCGTAAATAATCATTGAAAATGCTTACGTTCCTACGCAAGACTAAATATTAGCCAAACCAAGACAAAAATATATCTTTCGAGCTAATAGAAGAAACTTTAATGATAAGAATTTAAGTAGTTAGCATTTGTTTGGTTTGCTTTTCATCAGGTTTTAACTTTTATGTAGATTTAACAGCAGACCCTGATCATCTAATAAATATGCATGTCATCATTATTTTGTACAGGAATATTCACGGAGTAAACGGTTACCGAAAGGCTTTGCATTAATCTTATTTTCATACCTCTGTCATTTTGTTAAAATTAAGCGTAGGTCGACAGTCCCTTCTTCTTCTCCGCCCAGACTTCCTGTCGTAAAATGAGGGCTGAGAACGACAGCGTGGAATTCTGTATCTGTGATGAGGAGACGAGGGCATCGAGCTTGTAAGTCCCGCCACATTCGTCACAGAGCTTGCACAGGAAGTTGCACAACACGAGATCTTGTCTTCAACTGAAAGACTACGGTTTCTAAATTCTGATAAATGGTACAGTTTGTTCGTATAGTCTATATATGGGTCTCCTGTAAATGGACTTATCGCTCCATCACTGTACACTGAATTGGGACGAGGTACAGGTGATTCTGGCGGGGTTAACAGATCATCAGGTGTTATATGTCCTGTAGCCAATTGCGGCGCAATACTAGAAAACTCATAATTTCGAGAATCTGTCGGAGACCAATGCACACTACGAACATCCCATTTTCTTTCACAACCGTGTGTAAAACTTGTTGCCGTGGCAACTGGTTTCCACAAACCTGATCCCTGAGGTTGCCACGTCGACTTAGCAGGCGGAATGCTGATTTCCGTTTCTTGGGGAACCGACATTGACCTACAGTGTCTCTTCTTTGGTCTCTCGGAAAACGTGGCCCCACTTGGATTATCACAGTACCAGCAAACATTATTCGACTTTTTATGCGAACATGATATTTTGTTTAATGACGCACTAGAAGCACAATCCTTGGCATTTTGATGCGATACGATTGCACCATCTATTTTCCCGGAATCCGATTTTAACGATACTGTCCATAATTTTTTCCCTGGAAAATAATGAAAATAACAATCAAAATAATACAGTGCACATGTCATCATTAAATTTGAATAAACCTCGCCCATGAAACTGCCATAAAACTTAGATAACATAGTCAGCTTATGTATTACCTTGGTCGCAGTTGTAGAGATATCATTAACCTTTCCATCATTATGAGGTAACTGCTGATAAAATTGCAAACAGTTTGGATTCAGATGCGATGCCAAGTAAAATGGGATCTTATCAGGATCCAAACTGTCTGACAGTCTGATAATGTTTTTGAAAGAAAATGGAAAAGAGTACAGTGAGAGTGGAAGCAGGCGACAATGTTACTTGTGTAGATGAAGGGCTAAAACATAAACCTGCACTTTTAGATGATATGTCTGATTCAGGCCACACACAAACAAAACAATTATCACCTGCCTCATTATACAATTTTTAATTCTAGACGATACAGTAGAACCTGTTTTAAGTGGCCATCAAAAACAGGTCTAATTATGGCTCTGTAGGGCAGGTTGTAGCTTAATGCAGGTCCCATAGGAGCTTTTTGCATAACTTTTGTCCTGCATGAAGCAACCACCTGCTTTTTAACCCTTTCCTTCATATTGAAGCTTTTGACGCCTCAAGCTTTTGATTGGCTCAAATCTTACCAATCAAAAACTTGAGAAGGAACTCAGACTCAACGAAAAAGTTTTAGAAGCATGGAACTTGATCAAATATTCCATTACTTCGCATATCATCAACTGTTTACAAATCGCATCAAGTTCACCCATAACAAATCTGGAGTTAAAATTTTTTGCTATTAACAGAATCTGGTTACAATATTCCTGTATCAATCAAATTTATGTGCACAAGGGAGTTTTCTTCATTGTTTATTTTTCATTGATCCATGATGCTGTAATATTTAGCAGATGCCTCAAAACCACACAAATCATTCTAATGTTTGCCTGTTTGCAAATCAGTAAGATTTCAAGATTTAAAGCCAGAATAGGGGGACTGGCAACCCATCTATAATTCATGAACAAGCAATAAAAACGGGGCTTAAGGTGTTCATAGACTGGCCTGGAAGAAAAAGTACTACGGCCTCATGTACAAGATTTCTTATCCCTTAACAAATCTTCCTGCATTTATTCGTCAAGGGCTCCTCTCTGAAAATATAATTTCCTCACCTAAACAATAAACAGTTTCTTTGGTCATTCAATCATACAATAATTTAGCACAGTGTCTACAGAATGTCTGCTGTATTTCAATCAACTTATTTATTAGTTGGAGTTTTATATGTTCAACTTTTCAAGGAAACTTTTTGCTTTGGAAAAAAAACCTGTAGAATCAGATATTTATTATGTCAAAAGCAAACAGAGTAGACCCTGATCAGATGGCTCCTATCTGGGTCTACTCTGTTTGCAAAGGTATGAAAGGGAGTTTATATTAGGGAAATGGTTAAAATGAAAGGTGATGCTAATGAATATCAACAAAGCAGGATTTAGCTGAGAAATGGGTAAACATTTAATATGTTTTTCACAACCCTTTGTTCCATTATTATACATGTACATGTGTATGCTTTTTTACAATTTTTAACACTTTTTTGTTGGAGCTGCCTGATCAGGGTCTATTCTGTTCCCTTATGGAATACTTTAGATCTGATTGACTGAGTTGTGCCATGGCCAAAATGTCCTGTGTTCATAATATAAGTATGCAAAGTAAAAAAAACCCATCTAATTAATATAATTATGAGGTCAAAGGTTATATGGACCTGTGAAATGTCTAACCCAAGTCTATACGAACCCTTTCCCTCAAATAACCCTTTCCCTCATATAAACGCATTTTCACGCATTTGCAAACAGAGTAGACACAGATTAGATGGGTCCTGATCAGGGTCTGCTCTGTTTGCTAATGGAATTTTATAGTTCTGGTTCTTTTCTTTCTAAAATGGCTACAATGTTCCATCTTCCATATTTCATTACAACTACATGTACATGTATTTTTGTCCATGCAGGGAAAGGGTTAATTGGAAATGTAAGGCACTGGGTTTCCCAGCAGTCTACAGTCTAATTGTAAATACATCCACTTGTGAAATACCTGTTTTAGTGCCAGATATTGATGGGCCAGCTCTCACAGTGTCCTTACAATTTCAAGAGGGCATGCTTCTGTTTATTAGGCACTTGCATGTGATTACTCATGTCAGAACATCTACAGAAACACCTCTCCTAGTTCCTACCCCCTGTTCGCTAAACTTTCAAAATGAAACGGTCCATCATTGTTTAACCCTTTACTCCATAAATATGCTTTTCTATGTATTTGCAAACAAAGTACATGCAGATCAGAAGGCTCCTATAACAGTCGTCTGATAGGGTCTGCTCTGTTTGCTTATGATATAAAGACATAATAAAGATCTCATTTTACACATTCTGCCTTGGTCATATAATCCCGATTAATTTATATGCAACATGCCATTATTTCTTATTTGAATATTCATAGGGTAATCCATTTAGCATGAAAGAGTATCAAATGGCTAAAGCTACTACTCCTAAAAGGCTACTTGTCTGTCTCAAAAACTGGTGATAGTGCTTCCCAAACATGCTTTCCGCATTACATTTGTTCCGCATTATGCTGAGTCATTACTGCTATTAAAGACTGTCTTCATATCTATATAGATCCACAATTCCAGAATAATTACTCGGATTTGGGTGATGGCTTTTGACGAAATTGAAGATTACTGTTCTTACCTTGTCCAGCTGCTCCAAGTTTGGCTTGGGCAGATTCACTGAGTTTGTAACCTGCATCGTGATTTATCTGAAAATATAGAAATATATTATTTAACTCTTTCCTCCATAAATACGCCTTTCTATGCCTCTGTAAAAATCACCTGTTGAAACCATTGTGATAATTAGAGCATTCGTTCGTATAGGAGCAAATGCTCTATTTATCAAAATGGTTTCAAACTACAAAATTCTAAAAGTTCCCTTTTCTCTAGTTAATGCTCCTTTTCTATACATTTATTCAAAGAGGTTGGATCTGAAAATAGCCTATGAGGGAATGGGTTAACGAACATGTACTAACAAAATTCGAGGGCTTGGTGCAAAACTATTCTAACTCCTTCACTTTGTGAATAGTTTTGCACCAAGCCCTCGAAATGGTCCCTTTGAAATTATTGTAAACTATCAAGCCCAAGATCATCCTCAATGTTAGAGATGCAGGGTCTAATCAAGGACTACAATGAACAATTTACCCAACTTAACCCTTTCCTCCATAAATACACCTTCCTATGCCTTTGTAAATAGAGTAGACCCAGATCAGACAGCTCCTAAAGAAGCTGTCTAATCAGGGTCTGCTCTGTATGCTTTTGACATGATATACATCCGATTCTTAAGATTTTGGCAGAAGTTGGTGGATGTCAAACTGGATATCCTGGTCAGTTAAACATTCAGATCCTCAATGTTTAGTACCCTAAACAGTTTCTTTCATTCTCAATGTTTATGGTTGTTGTATATATAGTCACTATCAGTCTTAACGCATTACCTCATAGGCTATTTTTAGATCCAACCACCTCGAATAAATCTACCGAAACGGAGCATTAACTAGAGAAAAGGAAACATTTAGTATTCTGTGGATTGAAACCATTGTGATAAATAGAGCATTTGCTCCTATAGGAGCAAATGCTCTATTTATCACAATGGTTTCAACAGGTGACATTTGCAGAGTCGTCAAAAGGCGTCAATATGAGGAAATGGGCTAAACAAAAAGTTTAGTTCATGAGACACTCGGTTTCAATTAGAAAGAGAAAATCTTACCAATACATTGTACAAAGTAATTTACAGGTGTTTTAAAAACTCTTAAATTTTCACTGAAAAATAAATTTATGTTCCGTTGCCGAAGAGGCATAATTTATAATAGTTACCTGGCTGTCGAACAGAGATAGTGTCAACAAAATTGTCAACAAAAGATTTCTCTCTTAAATATTCATGACAGACATTAAAACCTAAAAATTGTATACGGCTGGTGCAAATTTGATTGCAATTTTAATAATCTTTGAATTTTATCGACTATATTGAAGGCTGTCGACTATAAAATTGTATGATGTATTATTTTTTCTGTGTGTACATGAGTGCAAAATATGATACAAGACCTAAGCCCATGATTGTTATTACCATAAGTTCAAGTCAACATCCAATCTTCCATCTCCATGGGTCTGTAAAACTAAATAACCCAGTTTGACTGCCATTTTGGTAATTTTAAATAAAATATTATTGACATAATAGTAATTAGTATAGACCCTGAACAAACTGCTCATTGAGGAGCAGTTTGTTCAGGGTCTGCACTATTTGACTAAATTTGTCTGTCGAATGCTTAGGGTACCTAGGATATAAACCTTTAGCATGCTGCAGATGGATCCATGATTACTTTTGCAAACAGTTTGGATCCAGATGAGACGCTGAGTAACTCGGCATCTCATCAGGATCCAAACTGTTTGACTCTCTGATAGTGTGTTTGAAAATAAATGCAAGATAAATCAATGTTGAAAACTGAAGGAGGTAACATTTTCAACAACAAATGTATCTTCAACAGACTAAAGGTTAAAGTTGTATTAATTGCTTGAATGCTGAATGTTCAAAGTGGAATGGCCCATCGGTTTTAAGGATGAAGTCCATTCAACATGAAAGGGTATACAAGAGATTTAAGTTGTATTACACATTGTGCTAGGTGAGCTAAAACTATCTGAAATCAGTCAATTGGTTGTAGAGTATCATTGAAAATCAGACTGGGCCTAAAATAGATTAACTAAGGTACAAATGATTAAAGTCAAATAGGGGGATTTCCGTACATAAAGACATGCTCTTTGCATATATTCAGTGCTAACCTTCAATAGTATTAACCCTTACAATGAGTGATACGGTGTGTAGGAAGTCACTAATGACATTTGCAAACAGTGTAGACCATGATGAGAGGGCTCCAAGAGGAGCCCTCTCATCAGGGTCTGCACTGTATGTCATGTTACACTTTTCTTTAGAAAAACCCGACTTATTCACCTTAGGCTTGACCTGTTTGCATTTTGGAATAATCCATTTGAAAATTCAGCATTGTAAGGGTTAAATAAAGGTAAACACCGCGACTAGTACATGTACATGAATATGTACCTAGCTAACACAAGATTAACCCTCTCCCTGTTCTATGTTTATTCCAAATTTCAATACCTACTGAATATTCATGGACAAAATAGTTATAACGAAATATGGAAGGTGGAACAATGTAGCTATTTTAGAAAGTAAAGTGACAGATCTTTCAAATTCTACTAGCAAACAGTTTGATCAGACGGCTCTCCAGGAGGGAAAATGAGGGAAAGTGTTAACCCTTTCAATGGTGGATTTTGAAAGTGCAATAGTTTATCACTGTCCCTGTTGAATATTCAGCTGAATATTTAAAATAGAATATGAAAAACAAGACTTGTTTTGGTAGTAGTAGGAAGTGTAGAGCCAGAGCTAGTATAATTTAATTTATTATACCTCAATTTCATTTACAATGTTAATTTCCCATAGGCCACCGTGACATAGAAATACTGTCAGACCCAGCGGGAAAAAATTAGTCAGAAAAATACTGTCTCCCGCTACCATGGGCACTGAACATCTAGATCTGTGAGCGCTTATTTAATTGTGTGCGTGACGTCATCGACTGATGTCATCCGACGCTTACAATTTGATAAACAAACGTCATTATGGCAATTAATTTGTTTTTCTTTATATACTGTATTAGAGAAATGTTGCGTTATGAGACTATTTTGGAGGAGGCTGTGTCAAGTTTGGACAGTGAAAAGGGCTCCGCCAGTTCTAATAACGTGTAACGAATAGAAATTTGAATCTGTTCCGTGATTTTTAAGCACCAAGTGGCTCTAGATTCCATACCTTTTGTTTAAAATTGTTTATTGTTGTCAGTGAATAAATAGTTTAGCTGATGAAAATGATTGTGCTGTTCGGTATAATAAAATAAATATCACATCCTATGGAGAGCGAAAGTACGTATTGTCAACTCTCGGTATAGTAATGTCCACTGAGGCGTTAGCCAAGACATAACGATTTGAGTATTTGGTACGCACTTTTATCTGTGGCTCTCAGATGCAAACAGAGCAGTCCCTGATAAGAAGGCTCCAAAAGGAGGTGCCATCTGTTCTGGGTCTACTCTGTCTGTAAAGGCTTCTTCTACCCTGTTTGCAAAGGTGTGAAAAGATGTTTATAATGAGAGAAAAGGATTTCAGTGTTTAACTAAATGAGTTTGTCCAGTATGATGGCTCAAGTTTGTACAAGTATGTTCCTCATCTAAGAGAGCTACTCTAGAAGCCCTCTGATTTGGGTCTTACACTGATTGCAATTGCCAGTACATGTATACTCATTTCCCAAATCTAAGGGTTAAATTAATTAAATCTGTAAAAGTAGCATAACAAGGGGCCATGATGCCCCTTAATTGCTCACCTGGCTATAACAAATTAATGCAGATGTATACATGTACATGTATAATGAATTCATGTAACCTGGGGTGGGGCCAGTTTTTTGCCAAGGTGTCATAATTTGAATAATCTTGGAAGAGAACCATTACAAACCAAATATCAAAGGTCTTGGCATTACAGTTTCTGAGAAGAAGATTCTTATTTAAGATTTTCCTATGAAAAACTGATAAGCCCCGACGTAGGGTCATTTTTGGTCCGGGGGTCATAATTTGAACAATCTATGTAGAGGACCACTAGATCATGCTACAAACCAAATATCAAAGCTCTGGGCTTTGTGGTTTCTATTCTTTGTGGTTTCAGAGAAGAAGATCATGTTTAAGTAAATTGTTGATGCCTGAGCACGACGACGACAGACACAGGATCATCCCAATAGCTCACCTTTGTACCAGGTGAGCCTAAAAACTATCAAATGCACCTTGGTGATTCCACCTCCATTATTAGAAGAAATAATCAGTGTCAAATAGGAAATTGGAAGGGCGCATTTTTCGCAATCAATTACATGTACGTAGATTTTTCAGTTCAGCAGGGTCCATTATGATACATATTGCAGTCAGTTTTATATTGCTTCCAGCAGTATTCCTTACCATCCAGAAATTATCAAGAACAAACCACAAAAAAAGAATGCTAGGTGCCAACAGCTAAATGGGATAAGCTTTAATCCAAGTAACTTTGGCATACGGTATGCTATATACAAAACCCTTCAAAAACATATTTCTATCCAATTAACATGCCATCTTCCAAAAATAATACAATAACCCTTATGAATCATGTGCAAGAAAGTGAGAGAAATACCACCTGCACACAATGTAGTCCCAGCCAGATCAGTGTGTAGAAGGCTACACAAAGGTAGAATTTAAAACGTTCCAGGACAGACTATTCCATCAAGCTTCAGTTTGAGAGAGTTGACCCATTACCCACTGCATATTCATGTAAGAAATAATGACAGCATGAATATTAATTAGATTATATTTTTATGATCGCACATTAACACAGGACACTTTGGCTAAAGCAGAAACTGCATGCGATCAGAGCTATACACTGTACTTATTATAAGCAAACAGAGCAGACCCTGATCAGAAGGCTCCTTTAGGATTTACTCTGTTTGCAAAGGCGTTAAAAGGTGTTAACCCATTCCCTCATATTGACGACTTTTAATGACTCTGTAAAAATCACTTTGTGAAACCATTGTGAAAAATAGAGCATTTGCTCCTATAGGAGCAAATGCTCTATTTATCAAAATGGTTTCAAACTACAAAATTCTAAAATTTTCCTTTTCTCTAGTTAATGCTCCGTTTTGGTAGATTTATTCAAAGAGGTTGTAATATCTGAAAATAGCCTATGAGGGAATGGGTTAATGAGGGAAAGTCTTAAAAGGTTAAACTAAAGGTTATTAACTACATAATCCTAAAAATATCATAAGATTATTCAAAGAGCCTATGAGGGAATGGGTTAACAATACAGAAGGAAAATGCTCCTTTTCCAGACAAAGAACATCCCTGGTTAGTCGGATTCTCAGAAAAATATGGGGATTTTTGGAAAAATGAAACCTCTCATTTGCTGGTCATTAAGCTCAAAGGTATTAATTCTACAATTACTTTAGAAGTAAATATGTTCAATTAAGAGTGAAACTGAGACCTAATGAGTCAATGACCTAATAAAATCATTGCACGCTATCAGTATACTGGCAATTACCTAACTAAAGTTTAAATCTAGATAAGGCGCCAAGCGAAGCCATGAAATGAGATGCCAAGTAACTCAGCATCTCATCAGGATTCAAACTGTTTGACAACTTTGACAGCATTTTTCAAAAAGAATTAACCCTATGAATCTAGGAAACAAGAATACTGGAATTTGTAAACAGTAGAGGAGCCATCTGATCCAAGTCTGCACCATGTATAGTCATAATTCTCTTGCAAATTTAAGCCCTTTGAGCTGTATGTTAATTGGATGGGCCATTCCGCTTTGAACATTCAGCAGTCAAGGGTTTATCACAAGTTTCAGACTTGCAGCTGACAAAACTTTCTGCATGCAGCCCCAAATTACAATATGAAATTTTGAAATAGCAATAAGTGAGGGACTTCATGACATCAACAGAAATAGCAACTTGTGAAGACCTTCAGGACTTCTGCAGAAATAGAAACCAGTGTGAAAACCTTCTGGACGTCAACAGAAATAGCAACCAGTGAAAACCTTCAGGACATCAACAGAAATAGCAACTAGTGAAAACCTTCAGGACATCAACAGAAATAGCAACCTGTGAAAACCTTCAGGACATCAGCAGCAAATTACAGTAAAACCTCTGTATAACAGCCACTAAATTACATAAAGTTTTTTGTGTTAAAGGCAGGTGGGTGCTTAAAGCAAGGTGAAAGTAGAACAGAACACTACTATGGGAGAGTTCTGTTTTACTTTCACCTTGCTTTAAGCAACCACCTGCCCTAAATACCAACTAATTAACATAATTTAGTGGTCATTATAGAGAGGTTGTACTGTACCAATGATTACCCTAAATATGTGTACAAAGACTCTCAACTCTCAACCTGTACAGTATAACGGCGTTATTTCGACTCTCGTTTTTCCGAGATACCCGCTTATTCCGAGGGAATGTTGAGGTCCCGGCTCAAATTCTATCAAATCTCATTTAAAATACCTGCATTAATCCGAATAGCGATAATCCGAAAATTCGAGCATGTGTGCTGGTCCCGCGGATCATTCTGGTTCCTTTATTGATTGTTTAATTTGAGCACGGTGTTTACCCACCTCCGAGGTAATTATTCACACCTTCTCGACTCGTTGTCGTGACCTTTTGAAAGATTCGTCTATGGGGCATTAGATCTTCCAAATGTGTGAATAACATATTCATTGAATGCAGACTTTACTTTGGTGTAAATAATGACGATAATTTAATATAGACCGAAGTCTTAATAAACAAAGAGTCACACTCATAATTTGCATACGTTCGCAAATGTGTAGTGCTTTTTCGGTGCCGCTGAATGTGTGCCATATAACGTCTTTCTGCTTTAAATTTTGTAATAGTGCAGTGCTTTTTGTGTAGTGCTTTGAAATTCGCAATATTTTTGCTAATTTTAGACAGTCTCGTTCATGCACACTCTTGCTACGAGAGATGAACGAGAATAACCTATGTCAGACGAAAAAAGCCGAGTGTTCCGGTTATTAATTAATTTGGTCACTCGCCCCGATTTTCCTTACTACGAAACAGCACGGGAACGAAACGAAAATGTTTGTTTGTGCACCCAACTCAGCACCAACAACTAAATTAATGTGGACAAATGGAAAAATATGCAAAATAGACGACATAACGCTATACGCTACGACTATTCTAGGGATATGTCTAAATGGTATGAAACAAGTTTTGAGTTTATTGTGAAGGGTCCGTCGAACGGACCCAAACAAATTATACTGAAACTTCGGTCGCAGGTGTTTTCTGTTATCACTTATATAAGGAAAGAATCGATGAATTATATATCCATTGAAGTTTATGATAATGTTAAAACAGTTTACTGTGAAGAAATACGCTTCCTCTCGTCGTCAAACAATGCTCTTGGAAATGACATAAAATGCTCTCGGTTCTTTCGAGCATCGCGATAATCCAAGGTTTTTGCCGATTCCCGATGGTGCTCGAAATATCGCCAATATACTGTATGTAAAGCTAAATAAGTCAATGCAGCATCAATTGATAACTTTAAATGAAATTAATGCATATAGCAAATAGTGTAAACCCTGAACAAAGTTCAGTTAGATTATCATTTACACTAATTACCTGAGCCTGTTTGTCCAAATATATTCAGTAATTCTAATAGAAAGTGTCTATCGGACACAAAGGCTCCTATATGACAACAAAGGTTATTGGACACAAATACTCCTTTAACCCTTTCCCTCAAATAAACGTGTTTACACGCACTTGCAAACAGAGTAGACCCAGATCAGACGGCTCCTAGAGGAGCCGTCTGATCAGGGTCTGCTCTGTTTGCTAATAGAATTTGATCGATCTGTTTCTTTGCTTTCTAAAATGTCTATAATATTCCACCTTCCATATTTCATTATAACTATTTTGTCCATGAATATTTAGTAAGTAATGAAATTTGGAATAAATGTAGAACAGGGAAAGGGTTAATACACAAAGGCTTCTATAGGACACAAAGGAGGCTGCTATAGGACAACCACTCCTATAGGACAAAGGCTTCTTCCTATAGGATACAAATCCTCCTAACTGATGTATCACTTATCTATGTAGCTATGGTGTTGCCTATTATGAGGGCTGCAATACTTTGTGTTTATAATTAAATCCTCACACAAAAACTTGGAATAAATGCTGCCACTTTGATCCCTTGTTACAAACTGCAAGTGAATAATAGACTCAAGAACTGATGATCTGCGGGTCAGTCGTTACTGAGCGCCCGCATGCTAATCTGCTTGTTGTTTCAATTAGAATTGAAAGAAAACAGTCTGACGACCTAATAAGCCCCTAGGCAAAATACTGGCTGGTCCTCAATAAAATATAAAACAAGCACGAAAAACCTCATCACGGAATGGAACCATCAGGTCTGCAAGTTCTAACAAGTCTAAAGAACTTAAGCGCTGTACTCTTTGCATGCTAGTGGTGAAATTTGTGATAAAATATACTGGTATGTAAATAGTTGGATCTGGACAAAGACTGAAAAACTTACATATTCTGATCATGGTTTCTCAAACCCGATGATTCAACTTTGAGAATTTCTAGAAGACGAGACTTTTTTTCTGTTTCACAATTATTTTGCTTAATCCCTTATTCCATATATATTATGCCTTTCTATGCATTTGCAAACATAGTAGACCCAGATCAGATGGTTCCTGTAGGTTTTTATGCAAACAGAGCAGACCCTGACCACTCTGTTTCTAAAGGAATTATCTGATCTGGGTCTACTCTGTTTGCCAATGTCTTAAAAATGTATCTATGGAGTAAAGGGTTAATAAGGCGAAATGTTATGACATCAATCATGAACATTCAGCAAATGATTTTTGTTCAAAATATAGCCATGTGTAAGGGAGTGCACACGAATACACATTAATATCAGGCTCGTGGCAAAATCATGTGACCATAATATGAAATTAAATGAAATTATTCTCCAAGATGATACTCATTGAATAAAGAAGTGCACACTGGATGACCTTATGCAAGCAATTAGGTAAATCACACCTATAACTTTGAAAGCAACTCCAAGATGTACAGTGGTCAGTTTGAAAAGCATAGCGGGGAAACGGCCGAAATGACAGCTGCAACTGAATCACTCCCTAGAAAGAGTGTTAGATCTAGTCCTTTCCCTTCTAGACCCGCTATTTTATGTCAAATATCAGAAATTTGATTTTCAAAACATTTTTCCCATGCAAAAAATACTGCAGCGTCGATGTCTGAAACGCTATGATTTACCATGGCAGAAAATGTAGCTTAGTAGATCTGTTATAAAGTCTTTAGTAAACCTGGCCAAGGTCAGAACCAGCTACCTGTCACTCAACAAGCAACAGAAGTTATAGGTTTGTCAAAAAGTCATTGCTGAAAAGTCCCAATTTATCAAACCCTTTACCAGATGAATATTCATGTAAGAAGTAAATGTTACGAATGACATCACAAATAATTATTTGCCGAATGCTTATAATGGCATATGAATTTTGAACACAGGATTTTGTGGCAATAGAATAAAATGGAAAATCGTATCTACATTATTCCATAAGCAAAAGAAGCAAACCCTGATCAGACAGATCGGATCATCCTACAGGAAAAAGCATGACAAGGGTTAACCCTTTCCCTCATATAAACATGTTTTCATGCATTTGCAAACAGAGTAGACCCAGATCTACTCTGTTTGCTAATAGAATTTGATAGATATCTTTCTTTGCTTTTTAAATTGTCTACAATGTTCCACCATCTATATTTCATTTTGTTAATGAATATGCAGCAGGTATTGAAATTTGGCCATACATACAGAACAGGGAAAGGGTTAACACACTTTTTCTCAGCTCTCATTGTAACTTAACTGTCAAAAGGTGGTGTCTCTATCTGTAATTTGTTTCAAGGAAATGTTCTCCTTTCACAAAAATTGTAGAATCGTATCTATATCATGTCATTATAAGCAAACAGAGAAGACCCTGATCAGACGGCTCCTATAGGAGCCGTCTGATCTGGGTCTACTCTGTTTGCAAAGGTGTGAAAAAGGCATTTGTATGAGGGAAAGGGTTAACTGCCCCTGGGCGGGTGTCTCTACCAGGTAAAGGGTTTAACACATATTCATGTTGACAAACGGTATCAATACTGAGAGCCCTGCTGTTACTTGAGTCCTATTCCCAAGTTTCCTTTTCAACTCCTACTTAGTTTTCCATTTGGTAGTTCAATAGTTGAAAACGTGCCAATGTTATTCCTTTTTCAGAGTAAACTGAATAAAAGCGTAGAGATGTTTACCTTGCTGGCATACAACTGAGTTTTTACTTTTTGAATATGTTATTGCTTTTTGAATGCTAAGTAGTGACATCTGAACTAAAACTGTTTTCTGCTACCAAAGACCTATCATAACATATCATAGGTCTTTGCTGCTACTAAATAAACCATAAAACTTTAGATTTTCATCATTATGATTAATTTAAAAAAAACAAACACTAAAATTGTTTTTGATACAAAAACTGATGTCTCCCCCAGCGCATGGACACTGACTTTTAAAGTCCCATAACTCTGCAAAAAATCATCAAACTGGAAAAGGAATAAACTATGCACAACTAGGTATGGCGCTGATCAATCCTATGAAGTTTCATGAAAATCCTATAAAAGACTTTTGGGGAAATCTAGCGGACAAAATTTTCTATGTAAAAATTTCAAAGTCCCATAACTCTGCAGAAAATCATCAAATCGGAACAGGAATTAGATATGCACAACTAGGTATGATGCTAATCAATCGTATGGAATTTAATGAATATCCAATTAAACAATTTGGAGAAACCCTGCGGACAAAATTTCTATGTAAAAATTTCAAAGTCTGCAATATGGGAAACAATAACGTTATGATACTTATGCGTAACACTTCCTTCCATCATGCTCTTTCCATACATGAAATGTTATTCCAATAGCACCAGTAGAGCAGGAGTTAGTGATCGAGGAGCCGTCTGATCAGGGTCTGCTCTGTTTGCCATTAGAATTTGATAGCTCTGTTTCTTTGCTTTCTAAAATGTCTACAATCTTCCACCTTCCATATTTCTTTTTAACTATTTTGTTGATCAATATTCAGTAGGTATTGAAATTTGCAACTAGAGGTTTTTATCACAAAAATGGATGTCTCCCCTCTAATAAAAACAATATGTAAAGAGAAATCACTAAAAATGTTATGGACTTGATGATTGATACTTCCCCTCATTATGCGCTTTCCACACCACATTTTTCAAGAAGAAAATGATAACAGCTAGTAACTTCAAAAATATTGATACAAGAGTTATGGCCCTTGTGCATGACGCTTACTTTCATCATGCTCTTTCCATAAATGAAATGTCATTCCAATATCATCAGTCGAACAGGAGTTATTGATCGGACAAAAAATGTAACAAAGGGCAATAACTCCAAAAGTATTGAAGCCAGAGTTATGGCCTTTGTTCATGACACTTTCTCTCATCATGCTCTTTCCATGTATAAAGTTTCAATACAATGGCAAGAGCCATGTAGGAGTTATCGTCCGGACAAGAAAGCGCTAAACAAATGTACAAGGGGCAATAACTCAATTTATTGAAGCCAGAGTTATGGACCTTATGCATGACACTTTCTCTTATCATGATCAATCCATATATGAAGTTTCACTCCAATGGCACGTGCCATATAGGATTTATCATCCTGACAAAAAATTGTGGTTTTTTACAAAGGGCAATAACTCCAGTATTAGTGAAGCCAGAGTTATGGAACTTGAGCATGACACTTTCTCTTATCATGATCTTTCCATGTATGACGTTTCAATCCAATGGCATGAGTCATATAGGAGTTATCGCCCGGACAAAAAAATTGTTGAAAACATTACAAGGGCAATAACTCCATTATTAATGAAGCCAGAGTTATGGACCTTGTGTATGACACTTCCTCTTGTTATGATCTTTCCATGTATGAAGTTTCAATCCAATAGCATGAGCCAGATAGGAGTTATCGTCCGGACAAAAAAGTGTGCATTTTTTTACAAGGGCAATAACTCCTATATTAGTGCAGCCAGAGTTATGGACCTTGTGCATGACACTTCCTCTCATTATGCTCTTTCCATATATGAAGTTTCAATCAACTGGCATCAGGCATATTGAAGTTATCGTCCGGACAAAAAAGTGTGATTTTTTTTTTACAAGGGGCAATAATTCCTATATTAGTGAAGCCAGAGTTATGGACCTTGTGCATGACACTTCCTCTCATTATGCTCTTTCCATATATGAAGTTTTAATCAACTGGCATCAGGCATATTGAAGTTATCGTCCGGACAAAAAGGTGTGATGGACAGACAGACAGACGGACAGACAGACGGACAGACGGACAGACAGACAGACAGACAGACAACTCTCACGAAAACAGTATGTCTCCCCCATATAAATATGGGTGGAGACATAATAATTATAGAACAGGGAAAGGGTTAAGTGATCAAACTGTAGCACCACTACCTTATTCAGCATCACCAACTGATGGAGAATACTTATAATTGTTAAGTAGGGTATTATAATTATTCAGTCAGCATGCACATGACATTCACAGTGTTTCAATAATCTGGGTGACTTTGTGAATACAGTAGAACAAGTGTCTTAACCCTTTCACTGTTCTATGTTTATTTCAAATTTCAATACCTACTGAATATTCATGGACATAATAGTTATAACGAAATATGGAAGGTGAAATATTGCAGCCATTTTAGAAAGTAAAGACACAGAGCTTTGAAATTCTATTAGCAAACAGAGTAGACCCTGATCAGACGGCTCCTCTAGGAGCCGTCTGATCTGGGTCTACTCTGTTTGCAGATGCATGAAAACACATTTATATATATGAGGGAAAGGGTTAATTACCCTTTCTCTGTTCAGTATTTGTTAAAGAAATAATGACATACTGGTAGAAACTAAAGATTCAAGTTTTTATTATTTCATTAGCAAACAGAACAGATCCTGATTAGACAGCTCCTACAGCCTACAGGAACCATCTTATCTGGAACTACTCCAGTTGCAAATGTGTGAAAATATGAAGAAAAGTGTTAAGTGGCCATCAATAACAGCTCTAATTATGGGTCTGTAATGCAGGTGGTAGCTTAAAGTAGGTCAAAAGTAATGCAAAAATCTCCCATAGGAAATTTCTACATTACCTTTGCCCTGCATTTAGCAACCACCTGCTTTTCAAGACTCCCATGTTCAATAAATGAATGACCGCTTAAGACATGTTTTACTGTAGCTTTTCAAACTTCCTTGATCCAAAACTGAAGTACAGACACAGATCTTTTAAATTCTATTAGTAAACAGAGTAGACCCTGATCAGACGGCTCCTCTAGGAGCCGTCTGATCTGGGTCTACTCTGTTTGCAAATGCGTGAAAAACACATTTATATGAGGGAAAGGATTAAGACATATTTTACTGTATCTTTTCAAACTTTCTTGATCCAAAACTGAGGCTAGACACCAAGCAAAAGCAGTGCCTCATCAGGATCCAAACTGTTCAACACTTAGACAGTCATAGAAAAGAAAGGGAAGAAAAAGCATCCTTTGATTATAGAAGACCACATTTTTTAGTCAACAAAAGCTTCTTAGCCTGTTAACCCTTCTTTCCCTGTTGAATATTCATGCAAGAAATAAAGACATCATGAATATTTATCAGATCTACTATAACTACACATGTAAACAAAGCAGACCCTGATCAGACGGCTTCTGTAGGAGCCATCTGATCTGGGTCTACCCTGTTTGCAAAAACCTGAAAAGGTGTTTATATGAGGAAAAGTGTTAAAGTACAAGTATCTCACAGATCAATGCAAATGGTAAGCTCGTATTTACATACCTAAAATGAAACTTGAAAAAAAAAAGTACAATGTAGGTCAAAAAGAATCTTAAAACCCACTTAAACACAAATAATTCAGACAAAAGACTGTATTTTCCATGTAAAGTGTTTAGTTTTTTCCTAACCCACTCTTTCTCAACTCTCACTGTAAGTTAATTGTTGTCTGCATACAAGTATCAGATTCTGAGGTCTGCTTAATTTTGTAAAACAGTTTTTCCCTTTATTTCAATGTATCAAACAGTTTGGATCCTGATGAGTGACTGATTTACTCAACCTTTGAATCCAAACTGTTACTATGGGTTAGCACAAAATCAACTTTCAACTCTCTAAATATTGAACAGTCCGTCATTGTTTAAAAATGATCAATTCAGTACGAAAGGTTTACATTGTACTATTTTTAATGATAAACAAGTCGGACCCTGATCAGTGCCCTCAGCTGAGCAGGGTCTGCACTGTTTGAAAATGACTAATAACTCGTGTCCTCTCATCAGGGTCTGCAGTTTGTTATGTTACTCTTTTCTTTAGAAAAGCCTTAAATATTCCCTGCAAGATTTACCTGTTTGAATTTAGGAAAAGTCTTTTTGAAAAGTCGAAGTTGTAAGGGTTAACCCGTATATAGCTATAATCCGCAACTTGACTCGCATTATCAAACATCTTGAATCTCGATGAGACGCCAAATAAATCTGCGTCTCTAATCAGAATCTAAAGAATTTGATGCTTGGTCATTAGTTTCTCAAAACTTGCTTGAATCAAAAGTAATCAAAACTGCCCCAGTGTCAAATTTGAGCAGACAGTATAATATTGTCACAACAAGGTAAAGATTTAAGTGCATATAAAGATGATAAATAAGCATTCAAATGTTTACAAATTTATAGATCTTCAACCACCTAATAATTGCTGACTGTAAAATGTTGTCAGATAATTTTAATAATAAATATTATAGAAATAGAGAGAGACAAAAATTGAAGTCCCTGATCCCTGATCTGGGACTGCACTATTTGTCGTGGTGCATTTATGCTACATTGGCAGTGAAAGGTTAAACTCTTTACTCCATGAATATTCACATCACGAATATTAATTAGATTAATTTGTTATAACAGCAAATGGACACATGAAGTTTAAGCCATGGCAGAGGCTGTAACATCATATATCAACCCTTCTCTTGCTAGCTTTTTAAAATACAATTCTCCTTCTTTACCCATGCCCTGTTGTATAATTACATATATATTCACTGTGTACAAGTATTTTGCTGTGCAATCACTGCTGTGGAGTACACTGGTTCCACAATCAACTTGTAAATAGTGCAGACCCTGATGAGACAGCTCCTGCAGGAGCTGTCTCATCTGGGTCTTCACTATTTACAGGTACGTATATTGATGTGAATAGCAAGCGAAGGGTTAATTATATCATAAGCAAACAGAGAAGATTCTGATCAGATAGCTCCTATAACAGGAGCCCTCTGATCTGAGTCTACACTATGTGGTTCCCTATGCCCTATTGAATGGACACTGGACACAAATAGGTTAATAAGACTGATCTACAGTAAAACCTCTCTATAACGGACACTAATTTGTGTTAATTATTTGGTATTTAGGGCAGGTTGTTGCTTAAGGCAAGGTGAAAGTAAAACAGAACGCTCCTATAGGAGCGTTCTGTTAAACTTTCACCTTGCTTTAAGCAGCCACCTGCCTTTAACACAAAATACTTGATGTAATTTAGTGGCCGTTATAGAGAGGTTTTACTGTAGATAGCAAATGGTGTAGATACTATCTAAATGGCTCCTTCAGAAGCCGGTTGATCTGCATCAGCATTACCGGTATAAATGCCCAAGTTTGTCCAAATACTTCAGATAATTAGGGTAAACCAATCTATTTCATGGCCTATTCTGTACTTTTTAAGATAAAAGTACATAAATGTAGTAATAGTCTTAATAAAGTACAATTGCTGCCATGGGCAAATCCATGTTTAACCTATGCAAACACTTTGAATCCAGATGACATACCAAGTAACATGGCTTTACCTCAAGATCCAAAGTCAAACTGATATTTATAATGGGTTTGATACAAATTTTATGGAAAGAAAATTCAACAACAAAATTCAAGCAAACAACAAATTTTGCTGACTGCTAGACAGTGAATTTTAGGGCTATACTTCAAGTTTGTGTGGTCCTATAAATCAGTGCTATAAGTTGATATCTGTATCAATTTCAAGCATTTTAGAGTCAAACTCCTTGAGTGCAGGAAATAAAAAACTGGCATTCGCAAGCCCTTTGGGGGCCCATATATGAGGGTTCCAACTGGCAACCCCCATCCAGGGTCTGCATAATGTTTGTCATTTAAATCCTAAAGCAAATCAAATCCTGTCATACTGGGGTCTGTCGACTATATCTGGTTAACCCTTTCCCTCATATAAACGTGTTTTCACGCATCTGCAAACAGAGTAGACCCAGATCAGACGGCTCCTAGAGGAGCCGTCTGATCAGGGTCTACTGTGTTTGCTAATATAATTTGATAGATCTGTTCCTTTGCTTTCTAAAATGTCTACAGTGGTCCACCTTGCATATTTCTTTATAACTATTTCGTTAATGAATATTCATTAGGTATTGAAATTTGAAATAAACGTAGAACAGGGAAAGGGTTAAACAATAATGCATCATTTCATTTTTGAAAAATCAACATTCAAACGGTTAAAACCACTGAAAATTTCATGTGGGGTTTTTCTGATAAACTATAAAGTTAACCCTTTCCCTGTTCAATATTCATATAGGACATAATGACATCATGAATATTTATTAGCTTAATTTGTATACTGTAAAACTTCAAGGGAATGTTTGCCTTTGAGTAAAACTGAAGAATCAGATCTATATCATGTCATAAGCAAACAGAGCAGACCATGATGATCAGACTGCTCCTACACTGCAGAAATTCATCGAACTGGAAAAGGAATAAGATATGCACAACTAGGTGTGGTGCAGATCAATCCTATGAAGTTTATTGAAAATCTGACCAAAGGTTTTGGCGAAACCGCATGGACAAATTAAAATCGGACAGATGGACAGACAGATGGATGGACGGATGGATGCCACGCAACAGAAAAACCAACATGTCTTCCCTGTATACTGGGGACGACAAAATAATCTGCATTGTAAAAGTTTAACTCTAAACCCCATAAACATTCATGTAATAATAATAACATCATGAATACTAATTAGATTTTGATCTGGGTCTACTCAGTTTGCAAAGGAGTGAAAAAACACTTGTATGAGGGAAAGGGTTGATCAGACCTTCAGGTCTGCTTTGTTTCTTTAGTTTCTAAAATGGTTACAATGTTCCACCTTCCATTACTTCATTATAACTATTTGGTCCATGAATATTGATTAGGTATTGAAATTTGGAATACATAATTATAGAAAAGGGAAAAGGTTTTACAACTCTTTTAATTTCCTGCTGTTTGCTATTCACGTCAATGTACCTACCTATAAATAGTGAAGACCCAGATGAGACAGCTCCTGCAGGAGCTGTCTCATCAGGGTCTGCACTATTTACAAGTTGATGTGCAACAAGTGCACTCCACAACAGAGATTGCACAGCGAAATACTTGTACACAGTGAAGATATATGTAATTATACAACAGGGCATGGGTAAAGAAGGAGAAATGTATTTTACAATTCAGCAAGCGAAGGGTTAATTTCCTGCTGTGTGCTCAAGATATATCTGCTGCTGCAAGTTTTACCTAATAATTTGTTCAAGCTTCTGAGGAACAAATAATCAATTTAGAGCTTGGATCCTGATAAGAATCCCAAGTGACTCAGCGTCTCACCTGGATTCACACCGTTTGCACATTTAACCCTTTCCTCCATAGGCTATTTTTAGATCCAACCTCTTTGGATGCATCTACCGAAAAGGAGCATTAACTAAAGAAAAGGAATTTTTTAGAAGTTTGTAATTTGAAACCATTGTGGTAAATAGAGCATTTGCTCTTATAGGAGCAAATGCTCTATTTATCAAAATGGTTTCAACAGGTGACTTTTACAGAAGCGTAGAAAGGTGTATTTATGGAGGAAAGGGTTAAAGCAAGTCGAGCTTAGAAGGATAAGGGTTAATGCATAATTATCTTGTCAGAAACAATTTATGACATATTAAAGTCTTCACTGAAGAAATAAAACATTAACTGCATGGTTTTAACATTTGTTAGGAATTTTCTCACAACAGATAAACATACATACACAAATACTAAAATCATTATTTCTCCACCAAACCCGATGGTGTGACCATTCTAATTACAATAGTCTCTTTGAGACGATTCTAAAGAGTCAGGTCACATTACATTATTAACCCTTCGCTTGCCTATTCACGTCAATATACCTACCTGTAAATAGTGACGACCCAGATGAGACAGCTCCTGCAGGAGCTGTCTCATCAGGGTCTGCACTATTTACAAGTTAATTGTGAAACCAGTGCACCCCACAGAAGTGACTGCACAGCGAAATACTTGTACACAGTGAAGATATATGTAATTATACAACAGGGCATGGGTAAAGAAGGAGACATGTATTTTAGAATTCAGCAAGCGAAGGGTTAAGGTCCGATAAAGAAATAAAATTATTCTTGAAAATGTTTAATTTACACACCTTATCTGGATCTTTGCTCACAGAACTGATGTGGATTAACACTGTGACCATGAACTCTAATGTCAAGGTTTGTGATTACTAAAAGTCTCATGCAAACGGTTTACCTCCAGATGAGATGGCGAGTAACTTGACATTGGCCGATATTTTAGAACCCAAAGTTTGAAACTCCAATAACATTTTTCATGAGAAATAAATGAAAAGTTTAACCCACTCCCTCATATTGACGACTTTTGACGACTCTGTAAAAGTCACTCTGTGAAACCATTGTGATAAATAGAGCATTTCCTGCTATAGGAGCAAATGCTCTATTTATCACAATGTCTTAAAACTACAAAACATTTTCCTTTTCTCTAGTTAATGCTCCTTTTCTGTAGATTTATTTAAAGAGGTTGGATCTAAAAATAGCCTATGAGGTAATGGGTTAAACTGTCAGAAGAGCAGTACACAACAAATTTGGCAGACAACAATTGCCTAATGCACAAAGAATTAAATCTTGAAAATCACAAGTAAAATCCTCAGTTATTTCTAGATTTATGAGAAATCTACCTGATTTCATTAATTTTAGATCTAACCAGCTGGTATCTTTGAATAAATACATAAAGTGGAATTAAAATTGACTGAAATGTGAGAAATTAACTACTAAATCTATATTTGTGGAGATTGCATTTCTAATAATTTTTGTGGAGGATAATTACCATTCATACAACACTGGTGAAGAACCCTGTGTCTGTGAAATTTGTCATTAATTAGCAGGCTGAACGACTGAATGCATGTTTACGTGCTCCACAGTACATGAACCAACCTTTCCCTTTTGCAAACAGTATAAAACCAGGTACCAGAGGAACAGATAAAGCTGCATACTCAAATGCTAAAAGTGTCCTTTTTACACCAAACTGTTATTACCACTCTTTAGAATCGTCTCGAGGAGGTTTGTTGGAGAAATAAGGAAGTAATTCCTGAAAATGTTTTCATTTACCCGTACGCATCTTATCCAGACCTCTGAGATACCTTAAATATCCTAAGTGAGTGAGTGAGTGAGTTGGGTTTTACGTCCGACCAACAATATTTCAGTTATTTGCAGACCGCACCCACTTGAGACAAGTTATAGTGCTGCCTCACTGGAATGCCCCTGCCGCGGGCACCCCACCCAGTCACATTATCCTGACACAGGGCCCACCAGTCCTAGAACTACCCTTTTATTATGTTGAGTGTAGACAAGGGAGCTACTAGTACCAACTTTTAATGACTTTTAGTCTGTCGCGGCCAGGTATCGAACCCACGTCCTTCCGTACCGCAGGCAGACGCTCTACTACTGAGGCATAGCAGCGGCCGGTTAAATATATTAGAGATAGCCTCAGGCAAATAGCACAGATCCAGATCAAACTGATCCTGCAGTAGAAGTTCGATCTGGATCTACACTGTTTGCTATGTCTGTCTAATTTAAAACCCATATTACCTCATAGGCTATTATTAGATCCAATCTCTTTGAATAAACCTACTGAAAAGGAGCAGTTACTAGAAAAAATGAAAGTTTTAGAATTCTGTTGTTTTGAAACCATGGAGCAAATGCTCTATTTATTACAATTGTTTCAAAAAGTGGATTTTACAGAGGCATCAATACTAGGGAATGGGTTAAAGTTATCAAAATTGTGCCACATTGATTTATTCAGCTTCTCTGATACTCACACACAGGAGATTGGGTGTCTTAATTAGGGTAGACAGTCAAGTTCAAAAGACGCATCTGAGCAGTTTCTACATGGTTTTCAAATAAGTCATCAAAACAGAAAACACAATAAAAGTAAAGTATGTGTACCTAGTTATGAAAATGTCAATCATTGTTTGAGTTCATTTAAATTACAACACAGTAAATCCCTCTAAACCAGACATTAAATTTAATTTAAATTTCGGTCTTGGGAGACAGGTTGCAGCTTAATGAAGGGTGAAAGTCATGCAGAAATTTCCTTTAGGAAGTTTCTGCATGATTTTCACCATGCATTCAGCCAACGTCTGCCTTCAAGCATCTAAATGCATTCCGATTTAGAGGGGTTTTACTGTATTAAAAAGTAAACGCTGTTGAAAGGAATTATTAATGGCAAACAGTGTACATGTATACCTTGATCAGTCTACATTATTTGTAAATAACAGTTAACTGTCACTTTCTCTGCAGTCTCTACTAAGTGGCTTGGTAATAAAATTTCAAGGACATATTAAGTCATTCACACGGAATGTGGCAAACAATTTCTTTGTTTGATCACATTTATCACCAAAGCTCCTTCGATGACAGCTTACAAACAGTCAATAAAACCATCGACACTGATCATCGATAAAAATTGAAATGAGACCCACATATTTCTTATCATTCTATCTGGCAGCAAGTTACACCGCCAGTATTTCACGTCAGCGTGAAACTTTTGTCTGTTTGTCATTCTAATTACTGTTGAAAGGTCTACAATTACTTTGAAAATTGTTACTCATTCACGTAAATGTGTACAATTAACTCTTTGCACGCTAGCAGAGGATTCTCTCGCCATTTAAGACCTACCCAAACAGTTTGGCTCCAGATCAGGCCCTACAAAATGTAGGGCCTGAACTGAGATCTAAACTGATTGTTGCACTCTGGCTCAACTTCTACAAAAGTTAGAAAGAAAATTAAAAGTTGTGAAAATAGTGCAGACGACAATTGAGCAGATTACAAAATTACTAAAAGCAAGCAGTGTTAAGATTGAAACTGAGATTAACCAACTTATGTCTATATCACCAATGAAATTGGCAAATAGTAGCTCAACAATCTGAGTTTGCATCGTTATCCCACTCCCTCATATTGACGCCGTTTGACAACTCTGTAAAATGCACTTTTTGAAATCATTGTGATACAGCATTTTGCTCCTTAGGAGTGAATACTCAATTCATCACAATTGGTTTCAAAACTACACAATTCTAAAATTTTCCTTTTTTTCTACTAAATTCTCTTTTTTCAGTAGATATATTCAAGAGGTTGAGTCTAAAATTAGCCTATCCCTTTCCCTGTTCTATGTTTATTACAAATTTCATACCTACTGAATATTCATGGACAAAACAGTTATAATGAAATATGAAAGGGGAACCATTGTAGCCATTCCAGAAAGTATTGAAACAGATCTATCAAATTCCAATAGCAAACAGAGCAGACCCTGATCAGACGGCTCCTCTAGGAGCCGTCTGATCTGGGTCTACTCTGTTTGCAAATGTGTGAAAACACGTTTATATGAGGGAAAGGGTTAATGGCATTATGAAAAACGGAAATTTTTACCATTGCAGAAAATGCAAAATCAGATCTATGTAGTATATTATTTCATAACTAATCAGAGTAGACCCCGATCAGACGTCAGCACAAACAGTCTAAAGCAGGCTGATCTAGATCTACTTGGTTTACAAAGGCTTCAAAAAGCGTCACCATCCTTTGACCCTTTACTCCAGAAATATGCCTTTGCAAACAGAGAAGACCCAGATCAGACAGCTCCTATAGAAGCTGTCTAATCAGGGTCTGCTCTGTTTGCTTATGATATATAATATAAATATGATTCTGCCCTAGCCAAAAATTTCTCGTGTCCATAGTTATTTTAACTATTAATCTAATCAATATTAATGACCTCATAATTTCTTATATGAATATTCATGGAGTATAGGATTAACCCATTCCTCCATGGCCTATTTTTAGACCCATCCTCTTTGAATAAATCTACCGAAAAGGAGCACTAACTAGAGAAAAGGAATTTTTTTTTAGAATTTTGTGACTTAAAACCATTGTGATAAATAGAGCATTTTGCTCCTATAGGAGCAAATGCTCTATTTATCACAATGGTTTCATAAAATGATTTTTACAGAGGCATAGAAAGGCGTATTTATGGAGGAAAGGGTTAAAGAGGCTAATAAACAAGTCAATTTCTAGGTATACACAATTGTTTTGTGTAGCAAATGGAATTATTTAGAATAATAATGGTTCCCAAATTAATGTAACTGTCACAGATTCTATTCAAAAAGCCTTTCCGTGCTTATCCCTTTTCCTCATATTTATAAACACCTTTTCATGCCTCTGCAAACAGAGTTAAACCTAAACCAGATGGCTCCTATAGGAACCGTCTTATCAGGGTCTGCTCTGTTTGCTAATGAAATTATAATAGATCTAAGTCTGACTTAACCCATTCCCTCATACTGATGCCTTTTGACGCCTCTGCAAAAGTTACTTTATGAAACCATTGTGATAAATAGAGCATAAAATTTGCTCCATATAGGTGCAAATGCTCTATTTATCACAATGGTTTCAAAACAACACAATTCTTAAATTTTCCTTTCCTAAAGTAAATGCTCCTTATTGGTAGACTTATTCAAATAGTCTGAGTCTAAAATAGCCTATGAGGGAATGGGTTAACAGTTTCTACCAAAATCAATACATCCTGTGTACAAATACCAGTATAAAACTAAGTAAATAAATATTTGTTAAGTCATTATTCCTTGTATGAATATTCAACAGGGAAAGGGTAAATAGGAATCCAGTAAAACAGCTACCTATTTGGGTCAACAGTGTTTACAAATATCAAAGCAAATAATACAATACAACTGACAAAGGCCGTGTGGTGGTAGGTTTTCCGACAGTTCTTTCCCCCAATAAATAACCCATAATGCTTAACCCTCTCCCAATTATTAAAATTGTTGTCAACAGAACTTCCACCTTGCCTTATATTTCAAAGTCAATTATTCATCTATTTGTTTGTAAAACCCTCAAACCAGATGTCAAACAATTTGGAGCCTTACCAGACGCCCAGTTACTCAGCATCTCATCTGGATCCAATCTGTTTGCAAACATTACAAAGAATTTGAACATAGTACAGAAGTCAGATTGATAATTCATGCTAAGGAACATCTCTTTTCATATTCAACAATGAGTCATCGTTAAACAACAGTTTAAATGCCCTATTTAAAATCCAACGTTATCGGCTAATAGAGCTTATTGGTAATTTTGATAATTTTCTTTTATATTTAGGCCATCAAATTTATCCATTGTACCATAAATAATGGTGAACCTTTCAACTGCTGTTATGGTGTCCGCTTACAAATTGAATGACTAAGACTTTATCAAATCTTTTTCATTTTTTCCAAACTGCAAAAAAGTCAACAGATTCAGAAGTCTGATGAACTTCTACTATGTGCATCTTGATCAGTGGCCCAATATGATCCTTATATGATCCAGAACCCAATTATTTGAAAATGCCCGGTCGGACAATTTTGCAAGTCAAGAACGAACTATTTGCCCGCTAGCAGTGAATTCCAGATTATATATATGCAAATAGGTTAGATCCAAATCATTACACCAATTAACTGGGCGTCTCATCAGGATCCATACATTTTTAACACTGAATACAGTTTGTGAAGAGAAACAACGATTGCTTAGGGTTCATCCCCTTCATCTAAACACCTTTTCATGCACCTATTATGGAGCCGTCTGATCAGGGTATGCACTGTTTGCTTATGGAATTTGATAGAGCTGTTTCTTTACTTTCTTAAATGGCTACTATGTTCCACCTTCAATATTTCATTATAAGTATATTTTGTCCATAAATATTCAGTACATATTGAAATTTGGAATAAACATAGAGCAGGGAAAAGGTTCAAGGTTTGAATCTTTTACACCTTTCTGAAAATCTTACCCAGGTGCAAATTTAAATCTTTGTATGAAAGCAAAGAATTCGTCATAACCTACGCAAAAAGTTTAAATCCAGAACAGAGACCGAAGTCACTCAGTGTCTCATCAGGATCCAAACTGTTTGCCACTGGCATCATAACTGTTGGAAACGAATCAAGAAAAGTGAAAAGTCAAAACTGAAACAGATGACAATTTTGCAGACGAAAATTACTGAGAAAGCAGCAAGATAACAGTTCTTGATCTGGGTCCATGCTTATAAAGCTTTTAGTTGAGTCTGAGTTTCGTTCTCAAGCTTTTGATTGGTCAGATTTGAGTTCTCAAGCTTTTGATTGGTCAGATTTGAGCCTTTGGCTCAAATCTGACCAATCAAAATCTTGAGAACGAACTCAGACTCAACCAAATGCTTTTTAAGCATGGACCCTGAAGTACCTAAGCAGTTAACCCTTTACTCCATGGACGTTCATGTAAGAAATAATAACACTATGAATATCAATTAGAATAATTGTTATAATAGTACATGGACACAGCAATACTTAAACTGTAACATCATATCTATATTATATCATAAGTAAATAGAGCAGACCCTATAGGAGCTGTCTGATCTTGGTCTACTCAGTTTGCAAAGGCATAAAAAGGCATATTTATGGAGTAATGGGTTAACCTCATGTAGTGGAACCAGCCAAACAGGGTGATTATTAACCCTTTACTCCATAAATACTCCATAAATAGGCCTTTCCAAACAGAGTTGGCCCAGACTCCTATAGGAGCCATCTGATCAGAGTCTGCTCTGTATGCTTATGGTATAATATTGATGCCAAAACATCCTGTTCATGTATTATTGTAACAATATTATTACTGTATGTTATGAATATTCATGACGTCATTATTTTTTACATGAATATCCATGCAGTAAAGGGCTAGTATTCTTGACGGACTGCACTGCATTTATTTGATATACAACTCATACGTAAAGTAATTGTGGTCTGCAAAAAAATGTCAGCTACAATTCTCAAAGTTACTTTGTTCCATTTCCCTTTATAAATATAGTCAGACTGTCAAACAGAGTGGACCCTAAAGAGACGTTGCATTGTAACCCTTTTCGGAGCCATTTGATCTGGGTCTGCAATATTTGCCTAAGTTTGTCTGTAAAAATACTTAGGGTAATGGTTAACCCTTTCCTCCATAGGCTATTTTTAGACCCAATCTCTTTGAATGAATCTACCCAAAAGGAGCATTTACTAGAGAAAAGTAAAATGATAGAATTTTGTAGTTTGAAACCATTGTGATAAATAGAGCATTATTGCTCCTATAGGAGCAAATGCTCTATTTATCACAATGGTTTCAAATGGGTGATTTTTACAGAGGCGTAGAAAGGCGTATTTACGGAGGAAAGGGTTAAGGCTCTCTGTATCTCATATAGATCCATCTTGCTTGTTCTAGCAGGCAAAGACATATTGCTATCAAAATATTCTGGGATTTTTTAAAGAAAAGTATAAGATGAAAAACAGTGCAGACCCTGATGAGAGGGCTACTCCAGGAGTCCTTTCATCTGGGTCTACACTGTTTGCAATGATCATTAGAGATTCATTTCCCGCAGGGTTTAAGTTCAGAGAGCAATCACTGCATGATCATTACAAAATTATATTCACTTTCCACGCAAAATAATGTCCACAAATATAATCTGCAAAAACTATCATCTGTTATAAATTTTATGAATTGATTACCTCAGTTCTCTGTTATGTTTGATTAACAATAAAAATATAATAGCAAAGCACCCAACAGTTTGGTTTTCATCTGGATCAAGCCTGATTGCAAAGGTTATCATGATTTTCACTAACAGCATGCAAAGAGTTTATCATGAATTATACGAGTCAAGGAAAACCTGCCGTCTCAGAATATTGATTGGTTGAGGCTCTGATTATGCCACCAATCGATTACATCATTCTGCAAAAACGCTCAATTTAATAATTTTAGAGCTGAATCAGAGCCGTGTCTGATTGACGACGTGTCAAGGCCGAACCAACGCTGCCTAAGTCGTCTTTGTTTGCACAGGCATACTTCGAAATCAATTGACAAAATGGGATCGTTAACCCTCTGAACGTAAAGTAACTGTCATAGAACGGTTCTGTTAGAATGTTCTGCAGGTTCTGAAGGACATGTAGATCTCTCATGTATAGATCCGAACTGTTTGCACAGGTAGAAAGCTGTAACTACAGTAGAACCTCTCCTAAGCCGCCATTCATTTAACATAGGATTCTAAAAGAGCAGGTGGTTGCTTAATGCAGGGCAAAAGTAATGCAGAAAGCTCCTATAGGAGCTTTCTGCATTACTTCTGACCTGCATTAAGCTACCACCTGCTAAAAAACCTATAAATAGACCTCGTTTTGATGGCTACTTAAGATGGGTTCTACTGTAGCCTATTGGATTAGGCCAGCAACTGTTGAAGATTGGATTGTTTTATACAGGAGTAAATGTTCATATAAATGTTTCAATGTTACATAATAACTCTTTACTCCCTAACCCTTTACCAGTTCTATGTTTATTCGAAATTTTAATACCTACTGAATATTCATTGTAAAAATAGTTATAAAGAAATATGGAAGGGGCAACATTGTAGACATTTAAGAAAGCATGATTTAAGAAACAGTTCTATTAGCAAACAGAGCAGACCCTAGGAGCTGTCTGATCTGGGTCTATTCTGTTTGCAAATGCATGAAAACATGTTTATATGAGGGAAAGGGATAAATATTCCTTTCTATACCTGTGCAAACAGAGTAGACCCAGATCAGATGGCTCCTATCTGTCTCTTGTCCGACCAGGGAATGATTTTACAGTTCGACCATGACCAAAACTTTCTATGTTCATGTGTTATCTAATTAATATGCATGATGCATCAATATTCTTATATAGATAGATATAGATACTTAGAGTAAAGGTTGAGGCAGAGAGATGGACAAACATGATGATATCACTCACCAGTTTGATGTTGGCGGCAGCAGCAGCCGTCGTAGTGGCCGTCACTGCTTGCCCCTCCTCTAATGTCTGGTTCTGAAGTTTTGTCGTGAGGAGGTTTACATCCAGCGCCAGCATGATGCTGGTTACCGTGACGACACATCCAACGGTTACTACTGCTACTTCATTGTGGTTTCCGCTTCAGGAATGGACAAACACAAACTGACCTCACAGCCTAAAATGAAATGGAAAATCTGCATACATAAACAGTTTGTTTCTGAGCAAATTGTTGTCATAATTCAAAGTGTGGCGACAAGCTTCGTGATTTGTTTTACATAAACCCCATTCCCTGTTGAATATCCATGTAAGAAATAATGCCATCAAGATTAATTTTTGTAACGGCATCTAAAAAGGACATTTTGGTTCAAGTATAAACTGTAGAATTAGATCTGTATTAAACCATAAGCAAACAGAGCAGACACAGATCAGACGGCAACCAATACTTTAGAAGCTGTCTGACCAGGGTCTACTCTGTTTACAAAGGTATGAAAAGGGATTTTTACAAAGGAAGGTGCTAATCTCTCTTTTCCTACAAAGGTCATTGCATCGCACAGTATGGATCTGAAAGGAGACACACCTTTAACCCTTTGATCCCTTTCCCTCATATAATCCATTCCTCCAGTCTATTTTTAGACCTGACCTCTTTGAATGAATCTACCCAAAAGGAGCATTTACTAGAGAAAAGTAAAAATTTAGAATTTTGTACTTTGAAACCATTGTGATAAATAGAGCATTTGCTCTTATAAAAGCAAATGCTCTATTTATCACAATGGTTTCAAGAAGTGGTTATTACAGAGGCATAGAAAGGCGTATTTATGGATGAAAGAGATAAACACCTTTTCATTCATTTGCAAACAGAGCAGACCCACAGATCAGATGGCTCCGATAGAAAACGTCTGATCAGGGTCTGCTCTCTTTGCTAATGACACGATATAGATCCGATTCTACAGCTATGTCAATATGTTATTTGAACTACATCCTGTTATCTAAGGTTCTTAGTCTAGGATAATCAGCATCACCGGCTCTTTCATTCATCTGCACAACAAAATGTGTTTTCAATGCTTGCCAAGAGTTCTTTACACTCTGATAATGGGACATTAGTGTACTAGCATATATGCAAACAATATAGAACCGGATCATTCTATTAACTCTCTGATTGAGAGGTTTGCACTGTTTGTCATTCAAAGTCCTCCAGCATATTTAAGCCTTTCATACTGAATGGACACTAATGGGCCTTTCTACCTTGAATACTTAGCATTCCAAAGGTTGACAATTAGTGCAGACAAAAAAAGAAGCAATTTTCACCTTTTTGCCAATCTCTTGGCAGTAAAACTTTCAGTCAGGGTTCAAAAGACCCATTATCTCTTATCATGCTATCTGCACATTTGTGATAACTTTTTGCAAGTTGTTTCAATCCAGATAAAACATTAACCCTTTCCTCCATGAATAAGCCTTTTTACGCCTCTGTAAAAGTCACCTGTTGAAACCATTGTGATAAATAGAACATTTGCTCCTATAGGAGCAAATGCTCTATTTATCACAATGGTTTCAAACTACAAAATTCTAAAAAAATTCCCTTTCTCTAGTTAAAGCTCCTTTTTGGTAGATTTATTCAAAAAGATTGGATCTAAAAATAGCCTATGAAGGGAATGGGTTAAACTCTTTTCCTCATAATAACACCCTAACACTTACAACACTGACTTTTCAAATGGACTATTCCAAAATCCAAACAGGTCAATCTTATGATGAATATTTAGGGTTTCTTCTAAAGATAAGTGTAACATGACAAAAAATGCAGATCCTCTATGAGCCCTATCATCTGGGTCTACACTGTGTTTGCAAAGGACAATTATAAGTGACTTGTGTCTTGTGTGGTTCCATACAGTAAGGGTTTATCCATGCCCTGTTCAATATTCATGTAAGTACCAGTAAATGAATATTTATTAGCTGAATTTCTGTAATGTGACCTTTTCAAGAAAACTTTGTGCTTTAACAAAAACTGTAGAATCAGTCAAAAATGGTGATTATTTCTTTTTTAATATTAAGGGAACTGATGTACAGTGCTGAGTCTGTTGACCCTAATAAATCTACCCCTAGGAGTCCATACTGATCTGGGTTTACACTATTTGTCTAGCGACTTATACTCCTTCATACTGGATGAACAGTTTTCTATTATCATTAATAATAATGGAACACCCCACTTTGAAAATTCGGTATTCAAAGGGTTATTGTAACCCTTTACTCCATGAATATTCTTATAAGAAATTAATATTAACATCAGGAATATTGAATTAAGATTATTTTTCATAATTGCACATGAACAAAGGAATATTTGACAATGACAGAAACTGTAGAATCATACCTATACTATTTAATAAGCAAACAGAGCAGACCCTGATCAGACGGCTCGATCCTATAGGAGCCATCTGATCTGGGTCTACTCTAATTGCAAAGAGGTATTTAAGGAGTAAAGGTTAAAAGAGTGGCTGCCATGGAGTCTGACCATTAACTTGCTGAGCAAATTCTGTCATATACATAAAAAAATTTCTAAAAAACCCAAACATTTTCTGCTCTTCTTTTACAAAAATATTAAACTCTCAGTGTCAAAAAGTTCCTGATGAGACACCACGTTACTTCATGTCTCTGTGGATCCAAACTGTCTGTAGAGGTAACTACAATTAATCTCTACTCTAGCATGCTAAAAGTTCAATAATTAAACAGGCTACAACTCTTGTTGACAATTACTTAACAGGCAAAAAGTTAGCCTACAACAGGCAACACCCGAAACATCCCTGTGTGTTTAATTATTTAACGACTTTTTCCTCTGACAAGATTATTTAAAACATATGGCTGGTTTTCAAATGTTTTTCCTTTTTGCCATTACGAAAACATAAGCAAAGATAAGATTGATCGACTGAGATTGGCTTACTTTTCCGAACATTCTTTGGCATAGATTCCGCTGGGTCGATGGGAAAAAAGTTACGAAATAATTGCAATTTGGATAAAGTTGCACATTATAATACCTTTAGAATTGTATTATCTAAGGGCTGAGTGAAAGATGGTAGTAATTACATTATTTAACCCTAGAAATAATGACATCATGAATATTAATTAGATTATTGCTGTAATAGCACAATGGAAACAGGAATCATTGGTCATTATAAGCAGAAACTGTAGAATCATATCTTATCTAAACTATATCATTAGTAAACAGAGTAGATCCTGATCAGATGGCTCCTACTGATCGGGGTCTACTCTGTTTACAAAGATATGAAAAGGTAAATTTTATATGAAGGAAAGAGTTAAGTGCAGAAGAACCACTTTTTAGTCAGCAGGTGGGTGCTTAATATGTCTTTGAAAACACAGTACACTGAGGGCAGACTGTGGGAACTGTCTCAAAGGTATGCTCTGTTTGGTTAACCCATTCCCTCATAGGCTATTTTTAGATCCAACCTCTTTGAATGAATCTACCGAAAAGGAGCATTAACTAGAGAAAAGGATTTTTTTTAAGAATTTTCAATTTTGAAACCACTGCGATAAATAGATCATTTGTTCCTATAGGAGCAAATGCTCTATTTAACACAATGGTTTCAAGAGATGGTTATTACAGAGACGTAGAAAGGTGTTTTTATGGAGGAATTTAGGTTAAGGAATAATAATACATTTTGTAGATCTGATTCTATAGTTTCTGGCATAACCAAACTTTCCTGTGTTCATGCACTATTATAACAAATAATCTACAGTAAAAACTCCATACTTCCAAATTTAGTAATGAAGAATTTGATGCCTTTTCAGACAGCTGGCTGCTAAAGCAGAGTGACCGTGAAAGTAATGCAGAAATTTCCTAGAGGAGCTTTCTGCACTACTTTAACCCTGCATTTAGCTGCCATCTGTTTAAAAGTGTTAAACCTTTTAGTTAATGAATATTTGTGCAAGAAAGAATGACATCATGAATATTATTAATTACAGTAAAAATTAATACAGAATAAAAGTAACATAGGAATGGAATTTTGTGTACACCTTTCCTGCATCTTCTCTTTGAATGCGTCCTCACACCATGCACTGTATTTTGCAAACAGTGCTGAGCCTACTGATCAGAGGGCTTCTAGAGAAGTCCTCTGATCAAGGTCTGCACTTTGTGTCATTCAAAATCCTCTAGCATGTTTAACCCTTTCCCTGTTTAGTATTTATTCCAAATTTCAATACATTGTATCCACTGAATATTACTAGACAAAATAGTTACAATGAAATATGGAAGGTGGAACATTGTAGCCATTTTAGGAACTAAAGAAAAAAAAAGATATTTTCTAATTTCACTAGCAAACAGGGCAGACCCTGATCAGACGGCTCCTATAGGAGCCGTCTGATCTGGGTGTACTCTGCAAATGCGTAAAAAGGCATTTATATGAGGGAATGGTTAAATGCCTTTTGTAGGGAAGCTTACTGTAGGTAATAGTGCATCTCAAGATTCTCATTTCAGCTAACTCCGGAATAGATCTATAATGACTAGGCCTGTACCGATCCAAATCTAATCATTCACCGAGCACAACGGCAGGAACGAATCTTTCATCTGCATCGATCAAACGGTAATTGATAACATAAAACCAAATTAACTGTGTATCCAAAATCTATGTCTATCACGATAAGCTCAAAATTACCTGAAAAGGCCGAACATCAGAACAAAAAACACTGTAACCTCTAGGTCTGATAGGATCGGAGTGAAATAGCTATGAAGACAAGGCTTATGACGATCGAGATAATAGCCTGTTTGTTTGATTGCTTCTTTGTTAAAGTCCATGTTTTTGCATTTGAATATACCTCTAAGCTTACCAAAATTGCCATCTGCTTCAACTCATAAGTTACTGATATTACTATCAAAATTTTATATCATATTTTAGATAAAGACAATCAATTACAGTAAAACTCCTCTAAACCACAATTCTAGAAGAGAAAAATTATGTACTTTTAGGCAGGTGGCTGCTTAATGCAGGGTGAAAGTCATGCAGAAAGCTCCTCTAGGAGCTTTCTGCATGACTTTCACCCTGCATTAAGCCGACACCTGTCTCAAACGTCGAAATTTACACTAAATTCAACGTCCGGTTTAGAGGTGTTTTATTGTACTTGGATACCCATCTGGATCCAAACTGTGTGCAAATGTTATCGGGAGTATTCTAATGGACGTCTATTGATTACACCCTTTCCCTGCTGAATATTCATGTTAAGAAATAATGATGTCATGCATATTTGTTTGTTATTTATTAGTCAGTTCTATCATAATTCATAAGCAAAGCCTGATCAGATAGGTTCTACAGCAGCCGTCTGATCTGGGAGTACACTGTTTGCAAAGGTGTGAAAACGAGTTAGTATCAGGGGACAGAGTTTAATCTATTGCATACGTAGTGGCGACTGTGAAAGACCTATGAAAACAGTTTGGTGTCAGATGAGAAGGCTAGGGAATCAATTTCTCAGGATCAAAATTTTTCAACACTCCGCTTTATTTCTGAAAAGATATAGAAGAAAAGTGAAAATGTAGAAGATGAACTACTACTTAGCTTCTGTTATAGTTTTGACTTGCAGTGTCATGCCAGTAAGGCAAAGTTTTTGTACTAACGTCACTTACATCATGATTGTGATTCTTGTGTTAAAAAACACTCTGCTAATCTACAGTAAAACCTCTCTATAATGGCCACTAAATTGCATCAACTATTTTGTGTTAAAGGCAGGTGGCTGCTTAAAGCAAAGGTGAAAGTAAAACAGAACAGTCCTATAGGAGCGTTCTGTTTTACTTTCACCTTGCTTTAAGCAGCCACCTGCCCTAAATACCAACTAATTAATTCTATTTAGTGGTCATTATAGAGAGGTTTTACTGTACTTTTTAAATTTTTCATCATTTTGCACACAGACCCACACCCAATTCGCAACACCTTCCCCTTCAGAAAATTAACAAATGCACTCACATACAGGACTGTGGTAACCCGTAAACGTTATGCCTTCTGTTCTATAGGGGAGGGGGTGGCATAAAACCCAATCTTAATTTCCAGTCCTGCAGATTAGGTACAAATGCATGCAAGCCTGCAAACTGCACTGCATGTCCCTCCTGATAATGCAATTGACAGAGAAGTCTCCCGCATGCGACGACAAACTGAACAAAGAAAGTTGCATTGTTTATGTGTCCGCTTCAAAGCAATCCGAGCTGTATTACATTCTCTCCTATTTGATGTTGCAAGTTTGATGTAAAGATTAGCCAACTCAGCAAAATTTCAAAAAAGATCTTCAGACATGAAAGTGTTTTAGAGAACGTTAATCAGTAAGACCTGGATGAACTAGCAGAGAATATAAGTATGGTTATTAACCCTTTCCGTTTTAATATTTATTCAAGATTTCTTCACCCCGTGAATATTCATTGACAGAATCAATAAAATGGAACGTAGCAAAGGGAATGTTTTCATTGTTGTGGAAATCTATAAATTCCCATAAGCAAACACAGCAGACCCTGATCAGATGGCTCCTATAGGAGCCATCTGATCTGGGTCTATTCCGTTTGCAAATGCATAAAATGGCATTTATATGAAGGAAAGGGTTAAATGTACATGTACACATTTTTACCACTTCATTAACCCTTTCCCTGTTCTATGTTTATTCCAAAGTTCAATACCTAATGAATATTCATAAACAAAATAGTCATAAAGAAATATGGAAGGTAGAACATTGTAGACATTTTAGAAAGCCAAGAAACATATCTATAAAATTCTATTAGCAAACAGAGCAGACCCTGATCAGACGGCTCCTCTAGGAGCCGTCTGATCTGGGTCTACTTTGTTTGCAAGTGCGTGAAAACACGTTTGTATGAGGGAAAGGGTTAAATCTTCAGAGATACAGTCAACCCTTTACTCGACAGAGACGGCCCTTTTCACACTTTTGCAAATAGCGTAGATTAAGATCATTATAAGGCGCAATTTGACCAGGGTCCATCATGTTTGCGTATATTAATTGTAGGTTATTACCTATTTGACATATCGATGAATTTCTTTATTTTTATATTAATTTGTAATACACAATATTAGATAACGAATATTCATGAAGTCATGCATTAATAATGCTCTTCCTCGTTCTGTCTCTCATGTCTTTCTTGATTACGATAGGAGCCTATCCCTTTCCCTCATATAAACGTGTTTTCACGCATTTGCAAACAGAGTAGACCCAGATCAGACGGCTCCTAGAGGAGCCGTCTGATCAGGGTCTGCTCTGCTTGCTAATAGAATTTGATACATCAGTTTCTTTGCCTTCTAAAATGTCTACAATGTTGCACCTTCCATATTTCTTTATAACTATTTTGTTAATGAATATTCAGTAGGTATTGAAATGTGGACTAAATATAGAACAGGGAAAGGGCTATAGGAGATTCTGCGAAACTTTTGCCCTGCATTAAGCAACCACCTGCATATTGAGACTCCAGTCACAATGTTCATTCAATGAATGTCCACTTAGGACAGGTTCTACTGTAGCTCTAAAAACTATTTATAATCCCAATAGAGAACAAAATTTAATTAAAATTCAAAAGAAAATGCAAAATAAGTTAAAATGGGACCAAAAATGATTCCAAATCGTTGAGATTTTACCCGCAAAAAAATTCCTGTATTATAAAAATGCATTTTTCCCGATATTGCCAGAAAAAACCCGGCCTGCATATTACTGAGTGGACTCTTTCTACGCCTTTGCAAAAAGAGAAGACCCAGATAAGGTGGCTCTCATAGGAGCCATCTGATCCGAAGGGTTTGCTCTGGTTGCTTATGATATAATATACAGTAAGGTAACATTAATCATTTTACAATTAATCCTTTCCTCCATAGGCTATTTTTATACCTCTGAATGAATCTACCCAAAAGGAACATTTACTAGAGAAAAGGAAAATGTTAGAATTATGTAGTATTGAAACCATTGTGATAAATACAGCATTAATTTTGCTCCTATAGGAGCAAATGTTCCATTTATCACAATGCTTTCAAGAAGTGACTATTACAGAGGCGTAGAAAGGCGTATTTATGGAGGAAAGGGTTAAACACTGATGGGCTATTCTCACTCCGATAATTCAGCTTTGACAGAGTTATGGGTAAAATGCATCTAATGATCTTATCTATGCATCTGCTGACTCAAAACTGTATTCATTTTAATCCCTTCCCTTGTATCATAAACGCTTTTTCATGCCTTTGCGAACAGGAGATCCAGATCAGATGGCTCCCCTAAGAGCCATCTGATCAGGGTCTGCTCAGTTTGCTTAAGGAATAATATTAAAGATCTGATTCTATAGTTTCTGCATGGTAAAGGCTTTCCCTGTGTTAGTGATACTATTATTAAACTCATTTCATGACATGTAATATTCATGAGGGAACGGATTAAGGTGGCGTTTTTGTAAAGCATAATACAAAAGTTAAGCTGGTACCCAAATTAAATTAAAAAGTAACAGTTACTGCTGCACTCTTTACTCCATGAATATTAATGTACGGAAAATGACATCATGAATATTAATTCGATTAAATTTTACAAAAAAAAATAGCACATACAGTAAAACCTCTCTATAAAGGACACTAAATTACATCAAGTATTTTGTGTTAAAGACAGGTGGCTGCTTAATTTAAGCAAGATGAAAGTAAAACAGAACGCTCCTATAGGAGCGTTCTGTTTTACTTTCACCTTGCTTTCAGCAGTCACCTGCCCTAAATACCAACTAAATAACACAATATAGTGTCCGTTATAGAGAGGTTTTACTGTACATAGACACGATAGCTTTTGTTCATCAGGCAGCAACTGAACCTATATTATATCATAAAAGCAAACAGAGCAGACCTAGATCAGACGGCTCCTATAGGAGCCGTCTGATCTAGGTCTACTCTGTTTGCAAAGGCATAGAAAGGTGTATTTATGGAATTACAGGGTTAAAGAAGCTTCTGACTTGAGTACATTGATTACACATGTACCTGTATGTTCCTGCTACACACAAATGGATTAAAAAAATCAATCATAGAATTTATAAAACATAGTCAATATTCAACTACAGGTATATATATTCAACAAAATATGTTTCGCCCGTCACCTCAGACAGATGCCTTTTGAAACCTTTGCCAACAACAAAACAAGATTGGATGGCTCCTGTAAGAGCCATCTGATCAGAGTCTGTGCCGTCTGCTAATGAAATATACATCAGAATGATTCTACAGTTTGTGGACCATGGAAAGAAATTACCTGTTCACAATACCATCATAAAACGTCAGCTACTAAATATTCATGATGTCATTATTTCTTGCATGAATATTCATGAGGCAAGGCTCAATTCTGATACAGAGCTACAGATAAAGGTGAGTACCCAAATGTTAAAATTGCCATTTCTCCACCAAGCCCTATACAGTGTGACCACTCTTTACAATTGTCTCTTCGATTCTCTCACAGTACAGTAAAACCCCTCTAAACCGGACGCTCAATTTAGTACATGTATCGGTCTTGGTGACAGGTGGCAGCTTAATGCAGGGTGAAAGTCATACAGAAAGCTCCTCTAGGAGCTTTCTGTATGACTTTCACCCTGCATTAAGTAGCCACCTGCCTAAAAGTATCTAAATTCTTTTCTATCAGAATTCCGGTTTAGAGAGGTTTTACTGTACAGGGTTTGGTGGAGAAATAAAGAAGTTATTCCTGAAAATTGTTTAATTTACACATCTTTATCTGGTGCTCTGCTAATAACAATAAAATGACTTTATTTTCTAATAGAAATATCAGCTCTCACCTCAAACTTGCTTCATAATCCTCTAATTCAACACAGAAATGGGGTTTTTAAAATTTGCACATTCATCCAAGCACACTAGAAAACAATCCAGATTACGAATGATAAAAATCCCACCGTACTCTATACAACGGCACGGTCTGGCACACTACCATATGAACTGAAATTCCTGCGCGCACTTCTTAAAACAAACTTTTTCACTGTGAATATCTCCCCTGAATGATAAAGGGTGTTCACATGTTAAGTCCTCAAGGTTCAAATCAATACTAAACCCTATACGAGTACGCTGACATACCAACTCGACAAGTCAATGCTTTAGTGCCTGTATTGGTTAATTTGCCACAAGCTCTGCTACCTATCTGAATCCAGATGAGACATTGAATAACTGTACATCTGATCTGGATCCAAACTATTTAAACCAATTTACCTAATAGGCTATTTTTAGATCCAACCTCTTTGAATAAATCTAACCAAAAGGAGCTTTAACTAGAGAAAATATTTTTTTTAGAATTTTTTAGTTTTTAAACAAAGAGTGGTACAAACTTAAGTTTTGGTAGAGAAATAGAGGAGTTTATTCTTGAAAATGTTTTAATTTACGCATCTTATCTGGACCTCTGATTATAAATTTTAAACTGAAGCAGACGATAAAATTGATGGTGGTGAATTTTTAGAGTTATCCTTTTACTTGAATATCTGAACACTTGTAATGAAAACGAATCAGTTTAATTCAGGTATTAACCCTTTCCTCCATTATGAATACGCCTTTCTACGCCTCTGTAAAATTCACTTTTTGTAACTATTGTGACAAATAGAGCATTTGCTCCTATAGGAACAAAATTCACCTATTCGGTAGATTTATTTAAAGAGGTTGGATCTAAAAATAGTCCATGATGAGGGAATGATTTAAAATACATGATTGTATAAAATAAGGAAATTTATTTAAAAAATTGGCAAACAACAAAGTGTAGATCCTCTAATAAATGGTCTTCTGGTCATTTCTGGTCTACACTGTTTGCATTGAATGCAAGTCACTAAATGTTTCCTGCATTCAAATATTTACAGAGATATATAATATTTCAGTGCAAGCCAAACCTAGAAACATTTTAATACAGTATAATTGGTTACCTCAAGTTTCTATTTACATTATAACCCTTTACTTCATGAATATTCATGTAAGAAATAATTACTTTATGGATACTAATTAAGTGAACAAAGGAATTTTTGGCTATGGCAAAAACTGTATTATCAGATCTAATACATTATTACATAAGCAAACAGGGCAGACCCTGACCAGACAGCTCCTACAGGAGGCCCTCAGCTGTCTGATCTGCGTCTATATTGAGACTGTAATGGAGTAAGAGTTAAAACATATACATCTGTTTACTAATACAGATAGAGGCAACATTTATATCTGCTTGCCAATACATTTAAATGCTTAGTATGGGAAAATTGTAAAACCATACATCGTGTACCTATAAAAGCCAATTGAAATAGTGGAAAATCATTGAAATAGCCTATCAAGGGGTTTCATCTATCTAAGCAAGCAATTTTAAGAGGAAGCATCTAAGTTTGTATATTGTTTACCGTATATCTCTTTCATGGGTGCATTACAGTTGTACTTAAATGCATATTTAACCTAGAGTGAAGCAACAGTGCAGACAGTGATCGCATATTACATAGATCAGGCTCAGGCCTCTCACAGCTCTACGGTTTGCCTGTATCCCCATTAACAGACACAACACATTAATGGATTACAGGCAAAAAATGGTTATTTTAACCCTTCGCTTGCTGAACTGTAAAATACATGTCTCCTTCTTTACCCATGCCCTGTTGTATAATTACATATATCTTCACTGTGTACAAGTATTTCGCTGTGCAATCACTGCTGTGGAGTGCACTGGTTGCACAATCAACTTGTAAATAGTGCAGACCCTGATGAGACAGCTCCTGGAGGAGCTGTCTCATCTGGGTCTTCGCTATTTACAGGTAGGTATATTGATGTGAATAGCAAGCGAAGAGTTAACCCTTTCAGTGCTGGAAATTAGTCACTAATGTCATTTACAAATAGTGTAGGCCCAGATGAGAGGCCTCCTAGAGAAGCCCTCTCATCAAGGTCTACACTGTTTTGTCATGTTATACTGTTCTTTAAAAAAAAAAATCCTGAATATCTAAGTAAGCTTGACCTGTTTGAATTTAGGAATAGTCCATTTGAAAATTCAGCATTGACTAGGTTAAATAATCGACTTCAATAATCGTGTGTACCCGACACGGTCTAATTCTTTACTGATTTTATTCTTATCCGTGGTTAATCTTATTTGGCCAAGCGCTTTGCAAAGTCATTCAATCAATGTGACCAACTTTAAGGCTTATTTAACTTGCAAAAGATGAATTTCTGATAAACAAACATTATGTACTATAGACTCTGGATCCAGATATGACGAGTAACTCTGCATCTAGTCTGTTTGACAGACCGGTCTGTTGCAAAAAGAATCAGGACAACTAACTCTGGATATCAAAAGCATTTACATTACAAGTGTTAACCCTTTAACCCTCTGTATGCCAGACATGCATGCCCTGGAGTTGGCAAACAGTGCAGACCCAGATCGGTCAGGGCTCCTAAACGAGCCCTCTGATCAGGGGCTACACTGTTTGTCATTCAAAACCATCTAGCATGTTTAACCCATTCCCTCATAGGCTATTTTTAGATCCAACCTCTTTGAATAAATCTACCGAAAAGTGAGCATTAAGTAGAGAAAAGGATTTTTTTTTAGAATTTTGTAGTTTTGAAACCATTGTGATAAATAGAGCATTTGCTCCTATAGGAGCAAATGCTCTATTTATCACAATGGTTTCATAAAGTGACTTTTACAGAGACGTAGAAAGGCGTATTTATGGATGAAAGGATTAACCCTTTCATACTGAATGGACTCTACAGTAAACACTAATGGGCTATTCCACTTTGGACATTCAGCGTTGAACGGGCTAACTGTACCCTTTATGTGCTGAATTTTCATGAACTCTTTGCATACTAAGTAATTTTTCATCTGCAACAATTGTCGTCTGCTTCAATTCTAAAAATAATTTTTTTACCATTTCTTCGCAAAAATATGGTCAAAGTGACAAACTGTATGAGTTTTGATCCTGATGAGACGCTGCATTATGCGGCGTCTCATCTGGATCCAAACTGTTTGCATAGGTAATCAGTTTCACCGCTAGCAGGCAAAGAGTTAAACTCATTCTCTTCTAGACTATTTTTAGATCCAACCTATTTGAATAAATCTACCGAAAAGGAGCATTTACTACAGAAAAGGAAAACTTTACAATTGTGTACTTTTGAAACCATTGTGATAAATGGAGCATTTTGCTCCAAATGGAGTATAATTATGCTCTAGTTATGGTTTATAGTTTCAAAAAATGACTTTTACAGAAATGTCAAAATGTGTCAGTAAGAGGGAGAGGGTTAATGGACATTACTACTGTAAATCTACCAAGTACCCTGTTACAGCAAACTGCAGAATTATGTTAATTTATGTTGTGCTTTAATTCTCATGGTAGCGTGTCTGACTCTCTTGAATAATTTCAAACAAGGTGTGTTTGTGAATCATTATGCTATCAAACAGGTCCTTTAATCCTTTTCTTAATAGATACGCCTTTGCAAACAGAGCAGACCCAGATCAGACGGCTCCTATAGGAGCCGTCTTATCAGGGTCTGCTCTGTTTGCATATGATATAATACAGATATGATTCTTCAGTTTCTTCCACAGCCAAAATTTCCTGTGTTCATATGCCATAATACAAATGAATGTAATTGATATTGACACTGAGCTATACAGATAATGGTGCATACTCAAATACTAAAATCATTATTTCTCCACTAAACCCTATGTTGTGACCACTTTTTAGAATCGTCTCTTCGAGACGATTCTAAAGAGAGGTCACAACATAGAGTTTGGTGGAGAAATGAGGAAGTTATGCTTGAAAATATTTTAATTGACGCATCTTATCTGGAGCTCTGTGACATCATTATTTCTTATATAGACATTCATGGAGTAAAGGGTTAATATAGTTTTGACCTTTGACCATAAAGTTTGACTGATTAGAGCCACAGGTGCTAGGCGTGTGGCCATTTCACAAATACTGCTTATAAATACCTTCAAAAACAGTTAGACATCATAACTTGACATTATATAAAAAAAGAAAAAAAATTTTTTTTCGTATAGTATATTACTATATAAAGGTATGTAACTAAATGGTCCAAAATGGCAGAAAAGATGCACCAACTACATTCCGCGTCTTGCTACGACGTCAATTTCCGCTCGATTTCAATCAAATATGAGTCAATGCACGCAGAAATGTCCAGTCTTTCAAATACACACCATTGATTGCCGATCATATGCCGAAAAATTACTGTTTTGAGACGATAAACACCAGCTTAGATTTAGTCGACCGAGTCACTACCGACACATACATGCACATTTTCACCACTGATGACATCGAAAGTCACACTAGATCTCATAATATGGTCCGTTTTCCACTCTCATTCAATAAAACTAACATAACTATTAAACTTACTGTCGATGTCAACCTCAAAGTTACTACCGGTTCTACGACACTGAAGAGTTTTCGAAACAACCCGCGGCTGTCAACATTCGGCCAGCCATGATTGTTTGTGACCCGGAAATGCTTGAAGCGAAGAAGCGACTGGTGCCCGGCAGACCGTTTGACTACTATAAAGCAGGTAACAAGTGCCCTGTAAACATGATTACTGGTGCCCGGTGTCTGTATAAAAACACCCTGTTAACCCTTTCCCTCCTATAAACACCTTATCACGCATTTGAAAACAGTATAGACCCAAACCAGATAGCTCATAGAAGACCAGGATCTACTCTGCATGTTTGTGCCATGATATATAGATATAATTCTTTACCATTTGTCGAAGCAAACATGCCCTTGAAAATGATAAAAAATTAATCTAATAAATATTCATGGTGTTACTATTTCTTACATGATTATTGAACAGGGAAAGGTTAACTGGAAAATAAAATGCAGTCGACGTATACATTTTTCAGTCATGTGCTGGACACTATAAATGAAAAAAACAGCAAACAAATATATTAGAAAGCAAACGATTATAAAATATCAGTATTATTACCAAGTAACTATAGTCATTGTTCCTAATATATATGAAATGAAGGCTGTCATTAAATTTGAAATAGAGTTAGTTCTTTCTTTCTTTTCAGTCTTATTAGAATAGAAAATCTAAATTTTCGGCGAGCATAATCAGCAGTTTACAGGGCACTTGTTACCTGCTTTATAGTAGTCAAATGGTCTGCCGGGCACCAGTCGCTTCTTCGCTTCAAGCATTTCCGGGTCACAAACAATCATGGCTGGTCGAATGTTGACAGCCGCGGGTTGTTTCGAAAACTCTTCAGTGTCGTAGAACCGGTAGTAACTTTGAGGTTGACATCGACAGTAAGTTTAATAGTTATGTTAGTTTTATTGAATGAGAGTGGAAAACGGACCATATTATGAGATCTAGTGTGACTTTCGATGTCATCAGTGGTGAAAATGTGCATGTATGTGTCGGTAGTGACTCGGTCGACTAAATCTAAGCTGGAGTTTATCGTCTCAAAACAGTAATTTTTCGGCTTATGATCGGCAATCAATGGCGTGTATTTGAAAGACTGGACATTTCTGCGTGCATTGACTCATATTTGATTGAAATCGAGCGGAAATTGACGTCGTAGCAAGACGCGGAATGTAGTTGGTGCATTTTTTCTGCCATTTTGGATCATTTAGTTACATACCTTTATATAGTAATATACTATACGAAAAATTTTTTTTTTTTTTTTTTTTTTTTTTTTTTTATAATGTCAAGTTATGATGTCTATTTGTTTTTGAAGGTATTTATAATCAGCATTTGTGAAATGGCCACACGCCTAGCACCTGTGATTAGAGCACTGTGATAAAGGTGCAACCTGGTGGCATTATAATTCAAATATACTAAATTTATCATTTCTCCATCAAAGAAATAAAGTTGCTATTGGCCCTTATAATGTTTTAATTTACACATCTTATGTGGTGAGTTAACCATTTCCCTATACAATAATCATGTAAGCTTAATAATGACATCATGAATATTTAGCTGAATTTCTATAATGTAAACTTTTCAAGGAAATATTTTGCTGTGACAAAAACTGCAGAATTAGATCTATATGCATGTAATTATTAAGTTTAAAGCAAACAGAGCAGACCCAGATCAGACGGCTCCTGTAGGAGCTGTCTAATGATGGTCTGGGTCTACTCTGTTTGCTTATAGAAATTCAAAGATCTGTGTCTTTACTTTCTAAAATGGCTCCACCTTCCATATTTCATAATAACCTTTTTGTCCATGAATATTCAGTAGGTATTGAAATTTGTAATAAACATAGAACAGGGAAAGGGTTAAATGAAGGAAAGGGTTAATCTAGGTTCTGTATTTGGTTTAACCCTTTCTTTCATACAAACACCTTTTCACACATACCGGTATGCAAATAGAGTAGACCCAGATCAAATGGTTTCTATAGGAGCCATCTGTTTAGGGTTTGCTCTGTTTGCTAATGGAATTTGATAGATCTGTTTCTTAACTTTTTAAAATGGCTACAATATTCCATATTTCATTATAACTATTTTGTCCATGTATATTCAGTGGGTACTGAATTTTGGTCTCAGTATAGAACAGGGAAAGCTGGTTACTAGTAAATATTTGAACACCCAATCTCCACCAGTACAAAAGGGTGAATAAGTCAATTTGATATTGTTTCCGTTTTGATAAAGACTTGCATGAAACTTACTGAATAGAAAATAGTGTAAACCCTAATCACACTGCTCTTACTAGAGCTCTCCAATCTGGGTCTGCTAACTTTCAGGCTGATGGGTCATTCCACTTTGAATATTGATTAATCAGCATTCTGAGGGTTTAAATTATGCTCCTTTATCTCTTAGTGTGTGTGGGTGGGGTATATCTCTACTGATATGAGCAATGAAAACTGACAATTAAAAACAAAAATCCAAAAAAATCAGCTAATGGCTGTCTTTTCTAATTACCCTTAGTATTTGTAACACCCATTTGAAAAGCTGAATAAGTCAGTTTGGCACAATTTTGATAATTTAAACCCTGTACTAGATCTCCACCGATATTCATATGAAAAATAATGACTATGAATATTAATTTGCTGATTTTTTATTACCAAATACATGTACAATGTAATGGAATAACGGCAGCAACTGTAGAAATATATTGTGTTATTACATTTAAGCAAACAGAGCAGACACTGATCAGATAGCTGTTACAGGAGCCGTCTGATCTGAGTCTACTTTGTTTGCAACAGTACCTTAATTAAGGTATAATTTTTTCTCTATGGATTCAAGTGTTAAATTAGACTGATATAGTAGCAAACTGTGTAGACCCTGATCAAACTGCTCATTCAGCAGCGGTCTGGTCTGGGTCTACACTATTTGCGTAAATTTGTATGTCCAAATACATTATAGGGTAAATTATTGGGATATCACATTTTGAACACAAAATTTTGTCTGAAAAACATTGTTACCTGTTTTCATTATCCAAATTTATTTTGCTTTGACTTTAAGAATTCTGCCACATTTTCAAACAGTTTAGATCCTGATGAGACACCAAGTCACATGACATCTTACCTGGATCAGAAATATAAAATACAAAGTTCATAAATTCCCCCAAAGTGTCTATTATGATAGTGTTAATTGAGTCTGGATTCATTCTGACATTTACAAAGATGAATTAGCCTAGATGAGTCAATGCCTGCACATAAAATATTTTCATAAGCCCTGCAATCAATATCAGTATGACATTTCAAACTGATTACTGCGCTCCTAGTGTCATGCCTGCGGAGGGTCAAGCTATCGTTAGTATGATTGATACTGATTGTCCAGCAAGTCCAGATACTGTTACCAACGGACAGTCACTAACATACTGTATTCTCCCTAATAAACCCCAACTCTAATTTATAAATGCCCCCTTATTTCTAGGCGAAAACTAATGATGAATAAAATAACCATTAAATAAAGAAACACAGGTTTTCCACAATGCTGAATGATGACTGAAAGCAATGCAGAAAGATCCCTGAGTTTTCTGGACTGCTTTCATTCTGCATTAACCCATTCCTTCATAGGCTATTTTTAGATCCAACCTCTTTGAATAAATCTACCGAAAAGGTCTCAGCATTAACTAGAGAAAAGGAAAATGTTAGAATTGTGTACTATTGAAACCATTTGTGATAAATAGAGCATTTGCTCCTTTTCCTATAGGAGCAAATGCTCTATTTATCACAATGGTTTCAAGAAGTGACTATTACAGAGGCGTAGAAAGGCGTATTTATGGAGGAAAGGGTTAATTCTTTACTCCATAGGTATGCCTCAAAATTCTATGGCATTATAAAGATCTAATTCTACAGTTTCTTTCCGTGATACAAAATCCAATTGTTTGTAGTGCCATTATAAAAATTTCAGTTAAGTAATACTCATGTTATCATTATTTTTGGTTCAAGTGATCACATGTGTACAAAGTGCAAGAAGCTCTTTTTTTAAAAAAATGTTACACCTATGGGGGAAGTTTATTGGAGAATATACAGTACTATAATGCACATGTACACAAAAACAGTGCACAGTAAAATCTACAGCAACGGCTCAAAAAATGTCTTCAACCCTTTACCTGATGAATATTCATGTAAGAAATAATGACATCATGAATTATAATGTAGATGATTGTCTCTAAGGTATCTGAACATGCATAGGATTCTAAATTTGGTCATGGCAGTAACTACAGTAAAACCTCTCTATAATGACCACTAAATTACATCAAGTATTTTGTGTTAAAGGCATGTGATTGCTTAAAGCAATGTGAAAGTAAAACAGAACGCTCCTAGGGAGCGTTCTGTTTTACTTTCACCTTGCTTTAAGCAGCCACCTGCCCTAAATACCAATTAATTACCACAATTTAATGGCCGTTATAAAGAGGTTTTACTGCACTAAATCAGATCTATATCATTCTAGAAGCATACAGATCTGGGTCTACTCTGTTTGTAAAGGTGTTAAAGACATCTCTATGAAGTAAAGGGTAAAACAGATTTAACTGCAACACAACATAAAGATTATGTGTTACAAATATTCCAGACAGATGTCGAAATTATCAACATTTGAAACCAAGGTGCTCAAATATCAAGCATTACTTGTAAACATACTTGTGACAAACCCATTGACAACATCTTACTAACTTGACAGTTTGTGCATAAAATTTCAAAATATTTAACCATTTCAAAATTTGGGCCAAATTTTGTCTGCCAATACTAATTATCTGATATTCAAGGTAGAACAGTCAAACACTGTTTAACCCTTTCCCTTATGTAAATGAGTTTTCACGCATTTGCAAACAGAGTAGACCCAGATCAGACGGTTCCTATAGGAACCGTCTGATCTGGGTCTGCTCTGTTTGCTGATGGAATTTGAAAGATGTTTCTTTACTTTCTAAAATGGCGACAATGTTCCACCTTCCTTATTTCATTATAACTATTTTGTCTATGAATATTCATAAGGTAGCAAAATTTGGATAAAACATAGAACTGTAAGTTACTATTCAGTATGAATGGGTATACATTGTGTAATTTGAAAGAGGAATTGGAATGACAAACAGTGCAGACCCAGATCAGAGGTCTCCTCTAGGAGCTCTCTGATCTGGGTCTACCCTACTTGCAAATGCCAGTACACAATTTCCAATGTCTTCTTTAATACTTTCTTTCGTATGAATCATAATAAATGCCTTTTCAAGCATTTACAAACAGATTAGACCCTGATCAGATGGCTGATATATGAGCCGTCTGATCAGGGTCTGCTCTGTTTGCATATCGTCACCTTAACGCAAAACTATTGTAACTACATTTTGGAAAATTTTACAGGAGAAGGAAAAAACTTCCAAAAAAATTTAAAACATGTTTTATCCAACTTCTTTTTCAAACAGAGACACCTCAGTGCATAATACATATGAATATAATGTTCATTTTGTGGTTTATTGATGAATTATGACATAATATGAGCTATTAGACTTACAATAGTTTTGCACTAAAAATCAGTATGTTTTTTTCTTAAAACTTAACGCAAAACTATTGTATTTGGACTTACAATAGTTTTGCACTAGAAACAAGTCTGTTTTCTTCTTAAAACTTGGTGCAAAACTATTTTATATTGACTTACAATTAGTATTGCACCAGAAATAAGTTACTTTTCAGCTTAAAAATTGTAGAACCTGATTTTTATGCCCCCAGATCAGATATGGTGGGCATATTGTTTTGCCCTGTCTGTTTGAGGACAACTTTAACATTGGTCATAACTTTTGAGCCAGTACAGATAGAGACTTGATATTTGGCATGTACATGCATCTCATAAAGCCGCACATTTTGAGGGGTTACATGTCAAGGTCAAGGTCATCCTTCAAGGTCAGAGGTCAAATATATAGGTCAAATCACCGATTTTAACATTGGCCATAACTTTTGAACCAGTACAGATAGAGACTTGATATTTTGCATGCATGTGTATCTCATGAAGCTGCACATTTTGAGTGGTGACATGTCAAGGTCATCCTTCAGGGTCATAGGTCAAATTGGCAGAGGGGGCATAGTGTTTGACAAACACATCCTGTTTTACACAGACAGACCAACCAACTGACCAACACATGCACTGATTCAAACCGATTGAAATGCAATCAATGATTCATCTATAGCAAAAAATGCTTAAGTATTTCAGTGCAATACACAAGTGGCTAATATTCTTTTGAGGAAATAAGTTCCTATGGATAAGTCACAAGATTTTTAAGTCAAATCAGAGGCCATAACTCTGCAATACTTCAGAGGCTGATGAGAAAACCTCTAGAAACACGCTTGCCAGGGTCATCACAATTACGAGAATAGACTGGTCTCCTACATTTTGTAAGGGTTTAATATTTTAATTTTATTTTGATATCTGAGGTAAATTCTGATATAAATTAGAAATATATTCTGAACACAGTAAAAGCACAGTGTACGGTCATATAGTGTTAATTCTAATCAGTCATAAAACTATTTACAATCTGATATGGATCAAAACTGCTTGAACGTGTTAACCCTTTGCTCCATGAATATTCATGTAAGAAATGATGACGTCATAAATATTAATTATATTCATATTTGAAATGGGGCATATTAACACATGAATGTTTTGCCAAAGTAGGAACTATGGAATCAGATCTATTTTATTCCATAAACAAACACAGCCGACCCTGATCAGATAGCTCTTACAGGAGCCATCTGATCTGGGTCTACTCTATTTGCAAAGGCACAGAAAAGCTTATTCATGGAGGAAAGAGTTAAATCTTTATTTTTCATAATGTTTCAACATATCTGAAGTGTATAATTGGTATAATTTCAATGTTTATATTTATTGCAATTTGCATGTACATGTACTATTATTATGCGAGTGAATTTCACCTTATAATCTCCATACAAATTTATCAAACTTTTACTTGTAATAATTAAGTAAGTCTGGACTCACAAGTGAACAAAAAATGAAGAAATTTTAAAATCAAAACCATATCAAACAAACAAATGTATACACAATATGTCTTTGACGTACGTTTTTACATTATGACGGGAAGTGTAATTCTCGGTCCTGAAACTGAAATGTCTACGCTCTCCCCCCTTTCTCCTTTTGTGCAAAATAACTGTATTTAGGTTAAGGATTTAAGAAGTTCATTTCATCTTCATGATTTAAATCATTTTGTTGATGGTGATCGATAAAATCAGAAGATATCCTGATGTGGGACTTACTCAGTGCGAGCGCAACCTATAAATTGAATTTGGGCAGATGCAACCAACAAAAGTCGCCCATAAATTTTAAATTTCATTTCGTTTAATAAACCCATCTCATACTATTAGTGTGCATTGACACTATTGTAAACAGTGTAGACCCAGGTCAGGCAGTTCCTATAGGAGCTGCCTGATCAAAGTCTGCACTGCTTGCATGCAGAATTTGTTTCATCCAAATCCAAATGGTTTAACGGTTTAAACTTTTTCTGTTCATAAAGGACACATTAATAAGAAGTGTTCAGATTACAGAATCATCTGTAAAATGTAGCATGAGAAGAGTTATAATTCTATAATATTTTTATTTTGTTTATTATTTTTGTAATATAGAAAATAATGAATTATAAAAACTCTATTGTTTAAACGAAGTTTGTTTTGAACGACATAATGGGAAAAAAAATATGTCAATAACAGTTATATATGACATTTTTATATAAATCAAAGGACAAATAGACAGGCAGAAAGGCAGAATGGAATGACAGACACTTGGTCAGAAAGATTATAACTTTATGTCACATTGTAAATTACATGTATGTAGGACAGATATCTAAGAAAATATCTTCTAATTTTGTATATTCCAAATAATGTATCAGGGTTAGGAGTTCAATCAAATTAGTGGGGGATGGAGGGTTATTTCCCACCCACATCGGAAACGCAATTTGAACCTAAAATCAAAGGCCTGAATGGCCATAATGGCTTTCGGGTTTGATATGGATGTTAAGTGTAAGGGGAGAAATTGCTGTACACGTTAATAACAATAACGTCTTGGAATTGATAAAAGTATTAATAACAACACATTTTTGTGAAACACTATGCACCTGATTGTGACCAATATAAATCTGACCCGTAATGTGACATTTAACTGTTATATGACCTTGATTTTAATAAGCCCCCCTTCAAACCCCCCCCCCCCCCCCCCCCCCCCCCAAACATAAATAAAAATGTCGCCCCCGTAAGTTGCACAGGCATGCCAGGTTTGAAGTATGTATCGGTATGTGCAATGGCTACAAAGTTATTGCCAACATTAAAGTTTGAGCTAAGCCAACAAACAGGGCAAAATCAGTCCCCCCCCCCCCCACCCCCAATTGATTGGGGGCATGAAAATATGACAGACTGAAACAAAAGGAGCCATCTCATGATCTGCCGTTTATATATAGACATGCTTCTAGTTTCTACTATGACCAAAAGAATATCTCAATTATATTCATGATATTATTATTTCTTACATGAATATTCATGAAGTAAAGGGTTAATTAATGCTTTCATGTCCAAAGCTGATGCAAAAACTGAAGCACAACTTCAAAGTTATACAAAGGCTACCTATAATCCTACATTTTTTGTTCAACTAATTCTTACACATAACATTTATTTTTCCATGTTCAGCACTCGTTTATTTTTAATAAATGTAGTCTGCTTACATATTGAAGGTAGACTGTTTTTATTTTTAATTACTAAGTAGATCCATACATGTACATACAATTACAGTAGTTGTTTGGAACCTGATGAAACTCAAATTCAGAACTAAAGTCTGAAGTAGAGTTGTAATCTGGGAAAGACATTTCAACAAATTGCTACCTACTTTCACTTTTACACGACACAAACGTCTCGAGCAAACGTCAGTGTCGGCGACTTGGCGGTTACACGATACATAGAAGAAGCTCTATTTTCACAGTTGTTATTGACACTGGAATATAATTTGATTGAATATGTGTTGAAAACCTTCTATGGATAATACTTACTTTGATAAGTCGATAGAACCCCATGTTTTTACGGTTTTACTTCTTGTAAGACTTAGACTTGTGTTGAGGTTGGGTGCCATAGTCAAAATACGCTGTTCGATGCGTGATATATATGTATATAGGAATTCCGAATTTCATTGGTTGATTATTTTAGATTTCTTTGACCTTGTCCTTTATGAAACGTCCTATTTCTAATTTGAGTACGTGTCAAACGGAAATGACCGAATATGACGCAAAAGGCAGTTTGATTGGCTGAAGATGTAGGTCTATATGCTAATCAGTTACGAATGTGTATAAAAATGCAATCGGAAACCTCAGCTATATTCCTTCTGCTTTAGAACGCCAAGGTGTTGCGAAAACTACGGTAAAAATATTCGTTCGCGTCTTCTTTGGAGTTTATTAAAATTCAAGACTTTTAAAACGTTTATCTTTGTGTAGATTAGTAGTAATTATCTTACACAGCAAATTATTATTAAATACATGAAGAGTAAACAAATACATGAACATTTTACAACCAAACTAGTGCAGACTTGAAGAAAAACTATTTTGTCTTGTGCATGTTCACTAGACAAGTGAACTCGTTGCCGTAAAGAGACGATTCTATATGGCTCCGAAAGCCATAAAAACAACAACCAAAATACCAAAAAACAAAAACCAACAGACAAAAAAAAAAATGTCGGATCTTTTTGGCACCAAAATTGTCCTACATTTTATGAAATTGGTTCCGATAATCACATTTTTGACGAAGTTTCAGAGTTTGGGTCCAAACTTGAGATAAAATATTTCACGATGCTGGATCTGACAACCACATTTTTGACAAAATTCCATGGGGGTCTGGATAGGGGTCTAGATCCATAATACTTTAAAATAACCAGGTTACTTTGTCCATTGACTTTACCCCACCCACCAGCAGTATGAAATTATTTTTTATGGAATATTCTTTTTAAGCAAACAATTGGATAGACATTCTAAATAAATAAATGATAATAAAACTTACTGCTTCAAAATGACCGAAACTACTTTCAATTTTTGGCCATAAATAAACTTTCTGCCATATTGAAGGTCATTATTATCATTCAATGCAAAATTTTACTTATATTTATTAGCCCCGACATTAGAAGAGATAATTTTCTAATTTTTTTTCATTTCCAAAATACAATCAAGTCTACAGTGAAAAATTATGTTGACCTGCTTCCAGCTATATAGATTTGTATTATTGCATACATACTGCTTTTACACTCATTTACCACAAAATACAATCCAACCATATTCTCACAATTCTTGATAAATCGGCCCTCCTACCAGTGAAATTCCATCGAAAGCATTCCATAGAGACGAGACCTTCAGGCTGCGCCAATAAACTGTACTTTACTATTTTTTTAGTGCAGTTCTGTACAAAATTAAATGTACTTGCAATATTTTTACAATGACTTTTCCCTGAAGGATTTAGATTTTCTAACGCAAAACTATTGTAACTCAAATTACAATAGTTTTGCACAAGCAGAATAAAAAAAATAAAATATTTTTATAGTGCAAAACCATTGTAAGTCAAATTACAATAGTTTTGCATTATATTTAGTAGAGTTGTGAGATACAATATTTTTGAACAAATTAAATAATTACATAAATATGTGGAATATAGCTAAAATATTTCAAGGCATGATGTATTACTCATATCTGAGCCTGAAAATGCAAAAAAGTGTGTTTCGGAAAAATATGTAGTTACAATAGTTTTGCGTTAAAGTGACGATATAGAATTATATAAATCTGATTCACCAGTTTCTGCCACGGTAAAAACATACTGTGTTAACCCTTTCCTCCATAAATACACCTTTCTGCACCTCTGTAATAACCACTTCTTGAAACCATTGTGATAAATAGAGCATTTGCCCCTATAGGAGCAAATGCTCTATTTATCACAATGGTTTCAAACTACAAAATTCTAAAAATTTCCTTTTCTCTAGTAAATGCTCCTTTTGGGTAGATTTATTCAAAGCGGTTGGGTCTAAAATAGCCTATGGAAGAATGGGTTAATGACTTTAAGTACCATTATAAAAATGCAGCTAATAGATATCCATAGTGTCATTATATCTTACATGAAATGTGTCGAAACAGGTAATGGGTTAATTTTCTTCTTTTACTTCTCCTAAAACATGCAGTCAGAAAATCAAATATTTTGGATCAGCTGAGTGACTTTCTGTCTTATCTGGATCCAAACTGTTGGCACTTAGCAGCTAGTAACAAGTTGAACTTTATCGCAGTAGTTACATTTTTTCCTTTTTTAACCCTTTCCTCCATAAATACACCTTTCTACGACTCTGTTAAAGTCACCTGTTGAAACCATTGTGATAAATAGAGCATTTGCTCCTGTAGGAGCAAAAGCTCTATTTATCAAAATGGTTTCAAACTACAAAATTCTAAAATTTTCCTTTTCTCTAGTTAATGCTCCTTTTGGGCAGATTTATTCAAAGTGGTTGGATTTAAAAATAGCCCATGGAGGAATGGCTTAAAGTAAGTTTAAATGTTTGAATTGTTATGTAAGGTTGAAGTATCTGAACTGGATCCAGACTGTTTAGAAAGATTGTCACAAAGTCATCCACAACATGGAAAATGTTAACTGAACATCTATGTCCTACAACCATAACCCAGGAATCTACTAAAAGTTTTCTATACAACACATTACAGAGCTCCAGATAAGATGCATAAATTAAAACATTTTCAAGAATAACTTCTTTATTTCTTCATAAAACACTATGTTGTGACCATTATTTAAAATCGTCCCAAAGAGACGATTCTATAGAGTGGTAACAACATAGGGTTTGTCGGAGAAAGGACGATTTTAGTATTGGATACGCACCTTTATCATTAGCTCTGACAACACACTGTATTACTGCAATGCCTTAGACAAAAGAGAACTCAAATACTAAAATCTTCACTTCTCAACCAAACCTTATAATGTCACCTACTCTTTAAATTAATCTCAATAAAAAAGCAGAGTAGATCCAGATCAGACAGCTCCTCTAGGAGCCATCTGAACAGGGTCTGCTCTGTTTGCTAAAAGCATTGTATAGAATATTTTCCGCAGTCAAAAATTCAGCCAAATTGAAAAAAAAATCCCTTTTCCATGTTCAAATTACATAATTATGTCTATGAATATTAATGAGGTGGTGAAATATTTCATAAATATTGAATAGCGATATGGTTAAAGAAGCTATTCTTGAAAAAGGCTTGAATTACCCATCTTATCTGTGTAATTGACAAGTATAATGTTCAAAATGCCAAGGACATAAGCCTCAAAGTTGGCAAAGCTGGTTGGTAAATATAGAACCACCGATAACATGCATGTGTAAAATAGATTCAATTTACCTTTGTTATTTCTCAATCAAACACTTAACCCTTTCCATCTTTTCACGCATTTGCAAACAGAGTAGACCCAGATCAGACGGCTCCTAGAGGAGCCGTCTGATCAGGGTCTGCTCTGTTTGCTAATAAAATTTGATAGATCTGTTTCTTTACTTTCTAAAATGTCTACAATGTTCCACCTTCCATATTTCTTTATAACTATTTTGTTAATGAATATTCAGTAGGTATTGAAATTTGGCCTAAATACAGAACAGGAAAGGGTTAATATTGAAACTACTCATCAGAATTGCCTCAAAGAGTCTGTTATACCAGGAATACCGTTAAACCTGTCGTAAGTGGCCATTCATTTACTGAACATAGGAGTCTTAAAAAGCAGGTGGTTGCTTAATGCCTTCCAAACCCATAATTACAGACCCCATTTAACCCATTCCCTTATATTGACGACTTTGTAAAAGTCACTTTGTGAAACCATAATAAATAGTGCATTTGTTCCTATAGGAGCAAATGCTCTATTTATCAGAATGGTTTCAAACTAACAATTCTAAAATTTTCCTTTTCTCTAGTTAATGGTCCTTTTCGGTAGATTTATTCAAAGAGGTTGTATCTAAAAATAGCATATGAGGTAATGAGTTAAGACAGACTCTTATATAGCTAGGGTTTGGTGTAGATTAGCTAGAGTTTGGAGAAGAATAGCTAGGGCTTGGTGAAGAATTGCTAGGGTTTGGTCGAGAACTGATATTTTTTAATATTTAACCCTTTACCTCATGTGCATGTTGTAAGAAATATTGACATCATGAATATTAGTAGATGATTTTTTATAGTGGCATTATGACTAAAATCACATCTATATCACTTCATAGGCAAACAGAGCAGACCCTGATCAGACAGCTCCTACAGGGGCCACTTGATCTGGGTCTACTCTATTTGCAAAGGCGTGAAACAGCATTTATATGAAGTATAGGGTTGAAATATGTTTGTTATCTATGTGACGATTTTAAGAGTTGAACTATGCCCCTTATCAACAGCACTGAGAAGTCTCAATTTTCATAGCAGGATACGCAAATTAACTCATTCCCTCATAGGCTATTTTAGATACAACCTCTGTATAAATCTACCGAAAAGGAACATTAACTAGAGAAAAGGAAAGATTTAGAATTTTGTAGTTTGAAACCATTGTGATAAATAGAGCATTTGTTCCTATAGGAGCAAATGCTCTATTTATCACAAATTGTTTTCACACAATGACTTTTACAGAGTCGTCAAAAGTCGTCAATATGAGGGAATGGGTTAATCCTATACATGAATAAAGTTTAACCATTTCCCTGTTCTATGTTTATTCCAAATTTCAATACCTACTGAAAATTCATGGACAAAATAGTTATAATGATATATGGAAGGTGGACCATTGTAGCTATTTTAGAAACTAAAGAAACAGATTTATCAAATTCTATAAGTAAACAGTCTTTTCTACTGATGAGCGGGTCTATTCTGTTTGCAGATGTGTGAAAAGGTATTTATATGAAGGAAAGGGTTAACCTGATAGTTACAAATCAGTACAGACCCAGATCACAGGGCTCTATGAGGAGTTCCTCTAATCAGGGTCTGCATTGTTTGTCATTCAAATCAACTCAATCCTTCATACTAAGTGGACTTTACCAAGAATGAATAAATGACAGACTAATACACTTTGACAAGAGTGTTTGAAGGAACGTGTCGTTGACTGGCAGAAGTGTGAAGAAAAAAAGTGTGACAGAAAGAGAAATGACCGAGAAGTTATTCCCATGTGTCACCATGCTAAAGCACAATGAAATGACACAAAAACTCAGTCTTCAGAAAGTTAAGAAGAATTCAATATCTCAAATGATAATTATATAAAACCATATTTTTACAAAACTACCAGTAGATAATTAATCAAAAGACGACCACTCACCTTCAATCAATATCCAGACAGAAAACAACACAAGACCGAAAAGGAATAAGATCTCCTTTGGCACAAGATATATACGTAATTGCCAGTTTTAGGAAACCCAATACCTATATACAAGTACAGTACTCAATCATTATTGTATTACTTAATATAGATTAGATCTTTTTGTTCTACAATTACTACAGGACAATACGTAGACTAAAGACAATAGAGGGATCCGAAATGAAGTTATTTTCCGTCAGAGTATATATCCTAGGCATGGCTGACCCACGTGGATTTGGCATGGTCATTACCATGAGCTGTACAAGTTGTATAGTAAGTTGAAAATCAGATTGTAAGCAAATTGTTAGTCTCATACCACAACCCTTTCAATGCACAAAATCACTGGCCCATCCACGTTTAATGAGAGATCTTAGAGTGCATTCAACTTTAGTTGCTAGTCAAACAGTGCACACACTGATCTGTGCACAGTGAGGCTAAATCTCTGTGAGCCCACTGATCTTGGTCTACACTGTTTGCACATGACAGCTAACCTATTTCCCACATTCAAAAGGTTAACCTTTAACCTTATATAAAACATGTCTACAGTATAAGCCCTTGTCCAAATGATTTTTAGATTTTAATTCTACTCACATAAATTCTTGAGTGTCTTAATTATTGACTAAATATCAGTCAGGGATCATGACCAGAGCTAACTGCATGTCTAACCTGGATCTACACTGTTTTCAAATAGTATTAATTCCATGAATATCATGGTTTAGACCTTAATCTCCACTAATCAATGGCAGGTGATTAACCCTTTAAATGCTGGCCACACAAACTGTCACTTGCAAATAGTGTAGACTCAGATCAGAAGGCTCCTAGAAGAGCCCTCGACTGATATCACTATGCACTGTTTGTCTTTCAAAATCCTAACAAGCAAGTTTAAGCTTTTCATACTATCATTACTATGTGGATTCTATTATAAGTTAATCACAGATAAACAACTTACTCCATTCTGAAAGGGTCTGAAGAGTTAACATGTAAATACTATCACTCTGGACTACTGCCATGTACTGTATGGCTCTGTCTCAGCACACTGCCACACCAAGGAACTGTTAGCTACAAACCTTCATGTTATATTTTTCTTAACCCTTTCCCTGTTCTATGTTTATTCCAAATTTCAATACCAACTGAATATTCATTAGCAAAACAGTTATAAAGAAATATGGAAGGTGGAACATTGTAGGCATTTTAGAAAGCAAAGAAATAGATTGATCAAATTCTATTAGCAAACAGAGCAGATCCTGATCAGACGGCTCCTCAAGGAGCCGTCTGATCTGGGTCTACTCTGTTTGCAAATGTGTGAAAACACGTTTATATGAGGGAAAGGGTTAACTCTTATCCTGCTGACAAAAATAATGTCTGTTCTAACTCTGATATGAGGCAAGATTTATTCACTTGCGATTTGTTCAGGCTTTCTCAAAGAGAAAGTACTGAGATAGTGTCAAACAGCTTGGATCCTGATGAGATGCCAAGTTACTCGCCGTCCCATCAGTGGACCCACACTATTTGCAAATGACAGATAAGTCATGATCCGCAGGATAAAGGTTAATCAAAAAAAGAATCAAAAACTTAACTGAGAGACAGCACTAAATCTTTAAAACAGAATAGATCTATGTAATTTGAGAATTGTAGTAGATGAAATTTTGAAAACAGAAGTTACTCAGTATGCAAAGGGTTAAAGTACATTTTACATTAACATCATTTGCATGCTATGTAATTTTTTGTCTGCAAAAATTATTTTCTGTTACCATTCCAAACCACACATTTTCCTCCATGAAGCCAGAATGTAGAATAAGTATGAATCCTGGTGAGATGCTGAGTTATTCAGGGTCTAATCTGGATCTATACTGTTTGCATTTAGGCGATTACAAAGTTTATTTATCATTAGCATGCAATTAGAGTCTAGGTTTTGCACAGTTCCTATACTTGTGTATAGTTGTAGGCCTCTAAGGTATATACAAACCACTTGGTCAGCATGACAGGAAAAAGATACAGTGTAGATCCAGATCTCATTTTTCATCGGTACATTTTTTAAGCCACTGATCAGGTTCTACACAATTTATAGGTCCTAGTTGACACATACTGCTGATCATCTTGACAAGTCTGACGAACTAACAATATGATCCTAGATAAAAAGTTTTGCAACCAATACATTTTTCCACCAAATATACAGTTTTACAACTCATAAGATTTGTCTTAACCTTTTCCCTGTTGCGTATTCATGTTTAAGAAATAATGACATCATGAATATCAGTAAAGATTAATTTTTATAACTGCATAATTATGAGCACAGGACAGTCTGGTGCTGTAACCCCTATTCAAAAATCACCCTTTCTTCACCATACTCTATACTCTAAGAGTAAGAGACGATTCTAAAGAGTGGTCACAGTATAGAGTTTATTGGAGAAAAAAAGAATCTATTCTTTAACCCTTTCCCTGTTCTATATTTATTTCAAATTTCAATACCTACTGAATATTCATAGACAAAATAGTTATAATGAAATGTGGAAGGAGGGACTTTGTACTGATTTTAGAAAGAAAAGAAATAGATCTAATAGATTCCATTGGCAAACAGAGCAGACCCTGATCAGACGGCTCCTATAGGAGCCGTCTGATCTGGGTCTACTCTGTTTGCAGATGCGTGAAAACACGTTTATATGAGGGAAAGGGTTAAAATGTACTTATATCCTCTTAAAGACAGGGAGATGTTTTGGTCAAGTTTTGGTCCTTGCTTTTTCATCTGCCTATGCAAGCCGAAACGTGACCCTGACAAAGACTTTTTTTCTTTCCCAAATTAACCTGTATGTTGAGGTCTCAAAATGGTTAACAAATCTTTTGAACTCTAATCATAATTACAGTAAGCAATGCAAAACATGTTCTCTGATCTGGGCGGCGCCCAAGGTTATAAAACTTCTGAGTCTGACATCATTCTCAAGTATCTGATTGGTCAGATTTGGAGTTAAAGCTCAGACCTCAGACTCAAGCAAAAAGTTTAATAACCTTGGGCCTGAGGGGCTTCAGTCTACACTGTTAGCCAATTTCTGTTGTTGTAGAAGCTAGGTTTAACCATTTCCTTAATAAGCCCTTCCTACTCTTGTTTATGTACAGTAAAACCCCTCTAATGCGACCAACCAATGGTAGCTTAATGCAGGACAAAAGTTATGCAGAAAGCTCTCTGCATTACTTTTGTCCTGCATTAAGCTACCACCTGCTTATAAAGACAGGTATGTTTATTCATTAAGTGGTAGCATTAGAGCGGTTCTACTGTATTTGTAACTAGAGTATACTCAGCTAGATCAGACAACTCCAGTAGCAGCTGTCTCATCATGATCTGCTCTGTCTGCTTTTAGATCGGACTTATTGCTGCCATGGCAATAAATAGTCTTCTTAAAACTTAAAGTAACTAATATTCATAATGATCCAGGACTACAGATAAACGTGAGTACAGTGAGTACGGAAATACTGAAATTGTTATTTCTCCACCAAACCCTATACTGTGACCACTCTTTAGAATTGTCTTGAAGAGGCGATTCTAAAGAGTGGTCACAGTATAGGGTTTGGTGGAAAAATAAAGGAGTTTTTCTTGAAAATGCTTAAATTTACGCATCTTATCTGGACTTCTGATGGTCAGAATCACACATGGATATTCATCTAGCAGAGAGGTAAAGGAAAGATGTAATTAATTTAAGCTGAGCTTCTGTTACTGGGAAACCGCTCCATGACTGATGTTTATTTCCACGTTCATGCAGAAGCTTCAGTTAATCCACATGCTTAATTCTTCGCACATTAGCAGCCAAATCTTGATAGCCTAAGCAAACGGTTTGTCTCCAGATGAGACATCAAATAACTTTGCATTTCATCAAGATCTAAACTGTCTATCTGATTATGTTGGGTTTTTTTGAAAATAAAAATGAAGAATTTTACCTTGAAACTTTGCAGAAGTTGATAGTTTTTGCAGAAAACAATTATTTAGCCTACTCAGTGTAAATCAACATGCTTAAGACCCTGTCAGACATTCATCAGCCGCCTGGCTTATGAACTATTAATTACAACTGTAGGTATGGATAAAACTGATGGCAACCCAATTATAGTAGCACAAATCTCTCCAGTTCCATGTTGATCTTTGCAAAGAGCTAGGGTTCAGAAGAGACAGGAGTAAATTTGTGACCCATCAGGCATCCACACCAAACTATGTATTTTAGTCATAAATGTTTCTTCAATGAAACTGAAAAATAAATCTAGTTGAAAAAACAAGTACAAACAAGAGCTCCGTGTGTGGTAGCATTATACGCCCGAAGTAATGTGCCGTAGACATACAATTTAGATGAGAAGGCTAAGGTCCTAGAGGAACCCTCTCACAAGGGCTTGCATGGTTTGTCATGTTACTCCTTTCGTAAACAATATCCCCTGAAAATTCACTATAAGCTTGACATTTTTGAATTTTGGAATAGTCCATTTGAAAAACATGCATTGAAATCAGGTAACAAACAACTTCAACAGATGTCCAAACTAAGAAAAATATGTAATGATAAATCCACAAACCTTCAGTCTACAAATCTTTAGATTGCATATATACCCATTCATAACCCTTTTCTTCATATAAACATGTTTTCACCCATTTGCAAAAAGAATAGACCCAGATCAGACGGCTCCTATAGGAGCCGTCTGATCAGGGTCTGCTCTGTTTGCTAATGGAATGTGATAGATCTGTTTTAGTTTCACAAATGGCTACAATGTTCCACCTTCCATATTTCATTGTAACTATTTTGTCCATGAATATTCATTAGGTACTGAAACTTGGAATAAACATAGAACAAGGTTAGGGTTTATATATAATCCTTTAACCTTCATTATGTCAAAAAGACTTGGTCACAATTCTGCAAATAGCTTGGATCCAGATGAGATACTCAGTAACTCATCGTCTCATTAGGATCCAAGCTGTTTGTCACTCGGATAATCATATATCCTAAATCGAGGGCTTGGTGCAAAACTATCCTAACTCCTTCACAAAGTGAAGGAGTTAGAATAGTTTTGCACCAAGCCCTCGAAATGCATTAACCCTTTACTCCATGAATATTCATATGAGAAATGATGAAATCATGAATATTAATTACATCTACCCTTTCCCTCATATAAACATGTTTTGACACATTTGCAAACAGAGTAGACCCAGATCAGATGGCTCCTAGAGGAGCCATCTGATCAGGGTCTGCTCTGTTTGCTAATGGAATTTGAAAAGTATGTTTCTTTACTTTCTAAAATAGCTACAATGTTCCACCTTCCATGCTGCGTTATAACTTTTTTGTTAATGAATATTCAGTAGGTATTGAAATTGTAATACACATAGAACAGGGAAAGGGTTAATTGTTATCATAAATCATGGACACAGGATTTTTTTTGACGATGGCCGAAACTGTAGAATCATATCTACATCATAAGCAAACTCTTAGAGAGCAGACCATGGTCAAACGGCTCCTAAAAATAATTTTAAAAGTTCACCTCAGCATAAGAAATCTTGCAGAAAAATATCCTTTAAATAACATTAGATTGTGCAGTTAGAAAATGGGGCTTAAATAATTTCACTTTCAATTTGCAGATACCATTCATTTTATGCGATCCACTTGAAACTTCAATGACAATGCAAGTTCAATAGCACATTTATGTATTTAACCCTTTCCTTCATATTTTATAAACGAGTTTTTACCCATTTGCAAACAGAGTACACCCAGATCAGACGTCTCCTATAGGAGCCTTCTAATCAGTGTCTGTCCTGTTTGCTAATAGAATTTGAAAGAGCTGTCTGTTCCTTTGCTTTCTAAAAATGGCTACAATGTTCCACGTTCCATATTTCATTATAAATATTTTGTCCATGAATATTCAATAGGTATGGAAATTTGGAATAAGCATAGAACAGGGAAACTCAAAGGGTTAACTATTTGCAACTATTCGAACAGTATGGATCCAAGTGAAACATTGAGCACTTTGGGTCATATATATACTTTGGGTGAAATAAGAACCCCAACAATTTGACACTGTGATTGTAATCTAGAAATCTAGAAAAGAGATTAGAAAATAAATTGAGTTTGAGAATTGCAGATGATGACAATTTCTATAGATGATTGACTTGACATTCTAAGTCTGAAGAGTTAACCCTTGCCTTCCTACAAACCCTTTTTCACGCCTTTACAGAGTAGACCCAGATCACACGGCTTCTAATCAGGGTCGGCTCCTTTAGTTTATCAAATTATAATAGATACAGTTCTACAGTCCCTAACTATACCAAACTTTCATGTTTACATTATGCCATTATAAAAATTCAGCTAATTAATATTAACCCATTACCTCATATACTATTTTTAGATACAACCTCTTTGAATAAATCTAGCGAAAATGAGCATTAACAAGAGAAAAGGAAAAATTTAGAATTTTGTAGTTTGTCAAACCATTGTGATAAATAGAGCATTTGCTCCTATAGGAGCAAATGCTCTATTTATCACAATGGTTTCACAAAGTGACTTTTACAAAGTCATCAAAAGTCGTCAATATGAGGGAATGGGTTAGTGATGTCACTGTTTCTTACATGAATATTCAACAGGTAAAGGATTAAAGATAAGGTTACCTGATAATTGGGCATCTGCATCAACCCTGTTTTCTGCAATGAGTTAATGATATAAATGCAACAAACGTGGACATGTACTATATTGTCACTCAAGCCAGCAAACTTTCGCTTCCCCACCGGTGTGCCAATTTATCAGAATATTTTTTTTTTATATATAATCATTAAATGAAATTTCCTATTCCATATTTCCAACCAATTTGGGCAAGGAAAGTAATTGTCTGAAAAGATGCAAATTTATACCAGAATTCTCTACCTATTTATGCCATTTAGCATTTCCATAAAATTTTACTAAGCATTTCCAAAAAGGCACATGTGTAGATCAAGAGCAGAGAGCTCATGCAATACTCTGTCCCTTTGAAACAATTACAAGAACTCCATTATAATTACTGTGGAGTATATATACTCTTTTGAATGCTAAATATTGAAAGTGGAATGGTCCATCAGAGTTTAATGATAGGTCAATTTAGTCTGAAAGGCTTCAATTGTTCTGGAGGAATTTGAATGGCAAACAGTGCAGCAGTCATCTGATCTAGGTCTACTCTATTTTGCAAAGGCATCAAAAGGTGTAACTTAATGCAGTAGAGAAGATTGATCATTCTAACAAGTACAGTAAAACTCCTCAAAACCAGACGTTCAAATTGGAAATATTTCGGTCTTTAATACAGGAGCTTTCTGCATGACTTTCACCTTGCATCAAGCAGTCACAGTGTCCTGCCTAAAAATACATAAAACCGATGAGAACAAAAGATCTATAATTGTTCTCATGTAATTATCTAGTCACATAAACAGGAATGGTTAGCGCAGACGGACAGACAATGCGATTACTATATGCCCGCCGTTAGGGGCATAATAAAAAAGTTATAGATGGGACACGGAATTCGGGACCCGCCGTTGGGGGGCATAAAAATCTGGTTTAGAGCGGTTTCACTGTAATCTCAACTTAATTTGTAGCAACTTTTCCATCTGACAGAACCACAAATAGAACCAGTGTTTTTCAAATACTACCCACATCATTTCTCCACAAAACCCTATGTTGTGACCACTCTTTAGAATCCTCTCAGAGAGACAATTCTAAGTAGTAGTCACAACATAGGATGCAGTGGATCAATAAAGGAGCTATATTAAAACAAAGATTCAATTTATCCCTCTTATCGGATCTGTAATACTCCAATTATCTGGTCCACTCTGAATTATCAGTGCAAGTTTAATAGGAATGGGGCACTTTATCAAAACGATTATCCTGATATAAGATGATGTCTGCCTCGACTTCCATCTCATGCAATCTCAATTTATGTTCCATTCGTTCAAACATTTGATAATGTCAAATAACCGAATGTCAAATAGCTCGGATCCTGATGACATGCCAAGTTACTCGGCATCTTATCTGGATCCAAGCTGTTTGCAAATATGAGCTAGGTTATGATAAGCAGGATATGATTGTTAACCCTTCGCTTGCTGAATTTTAAAATACATTTCTCCTTCTTTACCCATGTCCTGTTGTATAATTACATATATCTTCACTGTGTACAAGTATTTCACTGTGAAATCATTGCTGTGGAGTGCACTGGTTGCACAATCAACTTGTAAATAGTGCAGACCCTGATGAGACAGCTCCTGCAGGAGCTGTCTCATCTGGGTCTTCACTATTTACAGGTAGGTATATTGACGCGATTAGCAAGCTAAGGGTTAATTATTATCAGGAAGCACTTGTGATATTACATCATAATTATCAAGGATGCTGATACTGTAGGTAACACAGTGAATGCTGAATGTTCAAAGTGGAATGGTCCATCAATATTTAGCAACAGTCCATTCAGTATGAATGGGTATACAGTAAAATCTCGATTAATCAAATTTTCTGTATAGAACAATTTAGACCCTAAGAGGCAGGTGGCTGCTTAATGCATGTTGAAAGACATGCAGAAAGCTCTGATAGGAGCTTTTTCCAACACTTTCACCATGCATTAAGCTGCCACCTGTCTTAAGATCGATAATAATACATATTTTAGTGTTCAATTAAGAGGTTTTACTGTAGTTAAGGATTCTGAATAACAGTGCAGTCTCTTCTATGACACTTCGGAGCTCTGATCTGAGTCTGCATTGTTAGTTAATACCAGAACACTTTGTTTACCGCATTCAAAGGGTTAAACTCTATCAAAGACCTTGACCCCCATAAAGAGCATAACAGACCGGTGTGACAAAAAAACTGTAATAGATAAACAGATAAACAGAGGAGGATCTGTACTGTTTGCTATATATACTAATCAATACCAAAGATTGTCTCCAGAAAAAGGGATGGGTTTTAAATTTTAATTGGACAAGTTTACATAATACACTATAGGAGTAAACTTTCGGGCTAAAGAGTACAATCTGGATGCATTTGAAATGATTAATAACTCTGCTTATGATTAACCCATTACCTCATAGGTTATTTTTAGATACAACTTATTTGAATAAATCTACCGAAAAGGAGCAATAACTAGAGAAAGGGACAATTTTAGAATGTTGTAGTTTGAAACCATTGTGGTAAATAGTGCATTTGCTCCTATAGGAGCAAATGCTCTATTTATCACAATGGTTTCACAAAGTGACTTTTACAGAGTCGTCAAAAGTCGTCAATACGAGTTCCTCCATGAATATTTATGTAAGAAATAGTCATGTCATGAATATTAATCAGATTAATTGTTATCATAACACATGGATGCTGGACAGTTTGGTCATGGCAGAAACTGTAGAATCATATCTACATTATTATATCAACAGCAACCAGAGCAGACATTGATTAGACGGCTCCTATAGGAGCAGTCTGATATGGGTCTTCTCGGTTTGCAAAGGCGTATTTATAGAGTAATGGGTTAAGATATACTATCAGTATTTTACAAAAATTAAACTTCAAGAACAGTAGCAGAGGAAAATCAATTTACTTATAGATAAAATTATTCAGGGAAACCCTTTCAGTGTGTGGGGAAACAAGTCACTGTTGTCCATTGCAAACGGTATAGACCCAGATGAGAGGGCCCCTAGAGGATCTATCTCATCAGGGTCTGCACTATTTGTCATGTTACATTTTTGTTTTAAAAATACAAATTAACATACCTGAATATTGGTGGTAAGTTTGACCTGTTTGAAATTTGGAATAGACAATTTGAAAATTCAATGTTGAAAAGGTTAAAATGCCACAACTTAAAACTGAGCCATAAAGAAGGTCTGTTTATATTCCCCGAGCTGTGAGTATGATACTAGACAACAACATGGAAAAACTATTAGTGTGTTAAAACCCACAGCGTGGGATCATAAAACAGGTAAACATTTGTAATTAAACAAGAAAGTACGAACAAGTGCAAATATTACATAAATAGGTCTGAGGAAGATTTGAAATTCCTGAGAGGACTTTTAAAGACCTTTCCAGTTTAACATTGCCAAATTGTTAACTTATCTTAATTGCCCCACATTTTCTGCAAAACTATGCCAAATAGTGCAGACACAGATCAAATTGACCCTGAAGGAGAAGTTTGATCAGGATTTACGTCATTTGTTTCATGTGATCAAAAATCAACTTGCATTCACACTTTTCACTTGTGGAGAGAGGAGACTGTTTGTCTGAATATTTAACCCTTTGCTTGCTGAATTTTAAAATACATTTATCCTTCTTTACCCTTGTCCTGTTGTATAATTACATATATCTTCACTGTCTACAAGTATTTCGCTGTGAAATCACTGCTGTGGAGTGCACTGGTTGCACAATCAACTTGTAAATAGTGCAGACCCTGATGAGACAGCTCCTGCAGGAGCTGTCTCATCTGGGTCTTCACTATTTACAGGTAGGTATATTGACGCGAATAGCAAGCAAAGGGTTAAGATCATTAGGAAACGCACTAATCAAGACCCCAAAGATACAAATGTACCATAATAAACCCAATTATTCCTGATCAAACTGCACCTAATTAAAAATATCAACATGGTGCCAAGGTAACTAATTGGTCAGCTTTACAAACCATTGGACAGGGTGTGCTGTGCGGAACATTAACCATAACTTTCCTTCATATAAAATGCCTTTTCATGCCTTTGCAAACAGAATAGATCCGGATCAGATGGTTCCTATAGGAGCCATGTGATCAGGGTCTGCTCTGTTTGCTTATGGATTAATAGAGATGCGATTCTACAGTACCTACAAAGGCAAACAAATCATGCGTTCCATTATAAAAACAAGCAAAAAATGCGGAAACCGCATTAAAGCCGGATTTATTTGTGTTAACAATTTGACTTTTTATTGATATAGGTGTTTATACGTCGCTTCAACACAGTTTCAGTTAATGCACGATGTCAAACTAATTACAGGTGGAAGAAGCTATCTGCATACCAAATATAAATTGTCTAGCATACATAGTTCAGAAGTTATAACAACTTTTTAATGACAGCTAAGTGTTCAAAACAGTGGCCTTGACCTTGACCTAATTTCAGGTATCTTTATGTCATCTTTTAAAGGTCCTTTCCAAAGCTATCTGAATACCAAACGTGAATTGGATCGTTCGTGGATCAAATTTATAGCAAAATATTAAAGTTTGTTAAAAACAGCCAAGTTTTCAAAATAGTGATCTTGACCTTGACCCAATTTCATTTATCCTTATATCAACTGAAAGGCCGTCAACAAAGCTATCTCCATACCATATATGAATTGTCTAGCATATGTGGTTCAGAATTTAAGACAAAATGTTGAAGTTTTTCAATGATGGCCAACTTGTCAAAATAGTGACCTTGACCATGACCTAATTTCTAATATCTTTATATCAACTGAAAGGCCTTTACCAAAGCCATCTGTATACCAAAGATGAATTGCCTAGCATTTGTAGTTCAGAAGTTATAGCAATGTTAAAGTTTGTTAAAAACGGCAAAGTTTTCTAAATAGTGACCTCGACCTTGATCTGATTTCATGTATCCTTGTATCAAGTAAAGGGCCTTCATTCAAGCTATCTGCATACAAAATATGAATTGTCTAATTTGTCTAGCTTTAGTAATTCAGAAGTTATAAGCCAATGTTAAAGTTTTGTCTCTTAATCCAGACAATTCTAAAGCATGTACAGTCACAGTATAGGGTTTGGTGGAGAAATGAAGGAGCTATTCTTAAACATGTTTAACCCTTTCCTCCATAGGCTATTTTTAAACCCAACCTCTTTGAATGAATCTACCCAAACGAAGCATTTACTAGAGAAAAGTAAAATTTTAGAATTTTGTAGTTTGAAACCATTTTGATAAAAAGAGCATTAAATTTTGCTCCTTTAGGAGCAAATGCTCTATTTATCACAATGGTTTCAAAAAGTGGTTATTAAAGAGGCGTAGAAAGGCGTATTTATGGAGGAAAGGGTTAAATTTACGTATCTTATCTAGAACTCTGTATGATCACACAGTGACTGATTGCAGAGAATATCCACCTCAGAGTGTACTAAACCCTCAATGTGGTGCATTACATGGTGTATTATAGGGTTAGGAAAAGTAGTTTTTTATATAATACATTAAGATATTTCAATATTTTTGTTTTAGCTGAAAAAAGGTCTGAGTACAAGCAGGTCACACGATTTTGGCCTTAAAAGTTGTTGACCGAGTTTAAATATGTAATTCAGCTAGAAAACAAACATAACAAGCCAAGTTTGCACTTGACTTGCTCGACATTAATGTGAAAATCAATCACCCCAAAAAGCAAACATAGTCCTCGAGTGACGTAATTACGACTGTACTTTGGTGTAAAATTTCAGTGCAAAGGTACAGTATACAAGTACTGTAAATTCAATTGTAACTGTTTAAATTGAATGCTGGTCTACAAAATAAAAAGAGAAAACTTTTTCTTTCAATACTTCAACTATAAATATTCCACCATACAATTTTAGGCAAATAGTGCAGACTTATATTGACCTGCTCTTGACTGCACAGTTTTATCATGGTCTACACTATGACTCATATCGACCTGCTCTTGACTTAGCGGTTTTATCATAGAGTCTACACCAGGACTCATATCGACCTGCTCTTGACTGAGCAGTTTTATCATGGTCTACACCAGGACTCATATCGACCTGCTCTTGACTGAGCAGTTTTATCATGGTCTACACTATGACTCATAATCGACCTGCTCTTGACTGAGCAGTTTTATCATGGTCTACACCAGGACTCATATCGACCTGCTCTTGATTTAGCAGTTTTATCATGGTCTACACTATGACTCATATCGACCTGCTCTTGACTGAGTAGTTTTATCATGGTCTACACTATGACTCATATCGACCAGCTCTTGATTTAGCAGTTTTATCATGGTCTACACTATGACTCATATCGACCTGCTATTGACTGAGTAGTTTTATCATGGTCTACACTATGACTCATATCGACCTGCTCTTGACTGAGTAGTTTTATCATGGTCTACACTATGACTCATATCGACCAGCTCTTGATTTAGCAGTTTTATCATGGTCTACACCAGGACTCATATCGACCTGCTCTTGACTGAGTAGTTTTATCATGGTCTACACTATGACTCATATCGACCAGCTCTTGACTGAGTAGTTTTATCATGGTCTACACTATGACTCATATCGACCAGCTATTGACTGAGCAGTTTTATCATGGTCTACACTATGACTCATATCAACCTGCTCTTGACTGAGTAGTTTTATCATGGTCTACACTATGACTCATATCGACCAGCTCTTGATTTAGCAGTTTTATCATGGTCTACACTATTTGTCAATCCATTATTTGTACTTAAAGTTTTCAATAATTCTCAATTCAATTCTTTTTAATCTGCATCTGCATGGTTTGCAGTGTATACTGAAGATGCATTTACATTTCATTGGTATTCAAAGGAAGACAGGCATTGTCCCTCTTGTTGGTACTCATACGTATTGTCTGTTTGCCTATTATACTGGTACCTATAAGCAATGACTCTCCATCTTGTTGGTACTCATACGTATTGTCTGTTTGCCTATTATACTGGTACCCATAAGCAATGACTCTCCATCTTGTTGGTACTCATACGTATTGTCTGTTTGCCTATTATACTGGTACTCATAAGCAATGACTCTATCTTGTTGGTACTCATACGTATTGTCTGTTTGCCTATTATACTGGTACTCATAAGCAATGACTCTATCTTGTTGGTACTCATACGTATTGTCTGTTTGCCTATTATACTGGTACTCATAAGCAATGACTCTATCTTGTTGGTACTCATACGTATTGTCTGTTTGCCTATTATACTGGTACTCATAAGCAATGACTCTATCTTGTTGGTACTCATACGTATTGTCTGTTTGCCTATTATACTGGTACTCATAAGCAATGACTCTATCTTGTTGGTACTCATACGTATTGTCTGTTTGCCTATTATACTGGTACTCATAAGCAATGACTCTATCTTGTTGGTACTCATACATATTGTCTGTTTGCCTATTATACTGTTACCCATAAGCAATGACTCTATCTTGTTGGTACTCATAAGAATTGTCTACACTGTTTACAAAGGCGTAGACAGGTGTACCTATGGAGTAAAGGGTTGACCTTTGACAAATCCTGTAAGAGCTGTTTGACCAGGGTCAGTTTTTATTGCTCTGGTCGCTTAACCCATTCCCTCCATAGGCTATTTTTAGACCCAACCTCTTTGAATTAATCTACCAAAAAGGAGCATTTACTAGGGAAAAGAAAATTTTAGACATGTGTAATATTGTAACCAATGTGATGGAGCATTTGCTCCTAAGGAGCAAATTATGCTCTATTTATCACAATGGTTTCAAAAAATGACTTTTACAAATGCGTAGAAATGCGTTTTTATGGAGGAAGGGTTAAATATTGTAGAAACGATTCTCCACTGTTTGCCATGTCTGCTGTCAGGGACTGTAAAAATTTCCTCACCTTGTATTTCATTACAGGAATTGAATGTAGAGTCAATAACATACTGGCCCAAATCTTGCATTAATCATTTCCCTGTTGAATATTCATTTAAGAAATTAAAGACATCATGAATATTTATAAGCTGAATTTTTCTTATGTAAACTTTTCAAAGAAATGTTTGGTTTGAAAAAAAAACTGTAGAATCAGATCTCTATATCATATCAAAAGCAAACAGAGCAAACCCTGATCTGATGGCTCCTATAGGAGCCACCTGACCTGGGTCTGCTCTGTTTGAAAATGCGTGAAAACATGTTAACATGTGAAAAGTTTAATATTCATCAAGCAAACTACAGCACTACAGTCTGAAACAGGAGAATGTAGAATGTTTGGCTGACAACATTTTTATAACCTGAGATAAGGGTACAAAAACCCCAATAGTGTGAATTCCTGTTCAATTTGTTTTAAAACTACCTGCTTGAAACTAACCCTTTCAGCGAGAGAAACGAGTCACTATAAATTGTCCTTTGCAAAGAGTGTAGACCCAGCTGAGAGGAATGCTGTAATCAGCGCTCTGTAATGTTTGTCAAGTTACACTTTTCTTTCAAAACACCCCTAAATATTCATGGTAAGCTTGATGCGTTTGAATATTGGAATAGTCCATTTTAAAATTCAGCATTGACCGGGTTTTAACACATCAGATAAGGGTGAGGCAATAGTTTCAACCCATAACCCATTCCCTCATACTGAAACCTTTTGACGCCTCTGTAAAAGTCACTTTTTGAAACCATTGTGATAAATAGAGCATTAATATGAGCAAATGCTCTATCTATCACAATGATTTCAAAATTAAACAATTCTAAAATTTTCCTTTTTTCTAGTAAATCCTCCCTTTCCGTAGATTTATTGAAAGAGGATGCATCTAAAAATAGCCTATGAGGGAATGGGTTAACCAAACTTTGCAAACAGTGTCAATCCAGATGAGAGACAGAGTAACTCAACATATCAAGATACAAAGTTTCTGGCACTCTGATTGTTCTCAAGATAAATCAACTTGCGAAAACTTTTGTAGACGACACATTTCTACCTAAATGATTTTGTTCAGCAGGTTAAAAATTAAACAGTGGCATGTATCTTAATTACGCTTGAAGAGATCCACTAGTTATAACATTAGGGCAATAATGATTTGAATAGCTGCTGGTTCTATCTATGACATATCTTTGGCACACCAAACTATTCACTAAATTTTAACTTAAAATCTTAAAATGATAACAAATACATTATAATATATGACTTTTAACTAGTTCGACACTGAGTAAGTTCTGATATAAAATGTCTCCTCATGATTATAGAATAAGGTTTAACTTTTCCCTCATATAAACAGTTTTGCAAACAGAGTATACTTAGATCAGAATAGCTCCTGTAGGATCTATCTGATCAGGGTCTGCTCTGTTTGCTTATCAAACTAGAAAACTGGCTCAGTCAGAGAGGGCCCTGCAGGTGCTCTTTTGGTGAATATGGCATTTTTCATAAATCAAGGGCAGATAACTCTAGACACAGTGATCTGATTCAACCCCAAAACTATAGGCGTCTTCCTCTGATGATCCCTTAATATGAAACCATCATGTGAAGTACTGTTTGAGTCATCGCGTCACATCAAAAGTGTTGACAAAAGTTGATGGCATTTTTGATGAATCAAGGACTGATAACTCTAGACATAGTGGTCTGATTCAACCCCAAAACTACAGGTGTCTTCCTCTGATGAAACTAAGCATTAGCCCTTAATATGAAACCAATATGTGAAGTACAAATGTACTGTTTGAGTTATCGCGTCACATCAAAAGTGTTGACAGAAGTTAATGGCATTTTTGATGAATCAAGGGCAGATAACTCTAGACATAGTGATCTGGTTCAACCCAAAACCTACAGGCGTCTTCCTCTGATGGTACTAAGCATATGCCCTTAATATGAAAACAATATGTGAAGTACTGTTTAGGTTATCGCATCACATCAAAAGTGTTGACAAAAATATCAAGTGTGCATTATAAATATGCATATGCCATTACAAATTTCAGCTAATAAATATTCATGATGTCATTATTTCTTTCACAAATATTCAACAGGGAAAGAAGAGTTAATTGGGAAATTCTCAGAAAAATTCTACAATCATTTTTGAAACCATTAAAAAGACGCCCGGTTTCAGACAGCCAAGATGGAATAACCACTAATGATTGGTACGAAAGTGAAGCTGGGACATTGTACTTTTCAAGTAATATAACTTTTGATACATTCCGACTAAGCCGTAGCCAGTGCCAACGTGAAATTCCTACAAAATACGCTGATTATGCTTATTCGTATGAGAAGTCGCAACAACGGATGCCGCTTGGCCCCCTTGTAAAACGGCTATAATCGCAAAGCCTCAGGACAAAACGATTGTGCAATCAGTATATATGACAAAAAGCTATCGTTTACCTCTCAAGCTCTCTGCAGACACTGATGCAGATCCGAAATGCAGACGAATTTTCGTGCAATTAGCAGATTTGAAGCTCTTTCAGGCTTACTACGAGTCACGTGACCCGCTTCCTTTACAATAACATCATCCGGGTGCCTGTTTTCTTGCTTACCCTATAACGAGAACGCAGGGCACCATCGTGCGGTCTGGCTACGGCTAAGTCGGAATGTATCAAAAGTTATATTATTTGACAAGTAAAATGTCCCAGCTTCACGTTTGTACCAAACATTAGTGGCTATTTTATCTTGGCTGTCTGAAATTGGGCATTCTTTCGAATGGGTTGGGAAATCTGCGAATTTGGAGTTGGAACCCTTGTATACTAGTATAACACTAAATCGACCTTATCAAATATTTTGACCATCTAGACCCACGAAATGGCCCCCTGTGTACACAGCTCTTTTCAAATCGCAGTGTTGCACCTAGGACGCGCGATCGCGCGATTCCCCCCTTTTCCTGAGTACTCGCGCATTTTGGCAAAGGCAAGGGGCAATTAATCGCGCATTTAACTCTTGTCTGATTTGAGAAAAATGTATTTTTTGCCGAGCTGTTTAGTGTTTTCTACTTTGAAATCGGCTGTAGCGCCGCAATTAGCTTTGACACGGTAACCATTTCCGGTTAGTATAAAACATGGCCGCTGTCTCCAGTCACGACTAGAACGACGGGCTCGATACGGGTTTATCGAAGGTAGGCGCAAACTATGCCCTTGTTTTATCAAAACCCTATCGCTATTGCTATTTATAGCGCTGTCATAGAAACACTCTTACGAAAGTTAATCTTTGTAAACACGACTATTATAAACATGTCTTAACTGAAAATTAGCCAATATTTCACTGCTGTGGGCCCTTCAACCTCGAAAACAGGCACACCTTCACTCGTAAGTATGAAAACGAAACAAAATAAAGTATCTGATGGTAATAGAAATGCCGAGGAAATCGAGCATGAAACTCAATCAATGGAAACCCCAACCGAAGGTGAATTATCACCCAGACTGTACTTGTTTTTAGTTAAAGAGCAGTGTAGACCCTGGTGAAACAGTTCTAACTTTTTGTAAGAGCTGTATTATCTGTGTCTACAATTGCTACAATACAGTAATGAATACATAGTCAGGTAGACTAGTTTTATTTGAATAAAAGTTACTTAGCATTATTTTTGTGTTTTTTTTATTTAGATCCCCCCTCTTTTTTACAATTCCCCCCATTTTTTTCAGATGAGGGGGGAAAATCCCCCCTACTTTTGAAATCCTAGGTGCAACACTGAAATCGGGCTATGCTCTTTCAGCTCACTGTTAGACAAGCCATGTCACAAGTCAATGTAGGCTATTGACTACTTTTCGGCGCTTAAAGCTTCACAGACAGTTTTTCCATGTGGGTGGGAGACACAGAAAAGCATCTCTCAAATTTTCCATGTGAACCGGAACTAATGAATCCCGGACCTCCGGATTGGTAGTCAAGCGAGTTACCACTAGACCACCGCTCCACTCCTCCAAAACCAATCTTGATCAAGATCATTATAGACATAACTATTCTGCCTGAAAATGATACAGATCAGAGTAAAAATAAAGCAGCAAGGAGTGTAAAGATGGTAATAAGGCAATATTCAAATATCAAAAGAGATGCAAGTGTTAAATGGTGGAGATCTTATGACTATACACAATGCATTTATTACTGTTCAACCAAAATGGCTTGAGAAGTGGAAACAAACTGGGGACTGACAATGGACAACTGTATACATACACATACATTCAATAATCCTAAAAGCTCATCTTGAGCAGCTGACTTCTTGGGCAGTTGACTTTAAACTTGTAGCAGAAGACCATTTTTTGCCAGTGTCAGTTACTTAGCTGAGTCTCAGAGTTATCAATTATCCTGTCGAAAAAATGCATAATCTGCCCAAACTCTGATATGCTGTATTTGTCACTTACCTTCCATTCCATAACCCATTCCTTCATAGGCTAATTTTAGATACAACCTATTTGAATAAATCTACCGAAAAGGAGCATTAACCAGAGAAAAGGATTTTTTTTTTATAATTTAGTAGTTTGAAACCATTGTGATAAATAGAGCATTATTTTGCTCCTATAGGAGCAAATGCTCTATTCATCACTAGGGCTGTCATGGTTACTCGGTTAATCGTTGACGGTTCGGTTCGTTGTTCTAACCGGTTCAAAACTTCACTAACCGTGAACCGGCTGTAATAATTTGGGAAAGTAAATTATGCTAAAAATATTATTTTATACTGTCATATCTCATTTAAGTCATTTTGTTTCCCTTCGACATGCTATGATGGAGAAAAGCGCAGGTATCTGACTATTCGGGGCTGTAAACCATATACTTAACATAATTCACGTCGAGCTACGTATCACGTTTACATGCTAATTTTTAAAAAAAAACTGTCTCTAGTTCTCAGATCTAATTGAAAGGTAACACAGTCTTCCACTTGCCTAACGGTGGTTAATCATGTACACTTGTCTACCAAGAAACCAATGTTTGTTCGTTCTCAATTTTATCCAGTTTTCTTCATCTATGTGTAGTGTGTACTATTACTTTTACAAGCATTACGGTAAAGTGGAAGGGCATTCGAATTTTACAGTAAACCAGTCTAGCGGAAGTTGAGACTCGAAAAGTAAACACGATTCTTACTTTCACTTTCGTCATAAATCTACCAGATTGAAATGAATGGTTATATGATTTCGGTCAACAAATGGGTCAAGCAGGATGTCAACAGGTTTTTCCCAGTCTTATATCGACCCATATAGGATTTAATTTCCGAATATATAGCGCACCATGCTTTATCCTATATACAGTCTGACACGGATGATAAATATGGCGGTTAACCGGTTACGGTTCGGTTCGGCGTTCCCGATTAACCGGTTCAAGAATTGTCTAACCGTGACAGCCCTATTTATCACAATGGTTTCACAAAGTGACTTTTACAGACGTCAAAAGACATCAGTATAAGGGATTGGGTTAATAGGAGCAAATGCTCTTTATCACAATGGTTTCAAAAAGTGACTTTTACAGAGGCGTAGAAAGGCGTATTTATGGAGGACAGGGTCAATCAATGCATTTTAGAAAGTGATAGTTTGAGTGACAGAACAGCTTGCATCTTAATGAGACACAGTTTCTCAGCTCTTCATCTGGATCCAAACTTTGACAGGGTCGCATTTGGTAGGAAAAGGGTTAACCCTTTCCCTGTTCTATGTTTATTTCAACTTTCAATACCAACTGAATATTCATGGGCAAAATAGTTATATTGAAATATAGAAGGTAGAACATTGTAACCATTTTAGAAGATAAAGAATCAGATATCTCTAATTTCATTAGCAAACAGAGCAGACCCTGATCAGACGGCTCCTAGGAGCCGTCTGATCTGGGTCTACTCTGTTTGCAAATGCGTGAAAACACGTTTATATGAGGGAAAGGGTTAAATGGCAAAAATAGGTATTGCATGACTGTGGACTCAATCTGTAATAAAATGTTCTTACCAACACATGCTGTTTGCAATAAAAATGGTACATAAAGTTGAAACTTCAATTTATTCCACATGCTATTATTAGATCAGTAACAGACACTTTATAACCTTCTCACTATCTTTAAACAAAAGAAAAGTCAAAATGTTCCTTGGAGAAATATAAAAATGGTAATAAAATCATCTTCAATCCTTTCCCTCATGTAAACGCCTTTTCACACATTTGCAGAGTAGACCCAGATGATGAGATCTGTCTGATCAGGGTCTGCTCTGTTTGCTTAACTCTTTCCGTGTTCTGTTTATTCCAAATTCCAATACCTACTGAATATTATTGGACAAAATAGTTATGAAAATGGAAGGTAGAAATATGGAAGGTAGAACATTGTAGCCATTTTAGAAAGTATAGAAACATATCATATTCTATTAGCAAACAGAGCAGACCCTGACCAGATAGCTCTATAATAGGAGTCATCTGATCTGGTTCTACTCTGTTTGCAAAAGAGTGAAAAGGCATTTATATGAAGGAAGGGGTTAAGGTATAATATAGATCGGATTCTACAGTTTCTCCCTGAACAAAAAACATTGCCATCATAAAAACCCAGCTAATAAATATTCATGATGTCATTATTTCTTACATGAATAATGAACAGGGAAAGGGTTAACCCTTCTTCCTGCTATGTGCGACCCTTTATTAAAATGCTTGTTTGCACCTTTGCAAACAGAGTTGACCCAGATCAGATGGCTCCTGTAAGAGCAGTTGATGATCTGCTCTGTTTGCTGATGGAATTGTATAGATCTGATTTTACAGTTTATAGTACCAATACCAGAAAAACTGTGTGCATAATTATGCTATTACCAGCTAATATATATTCATGTTTTGGTGTTTTCTTACATGGATATTCAACAGGGAAAGGGTTAAGCTAAGCAGTAGCATTTCTACAGCATTCAACATATGCAAAAGATAGAAATCAAATTTCCCTGAAATCTTAGTTTAATGGGCTTCCAGAAAAAAACCATCTGTATCTCTGTAAGTTCAACAAAGTTGCTCATTTATCACATTTACTCTTTGCATGCTAAATAATTGTCTTCTACTTGTCTGTTTTTCTCCCCTTTCTCTTTATATTCAAAGTCATCATGTCAACCAGTCTGGGGCAGAAGTCTCAACTGTTTGTAAGTAGAAACAGTCTTTAGAACCCATAGACTATTTTTAGATACCTCTTTGAATAAATCTACCGAAAAGGAGCATTTAACTAGAGAAAAAAGGAAAAATTTAGAATTTTGTAGTTTGAAACCATTGTGATAAATAGAGCATTTGGTCCTATAGGAGAAATAATGCCCTATTTATCACAATGGCTTCACAAAGTGACTTTTACTGAGTCGTCAAGTCGTCAATATGAGGGAATGGGCTAAAGTGGCCATCAAAAAGAGGTCTAATTATGGGTCTATAAGGCAGGTGGTATTCAATGCAGCTCCTACAGGAGCTGTCTGCATTACTTTTGCCATGCATTTCTAAGCTACCACCTCATGTTTAAGTCTCCTATGTTCAATAAATGAATGGCCGCTTTAACCCTTTCCCTAGTGTTCTGTATTTAGGCCAAATTTCAATACCTACTGAATATTCATTAACAAAATAGTTATAAAGAAATATAGAAGGTGGAACATTGTAGACATTTTAGAAAGTAAAAAAAACAGATCTATCAAGTTCTGTTAGCAAACAGAGTAGATCCTGATCTGGGTCTACTCTGTTTGCAAATGCGTGAAAACAAGTTTATATGAGGGAAAGGGTTAACTAAGGACAGGTTCTAAGTACTGTATTCACAAATTTGTCATGTAGGCATGCAAAAGTTTAATATTTGCACATGATGAAATTATATACTCTACAAGGAACTGTCGTCAGAAAAAAATTCTCAGATTTTTTTTTTTTTCAGATACAGTATCAAACAGTGTGGATCCTAATGCATTACTTAGATTCTCATAATTTATCAATCAGATGAATTTCTAAAAGGCATTATGAGCAAGGAACTTTTTTTATCAAGGCAGAAACTAGAAACAGTTCTACATATTTCATAAGCAAACAGAACCCTGATCAGAGAGCTCATACTGTGTATACTCTCAAAATGTAAATGCATACAAATAAAGTTGAACTTTGATATTTCAAACTCTGATAATTCGAACTTCGGGATAACTCAAACTAAAAGTTCGGTCCTTCCAAAATCTCACACTACAGAATTGCTCTAAAATGTATTACTACGCATATCTGGAAACACATTTCACAGCTTAATGCAGTTCTACAGTAATGCTGAAAGCTCCTGCAGGAGCTTTCAGCATTACTGTAGACCTGCATTAAGCTATGAGCTTGAGAAATTGTCCAGATTACAAATTGGATACCTCGAACTTCTGTTATCTCGAACTAATTTATATAGTCCCTTGAAGTTCAAGATATCTAAGTTCAACTGTACGTCTATATGGAGTAAAGGCTTAACTTTTCAGCTTAAAACTTTTTCCCTGCTTGATTTTTAAATTCATATAAATTGTTCCAATTTTGAATACAGCGTTCACCTGAAGTATCAAACAGCTGTAATTCCGACCAAGTTACCCACAATCTACGTGTACTGATATTTGCAATCAGTGAAGATACAGAGACTGACTGCCCTATATAAAGGAAACCTCTGATCAGGGTCTGCACTGTTTGTTGTTCAAAGTCTTCTAGCACTTTTAATCCTTACATACCAAATGGACTCTATACAGGCTATTGAATATTCTCATTTAAAGGGTTGTTTATGGTGATTGTATCCCAGTAGTGTTGGTTAAAACTTGGGGGGGAAAAAACGTAAATTTTTAAGGCAATTCAAAAGGGCATTAAAAAGTTTGTATCATTTTACATACATACTTAAATAAATTTCTAGGAAAGTGGTTTTTGATTAAAACATGGAGAATCGGTAATAGATAACTAGATAATATGGAACAGTTTCAACTGAAGGTTGTAAAACGCATGTATCAGGCACGCGATCGACTTCCCAGCTCAGAGCTACAGATAAAGGTGCGTACTCAAATACTAAAATCATCATTTCTCCACCAAAACCTATGTTGAGAACACTCTTTAGAATCATCTTGAAGAGACGAGTCTAAAGAGTGGTCACAACATAGAGTTTGGTGGAGAAATAAAGAAGTTATTCTTGAAAATGTTTTAATTTATGCATCTTATCTGGAGCTCTGTCCAAGCTTCACTTAACTCTTATACTGCTGGAAAAAACATATATATCTGCTCAAACTCTGATATGAAGTAAATCTTACTTCATTCAACCTTTTGAGAAACTATTTACTGAGTGTCAAACAGTTTGGATCCTGATGAGACACCAAGATACTCGGCCTATCATCTGGATCCAAGCTGTTTGCAAATGATGGCAGGATAAGGGTTAAAAGCTGCCATTTCTTCCTGCTGCAAGAACATAATGTCTACTAGAACTAGGAGTTAACTGCAATTATTAAAATTACTTCTAATTTGAGAAATTATTGACCATTGCAAGTGCCAAATATCTTGGATCTTGATCAGACTCACATGTGCCTGCCTCTCTGATATTGGTACAAGTCTTGCTGAAGTGATGAACTACTACCGTTATTCGCTAACCCTTCAAAGTAAAATGCTCTATCATTGTATTGTTTAACCCCTTTCTCAAAAGAACATTCATGTTAGAAATAATGATGCCATAATATTAATTAGATTAATTTTCTATAATAGCACATGTACATAATTATAGGCTTTATTGGGCCATGGCAGAAACTGTAGAATCAGATTTATATTATATCATAAGCAAACAAAGCAGACCCTGATCAGATGACTTACCTATAGGAGTCAATTGATCTGGGTCTACTCTGTTTGCAAAGGCGTAGTCTCACTGGCGTATTTATTAACATTATATATATGTAGTCCATTCAGTATATAAAACTGAATTGTTTGTAACTCATAATTTAAGAACCTACGTACTGCCATGCCTGACAACAGTACAGATCCTGATCATATGCCACATTTTCAATGCAGCAGAATATCCCTTTCCCTCATGTAAATGTTTTTCACACCTTTACAAACAAGGTAGATCCAGATCAGACCGTTCCTGTAGGAACCATCTGATCAGGGTCTGCTCAGTTTACTCCTATGATAAAGATTATGATTCTAGACTGGCTGCTTTTGTCAAAGCAAACAATTCTCTTGAAACTTTTGCATTATAAAAATTCAGCTCATAAATACACAGGAGTCAGGATGTCATGTTTTACACAAATATTGAACAAGTAATTAGGGTTAACCCTGTTCTGTTCTATAATTAGTCCAAATTTTAATACCCATTGAATATATATGAACAAAACAGTTGTAATCAAATATGGAAGGTGGAACATTGTAGCTATTTTAGAAAGTAAAGACACAGATCTATCAAATTCCATAAGCAAACAGAGCAGATCCTGATCAGACGGCTCCTCTAGGAGCCGTCTGATCTGGGTCTACTCTGTTTGCAAATGCATGAAAACATGTTTATATGAGGTAAAGGGTTAAATGAATATGGTGGGAAATCCAGTAGCTGAAATCAAATACTCAATTTATAATCATTAAATTCCCTGTCCTATTTTCATGTGAATTAAAATAACGAACAGTCAAAACAACTACATACAGGTAAGCAAGAACGATCCCAAATTAACCCTTTCAACACAGAATTTTCATAGGGATCAATCCAAACTTCGAACATGTCAAACTTACCATGAATATTCAGGGATTTTTAAAAAGAAAGTGTAACATGACAAACGGTGCAGACCCTGATGAGAGGGCTCATGAGAGGGATCCTCTAGGAGCCCTCCCATCTGGGTCTACACTGTTGGCAAAGGACATTAGTGACTTGTTCCTGCACAGAAAGGGTTAAAACATTTGTCAATGGTCCAAATTCAATGCCAATAATCAGGAAGCATTTCTATCACCCATCCTGAGCAGCCAATGAACCCAATTGAATACGACATAAGCAGCTTTAAGGCACGCTTCATGCTGGAAACATGTGTTATATCATTTGTAAACAGTGTAGACTCAGATCAGAGGAGTTCTAAAGGAGACCTCAGATCTGGGTCTGCACTGTTTGTCACTCAAAATCCTTTAGTAAAGTTAACCCTTTCAAACTGAAGGGACTCTATTACAATACACTGATGAACCATTCCAGTTTGAAAAGTTCTGTATTCAAAAGGATAATGGCTCTTACAGCCATTTTACTGTGAGTTATCTGCATTTGATAAATTTCTCTTCCAGTAGTGATTTATGCTAAAATTACAAACACAGAAATCATTGAGTTATCTGTTTCATTTCATCACTGGCAAACTGTTTTGTTTGAAAACGCCAGACAACTACGGCAGCTGTGTTCAGCGAATCTGGGTCCAAGTTTTGCAGAATTCGACTACTTAGTTAGCCATAGTTAACAGCTTGTTTCTGGTAATTCCGCACGCTTTTTGGCAAAGTATCTGCCACGTGCGGAACGTTCCCACAGCCTTTACTCCTTAGCATGTTAAATGCGAATTAACAAAACCTTTGCAAATAGATTAAATTCACATGAGCCATCAAGTTACCCAGCAACTCATTTGGATCCAAACTGTTTGACACATGATGATAGCATTTTGTAAAGAAATTGAAATAAAGTTCTGTTTCTGTGACTTTGAAATAGATTATAAACTGTGTAGAAAACAAGTGATGTAGCAATGTAAGAATTGAATACTGATCCACTTGAACACAATGGTATCTGAGTGGCATCTGTTCTGAGAGCTCACTCATAAATCCTTATGCAATTTTCATAAAGTTTGGATACAACTCTAAATAAAAACTTTGCATTCAAGCTGCAGATTTAAATAATTCAGACATCCCAATTAGAAAATTTAAGTTTAAATAAACAAGAATTTTAATGTGAAGTTGTAATCAATCATACTATTTTTGAGGATGAAAAATCAGGTGTACAAATACTTCTTGCTAAGGGCTGAAAAATAAAGATTATCACTTACAGGAAGATGATAATGATAAATGATGAAATAATTTATCATCCAAATTATGTAATGCAAGAATCAGCCATTTTTCATTTACAAAATTTTGACAGTGCCATACTTAACTCTTTGCATGCTAGTGATAGAGGTGTAAATGCCGTTGCAAACAGTTTTTATCCTGATGTCAGATGTCGTAGCTCATTAAGATTGTACAGTAAAACCTCTCTATAATGGCCACTACATTGTGTTAATTAGCTGATATTTAGGGCAGGTGGCTGCTTAAAGCAAGGTGAAAGTAAAACAGAAAGCTCCTATAGGAGCATTCTGTTTTTCTTTCACCTTGCTAAAATTAAGCAGACACCTGTCTTTAGCACACAATACTTGGTGCAATTTAGTGGCTGATATAGAGAGGTTTTACTGTAGAATCAAAGCTCTAAATTGACACACTGAATGTACCTTTAACCCTCTCCCTGTTGCATGTTTATTACAAATGTCATTACCTACTGAATATTCATGGACAAAATAGTTATAATGAAATAAAGAAGGTGATACATTGCAGCCATTTTAGAAAGTAAAGAAACAGATCTATCAAATTCTGTTAGCAAACAGAGCAGACCCTGATCAGACGGCTCCTCTAGGAGCCGTCTGATCTGGGTCTACTCTGTTTGCAAATGCATGAAAACATGTTTACATGAGGGAAAGGGTTAACCCTCTCCCTGTTGCATATTCATGTAATAAATAAAGGTATCATGAACATTTATCAGCTGAAATTTTATCATTGCATTATGTATACAGGATGTTTTGGTATTAATTTTAAAGATGAGTCAGATCTATGGGAATTTCAAAACCAAATAGAGCAGATCCTGATCAGATGGCTCCTACAGGAGCTGTCTGGTCTTGGTTCTCTCTGTTTGCATATTTATGTCAAGGAGAGCGTTAAGGAGAAACTGAGAATTATGATGTTAAATTTACACGCAACTTAGCCCGCAAAAGTTAATTAGAAATTTTTCAAAAAACTCATTTCCTACCCAGCTATTATTTGGGTGATTTTTCATACTTGAAATTTCTATCCCCCTCCTGAATTATCAATAGCCATTATCCTGTAGTAAAAACTGATGTCTGCTGACAAACTCTGACATGGAGCAACTATATTTCCTTCAATTTCCTCCAAACGTTAACGGTTTGGATCCTGATGAGCGAACATGACAAAGTGTAGAACCAGATCAGATGGCTCTCTTCTGCTCAGTTGGTTGCATTCAGTGGTTTTACTCTCTATATAATGGGTCCAATAAAAGGATCCATGCCGAAATTGAAAACATGCATCTTTCCAATTTAGGCAATTTAAGACTTATGAACTTTTGCAATACATTTTGACAATTGTTTTCTCCAAATGGATTGGTCCATTTAGACCCATTTCCAAAACAATATAATTATCACAGGCCATTATAACTGAATAAATTTGCTTAACCCTTTCCCTCATATAAACGTGTTTTCACGTGTTTAAAATTGCTAATAGAATTTGAAAGATCTGTTCCTTTACTTTATAAAATGGCTACAATATTCCATGTTCCATATTTCATTATAACTATTTTGCCCATGAATATTCAGTAAGTACTGAAATTTGGAATAAACATAGAACAGGGAAAGGGTTAATTTACATTTTTAACCCTTCGCTTGCTATTCGTGTCAATATACCTACCTGTAAATAGTGAAGACCCAGATGAGACAGCTCCTGTAGGAGCTGTCTTATCAGGGTCTGCACTATTTACAAGTTGATTGTGCAACCAGTGCACTCCACAGCAGTGATTGCATAGCGAAATACTTGTACACAGTGAAGATATATGTAATTATACAACAGGGCATGGGTAAAGAAGGAGACATGTATTTTAAAATTCAGCAAGCGAAGGGTTAAATTTTAACAATGAAGTCCATTCAGTATGAAAGGCTTAAATTTGCTGGAGAATTCTGAGCAATAAACAGTGTAGGCCCAGATCAGAAGAAGTCTTGTCTAGCTCAGTCGTCTGGTGTAGTTCTACACTGTTTGCAAATGCCAGTACACTACAGTGTTTCCCGCATGCAAAAGGTTGCCAATAATAACTACCTTTTGTCTGCAAAAAAAACCATTGCTGCAATTTTTCACCAGTTTGTTTTAAAGTGTCAAACAGTTTGGATCCTGATGAGAAACTGTACATAGGGATGTAATGATATATTCAAATTCTTCCGTGTATTCATAATACAGCCCTACAACACTGGGTAACCCTTTACCCCATAAATATGCCGTTCTATGCCTTTGTAAACAGAGTAAGCCCAGATCAGACGGTTCCTATAGGAGTCGTCTGAATAGGGTCTGCCATGTATGCAAATTATGACAGAATACAGACATGATTCTTGATCAAGGATCCTTTAAGGATCATTTTGTTTTTTAAACTGAAGGCTCCTAAAGGAGACCTCTGATCTGGGTCTACTGTACACTGTTAGCAAATACAGTAGAATCCCTCTAAAGCAACAACTTAATAGTTCACCATTAGTATCTTTAAAAGCAGATGACTATTTAATACAGGATGGAAGTCATGCAGAAAGCTCTTATAGGAGCGTAGCTTTCTGCATGACTTTTGTCCTGCATTAAGCTACCACCTACATCTACAACCCACAATTAGTTATGGATGTGACGCATTAGAGGGATTCAACTTGTTTCTCTCCTTTAAAGTCGAACTCATCCTTGTCAGCAATTCATGGTAATAAGTAAACAGTTAGGTTACAGTTGAGGTCCTCTCTATCTTACAAAGACAAAACAACAGACAACTGTTGTGCAAGCAGCGAGTAGCATTTATAGAACAGTTAGGTTACAGTCGAGGTCCTCTCTATCTTACAAAGACAAAACAACAGACAACTGTTGTGCAAGCAGCCAGTAGCATTTATAGAACAGTTAGGTTACAGCTGAGATCCTGAGTAATTAAACATATATTCAAGATATTCACTAACATCCTGACCATATCGTGAAACTAAAAAAGTTTGTACATTGAAAACTGAAGCAGTCAATAATGTTTGTTGCTGAGGGTTACTTTGCATTCATCTTACTTTAACCCTTCGCTTGCTATTCAGGTCAATATACCTACCTGTAGATAGTGGAGACCCAGATGAGACAGCTCCTGCAGGAGCTGTCTCATCAGGGTCTGCACTATTTACAAGTTGATTGTGCAGACAGTGAACTCCACAGCAGTGATTGCACAGCGAAATATTTGTACACAGTGAAGATATATGTAAATATACAACAGGGCATGGGTAAAGAAGGAGAAATGTATTTTAAAATTCAGCAATAGAAGGGTTAAAAATAAGAAACCGATCAGGTAATTGGAGCAAACATAAGACAATATAAACATACCTTCTGAGTCTACACAATGGACTAAGTATCAGAAATTCTTCCAAATCACCAGTACTAGTAATTATACAATCATACACCAGCCCAAATACACATGATATAACAGTTATTCCACACGATATTCATTACGAATCAATACACAAACGGCAGAGGGCTGCTGTGGTCCACAGTCTGCGACAGTCATGGAATAAATTGGCACGTAAAAAACAAAGCTGTCTAACAGCACACTAGCCGAAAGGCATGTCACGAAGACTTCCACAGTAACAAAAAAAAATCAATCATACTTTAACAGCCAACGGAGTACAATAAAACCCCTTTAAACCAAAAATTAGAATTTGTATCAATACCAGTCTTTCAGACAGGTCACCTGGTGGCAGCTTAATGCAAGCTGAAAGTCATGCTGAGCTTTAGGAGCTTTCTATATGACTTTCATCCTGCATTTAGCAGCTACCGGCTTAAAAAGACCTGATTTGTTTTTAATTAAAATTTCGTGTTAGAGAGGCTTAAATTTACTGTCAGAAAGAAAAGGTTTTTGTACTACTCTTCAAAGAAAAAATCTTTTTATTACTCTACCAAAACCTAAGTTCTGACTACTCATTAAGAATCATCTCAGGCATTTCCAATAAGCAGTCACACACCAGTGGAGAAACATGTTGGTACCAGGAATATGTAGATCTAAGTACAGTAAAAACTCTCTATAACAGCCTCTTAATTACATCAAGTATTTTGTGTTAAAGGCAGGTGGCTGCTTAAAGCAAGGTGAAAGTAAAACAGAACGCTCCTATAGGAGCGTTCTGTTTTACTTTCACCTTGCTTCAAGCAGCCATCTCACACAGTCTTTAACATAAAATACTTGATGTAATTTAGTGGCCGTTATAGGGAGGTTTTACTGTACTGAATGGACAAAATAGTTTACTGAAATATGGAAGGTTGAACATCGTAGCCATTTTAGAAAGTAAAGAAACAGATCTTTCAAATTCCAATTAGCAAACAGAACAGACCCTGATATGACAGCTCCTATAGGAGCTGTCTGATCTGGGTCTACTCTATTTGCTGATGCGTGAAAACACGTTTATATGAAGGAAAGGGGTAACATCTAGCTGATGCTAGCAAGTGACTGCTAGACTAGTCAGAGCTTACAAATTCTTTAATTTTGGTCCAAATTTGTCCCTGCAACCTTAATGTCATTTGTATCTAAAAATAAACATGCAATCAGAATTACAGGAGCATTGTAATTAACCAATATTATAAGTTAAATCATAATATAAAATAACACTTTAGCCTATACAGTGAGATAATTGTGTATTTGCAAAAAAAAAAAAACAAAAAAAAACCCAGCTTGCATCTACATGTATATGTACAATACAATGCCTTACTTTCTCCAGCTTTAATTTTATGTTTTCTTTATACTGAAGTCCCCAGCCCATCCTATCGCATGCCCCATCCCAGCCAACACCCACCCTCACACTGAAGAAACATCACTAGAGCAGATGACAATTCTCAGTAGTAGTCAATACTGCCATTGGACCAGGGAAGTGGCCACCTGCCTGGTGATGAACATGGAATTATGGGTAATAACAAGAATGCGACTGCAGCAGTTGGCAATTACATGTAAGCTCTCTTGGCCTTCAAACATAGGATAAAGAAAAAAAAAAGTTCACTAAACAGTCAAGATCGTTAAAATATATCAATGGAAGGAATAAAGTAGTTTTCTACCCACTTGGCCATCTTTTGATCAAATTTATCAAACCTACTGTTTGACAATGGAAGGTTTAACCCTTTCCCTGTTCTATGTTTATTACAAATTTCAGTACCTACTGAATATTCATTAATAAAATAGTTATAACGAAATATGGAAGGTGGAACATTGTAGACATTTTAGAAAGCAAAGAAACAGATCTATCAAATTCTATTAGCAAACAGAGCAGACCCTGATCAGATGGCTCCTCTAGGAGCCATCTGATCTGGGTCTACTCTGTTTGCAAATGCGTGAAAACACGTTTATATGAGGGAAAGGGTTAAAACCAAAAAAAATTCTTTACATGTCAAGTATAAGTAAGCTGCAAAAATTGTCATTTGCTACAAATCTGAAAGTTTTTGAAGGTTTCTTTACCCATTCCCTCATAGGCTATTTTTAGATCCAACCACTTTGAATTAAAATCTACCAAAAAGGAGCATTTACTAGAGAAAAGGAAAATGTTAGAATCGTGTAGTATTGAAACCTGTTACCATTGTGATAAATAGAGCATAATGCTCCTATACATGGAGCAAATGCTTAATTTATCACAATGGAGTTAAGAAGTGACTATTACAGAGGCATAGAAAGGCGTATTTATAGAGAAAAGGGTTAATATTTTTAGCTTAAACAAAAGAAACGGTATTTTTCACAAATATTGAATTTACCATACATGTATTTACAAACTCATCTATTTTAATCCTTTCCTCCATAAATACGCATTTTTACGCCTCTGTAATAGTCACTTTATGACACCATTGTGATAAATAGAGCATTTGCTCCTATAGTAGCAAATGCTCTATTTATCACAATGGTTTCAAAACTACCCAATTCTAAACTTTTCCTTTTCCCTGGTAAATGCTCCTTTTCCGTAGATTGATTCAAAGAGGTTGTGTTTAAAAATAGCATATGGAGGAAAGGGTTAAAAATTCTGTAGCAAAGAGTGCCAAGTTTTGAAGGTTTCCCCGGAAAATGCTCATCTGCAAAACTGTCTTCTACAAATTCTTAAAATACTTACCTCAGTTGCTTTTCAAAATCCATGATCATAATGTCAAACAGTTTAGATCGTGTCTTCTACAAATTCTTAACCCTTTACTCCATGAATATTCATGTAAGAAATAATGATGTCATGAATATTAATTAGATTTACTGATATAATAGAACATGGACACTGGACGTTTTGGCCGTGGTAGAAACTGTAGAATCTACATTATATCATAAGCAAACAGAGCAGACCCTGATCAGATGGCTCCTATAGGAGCCATCTGATCTAGGTATACTCTGTTTGCAAAGGCGTAGAAAGTCATTTTTATGGAATAAATGGTTAAAATATTTACCTCAGTTCTTTCTCCAAATCCATGATCAGAATATCAATTTAGATCCTCATGGGATGTGGAGTTTACTGTACATCTCAGCTGGGTCCAAAATGTTTATATTATTATAGACTACTAAGACTATGTATTCATTAACCCTTCATTAACCCTTTCCTCCATAAATACGCCTTTCTACGCCTCTGTAAAAGTCACTTTTTGAAACCATAGGAGCAAATGCTCTATTTATCACAATGGTTTCAGAACTACAAAATTCTAAAAAAAATTTCCTTTTCTCTGGTTAATGCTCCTTTTCGGTAGATTTATTCAAAGAAGTTGGATCTAAAAATAGCCTATGGAGGAAAGGGTTAATGTGCAGCTAATGTGAGTAGCATGCAGAGTTCACAGATGTATTAGGTCTAGGAAGATGGATTCCTTGCCCAGGGCTCTTTCCAACCCTTTGAATGGTCCGAAATTGTTTAACAGTTGAGTCCATTCAGTGTTGAAGGATAATAATTTGCAAGCAGATTTTGAATGACAAACAGTGCAAACCTTGATCAGAGAGCTCAGCTTCTAGGAGCTCTCGAATGTGGGTGTACAATGTTTATAAATGCCAGTATAGTCTATTTCCGGTATTGAAAGTGTTACGGTAGTTTATGCTACCATCATTTGGCTCTTCACAAGCTAAGTACAGTAAAACCCTCTAAACCGCACATTCAATTTAGCATAAATATGGGTCTTGGAAACAGGTGGCAGATTAATGCTGGGTGAAAGTCGTGCAGAAAGCTGTTCTAAGGAGCTTTCTGCGTGACTGTCACCCTGCATTAAGCAGCCACCTGCCTATAAGTATCTTAAAATTTCTCCACTAAAATTCAAGTTTCGAGAGGTTTTACTGTAACTAACAGTTACTGAAGTAGGTTCAGAAAAAGACACTGCATCAACTCTTAGAGTTGAGTTTTCTTCCTTTTCTCCTCAAAAAAAATAAAATAAAACTAGAAATGTGTCAATAGGACACTCAGATGTCCCCACTTCAGATTTTTTGTCACAGAAAGTAAGGGCCATAATTATGATTGTATGCAACGACTGAAGTGATTTACATGGCTATGAAACTTCAAGATATAATAGCCACAAACTTCAAGATATAATAGCCACAAACTTCAAGATATAATAGCCACAAACTTCAAGATATAATAGCCACAAACATGTTTGTAAAGTTTGGTGTGGATTGGACAAATACTTTCCAAGAAAGAGTTCCTACAAATTCTTCTAGATGTGCGCATGTACGTACGTACATACGTACCGGTACATCTGGACAAGGGCAACCCTTTATGCCATCACTATAGCGGTGGTCACAACCCGCCGTACGTGCAAGTGCGTGTTGTCTACGTGCAAAAACGTGGGGAAATTTTGGGGATCCGTACGTGGTGAGTACCGCCTTAAAAAATTTAGGAGCACGCAGACACGTCGTAGCACTTTTAGTGCATGCAAAACTTTCGCTGCGTTCAAGCTGCGTTCAGGCTACGGATTCACCAACGTACGGGTGACACAAGGGCCTTCTACAGCCAATGTGCGCACAACGCACTGACTCCGTGAGTGTTTTAATCTTTTTCCCACAGTCGCTTGCTCTACAGACGGCGCACTTAGCATGTGCGTGATGTGCACATGATAAGTATGTGATCTGTGCTCACTCGGCACTTCCCCAGTTCTATTGTCCAATGAACTGACAAAACTCATGTGGACCGTACGTGAGCAGCACGTGGACCTTATGGCCTCCGTACGATAATGCGGCAATCACACGGAGATCGTACCTTGTGAGCACGTAAGTGACTTTCAACTCACTTACCACGTGTGCAACGTATGTTGCACGCAACTGACCAGGGCAAGGCTGGCGTGCGTACCACGTACGTACACCTTGCACAACCATGTGTGAGACGTGCATTCCTCCCTGCATTTGCTACTCCTTCCCCACGTTTTTAGAAAAACGTAGCAGCCGTGGCCTCCCAAAATAAGTATGTGCTAAAAACATGCACGGCGGGTTGTCACCAGACCTTTAGTGGGGGCATAAAAATATCAAACATGAAATGTATCATCTTTATTCAGATTGTTTGCATAGATTATTAACCCTTACGATGCGGGACACAAATCACTAATGTGCTTACAAACAGTGTAGACTAGATGAGAGGGCTCGGATACTGAGGAGCCCTCTCATCAAGGTCTGCACTGTTTGTCATGTTACACTTTTGAATTTTTCTTTAGAAAAATCTCTAAATATTCACCATAAGCTTGATCTGTTTGAATTTTGGAATAGTTCGTTTGAAAATTCAGTGTTGTAAGGGTTAAAAAACCCAGATTCCATAATTAATGTCTATTAGAACTAGGGCTGAAACGAGTACCCGGGTACCCGCGGGTCGGGTAGAAATTGGCGGGTACCCGGGTACAAAATCACTACCCGTTACCCGATATGAAATCTTGAGCAGAATCTAATTGTTAGTTTTCGTATCTGAGTGAAAGAAAGAAAGCTAAAACACGTTGAAGATAGCATTTTATTCAAGCATCCTTTTGTTAATGAGTAGATAAAGCTTGAACAGGCAAGTAGACATAAAAACAGACATATGAAACAAACCTCCGTTAACATATTGTTCGTTCGTATTCGACTGGTAAATGTGCATTTGTAACGATTCGTTTTATTCCGTAAGGGTTCGGAATATAGAAATAGCTGTGTAAGTTCCGTGTGGTAAATGTGTCGAATGTTGCTCCGCAGAGAGAATCAACCAATCAAATTTGAGGCCGCGGATTAACCACGACATTTGTTAGTGTAACCCTTTCTTAACGGAAAATATCAATATATAGTCTACAGTGTAAGGTGTATAACTGCGGACATTACCTTGATCTTGAATCACTTATCTATTTACACCAGATTTCCGTCGTGGGACAACAGAAGAATGATGGAATAGCCTGTACACTTTCGCCAGTTATGTACAACGTACTTTGCTTTCACAAACAATAAAACTTTTGTTTTAACACGTTCTCAATTCCATGCATGGCCCGGCACATCTGTAACAGTCAGGTTTACGTCACGTTGCTGCTTTTTAGTGAAATTCAAGCAACGATTCATATTTCATTCGAGAAACCAATAATAACCAAGGGAGGATACTACAGTAGGTACTTACCATACGGCTATACTATAGCGTTATCGGGTACCCGGGTACCCGCGGGTAATTGCAGAACGGGTACCCGGGTAGAAAATTTGTACCCGTTTCAGCCCTAATTAGAACTGACAAATACAAACTCATAAAGACATTTCCCTTATAAAGACATTCTTTGACGCCTTTGCAAAGTTTAACATAGTAGACGCAGATCAGGCTACTCCTGTAGGAACCATCAGATCAGGATCAGCTATTTGCTTAAGGAACTAGAGGTTTTTGTCACAAAAACGGATGTCTCCCCTCTAATAAAAACAATATGTAAAGAGAAATCACTAAAAATGTTATGGACTTGATGATTGATACTTCCCCTCAGTATGCGCTTTCCACACCAAATTTTTCAAGAAGAAAATGATAACAGCTAATAACTTCAAAAATATTGATACCAGAGTTATGGCCTTTGTGCATGACGCTTACTTTCATTATGCTCTTTCCATAAATGAAATGTCATTCCAATAGCATCAGTCGAACAGGAGTTATTGATCGGACAAAAAATGTAACAAAGGGCAATAACTCCAAAAGTATTGAAGCCAGAGTTATGGCCTTTGTTCATGACACTTTCTCTCATCATGCTCTTTCCATGTATAAAGTTTCAATACAATGGCAAGAGCCATGTAGGAGTTATCGTCCGGACAAGAAAGCGCTAAACAAATGTACAAGGGGCAATAACTCAATTTATTGAAGCCAGAGTTATGGACCTTATGCATGACACTTTTTCTTATCATGATCAATCCATATATGAAGTTTCACTCCAATGGCATGTACTGCCATATAGGAGTTATCATCCTGACAAAAAATTATGTGTTTTTTTACAAAGGGCAATAACTCCAGTATTAGTGAAGCCAGAGTTATGGACCTTGAGCATGACACTTTCTCTTATCATGATCTTTCCATGTATGAAGTTTCAATCCAATGGCATGAGCCATAGAGGAGTTATCGCCCGGACAAAAAATTTGTTGAAAAAATTACAAGGGCAATAACTCCACTATTAATGAAGCCAGAGTTATGGACCTTGTGTATGACACTTCCTCTCATCATGATCTTTCCATATATGAAGTTTCAATCCAATAGCATGAGCCATATAGGAGTTATCGTCCGGACAGAAAAGTGTGCATTTTTTTACAAGGGGCAATAACTCCCATATTAGTGAAGCCAGAGTTATGGACCTTGTGCATGACACTTCCTCTCATTATGCTCTTTCCATATATGAAGTTTCAATCAACTGGCATCAGGCATATTGAAGTTATCGTCCGGACAAAAAGTGTGACGGACAGACGGACAGACAGACGGACGGACGGACAGACAGACAACTCTCACGAAAACAATATGTCTCCCCCATATAAATATGGGGGGAGACATAATTATGTGGTGTGCGTGGTCTAGTGGTAACACGTTTGACTACCAATCCAGAGGTCCGGGGTTCAAATCCCGGTCCCTCCCGCAAATTTCAGAGACACTTTTCAGTGTCTCCCACATGCACCTCCTCTCCACCCAAGATGGTTTCTGCTCATGAATGAGCAGATGGGGGAACCAGCAGGTGCAGACCTTCTGAAGTCCAAGTCATTCACGTAACATCTTAACAAGAGGGCCATGAGGCCCTGAAGCGCTCACCTGAGATAACCCAAGGGGCGGGGCCATTTTTGACCAAGAAGTCATCATTTGTACAACATTGGTAGAGAACCACAAGGCAAAGCAGTATGCCATTAATTAAAGGTCTAAGCCTAATGGTTTCAGAGAAAAATAATATTTCATATTTTTCCCATGAAAAACTGATAAGCCCCAAGGCAGGGCCAAGTTTTGCCCAGAGGCCAGGGTCCTAAGTTGAACATTCTTGGCAGAGGACCACAAGCCAAGCTACATATTTGTATAGGACCATTAGATCATGTTACATACCAAACATCAAAGGTATAGGCCTTACAGTTTCAGAAGATTTTTAAAGATTTTCCTATGAAAAACTGATAAGCCCTTGGGCGGGGTCATTTTCGGTCCAGGGTCATAATTTGAAGAATCTTTGTAGAGGACCATTAGACCATGCTTCATGCCAAATATCAAAGGTCTAGGCCTTACAGTTTCAGAGAAGAAGATTTTTAAAGATTCTCCTATGAAAAACTGATAAGCCCTTGGGCGGGGCCATTTTTGGCCCGGGGTCAAAATTTGAACAATCTTTGTAGAGGACCATAAGATCATGCTACATGCCAAATATCAAAAGTCTAGGCCTTACAGTTTCAGAGAAGAAGATTTTTAAAGATTTTCCTATGAAAAACTGATAAGCCCTAGGGCGGGGCCATTTTTGGCCCGGGGGTCATAATTTGAAGAATCTTTGTAGAGGATCATTAGATCATGCTACATACCAAATATCAAAGGTCTAGGCCTTACAGTTTCAGAGAAGATTTTTAAAGATTCTCCTATGAAAAACTGATAAGCCCTTGGGCGGGGCCATTTTTGGCCCGGGGGTCAAAATTTGAAGAATCTTTGTAGAGGACCATAAGATCATGCTACATGCCAAATATCAAAAGTCTAGGCCTTACAGTTTCAAAGAAGAAGATTTTTAAAGATTTTCCTATGAAAAACTGATAAGCCCTTGGGAGGGGTCATTTTTGGCCCGGGGGTCATAATTTGAACAATCTTTGTAGAGGACCATAAGATCATGCTACATGCCAAATATCAAAAGTCTAGGCCTTACAGTTTCAGAGAAGAAGATTTTTAAAGATTTTCCTATGAAAAACTGATAAGCCCTTGGGCGGGGCCATTTTTGGCCCGGGGGTCATAATTTGAAGAATCTTTGTAGAGGATCATTAGATCATGCTACATACCAAATATCAAAGGTCTAGGCCTTACAGTTTCAGAGAAGAAGATTTTTAAAGATTTTCCTATGAAAAACTGATAAGCCCTAGGGCGGGGCCATTTTTGGCCCGGGGGTCATAATTTGAAGAATCTTTGTAGAGGATCATTAGATCATGCTACATACCAAATATTAAAGGTCTAGGCCTTACAGTTTCAGAGAAGAAGATTTTTATAGATTTTCCTATGAAAAACTGATAAGCCCTTGGGCGGGCCATTTTTGGCCCGGGGGTCATAATTTGAACAATGTTTTTAGAGGACCATAAGATCATGCTACATGCAAAATATCAAAAGTCTAGGCCTTACAGTTTCAGAGAAGAAGATTTTTAAAGATTTTCCTATGACAAACTGATAAGCCCTAGGGCGGGGCCATTTTTGGCCCGGGGGTCATAATGTGAACAATATTTCGTTCCCCCTAACCACTGATGCTTCTGACAAAATTTGGTTAAAATCAGGTCAGTAGTTTCAGAGGAGATGTCGTTTGAAAATGTGGACGGACGCCGGACGCCGGACGCCGGACGCCGGACGCCGGACGCCGGACACCGGACGACGGACAGATCGCGGTCACAATAACTCACCTGAGCCTTTGGCTCAGGTGAGCTAAAAATACTTGGAAGTTGAATGTGATCTCTTGCTCTGCATGTCGTACAATTCTTCATCAATTAATGACTTCATGCAGCAATATTTCTTTTCTGTAACAACAGAATCATGCCTACCTCCCCATGGGTCATTTTCAACTGACTCTCGATATTCTCTAAAGCATTGCAGCCATTTATAGACTACTATACTTGAGAGCATCTTTTCCATAAACTTTCTGCAAATTGGTATGAATTTCTGATGACAGACACCCAAGCTGTGCTCGAAATTTACAATTGCAACCTATAATATGCACTAGTATAAAATACAATGCACAGCTTGCACAAGGATCATGTGCATCACTAAACTTGCCACTACTCAAGCAGAGAATGTGTAAATAAGCTCTGTGTAATAAATAATGCAATTTCATCATCAAATAAAATAGAGAAATATTTTATGGAAATAAAAAATGGCCCTTTTATATACATGTACATGTACACACTCTTCTTACAACCCTTTTCTCCATAAATATGCCTTTCTACACCTTTGCAAACAGAGAAGACCCAGATCAGACAATCCTATAGGAGCTGTCTGATCAGGGTCTACTCTGTTCTGTGCTAATAATATTATTCAGTTAACCCTTTCCTCCATAAATACGCCTTTCTACGCCTCTATAAAAGTCACTTCCTGAAACAATTGTGATAAATAGAGCATTTGCTCCATAGGAGGAAATGCTCTATTTATCACAATGGTTTCAAAAATAAACAATTCCAACATTTTCCTGTTCTCTTGTAAATGTTCCTTTTTGGTAGATTTATTCAAATTATAGGTTGGGTCTAAAAATAGCCTATGAGGGAATGAGTTAAAAAATAATCTAATTAATATTCATGCATGACATTATCATTTCTTACATGAATATTCATGGATAAAAGGTTAAACAAGTGTTTCTATTATCCAGAGTTATCAAAGATTATCATATCACAGATCATAGACTGGCATTTATATAAATTAAGTTTAAAGTCCCCTGTTAGGATCACTCTACCTTTGAGAGATTAAAGAAGAACACTAAGTCTTACTTTATGTAACTTAAGTAGCTCTAAAATCAACAGTAAGATCTACTATTAACTGATATATAAATAAATAAAATTTCCAAAACTTTTGTCTGTCTTACTTACAGGTGATAAATATTAGCCTGATCAATAGTTAAAGATATCAAAAGAATAAAATAGATCTCTATCATTATAAATGGTAACCAGTCTCTAGAACATTCAACAAGATCATACATTCAGGTAAAAGTCGCGGAGGTGACAGTATTTATAAAATTATACATACGACACAAACAAGATGCACAACAACAAAACTGGCAGAATAGTCATCATGTTTTAAAAGGAAGAATAGCTCTACTATTTTGATTATATACACCTATGCATATACACCAATCTTAGATTATAGTAGACTAATAATCAATGATTGTTACAGTAGATCTTGATCAAACGTACTTAACGAGTTTAAGATATCTATAATTACAAAAAGTGAAATAAGAAAAAAGCAAACATAGATCTAGCACAGTTAAACATTTATAAATTTTAGTATACCTTCAACCAGTAACAATAACGAAATAATACAAGGGCGAACAATCCCAATACGATATCTGTATGGCGAGCGTTCACTATTTTTAGTAACAAATGTGCCTAAATACTTCCAACTAAGAACGAAGCACGTCAGTGGAATACGGTATACTTAAAGGCTCATATGAATATAGACATGTATTCCACTTGTCTATAGCATGCAGACGAGTCGACATTATGACAAATTGACGTGAAAACGTGCGCTAACATACCTCGAGTAATTCCAAAAGCCGACTGTCAGATGTCGGATGTGACGTACAGGTGGAATTCCCCCGCCAATTATGAATGCTGCACGATGCTTTAGCTAAGACCTGCACCAATTATTCCCCTTCCCCTTTCAGCTTTACTATTCTGATTTCTCTGTTTATTTGCCATCCTCTCTATCCCTCCCCTCTCTCTCTCTCTCTGCAGCACATATTCATTCTCTCAGAAACAAGTTCGATCATGATCATAGAGCCAGATCGAACATTGTGATGATCATTGAGCCAGATCGAACATTGTGATATAAATCTACACATCTGTCCAAAGAAATAGATCACGAAGTAAATACTGTATTTACTTCGTGAATAGATCTAGAAGTTGAACTGCTAGTCATGGTAAATCAGCATGTGAAAAATGAAACTCATCGTTTTAAATAACCCTTTGCTGCACAAATTTAAGCACTAGATCTACACTTTTGCAAACAAAACAGACCCAGATCAGAAGTTTCCTGACCTCCACAAGAAACTTTATTTTCATTCGGGTTTACAACAAATAGCATTAGCTATATCGGATGCTATTTGCCGACTATAGTAGATCTAGCATAAACCAATAACACTTTAAAACAAACAGCATGCAAATATTAGATAAAGTTTAGCATATTGAAAAACATACATATATAAGATAGATCTAGATATATTCAAAATCTCAAGTTTAATATAGGCCTAGATCTAGATCTAAATATTTATTACACTTTTTTATTCAGGAAGGATTCCTATAAATTCTAAGATTTAAGACAATATTATCTATAAAATCATTAATGTATGTATGTGTATTAAGACGTCACATTACTAGATCAGGAGCCATCTGATCAGGGTCAAAGGTGCCCGACGCATGTTTGGACTCACCCATGGACACGACCCGGGAAAAAATTTCCTTTCGGGTCTATATATCAATACATATATAGACCCGATAGGAATTTTTTTTCCGGGTCGTGTTTTTCTTGTGTTTTCAGAGTTCCTGAAAAACGATGACACAAGTGATTTAAATTTGATCTCGATCCGGTAAGAAATGAAAAAAAATCTCGATTCAAATTCAGTGACAAATTAAATTGAAATGGACAGTAGTTGTAGATCTAGTAGTAGTAGTAGTAGTAGTGATTGCAGTAGTGATAGTAGATCTAGTTAGTAGAAGTTAGTAGTAAATCTAGATTTAGTAGTAGTAAGTAGTCAATTTTATCATGCAACGTCACGAAATACAGTCACTTCCTACTAGCATAATATTTTCCACGTCGACGCTGTATTTTGTGAGGTGCATATGTACTGACTCGACTGGAATGCAAGTTTGGTTCAGCCAATAGGAGGAAAACAGAAGGACGAAAAAGGCATAATTAAACATAAACATCAAATTAACACATTTTCTCACCTTTGTCTCAACTATCTGTCCATATAAAAGGATTAATGGAAAAGTAGTGAAGTCAAGCAGGCAAAGCCACATGCAAGACGCAACCACCACCAAAACACCGATAGACAGCACGACACACACACACACACACACACAATCACACACCCAAACGCCCCCTCCCCCCCCCCCCCCCCACACACGAAATGAACACAGAAAACACCAAAAGACACACAAGAACCTGAGACAAACGCCCCACACATGAACAAATCACAAGCACAAAGACGCAAGGCAAACAAAAGGAAGGGTGACAAAGAGAGTACCGCCTTGGCACGGTCAGTAGCAAAAACACCACTGGGGGATTAAACCGGTTTACGGACGTCCTAACCTCACACCTCTCTCAAAGCTACCCTAGCTTTACAAATGTTGTAAATAAAGGTATCCCCGCTGGACTTATTTTAATTAAGGATAAGCTTACTAACTTGATCCAGAAAGTATTTGCCCGAGAAAAAACATCATTCTTGGCATGTAATGCTGAAAAAGCTTTCTTTACTGACGAGCAAATGAAATATTACACCAATTGGACTTGCTCAGAAGTTTGCGAAGCACTAACCTTTCTTTTGGATAACATATTTGTACGTTATGGGAATGCTATATACCGTCAGGTAATTGGTATTCCCATGGGTACGAATTGTGCACCACTTGTCGCAGATTTGTTTTTGTACTGCTATGAGAGAGATTTCATGTTGAGTTTGAATCCTCAATCACAAGAAGATGTTATAAAAGCCTTCAATGAAACTTGTCGATATTTGGATGATATTTTTAACTTAGATAACCCTTTCTTTGATGCTCTGATTCCTACAATTTATCCTAAAGAACTCGAATTGAATAAAGCTAACCCGTCCGACAATTATGTAGCGTTTCTTGACCTAGACCTTAAAATTAATAATGGAATGATTTCTTCTAAAATATATGACAAAAGAGATGATTTTGATTTTAATATTGTAAATTTTCCTCATCTTGACGGGGATGTTCCCCGTGCTCCATCTTACGGGGTTTATATATCTCAACTTATTCGTTTTGCTAGAGCTTGTTCATCTATTGACGATTTTAACAGTCGAAATCTCATTTTAACTGAAAAACTGCTTAAACAAGGATATAGATACCATAAACTAAGAAAAACTTTCTCTAAATTTTACTATCGAAATCTCTCGCTTATTGGCAAGTACAAATGTAATCTCAAGGTACTTTTGCGACACGGTATTTCACATCCTGAATTTTATGGTGATGTGATTTACAAACTTCGTAAAATTATTGGACATACCCATTTTCTCACTTTGTTCATCAAATATATAAAACAATTCATTAAAAAGGGATATGATCCTGTATTACTACAACATACTGCATGTTTGGTTGTGAACCCTTTTACAGTTGGCAATCACGCTGGCCTCTTTGCATGTACGCCGACAAGAAAGGTTTAGTACTCTATGAAGGCGACCTCTCAAATCCAGAAATGGAAGGAGAACGTCGGATATCTGTACTATTTCATTTTTGTCGTACCCTTTATTACTTTTCTACAGTTACTCTGTTTGCAGCTCAATCATTGAGTACACTAGCGATAGGTGGATACAGTATGTTCAATTAAATGTTTTTTTGTTATACATGCACTTTACCACTGTATTTGCTGTCGCGGTTGTTGTAGATTAGTCGGAGAGGGGGTACGTTTATTTACACTGTTTGTCTTTTAGGATGGGGATGGAATAAGGGTGAGGTTGGGCGCCCATAAACCGGTTTAAACCCCCGGTGACTTTTGTCACTGACCGTTCCAAGGCGGTACTTCCATCTTCCTCCTATTGTATGTTTGTTTTGTCTTTGTGCGTCTCTTGTTGTTTTTTCTACCTATGTACATTTGCTGTTTCCTTGTGTTGCTGTTCGGGCGAGTGTTTGTTCTGTATGTGGTGTTTCCTGCATGACTCATTTTTTGTACTTTTACCCACAACATAGACGACGGTAAACACAGGACAACATGTAAAACATAGCATAATATTTACATTCGCCCTGCAACGTCCTTATATAACCTTATTCTAAAAAGAAAGTTGCATAACCTCATGAACACCGGAAGCACGTCATTCATTTCTTAAATATAAGAAATACAATGGAATATAAATATAAGAAATAAATGACGTGCTCCCGGTGTTCATGGGTTATGCAACGCATAGCTTTACGAGCAAAGATTCACGTGAAGCCCTTCGGGCTTCACTAACTTTGCTCGTAAAGCTATGCGTTGCATAACCTCATGAACACCGGAAGCGCGTCATTCATTTCTTAAATAACTGTGACAATCCGTCAAATATGTACCCAATGACTTTGCTGAAGTCAGAGCAACAAGTTTGTTTATGTTGTAAAAGTCGATGACGTCACTGCATGCCAACATGACGTCACATAATTCGTACTTGCATGTATTTTCATTCAGGGGACGAAACCTCTTTAGCAATCTTTCTATTTCTTCCTTTTTCCCCCATTTTTCTTGGTGTTGCATGATATAAAAGAATTACTAGGCTAGTAGTTTGGAAGTTCAGCTGTATTTTGGCTCGTCAGAAAAGTAGTTATATGCTCGCCAAGGCTCGCATTTAACAACTTTTCTAACTCACCAAAATACAGCTGAACTTCCAAACTACTAGCCTAGTAATTCTTATGTAGTTAGTAGTACTTTAGTTAAGTAGTAGTAGAGTCTAGATCTAGTAGTAGTTAGTAGTGGTAGTATAGAAGGTGTAATAGGTATTAGGTTACGTCTAATAAGCTTTAATTATGTTTCTTAGAAAAAATTAAATTGCCACATAGCTATCTAAAAAGTGGATGTGTACTGTCTTATAGTAAGTGACGAAATTACCCGCTTATGTAAGATTATGTTGGCTAAATTCGACACCCCTCTGATCATAGCTTGCAAACGATTACTCTTTGAAAATCAAGGTCATACAGATAAAAACAATGTCTGCCTGAGATTTAACTTGCGAAAAAATGACAAAGAACAGTGAACAGTTAAAGATAGAGCACTCCTGACATACTGTCCCTTCTTATGAAATCTTATAACTTCATCTAAAAATATCTTAACGTCACTAGGTCAATATTTACATGACTCACCTTTCTTCAAAAGAAACCCTCAAGAGAATCAATGATGTTCTTATGATGTCATGGAATGTTATTACGTCATAATTTTTGCACACAGATGAATGATCAGCCAAAATATAATGAAACACGAATGGATAACAAAGTATGTGCCGAAATTGCCCGACTGTCGAATTTACCCGAAGTTACTCTAATCTAATTAGATCTAATATTCATGTCGTTGTATTTTTTCATAGCTCTATTAAAAGTGTAGGCCTATGCATGGCCGGAGTAGGCATATTTTAACCCATTACCTCATAGGCTATTTTTAGATCCAATCACTTAGACTAAATCTACCGAAAAGGAGCATTAACTAGAGAAAGGGAAAATTTTAGAATGTTGTAGTTTGAAACCATTGTGATAAATAGAGCATTTGCTCCTGTAGGAGCAAATGCTCTATTTATCACAATGGTTTCAACAGGTGACTTTTGCAGATGCGTCAAAAGGCATCAATATGAGGGAATGGGTTAAAGGGTTAAATACTTGTGAAACAGCAGATCTACGAATCTTTTAAATTATTTTCAAATAGCCTAATAACAACCTCATAAGAATTACTAGTACTAGTAGTTTGGAAGCTCAGCTGTATTTTGGTGAGTAGAAATGTTGTTAAATGCGAGCCTTGGCGAGCATTTAACTACTTTTCTGACGAGCCAAAATACAGCTGAACTTCCAAACTACTAGCATAGTAATTCTTTTATCATGCAACTCCAAGAAAAATGGAGAAAATGAAACAAAAGAAAGATTGCTAAAGCGGTTTCGTCCCCTGAATGAAAATACATGCACGTACGAATTACGTGACGTCATATTGGCATGCAGTGACGTCATTGACTTTTACAACATAAACAAACTTGATTTAATCCTTTTATATGGACAGATAGTTGAGACAAAGGTGAGAAAATGTGTTAATATGATGTTTATATTTGATTATGCCTTTTTCGTCCTTCTGTTTTCCTCCTATTGGCTGAACCAAACTTGCATCCCAGTGGGGTCAGTACACATGCACTATACCTCACAAAATACAGCGTCGACGTGGAAAATTTAATGCTCATAGGAAGTGACTGTATTTCGTGACGTTGCATGATAAATACTTTCCTGACGAGCCAAAATACAGATGAACTTCAAAACTACTAGCATAGTAATTCTTTTATCATGCAACACCAAGAAAAATGGAGAAAATGAAGAAAAAGAAAAATCCCTAAAGCGGTTTCGTCCCCGGAATGAAAATACTATTAGTTACACGGTTATTTGGCAGGGTGTACGGGCTGGTATGACCGGGTTAGATCCCGTATTTCCTGAAGCGTTAGTCGAAGGAAATACGTGGTCTAACCCGGTCATACCAGCCCGTACACCCTGCCAAATTACCGTGTAACGAATTTATTACCAGTCAGAGATCCGATTTACCTAATTAAGAAACGAACAACTCTTATTTTGCTGACATTAGATCTCTAATTGTATGACGGTATGACAAAGAAAACATGACGTCATCACAGAGCAAATATGACGTCGTCTTAGAGCAATTTCGAAAGAGGAATAATTGAAACTTCACTTGTAAACATTAACGGTAACACGTTGTACTGATAAAAGTACAAAAATGAGTCATGCAGGAAACACCACATACAGAACAAACACTCGCCCGAACAGCAACACAAGGAAACAGCAAATGTACATAGGTAGAAAAAACAACAAGAGACGCACAAAGACAAAACAAACATACAATAGGAGGAAGATGGAAGTACCGCCTTGGAACGGTCAGTGACAAAAGTCACCGGGGGTTTAAACCGGTTTATGGGCGCCCAACCTCACCCTTATTCCATCCCCATCCTAAAAGACCTCCTAAAAGTTGATGGTGTTAAATTGAGGAACGTATGAGGTACAGTTTGTTACGTTTATTATCGATTATTTGGTCGTAATCCATCCAGAATTATTGGAGTAAGGACGATATGAAATTTCGAATCGACGCTAAAAATAAAAACAAAACGAATGACGTCACGCGTCAAATTTGAATAATTCTGTATTCTCCGTGGAAGGCGCTGAATAAGGTACTGTACACCCCGGCAGTTTTTGGCAAACTGACCAATCAAATTCCGAGGATTTACTCTGACTGGTAATAAATGCAAGTACGATATACGTGACGTCATATTGGCGTGCAGTGGCGTAATAAACCTTTATAACATAAACAAACTTGATTTAATCCTTTTATATGGACAAATAGTTGAAATAAAGATGAGCAAATGTGTTAGATTTGATATTTATGTTTAATTATGCCTTTTTCGTCTTTCTGTTTTCCTCCTATTGGCTGAATCAAACTTGCATCCCAGTGAGGTCAGTACAGCGTCGACGTGGAAAATATTATGCTAGTAGGAAGTGACTGTATTTTGTGACGTTGCATGATAAATAAGTAAACAGAACAAATCGTGATCAGACGACTCCTACATGGACTGTCTGATCAGGGTCTAGGCCCTACTCTGTTTGCAAATATGTTAAAAGGTACATCTACGGAACAGTGTATAAGAATTACTATGCTAGTAGTTTGGAAGTTCAGCTGTATTTTGGCGAGTTGGAAAAGTTGTTAAATGCGAGCCTTGGCGAGCATTTAACTACTTTTCTGACGAGCCAAAATACAGCTTAACTTCCAAACTACTAGCATAGTAATTCTTTTATCATGCAACACCCAGAAAAATGGAGAAAATGAAGAAAGAGAAAGGTTGCTATTAAAGCGGTTTCGTCCCCTGAATGAACATGTGCGATATACGTGACGTAATGTGGGCGCGCAGTGACGTCATCGACTTTTACAACATAAACAAACTTGATTTAATCCTTTTATCTGGACAAATACCGGTAGTTGAGACAAAGGTGAGCAAATGTGTTAAATTTGATGTTTATGTTTAATTATGCCCTTTTCGTCCTTCCGTTTTCCTGCTATTGGCTGAACCAAACTTGCATCCCGGTGGGGTCAGTACACATGCACTATACCTCACAAAATACAGCGTCGGCGTGGAAAATATTATGCAAGTAGGAAGTGACTGTATTTCGTGACGTTGCATGATAAATGGTTTTAAATGGCAATTTGTAAACGTAAAACCAAAATACATGTAGCCTATCCTTAATATACGGAAACGTGTCTCTATAACAACAACTTAACCATTTCCTCCATAAATACGCCTTTCTACGACTGTGTAATAACCACTTCTTGAAACCATTGTGATAAATAGAGAATTTGCTCCTATAGGAGCAAATGCTCTATTTATCACAACGGTTTCAAAACTACAAAATTCTAAAAATTTACTTTTCTCTAGTAAATGCTCCTTTTCGGTAGATTCATTCAAAGATGTTGAGTCTAAAATAGCTTATAGAGGAAAGGGTTAAACCTTTAACCCCTTTTCCTCATATAAACACCTTTTCATGCCTTTGCAAACAGAGCAGACCGATATCAGACGGCTCCTATAAGAACTACCTGATCAGGGTCTGCTGGGTTTGTTTTTTAAATAAAAATATAATAGACTTGATTCTACAGTTTCAAACAAAATAAAAAATCCAGTGTACATATACATGTAATAGCTAATAAATATTCATGACGTCATTATTTCTTACATGAATATTCACGGAGTAAAGGGTTAAATAGAGGATCTTACATGAGTGTTCTTGATTATTGGATTTATTAAATGAGTCTTTTTAAAAGATAAAAAACGAGCTTTAGCGAGTTTTTTATCGTTTTAAAAAGACGAATTTAATAAATCCAATAATCATGAACACGAATGCAAGATCCTATTTATAACATAACACACACAAATGTTATTTGCAGCCAATATTTCAGCAGTAACGTGGATTGTTATAAATTCTCCTTACATATAGAAATGATGAATGAAAGGTGTTATTAGGTTCGCTAGGTAACTGGAACAAAGTAGGTCCAAATTTTCCAACTTTATTTTCTACTTACTGTCATATCAACCAGGATCTAATTCAGACCTCTCTGGTATTCAATTTAACTGTGATAGTTTATGATACAAAAACATACAGAAACACGTCAAAATATTTTTTGAGTTACAGTTTTGACATACATAGTTACAATCACGTCACATTATGACGTCATTGTACACAACATGTGTCTATGTTAAGCGCGCCATTTACATGAAAGTACAAAAATGAGTCATGCAGGAAATACCACATACAGAACAAACACTCGCCCGAACAGCAACACAAGGAAACAGCAAATGTACATGGGTAGAAAAAACAACAAGAGACGCACAAAGACAAAACAAACATTCAATAGGAGGAAGATGGAAGTACCGCCTTGGAACGGTCAGTGACAAAAGTCACATGTAGTCGCCAACACGTCCGACACTCACTGTCAATGGGATTCGAAATGCGCCTTCGTTTTGGTATATTTAAGCCCTTCATTAGTGTTGTATGTATACACATGGACATGGACATTTCCACCGAGAAAAAAAATCTCGATTCAAGTTCAGTGAAAATGTTTGAAATGGACAAAAGATTCAGTACGAACTGCTGCATAAAATGTGTTGGAACAGGAGGAAGATTTTCGCGATCAGCTGAGTTAGTGAGTATAGCATATTTGAAATATGTTTGTGCTGTGCTGGATTCAGATGACTATTGTTGTTGATTGATGAGATATTTGTATGAGTAGAAATCTGCATAAACAAAAGGACATGCGGTGAAGAAAATGCAAAATTGAGGAGGCATTTTAATTTAAATGTAGAATTGATTGTATGGGTCAGAGTAGCTGGTAGGTCTTTTTTGGCATACATTTTGTATATGATTCCTGACAGCGATTACAATTTGTATTATTTTATCGAAATTAAGGCGCAAGTGCCAACAATCCTTTGCCATCTATCGTGACTCAATCGTGGACAGGTAGGTCGACCACCGTCCGCCAGTTTGTTTGTTTTGACAGCGCGTATGAATCGTTCGAATGTCATTCGGTCGTTCGAATGTTATTCACTAGTGATTATATGCCCATGATTATCAAAAAATAAATGATAGTGTTACGTCACGCTGAAGCCACGTGTTATGTTATAAATGCTGAATGGTTCATCATTGTGTAACGGTAGAGCTGGATAAAATTTGCTAGAAGCATTCAGAATGACAAACAGTGCAGACCCTGATCAGAGAGCTCTTCCAGTGGCATTTGATCTTGGTTTACACTCTTTGCAAATGACACTCTTTTCTCGTACATAAGGCTTAACCTGATAAGCTGGAAAACATTTACATGTAAAATCACTTTACTTCTATTTACATCCTACAAAACGAATTGGCAAACAGAGTAGACCCAGATCAGATTACTACTGTGGGAGCTTCTGATCTGGGTCTGCTCTGTTTGCTTTAGGCATTATATAGATCTGATTTTATACTATAGCTTCTACCTAAAACTTTAAATAACATCATTTGTGCATGTACCATTAAAACATTGAGCTAATAAACATTCACATGTTGTCATTATTTCTTACATGAATAGTCATTAACCATTAGCCTGATATGGGCAGATGAGTGAATACCTATGCAAACAGTTTCGATCCAGATGAAACGCCGAGTAACTCCGCGTTTCATCAGGATCCAAACTGTTTGACACCCTGATTGCATTTTGGTAGACAAATTGATTATAGCTTGACATTTGAAAATGTAGTAGGTGAACAATTCTGTAAAAATAATTTGTTCAGCAGACTAATGGTTAAGTAACTGGTTAATGAAGAACGAAAGTAATCCTGTGGAATCCTCCGTTTTCCTAGTTGACTGAAATGAATATATTAAAGAATCTATAGTTCATAGTCTTTTGCGAAGTGTGTAACAAAATTTTACCTGGTGACCTTTAGACACAGAAGGGCGGCTTGGGGTCATTGTGGCCATTTTGTTGCTTTACATGTATATTGTGCAAACCGGAAAAACAATGATCTGGCGACCTTGATTGATCAAGGAACCGTTTTACTGGTATATGCCAGATGAAGATAATCAAACAAGAGACATGTATTCTTACGTTTACTAGATGATCAACGAGGACCATTTCTGAAGATGTATTCTAGACGAATATGACCAGCAAAGGAACATCTATGTATAGATGTATTCTTTACGTAGATGGTAAACCAAGGACCATTTCTGTTGGTGTATTTTTGACGAAGATTATCAACCAATATACATTTCTATCGATGTATTCTACACGAAAATGATCAACCAAGGAACATTTATGTAGATGTATTATTTACATAGATGGTAAACCAATGAACATTTTCTGTAGATGTATTCTAGATGTAGATGTTTAATCAAGGAACATTTCTACAGATATACATGTATATAAATGCTAGATGAAGATGATCAACTAAAATACCTTTCTGTAGATGTATTCTTTACGTAGATGGTCAGCCAAGGAACATTTCTGTAGATGTATTCTTTACGTAGATGGTCAGCCAAGGAACATTTCTGTAGATGTATTCTTTAAGTAAATGGTCAGCTAAGGAACATTTCTGTAGATGTATTCTTTACGTAGATGGTCAGCCAAGGAACATTTTTGTAGATGAATTCTTTGCGTAGATGGTCAGCCAAGGAACATTTCTGTAGATGTATTCTTTACGTAGATGGTCAGCTAAGGAACATTTTTGTAGATGTTTTTTAAAAGTTTGATTATATATCCTACATGGAAATCTAGCCTCGCGAATGACTGTAATTTTTTAGATGAATGGCAATAATTTCAAGGAATTTGGAAGACAATTAATGAAGGAAAGACAGTTCACTATTGACAACAGACGCCTCACAATCTCAATAGCTCAAATGATTTCGTCTGAGAATGGAATGGTAAAACAAATGAAGAAACAAGTCTAATCAGTGTTATCTAACAATTTAATATCATATCTATCAAATCATGGGCATATATAAATAACAAATCATGTCATGGTAAATGGCTGGTTTTATCAAATTTATAAAAGGAAATAAAAATAGTCATCAAAATACATAAGAAAACAAGAGTAGTTGTAAAAGACAAAAACCTTAATGATCTTTAACCCTTTGTGTCAAAAAGAGTTAAGATATTTGTAAACAGAGTAGCGTCACATCAGATCACTCTATATGAGCCATATGAACAGCGTCTGCTCTGTTTGCTTATGGAATAATATAGATCTGCTTTTACAGTTTCTAGAATAGCCAAACCGTTTGTGTACAGTAAAACCCCTCTAAACTGGACATCAAATCTAGTATAAATATCGGTCTTGGTTGGACACAGGTGGAAGCTTAATGCAGGGTGAAAGTCATGCAGAAAGCTCCTCTAGGAGCTTTCTGCATAACTTTCACCCTGCTTTAATCAGCACCCTGCCTTGAAGTATCTAAATTCTTCTCTACTAGAATTCCGGTTTAGAGGGGTTTACTGTACATATGTTACTATGAAATGTCAGCAAATAAAAAATCATAATTTTTCTTACATGATTAATCAAGAGGTCAAGGGTTAATCATTAGCATGCTGCATGAACTGCACAAACAGTTTGGATCCAGATGAAACACCCAGTGATTGTGGTTTATTTATTTAGATATAAGGTAGGGCAAGGTTTGAGCAGGTGAACATTTACTCAGCATGATAAAGGCTAAGTGTAACCTTGACCTTTGAACTGAGTGTTGCACATACAAGAGTTCCTTATGGTTCTTGTATTAACCCTTCTCCTCATATGAACACATAAACACACTCATATAAACAGAGTAGACCCAGATTAGACTGCTCCTGTAGCTGTCTGATCAGTGTCTGCTCTGCTTGGTTATACAGTAAACCCTCATTATACCGGCATTCATTACAATGGCACCCTCGTTATACCAGCAGTATGCATTGAAACAAAATTACCGTTAAGTTGTTTCAACCACTGAATAAATAGGTGCATTGCCAATAAAACAGGTGATCGCTTAATGCAGAACACAAGAAGGGCAAAAAGCTCCCAAAGGCAGCTTTTTGCACTTCTTGTGTTCTGCATTAAGGGTTCACCTGTTGGTACTAGTTTAAAACTGACCATATGGTTCCTTTCATATTTAAACTCATTATAACGGCAATCTCGTTTTACCAGCAAAATGTCTGGAAACAAACACCTCCATTGTAACAAGGGTTCACTGTAAATGAAATGATACAGATCTGATTCTACAGTTTCTGCCACTGCCAAAACATCCTGTGTTCTATTTACTATTTAAAACATTCAGCTAATAAATATTCCCGACTTCAATATTTCTTATATGAATATTTATAAGGGAAAGGGTTAACCTGTTAACATGTATATTATTTGTGCAACACTTTTCCATATTGTTTTATGTTTCTGTGAATTTTCATAAAAATCAAACAAATGTTTGGCAAATAAAAAATATGATATACATGAATTGTACACGTATACAGCAATGAACAGACAGATCAATCATTAGAAGTACATAATATCATAATAAAATTGCTAATAGATAAAGATTATCACAATAGGATCATTATTTATCACAGATTGTAAAATAACAATATAAAACATACTGGTACAAAATATAAAATCAGTCACAAGATACTTGCATTACAGGAGCAAGGCTCAAAGGAACACATTTGTCATATGGTAAAAACTGACATACATGTAGTAATGCATCTCCATAATCCTTTTATGCCTCAGCAAACAGAGTAGACCCAGATCAGATGACTCCTGTATGAGCAATCTGATCAGGGTGTGCACTGTTTGTTTATGGACTGATACAAAGCTGATTTTATAGATTGTGCCACGGTAAAACAATCCTGTGTTCAGGGATGCCATTATAAAAACTTACCCTATAACTATTCATGATGGCATTTTTTTCGACATGTATATAAAAAGTAAATAGTTAACCAGAAGAAGCTGTGTTTAACCCTTTCCCTGTTCTATGTTTATTCCAAATTTCAATACCTATGAATATTCATAGATAAAATTGTTAAAATGAAATAAAGAAGGTGGATCATTGTAGCCATTTTTAGAAAGTAAAGACACAGATCTTTCAAATACCATTAGCAAACAGAGCAGACCCTGATCAGATGGCTCCTCTAGGAGCCATCTGATCTGGGTCTACTCTGTTTGCAAATGCATGAAAACACGTTTATATGAGGGACAGGGGGGTTAAAATGCAGACTGATCTAGATCTAAACACTGGGCAATTCATTCTAATTACCCTGATAAGGCAACAATGTGATAATTCTTGCAAATAACACAGTGGTCCAGATAAAATGTGTAAATTTAACATTTTCAATAATAGCTCCTTTATTTCTCCAACAAACCCTATACTGTGACCACTCTTTAGAATCGTATTGCTATATTGTTCCGAGATATGTGGTCACAGTATAGGGTTTGGTGGAGAAATGACAATTTTAGTACTTAGGTGCCGTATGCACCTTATCTGTAGCTCTGTGGATAAGTCAGTTTTATTTCAAGAATATTGAATCACAAGGATCTCTCCATTAGTTAAGAAAAATGATATTATGATGAAGATAAACAGAATTTGTAGTATACATAATTACATTATTATACAAATGAATGTAAGAAAATCTTGAACAGATTATATAAATATAAAACCTAAAATATACCTCACTAACCCGAATACTCAAATCAGTATGATTATCAGTCTTTAACCCTTTACTCAATGAATATTCATGTAAGAAATAATGATATAATGAATAATAATTAGATTATATTTCATAATTGCATTTGAACAAATTGAATTTTGGCCAGAGCAGAAACTGTAAAACCATTTCTATATTATTTCTTGAGCAAACAGAGCAGACCCTGATCAAACAGCTCCTATAGGGGCCATTTGACCTGGGTCTACCACGTTTGCAAAGGTGTGAAATTGTGTTTATATGACGGAAGGGGTTAAAGCCTTTGCAAACAGAGTAGACACATGCCAGCTTAACCTTTTACCTACTAGAGATGACTTTTGATGTCTTTACAAAGTCAAGAGAGTAAACCCAGATCAGATGGTTCTTGTAGGGTCTGCTCTGTTTGCTTTTATGAAATGATATAGAACTGATTATTCAGTTCTTGACATGTCCACAATTCCCTTTGTTCATAATGCCATTAGAAACATTCAGCTAATGAAAATCTATGACATCATTATTTTTATGCACATACCAAGGTCCAGATAAGATGCTTAACCCATTCCCACATAGGCTATTTTTAGACCCAACCTCTTTGATTAAATCTACCAAAAAGGCGCATTTACTAGAGAAAAGGAAATGTTCAGATTTGTGCAGTTTTGAAACCATTGTGGAGCAAATGCTCTATTTATCACAATGGTTTTACAAAGTTTCTTTTACAAAAGCGACAAAAGGTGTCAATATGTGTGAATGGGTAAAATTAAAATATTTTCAAGAGTAAATCATTTATTTCTCCACCAAACCCAGTTTGTGACCACTTTTTAGAATCGTCTCCAAGGCATGATTCTAAAGAATGGTCACAACATAGGGACTGGTGGAGAAATGACATTTGTAGTATTTGAGTATGCACATTTATCGGTTGCTCTGGAATATTCATCAGGTGAAAGGTTAACTCATTCCCTCCTAGACTATTTTTAGACTAAAACACTTTGAATAAATCTACCAAAAAGGAGCATTAACTATATAAAAAAATAATTTTAGAATTGTGTAGTTTTGAAACTATTGTGATAAATGGAGCATTTGCTCCTATGGAGAGAAATTCAGCGAATGCTCTATTTATCACAATGGTTTCAAAATAAGACTTTTACAGAGGCGACAAAAGACGTCACTAGGAGGGAATGGGTTAAGACAGGAGTAAGGTAGATTCCTGGTGAAAGTCATGTTGAAATGACTGTCACCTTGAATTAAGCAGCCATCTGCCTAAATACTAACATTTCAGATCGTGAGGTACAAGTAGTAAAGTTACAAGTTCAAAAAGCGTAATAAATAACATACAAAAGAATGCCACAAAAATATTATTGAACTAAAACGTAGCCATATGACACTGTAGATATATTCCATAAGCAAGCAGGAGACCCTGATCAGATGGCTCATGCAGGAACCATCTGATCTGGGTCTTCTTTATTTACAAAAGCATATAATCTGTATATATGGAGTAAAGGGCTAAAAATATTCAGCATAATATCTATCCTTTAATCCTTTCCCTTATATAAACGCCTTCTTACGCATTTGCAAACAGAGTACACCCAGATCAGATACTACAGCTTCTGCCTTGACCAAAACATCCTGTACATATGCCAGTATCAAAATTCAGTAAAGAAATATATTTATTTCTTACATGACTATTAACCCATTCCCTCATATGCTATTTTTAGATCCAACCTCTTTGAATAAATCTACCGAAAAGGAGCATTAACTAGAGAAAAGGAAATTTTTTAGAATTTTATAATTTGGAAACTATTGTGATAAATAGAGCATTTGCTCCTATAGGAGCAAATGCTCTATTTATCACAATGGTTTCAATAGGTGATTTTTACAGAGGCGAAGAAAGGCGTATTTATGGAGGAAAGGGTGAAAGAGGGAAAGGGTCAACCAATCTATAGCACTGGGTGGAATTTAACAAGAAGTGTTATTTTCCATTATCAAAAATATCTTGTAAACAGATATCTATGTAAATAAGCAACTTCTGACATATAGTTAACGCTTTGCAGGCTAGTGGAGAAAACATGATTGCCTAATCAAACAGTTTGGATCCAGATGAGATGCTGCATCATGAGCCATCTCATCAAGATCGAAACTGTTTGCCACTCTGACCATATTTTTGCATAGAAATGAGTCAATTTATGTTTTAACAGTTGAAGTAGATGACAATTGTTGCAGTCGAAAATTTACTTAGTGTGCAAAGAGTTCAGTACACTACACACAGATGCAAAAGTATTTACTGACATTGTTCAGTACAGTAAAACCCTGCTAATGCGACCACCTAAAAGAGGTATAATTCTGGGTGCTAAATGCAGGTGGTAGCTTAATGCAGAACAAAAGTAATACAGAAAGCTCCTAGAGGAGCTTTCTGTATTACTTTTGCCCTGCATTAAGCAACCACCTGCTTATTAAGACACACATGTTTATTAATTAAGTGGTCACATTAGCGGGGTTTTACTGTACATACAAATGATTGAGCAAAAACCTTTAACCCTTTACCTGAGAAAGACGGCTTCGGACATCTTTGCAAACAGAATAGACCTTGATCAGATGGCTCCAGTAGGAACGCTCTGATCAGGGTCTACTCTGTTTGCTTATGGACTTATATGGATTGGATTCAACAGTTTCAGCCATGGCCAAACAATCTCACACCGTAGAATTATAAACTCCACTAATATATATTCATGATATAATTAATTTTTAAATGAATATTCATCCGATAAAGGATTAATCAAGAAGTGCATAACATTTGACAGCTCTGGAAATATGTAAAGTGGGTATGGTACATTCTTTGTAGTATAACCTGTCTTAAGCGTGACCATTGAAATGAAGTCTAGATCTGGATTTCTAAAACAGGTGGTAGGTTAATGCAGGACAAAAGTGATACAGAAAGCTCCTATAGGAGCACTTTTATCCTGTATTAAGCAACCACCTCATTTTTAGGACTCCTATATTCAATAAATAAATGACTGTTTAAGACATGTACTACTGTGTACTAGCTGTGAATTAATGATTGCTTTGTAAATGGTTAGAGTTATAATGCTAATACATCTGACTTTGAGTCTGTGTTCATGATCATGTATCTGATTGGTCAGATTTTGAATTTCACTCTAGATCTGACCGATTAGATGCTTGAGAATGAACTCTAGTAAAACAAAGTTTTACGGTAAAACCTCTCTATAAAGGCCACTAAATTATATCAAATATTTTGTGTTAAAGGCAGGTGGCTGTTTAAAGCAAGGTGAAAGTAAATCAGAACACTCCTACAGAGGCGATTTGTTTTACTTTCACCTTGCTTTAAGTGGCCACCTGCCCTAAATACCAAATAATCAATAAAATAAATTGGCCGTTATAGAGAGGTTTTACTTCATAACCTCTGGCCCAAGTGATGAGACATTCAGTATCTCAGCATGTATTCTGGGTCCATGCTTATAAAGCTTTTAGTTGAGTCAGAGTTTCGTTCTCAGGCTTTTGATTGGTCAGATTTGAGTTCTCAAGCTTTTGATTGGTCAGATTTGAGCCAAAGGCTCAAATCTGACCAATCAAATGCTTGAGAACGTTCTCAGACTCAACTAAAAGTTTTATAAGCATGGACCCAGGTTCCTATTTGGTTGACACAATGATTGCATTTTGAAATGAAATGCAAAAAGTATCTATTACTTCATTTATATATCGAGCAGAGAGCAATCTTTGACATATGACAATAGCTTTGTTGGCAAAAAGTATTCCTTTCACCGCAATCAATAACAGCAGCATCAAGACTATGAGAATTCTTTAGCTTTTTTTTCTCTGAAGACATGAGCTAGAAAATGCAATTTGTAACAGTTGTCATTGACCATCCATCAGAATACATGTACTCATATATTCACAAACTTGAGTAGAATTGCAGTTGGTATACACCACTGGCCATGTCTAATTCATGTTCATAATTAAAAAGGCACTATCTAAATCCTGAGACTACAACAGATCATCCTCATCATCATCCCACATTCCATGAACTTTTTCCCCAGTAGAGGTTTGAAAAGCTGGTCTAGGTTTAGGAGGTTCTGAGTGCCGGAGCATATTTTTCTTTCGTTTTTCGGCTTTTGACGTTCTTTCGTATGTTAATCCAGACTTTGGTCTTATGTTTGATGGTCTTCTATAATCTGTGAATAGACAAATCAAAGTTATAAATCCATAAATATCCATCAGGTGGTTTGAAATTTATATTTTAAATACTCAGTCATATACATGTACAACACAAAAGCAAATATAACATATGAAATATTATCACAAAGTGGATATTTGAGTGGTTACTTGACCTTGACCTTTGAGCTAAACCTGGCAGACCCAAGTTTCAGGAACAAATTAATCATTAAATTGCACGATTTGTTCTGTCATTTATAACATTAACTTATTTCAATAAGCATCTATGTTAGTTTATCAGATTAGAACAATCACTGAAGGTGATTACTCCTTTACCTGATAGAGATACCTTTTTACACCTTTGCAAACAGACTAGACCCAGATAATATGACTCCTGAAGGAGCCATCTGATCAGGGTCTGTTCTGTCTACTTTGAATCTTCACTTTCTACAATGGTCAACCATTTACTTATGGATATGCCGTCGTAAAGGTTTAGTTATTTAATATACTGAGTCATTATTTTCATATGAATATTCATGGGGTACTGGGACAAAAACTTAATATGCTCATCACACCATCCTATCACATTGTTAGGTGCTTAACCCATTCCCGCATAGGCTATTTTTAGATCCAACCTCTTTGATTAAATCTACCAACAAGATGTGTTTGTGAAACACTATGCCCCCTCATATATTTGACCTCTGACCTTGACCTCTGACCTTGACATGTCACCCCTCAAAATGTGCATCCTCATGAGATACACAAGCATGCCAAATATCAAGTCTCTATCTCTACTGGTCCAAAAGTTATGGCCAACGTTAAAGTAGGCGATTTGACCCATATATTTGACCTCTGACCTTGAAGGATGACCTTGACCTTGACACGTCACCCCTCAAAATGTGCGGCTTCATGAGATACATATGTATGCCAAATATCAAGTCTCTATCTATACTGGCTCAAAAGTTATGACCAATGTTAAAGTTGCTGACAAACAAACAGACAAACAGACAAACAGACAGACAGACAGACAGGGCAAAAACAATATGCCCCCCGACTATCGTCTATGGGGGCATAAAAAGGAGCAGTTACTAGAGAAAAGGAATTTTTCAGAATTGTGTAGTTTTGAAATCCTGTGGAGCAAATGCACTATTTATCACAATGATTTCACAAAGTAACTCTTACAGAAGCGTCAAATGACGTAAGTATGAGGGAATGGGTTAACCCTTTCCCTGTTCTGTATTTAGGCCAAATCTCAATACCTGCTGAATATTCATTAACCAAATAGTTATAAAGAAATATGGAAGGTGGAACATTATAGATATTTTAGATTTAGCAAATTAATGGATCTATCAAATTCTAAGCAAACAGAGTAGACCCTGATTAGATGGCTCCTCGAGGAGCCGTCTGATCTTGGTCTACTCTGTTTGCAAATGCGTGAAAACACGTTTATATGAAGGAAAGGGTTAAATGTCATAAGATTGCTTCTATAGAGCTATATACAAATTTTGCAAAATATGGCAACTATCAAAGGAATATAACTCTAACCAGTCCCATTTGACAACACATATGGAATCTGTCACACACATCTACAAACCATGATGAAATTAACTGCCATGTTCATTTAACTCTTTGCATGCTAGCGGTGAAACTGTGATTACCTATGCAAACAGTTTGGATCCAGATGAGATGCCGCATAATGCGGCATCTCATCAGGATCCAAGCTGTTTGTCATCTTGACCATATTTTTGCAAAAAAAATAGAGAAAGTTCATTTTAAGAATTGAAGCAGACGACAATTGTTGCAGACGAGAAATTTCTTAGCATGCAAAGGGTTAAGCATTTTGAAAACTGTAGAAGTAGTCAGCCACACAAACTTACAGCTATTTATAAATACTGCATCATTTGAGGATGTTACAGGGCCCATAACTCTGGCCCATAATTTAGACATTAATGTACATGTACAAAGTTTAACCCAATAGAGATGCCTTTGCAAATATTGTCTTTTCATACACATGCAAGAATAACTTCAAATAGTTTTTGAGATATGGCTCCGGACAGACACAAATGTTACATTTTTGGCAAACAAAGGGCCATCACTCTGGTGTTCAAAGGTCAATGTCAATAATACTTGCAGGACCGCATGCAGTACAACATGTCTTTTTGCTACTTAACATTTACATAAAGTTTTATAAAAAAAACTAAAGACTTTTTGAGAAATTGCTCCAGACATGCAGGAACATTTTTATCAAACAAAGGACCATATTAAATCTGGTGTTCAAAGGTCAATGTGAGTCTTACTTGCAGATCCACATTCTGCTATGATATTAAACATCTGCATTAAGTTTCAATAAAATACAGTTAACCCTCTCTATAATGGCCACTAAATGACATCAAGTATTTCGTTTTAAAGGCAGGTGGCCGCTTAAAGCAAAGTGAAAGTAAAACAGAACGCTCCTGTATGAGCGTTCTGTTTTACTTTCACCTTGCTTTAAGTAGCCACCTGTCCTAAATACCAACTAATTAACACAATTAAGTGGTCATTATAGAGAGGTTTTACTGTACTCCTAACCTGAGATATAACGATGGGACACACAGATGCACTGATACATGCACAATGCCAAAACTACACCCTCCACTTTCAGTGGGGGATATTAGTAAAACCAAGGTTTGTGATTCCAATGAAAGGAAGAAGAAAATGAAAAGATTTGTTTAGAATTTGTGAAAGTGAAAACTCATGCATATGTGATCAACTCATCTTATTTCAAGCACTCTGTCAACAAATACACACTTTTGCACTGAAAGTAGTAACAATTTGTATCGTGTTTTATGTTGCTCTAACAGTATTTCAGTCCCACATTTTGATATTCATGATGTCATTATTTCTTACATGAATATTCACCAGATAAAGTGTTACAAGTGGCAATTGAAGAAGACAGCATTTGGTGCAACTTTGTGTAGAGAGAACTAAACGTTTATTCTATAGAGGCACCTTTTAGAACATTTCGAGGGCTTGGTGCAAAACTATTCTAACTCCTTCACAAAGTGAAGGAGTTAGAATAGTTTTGCACCAAGCCCTCGATTTGCAAAAAGAGGAGACCAAACTCAGAGCAGCACTCGCTACAGATAACGGTGCGTGCTCAAATACTAAAATTGTCATTTCTCCGCCAAACTCTATGTTACTCATACAGGTGTCATCTGATCTAGGTCTGCTCTGTTTGCATAGAGAGGCGTATCTATTGAGTAAACAGTTAGTACAGGGTTCACAAACACATGGTGAAGGAAGCAATCTGTGTCATATAAGTTGTTCATCATACCTAATCTAGAACTGCCAGAGATTTAGGCTAGAAAGACAGTCACAAAGAATATGTATTTATCATCATTAACCCTTTAAATGCTAAATTTTCAGAGTGGAATAGTCCATCATTGTTTACTGGAAGAATGCATACAGTATGAAAGGGTAACATCTGTGGGAGGATTTTGAATTACAAACAGTGCAGACCCTGATCAGAGAGCTCTTCTAGGAGACATCAGATCTAGGTCTATACTGTTTGCAAACAGTGCACTTCTTGTTTGCACATTCGACATAAGGTTAACCCAATAAACTTTCACTTGATGAAAATTCATGCAAGACTCCACTCTTTATTACTGTTATCTAATAAACATTTACCTTCATATAAATGTTTTTTTCACGTCTTTGCAAAAAGAGTGGACCCAGATCAGATGGCTCCTGTAGGAGCCATTTAATCAGGGTCTACTCTGTCTGCCTATGAAATAACAGATTCTATGACTCTACAGATTCTGCCATGGTTAGAAAGTCCCTTGTCTATTATGCTATTGTAAAGAATCAGCTAATTAATATTCATGGTGTCAATATCTCTGGCAAAATGTTCATTAGGAAAAGAGTTAACCCTTTCCCTCATATAAACGTGTTTTCATGCATCTGCAAACAGAGTAGACCCAGATCAGACAGCTCCTAGAGGAGCCGTTTGATCAGGGTCTACTCTGTTTGCTTATATAATTTGATAGATCTGTTTCTTTGCTTTCTAAAATGAATACAATGTTCCAACTTCCATATTTCTTTGTAACTTTTTTGTCCTGGAATATTCAGTAGGTATCAAAATTTGGAATAAATATAGAACAGGGAAAGGGTTAAAGCATTGTATCAAAATTGTAAAATATGGCAAACAGTAGAGAATCAGATCAGTAATATATATGTAACATGGTGAAAAAGTTGTGACTTGACTGGGACTCGAATCCAGGGCCTCTGGCTTACCATGCCAACACTCTACCGACTGAGCTACCAAGCCACACAGTAAAGCCTATCAACTTATTTCACCACAATCTCTATGCGGCTGCACACACCTCCTCTACACAAGAATTTGTCCCAAATTCTTACTAAAAGAACTCTCCACGAGTTTCTTATTATTACAAATTATCTTTATATAATCTTCATATTATCTTCATATAAATCACCCTGTGGGTTATTTACATTGGGCGCCAAATGTAACATGGTGAAAAAGTTGTGACTCTACTGGGACTCGAACCCAGGGCCTCTGGCTGACCATGCCAACACTCTACCGAATGAGCTACCAAGCCACACAGTAAAGCCTATCAACTTATTTCACCACAATCTCTACCCGGCTACATATAAGCAAACAGAGCAGACCCTAACCAGTCTGATCCGGGTCTACTCTGTTTGCAGAATTATAAAATGATGGGATGTTTGTTCAATTAGGGGCTAACGTAATTCGGCAGTAGTCAACTGTCAACTACTGATACTATGGATGAACATATAACATGTAACTAAGTGGGCTTGTCCATGGTATGTACATATATATCTGAGTGGACTTGTCCACGGTATACACCTGTAACTAGGTGGACTTTTCAAAGGTATATATACAGTAAAACTTATTTATAACGAACTCTGATAAAGCGAATTCCCGCTTATAGCGAACTAAATTTCGTTCCCCGGTTGATATCTTCATTAATTCTATACAGACTATAATGTTTAGTGCGAAGTTGGTTAGAGCGAATTTTCGCTTATGGCGAACTGATTTTCCAGTACCATTATTCACAAAACACTTTAAAATTCCTTCATTAAAGCGAAGTTTCACCTTGCTATTATCTTCAAGCACCTGTGTATTTCGCACGATTAACACCATGTCGCATAGGTGTTAAAACACACACTAGTGTTGGGGCGAACTGTGAAGCGATCCGTAAGGCATGTATTCTTCACGGTGGTAGGGTATAATTAAACACCGCTAGCCGCGGGGCATATATATGCACTGAAAAGTACGGGTTATAGCTAAACATTGTTAAGATATGATGTTCGTTTTTTATTTTCAAAATAAATACTTGAAGTCTTTTGGTTTTGTTATTCCTTCCCCGTTCGCATATTATTTCAGCATTTTTCGCTAAAAATAGAATCTACCGCTGACTCCGATGACGACACAGATCTATAAGGAATATTTGCCCCTGCCCATATACGCAGAGTCTTTGTCCGCTATACCCAATTTGCATCGGACATTGGAGCAACGACCAAATTAATGCTCCTGATTTTTTTTAAACACTGACATTTATGAAACAGTTATTTGGCAAGTTTCAAGCATCAACGTGTGTTCAAAAGCAAATGACCGATTTCTTCCACAAAGTGTAAGCTGTACGATGAATGATGTGCATTTTGGGAGTTTGATCGCTACGCATACATGTCTGAATAACGGTTTAATAAATATTGAACAGTCGTGTGTCAAAGTCATAATTTATAGCGAACTTCGTACTATCAATATAGCGAATAATGTTTATAGCGAAGTAAAACCTTCAGTCCCTTGGAATTCGTTATAACCGAGTTTTACTGTACATGTATCTAAGTGGACTTGTCCATGGTATACACATGTATCTAAGTGGACATGTCCTGGGTATACACTTGTAACTAGGTGGAATTTTCAATGGCATATACATGTATCTAAGTGGACATGTCCACGGTATACACATGTATCTAAGTGGACATGTCCACGGTATACACATGTATCTAAGTGGACATGTCCACGGTATACACTTGTATGTTTTATTTTATTATTTTTTTTGTTTAACCCTTTAATGAAGATTTAAAAATGTTGCATATGAACCCCGGAGGAATGTTTTTCCAATGCAGAAAGTGTAGAATCAGATCTTGATTACACCATAAGTAAACAAAGGAGCGTTCTGTTTTACTTTCACCTTGCTTTAAGCAACTAATTAACACAATTTAGTGGCCGTTATAGAGAGGTTTTACTGTATACCCAAATCAACAGTTTGGCTGTCTAGTTAATATGCATGCCATACCTACATTTATGTTGCATTATACCTTTACCATGAATATTAATGAGACCATGAATATTAATTAGCAGAATTTTTATAATGCAATATGAAACCAGGATTGTTTAGCTAAGACAGAAACTGAAAATTCAGCTGTTTATTATTTTCATAAGCAAACAGAGCAGACTCTGATCTGATGGCTCCTATAGGAGCCATCTGATCTGGGTCTACTCTGTTTGCAAAGGTGTAGAAAGGTGCATTTATGGAGTAAGCATTAATACAAACTCAAACAAATCTGACATCTCAATACATGAATATGTCACCATAGGAAATGATTTCATGTTTTACATACAACTGTATATAAAATTTGATTCATCTTCAAATCCAAAGACTTTCATAGACTAATTAACCCTTTGAATGCTGAACATTTCAAAGTGGAATGCTCCATCACTATCTGATGGTTGAGTGCATTTGTTGTGAAAGGATAATTTGATACAGGATTTTGAATAACAAACCGTGCACACCCGGACCTGGCTTTACAGTTTACAAATGCCAATTAACCCCTTAATCCATGAAAATTCATGTAAGAAATAATGACATCATGAGTATTAATTAGATTGAGTTTCATTATGGCATATGATAAACAGGATTATTTTTTTCTTTGACAAAAACTGACAGTAGAATTAGATCTATATTATGTCATAAGCAAATAGAGCAGACCCATATCAGACAGCCCCTACAGGAGCCGTCTGGTCTGGGTCTGCTACAGGAGCCGTCTGGTCTGGGTCTGCTATTTGCAAAGGTGTAGAAAGGCGTATTTATAGAGTAAAGTGTTAATCGGTTCTATGCATTCAAAGGGCTAATCTGGCTAATCCGGAAAGGATCCACTGGGTCTTAATAATTTGGATCAACCTTTTCAGCAATATGGACCAATTTAAGACGAACTTTGTAAACAGTGACTGGGCATCTCATTAGTATACAAATTGCTTGACGCTCTGATCCTGTATTTGAAAAGAATTGACAAACAGGCAATTTTAACAGACAACGGCTTTATGATATGGAAGTGATGTAGTGTTTAACCCTTTCTTCCATAGGCTATTTTTAGACCTAACCTCTTTGATTGAATCTACCGAAAAGGAGCATTTAATAGAGAAAAGGAAAATGTTATAATTGTGTAGTATAGGAGCAAATGCTCTATTTATCACAATGGTTTCAAAAAGTGACTATTACAGAGGCGTAGAAAGGCATATTTATGGAGGAAAGGGTTAAAGGGTTTATGTATGAAAAACCAATGAATTTCATACAAATTGCAAATAAGAAATGTTCACAGAAACTGAAGTGTCTATACTAATGAGACAATTCTGTGATGTGAGAGATTGATAAAGAGCTTACCGTCTGAGTCTTCGTCATCATCTATCATGCCCAGACTGGATTTAGCTCTCTCAACACCCGCCTGCAGGTCCTTAGACAGTCGCTTGGCCTTCATCCTGTCAGCACCAGTATCTGTAATATAAACAGCCTTTTAGCACTTTGCAACAAGAGTACCGCATACGGTACATAATACGCCCACTTGCAAACTTTCTCTGATTCAACATGCCTTATAAGTGTTGACATTTTCTAATCTGTGCTTCAGATCTTGATTTCCATATTAAGGTGATACTATTTTTTAAAAAAATGAAGTGAATATCTTATTAAATAAAAAAGTTACAGCTAATCCTCATTTTTGCAGATTTTTGTAAAGTGCAATGGCCATAACTCTGCTTAAAACATTTGTGTTAAGTTTCATTTATAAGTTCAAGGACCATAACTTTAGAATAAAATGACATATCAAAACCCCCGCAATATATGTGTAAATTCACATTAAGGTTTAACCATATAAACAAATTGAAGTAAATATCATTTCAAATGAAAAAGTTATGGCCATCCTCATATTTGCATAGATTTGCATTATTTTTTTAAGTGCAAGGGCCATAACTCCGAAACGACAAATCAAATGATCCTCAGAATCGACTTAGCTTCAGGTCTTGATGCATTAAACATGTGGATGAAGTTTCATTAATATCTGTCAAACAGTTTTGCCAGAAAACAGCGGACAAACTATTTGCATTTTTTTAAGTAAAAGGGCAATAACTCCGAAACGAAAAATCAAATAAACCTCAAAATCGACTCAAAATCAGATCTTGATGCATTAAACATTTTTGTGAAGTTTCATTAATATTTCTCAAATAGTTTTCCCAGAAAACAGCCGACAAACTATTTGCATTATTTTTTAAGGACAAGGGCCATAACTCTGAAACGACAAATCAAATGATCCTCAGAATCAATTCAGTTTCAGATCTTGATGCATTAAACATTTGTGTGAAGTTTCATTAATATCTCTCAAATAGATTTCCCAGAAAACAGCGGACTAACTATTTGCATATTTTTTAAGGACAAGGGCCATAACTCCGAAACGACAAATCAAATGAACCTCAAAATCGACTCAGTTTCAGACCTTGATGCATTAAACATTTGTGTTAAGTTTCATTAATATCTCTCAAATAGTTTTCCCAGAAAACAGCAAACTATTTGCATATTTTTTAAGGACAAGGGCAATAACTCCGAAACGACAAATCAAATGAACCTCAGAATCAACTCAGCTTCAGATCTTGATGCATTAAACATGTGTGTGAAGTTTCATTAATATCTCTCAAATAGTTTTCCCAGAAAACAGCGGACAAACTATTTGCATGTATTTGCATTATTTTTTAAGTAAAAGGGCCATAACTCCGAAACGAAAAATCAAATGAACCTCAGAATCGACTCAGCTTCAGATCTTGATGCATTATACATTTGTGTGAAGTTTCATTAATATCTCTCAAATAGTTTTCCCAGAAAACAGCGGACAAACTTTGCATATTTTTTTTAGGACAAGGGCCATAACTCTGAAATGAAATATCAAATGAATCTCAGAATCAACTCAGCTTCAGATCTTGATGCATTTAACATTTGTGTGAAGTTTCATTAATATCTGTCAAATAGTTTTCCCAGAAAACAGCGGACAAACAAAATGTTGACGGACGAACGAACGAACGAACGAACGAACGAACGAACGAACGAACGGACGGACGGACAGGGCCACGACAATATACGACCACCTTTATTAGGTGGGCGTATAAAAACTGTCAAGATCTCAGAAATAATCTTCTGTTCATTTTTGTTTTTAAAAAAATCCTTCAATCTGATAAGCAAACAGTTTAGCCAAATTACCTAAAGTAAATGGTACCCAATCTCTCCACTCCACTAGCTTGTAAAGTCACTCTTTTTGATGACCGCTTAGGACAGGTTCTACTGTAAGTCAAATTGGCACCATTTTGATAACTTTAAAAAACTGACTGGTATAGTAGCAAATAGTGCAGACCCTGATCAAACATCTTCTTCAGGGGCAGCTTGATCTGGGTCTGCACTATTTGCCTAAGTTTGCCCGTCTGTATTCTTAGTGTAATTATGATAGATCCTGATGCGAAGCCTTCACCTAATTTGGATTAAAGTTGTTTGCATAATCTACAACAAATTGCCACCATTTAACCCTTTCCTCCATAAATACGCCTTTCTATGCCTCCGTAAAAGTCACTTTATGAAACCATTGTGATAAATAGAGCATTTGCTCCTATAGGAGCAAATGCTCTATTTATCACAATGGCTTCAAACAACAAAGTTCTAAAATGTTCCTTTTCTCTAGCTATAGTTAATGCTCCTTTTTGGTAGATTGATTCATAGCGGATGGATCTAACAAGAGTGTTCGAAGGAACACATGTGTCACCTGCTCGCAGCTGACACAAAACTTATTGTTAAAATGAAAAAGGGGAATAACTCAAAAAATATTGATGCTTGAGTTGTGGCCCTTGTGCATGACACTTCCTCTCATCATGCTTGTTCCATGTGGGAAATTTGAATATGAAAAAGGGGAATAACTCAAAAAATATTGATGCTAGAGTTGTGGCCCTTGTACATGACACTTCCTCTCATCATGCTTGTTCCATGTGTGAAATTTGAAAGCTCTATAATGATTAGTTTAGAAATGACAGCCAAAAAAGGAAAGTGTGATGGACAGACAGACGGACGGACAGACAGACGACGGAAAAGTGATCCCTAAGTGACACACTACCTCTCGGCAGGTGACACAAAAAATGATGGTATGAATATCAATTTGCTAAAATTTTATTATGGAATTATGTGATTTTGTTTTACCATGGCAGAAACTTATATTTCATAAGCAAACAATTGTCTGATCTGGGAATAATCTGTTGCAAATGCATAACGTCATCTGTATCAAGACTGACAATGGGTAAATGAATTATAATGACAATTAATTAGGACTAAAACTCCAGAAAATACCTCACATTTTGTCTTATAGAAACACTTTAGCTAAAAATGAATTCCATAAAAACCCAGCTTACCATACACAGCATTTTGAGCAAGATCTTGCATTTGTGACTGTGTCATTTTACTTGCAGCTGCCAGCTGATTCAGAAATTCCCCTTTGTGAGCTTCAAGCTCTTTTTCAAGTGAGTTTTGCAGTTCGCTGTTTAGCACTTCGCGGTTTCTCTCAAGCTCAATTTGCATGTCCTTCTCAAGTTCCTCCACGGCTTTCTTCTGGCGATTCTCCATCAGAATTTTGTTCAAGGCAATGCTGGCTTTGCTAAAAAGAGAAGATTATACCATTGAGCACATTACATCAGACAACTGACATTAGAGCATTGAAAGTAGTGTAGATCTAGATCACCCACCAAGTCTCCTACTCTACAACTGATATGAATAAGTCCGCAATTTTCTGAGGTAAAAAAGTACAATAAAACCTGTCAACAATCACCCATAACCCTTTACTCCATGAGTGTTCACTAAAGAAATAGTAACATCATGAATATTAACCCTTCTCTTGCTGAATTTTAAAATGCATTTCTTCTTCTTTACCCATGCCCTTTGGTATAATTACATATATCTTCACTGTTTACAATTATTTCTCTGTGTAATCACTGCTGTGGAGTGCACTGGTTGCACAAGCAATTTGTAAATAGTGCAGACCCTGATGAGACAGCTCCAGCAGGAGCTGTCTCATCTGGGTCTTCACTATTTACAGGTAGGTATATTGACGTGGATAGCAAGCGAAGGGTTAATTAGATTACCTGTTATAATAGCACATGCAAATAAGAAGTTTTGCCCAAGGCAGAAACTGATGAATAATATCTGTATCATATCAAAAGCAAACAGAGCAGACCCTGATCAGATGACTCTAATAGGAGCCATTTGATCTGGGTCTACTCTGTTTGCAAAGGATATGAAAAACATATATCTGGAGTACAGGGTTATAAAGTTAGGTCTAATGCTGTGTTTTTAACCCTTTCCCTGTTGAAAATTCATGTAAGAAGTATTGACATCTTGAATATTTATTAACCTAATTTTTATAAAGGCATATGGCACATAATTAATTGGTATTAGTAGAGTCAGATCTATCATAAGTTCATATCGAGGGCTTGGTGCAAAACTATTGTAACTCCTTTGCACCAAGCCCTTGATAAAATTATGCAAACAGAGCTGATTCTGATTTTACGACTCCTTCTCTGCTCTGTTTGAAAAGAATTTTATAAGAAATAAAGGGTTAACACAGGTGATAGCTTAATGCATGCAAAAAGTAATGCAGAAAGCTATTCTCTTTCATTACTTTTGTCCTGCATTAAGCAACCACCTGCTCTTATCAACCTCCATAATCATTCATTATATTGTTGCTATAGGCAGTTTCTACTGTACTCTGCGTCTGAGTCATAATTTTGTAAACAAGATGTTTTAGTATTGATAAAAATTGTAGAGACAGGTCTATTACAAGTCCATAAGAAAACCAAGAAGACCCTGATCAGATGGCTCCTATCATGAATATCAATAAGATTCATAGCACACTGACACAGGATTTTTTTTACCATGGCAGGATCTGTAGAATCACATCTACTGGTATATAATATCGTAAGAAACAGAGTAAACCCTGATCTTATAGGAGCTGTCTGATCTGGGTCTACTCTGTTTGCAAATGTGTGAAAAGGCCAGACAGTCAAACTGTTTTGTTTTTGGATGGAATATCTAGTAAGCAACTCTGCACCTAATGTGGATATAAACTGCAAGAATTTACAGAGACAACAATACTGTACCTAAGTCAATTATCATGTTACAGACTTCGTGAACCTTGTCCTTTGTAAATTTGTTATTGACAGCAGCTTCTAGTACTGGTCAGAGGGAGTGAATATTGTAGCTACCATAATTATATAATTGGATAAACTTTGGCAAACAGCGCAGACCCAGATCAAACAGCTGTAGAAGGAGCAGTTTGATCAGGGTCTACACAATTTGCTACTACATGATTGTAATTACTTTTTTTTAATATAGAGTCAACAATTCTACCATAACTACCCTACATATTCTGTTAAATAAACTTAAGCAAATAAGTGTACACCCTTTCCATGTACTACATTTATTACAAATTTCAATATCTACTGAATATTGATGGACAAAATCGTTAAAAATGAAATATGGAATATTGTAGCTATTTTAAAAAAGTAAAGCCACAGATCTATCAAGTCCCATTGGCAAACAGAGCAGACCCTTATCAGACGGCTCCTATAGGAGCTGTCTGATCTGGGACTACTCTGTTTGCAAATGTGTGAAAACATGTTTATATGAAGGAAAGGGTTAACCCTTTCCTCCATAGATATGCCTTTCTACGCCTCTGCAAATGCTCTATTTATCACAATGGTTTCAAACTACAAAATCTAAACATTTTCCTTTTCTCTAGTTAATGCTCCTTTTCGGTAGATTTATTCAAAGTGATTGGATCTAAAAATAGCCTGTGTGGGAATGGGGTAAGCAAATAGTGCAGACCCAAATCAAACTGCCCCTTACACTAATTGCTACTGCATTAGTTTCATACAAAGTTGTACGGTGGCACTGAGGTGACATATGCAAGATTTTTTTTCAAGTTTGTTTTCCCGAGATAATTTTTTTTTTTATCTCGAGAAAACGAAACAAAGTTCGTTTTCTTGAGATAATTTTTTTTATTATCTCAAGAAAACGAAGTAGTTCGTTTTGACGAGATAAATTTTTTTATTATCTCGAGAAAACGAAAAAAGTTCGTTTTCATGAGATAATATTTTTTATTATCTCAAGAAAACGAAGTAGTTCGTTTTGACGAGATAATTTTTTTTATTATCTCGAGAAAACGAAAAAAGTTTGTTTTCATGAGATAATTTTTTTTATTATCTCAAGAAAACGAAGTAGTTCGTTTTAACGAGATAAAAAAATATATTATCTCGAGAAAACGAAATAGTTCGTTTTAACGAGATAATTTTTTTTATTATCTCGAGAAAACGAAACAAAGTTCGTTTTCCTGAGATAATTTTTTAAGTCGTGCGCACGACTTAATAAGCCAATCAGAACCCTCCGTCAGAGTCAATTGTTCATCTATGGGGTTTCTCGTTTTCCGCTTAGCGAGGCTCGATAGATTTGCAAACACTTTTGACCTAGATCAGACAACAAGTAACAAGCGTCTGATCAGGATCTAAGCTGTTTGGTACTCGGGCAATATAATTTTCCCAAAGTAAGCGAATCAGAAGAAGTTACGAATTTATGTGGAAGTGAATTATTTTTGCTGCGTGATAAGAGTTATCCCTTTCCTCGATATATACGCATTTTATCACCACCTTTGCAAACAAAGAAGACCCGCATCAGACAGTTCCTATAGGAGCTACCAGATCAGGGTCTATTATGTTTCCTTAGAAAATGTCATAAATCAAGATTTTAACTTTCTACGCCAGAGTAGACCCTGAACAGATAGCTCCTGAAGGATTTGTCTAACCAGGGTCTTCTATGTTTGCTTAGAACATATACTAAAATATAGAATATAGGCTAGATCTACTTCCTCAAAAATCTTATCAGTTTGCTCCTAAATAAATATGTATTATATCGGTATATTCGTAGTGATGGAGCCTTTCACGAATAGCCATGTAGGAGTGCATGGGTTAATATGAAGAATCGCAGTTGTGTATAAACCTGTTGCCGGGAAGATGTATTCGACATATGGGAAACGGATGGACGCTATCCATAAAAAATTTAACCCTTTCCTTCATAGTTTCTATTAAAACTTAATTTTAGGTAGATCTAGTTATATAGATCTACATGCATTCATAAGGGTAGAAACTCTCTTAAATATTTATGGAGGAAATGGTTAGCGTATCAACGCGACTAACATTTGCGTCTATTGAAAATTGTATAGGCCTACATGTACTTTGGTCTCATATCTAACCAATCTGATTCACTGCTTTTTATTTGTATAATAAACCAATTACAAGCCTTATTTAGAACTACTCAACGTCATACTACTACTACTACGCGTCATAGTGATGTTTGATACGTCACGGTAACGTTATACGCAATTATGACGTCATATAAGTTCATCCCTTGTCTCGGCCAATGTTCTCATAGGCCTCAAATACTTGCGAAAACTGTTGACTCTGATGGAGGGTTCTGATTGGCTTATTAAGTCGTGCGCACGACTTAAAAAATTATCTCAGGAAAACGAACTTTGTTTCGTTTTCTCGAGATAATAAAAAAATTTATCTCGTAAAAACGAACTATTCGTTTTCTCGAGATAATAAAAAAAATTATCTCGTAAAAACGAACTCCTTCGTTTTCTTGAGATAATAAAAAAAATTATCTCATGAAAACGAACTTTTTTCGTTTTCTCGAGATAATAATTTTTTTTATCTCATCAAAACGAACTACTTAGTTTTCTTGAGATAATAAAAAATATTATCTCAGGAAAACGAACTTTGTTTCGTTTTCTCGAGATGATAAAAAAAATTATCTCGGGAAAACAAACTTGAAAAAAAAATCTTGCATATGTCACCTCAGTGCCACCGTAGTTGTCCAAATTCTAGGAAATTAAATTATTCAGTTATAATTGTACTAGTGGTGAGGGGAGCTTACGTCTGCAGATACTTAGGGTATATAAGGTACCACCTGTCGTGATGGATAATATTAACCCTTTCCTCGCATACAAAAGCCTTTTCACATATTTGCAAACAGAGCAGATCAAATGCGACCACTTAATGAATAAACATGGCTGTCTTTATAAGCAGGTGGTTGCTTAATGCAGGACAAAAGTAATGCAGAAAGCTCCTCTAGAGCTTTCTGCATTACTTTTGTCTTGCATTAAGCTACCACCTGCATATAGCACCCAGAATTATACCTCTTTTAGGTGGTCGTATTAGCGGGGTTTTACTGTATTTTGATAATGGATGGAAACAAATCATTTCAGAACTAAAGCAGACATAAGTATTTATGCTTCAAACTTGTTTAGCTTTCAAATGGTTATTTCCAATGGTTATTTCCGTTAGCAAACACCAGTATGTCTGCACTATCCCAACTCTTGCGCATGAAAATGTTATCTAGTGCATGCATTTTCAAAAAAGTCATAACAATCATAATTAGGCGAAATACCATTAATTTAGCAGAATGGATGAAAAGTCAGATGCACTAAATGACCTACGATATTCTCATAACTTTCAGTGCATTTAATAACCGTTGCCTGCAAAAATGTTGTCAGCTGTTTCCATTCTCCTCCTATTTTCTTTAACAATACAATCTGAGTGTGCAACAGTTTGGATTCTAATGAGAAAATGAGTATGAATCACACATTTGTGTCTTACAAGCTAAGAGCCAATTAGACATTGTATCAAGAGTATTGGTATCATTGCAGAATAAAACAAATTTTATTTTTATTAACCCTTTCCTCCATAAATACGCCTTTCCACGCCTCTGTAATAGTCACTTTTTGAAACCATTGTGATAAATAGAGCATTTGCTCCATAGGAGCAAATGCTCTATTTATCACAATGGTTTCTATACTACATAATTATAACATTTTCATTTTCTCTAGTAAATGCTCCTTTTCGGTAGATTCACTCAAAGAGGTTGAATCTAAAAATAGCCTATGAGGGAAAGGGTTAAACACTCTGAATGACGAATAATGCAGACTGATCAGAGGGTTTCTCTATTTAAGCCACTGACCTGGGTCTTCACTGTTTGCAAATGTCAGTACACTTGCTTCCAGCATTCAACGGGTTAGCCAGATTATACTTTGAAAGTATTAGACATCATATTAGCAGGCTTCAGATAATAAGCTATTTAATTACAGTAGAACCCCTCTAATGCGACCACTAAATGAATAAACATGGGTGTCTTTATAAGCAGGTGGTTGCTTAATGCACGACAAAAGTAATAGAAAAAGCTCCCCTAGCTCTTTTGGATGGTCGCACTAGAGGAGTTTTACTGTAATTGCATGATAAAGAAACTTCAGCTGTAAAAAGTATTGTCTACTGTACTTCTGCAGTTTTTTCTTTCATTTGTTTCATATAATATAAGTATGTGTGTCAAACAGTTTGGGTCCTGATGACATGCTCATCTGGATCAAAACAATTTGAACAGTTATCATGAATTCATCACAAGTATGCAAAGATATTAACCCTTCACCTGATAAAAATGCCTCTTCACGCCTTTAGCAGATCCAGATAAGACAGTTCCTGTAAGAGCCCTATGATCAAGGTCTGCTCTAGTTGCTCATGGAATTATATAGATATGATTCTACTATTCATGATGCCATTATATCATGAGCAAAAGGATTAACCCATTCCCTCATAGGCTATTTTTAGATCCAATCTCTGAATAAATCTACCGAAAAGGAGCATTAACTAGAGAAAAGGATTTTTTTTAGAATTTTGTAGTCTGAAACCATTGTGATAAATAGAGCATTTGTTCCCATAGGAGCAAATGCTCTATTTATCACAATGGTTTCAAGAAAAACTAGAAAATTGTGACACAGTGATGCCCACGTGTAGGTGCTTGCCTAGCTGCATGTAAAATTTCCAAGTCATTTGACCTTGACCTTGGGCTTGCCAGCAGCATGGGCTGGGTGTGCAATGAAAGTATGGATGGTGTTTAATGTGTATATGCAATTCCATGGCAATAGCTACAGTGATTAGAGAAATATAGTACAATGAAAAAACTGTGACAAAAAACTGCACGTAAATGTGACAACCAACTGCACGTAAAATTTCCAAGTCATTTGACCTCGACCTTGGGCTTGCGGGCAGCATGGGTGGGGTGCCAAATGATAGCCAAGATGGTAATTGATGTGTATGTGGAGTTTCATGTGTATAAGTTTAGAAATTACTGACTTATAACACTTGAAAAACTGTGACAACCTACTGCACCTAAAAGCTTGACACACGGACAGACAGACAGACAGACAGACGGACGTATGGACTACGGACATGCGCAAAACGTAATGCCCCCTGACTATCATCAACGGGGGCATAAAAAGTACCTAGTTATAGTCTACTTTCAGTCCGAATGACTGCTCAGCCGACTGTACATTTACTCCCCTGGTCATTGAGTCATTGGCCTACAATATTGAGCACTGCTAACATATGGCGCAATCATGCAGCCGCAGTAACGGTGAGTGACCCTTACAGGTACCCATTTTAACCCCTGGGTGGAGAGGATGTGCGGGTGGGAGACGCGGAAATGATTTGAACCCCGGACCTCCGGACTGATGGTCAAGCGTGCTACCACTAGACCACCGCCACCTGCAAGAAGTTACTATTACAGAGGCGTAGAAAGGCGTATTTATGGAGGAAAGGGTTAAGTAACCATAACCTTTTGAGGAATGTGTAATTTGTCTCTGCTAAATTTGTTGTTGGATTCCATTATTTAGGTATCTTTACCTCTATTTGTTTGAAACAGTTTGGATCAGGGTGTCATAGTACAAAGGTTCAGATTTGGTGCTGAGAGTTACTCAGCATCTCATGTGGGCATAAACTGTTTGCAAAACCTAACCCTTTCCTCCATAAATACGCCTTTCTATGCCTTTGCAAAACAGAGTAGACCCAGATCGGACGGCTCATACAGGAGTCCTCTGATCAAGGTCTGCTCTGTTTGCTTATGGAACAATATAGATCTGATTCAATAGTTTCTACTTTGGCAAAAGTTTCATGACTGTGTTTATACAAATGTATGCCATTTTAAAAATTAATCTAATCGATATTCATGATGTCATAATTTCTTACATGAATATTCATGGAGTAAAGCATTAACCCTTTCCCTCATATAGACGTGTTTTCACACATCTGCAAACAGAGTAGACCCAGATCAGACGGCTCCTAGAGGAGCCGTCTGATCAGGGTGTGCTCCATTTACTAATGGATTTTGAAAGATCTGTTTCTTTACTTTCTAAAATGGCTACAAAGTTCCACCTTCCATATTTTTTTGTAACTATTTTTTCTATAAATATTCAGTAGGTATTGAAATTTGGAATGAACATAGAACAGGGAAAGGGTTAATACATGATTATCATCATGAGATATATAGGCTGTACCACAGACAAGACCGATACCACTGACAAAGCCTTTTTGTTTGACAAGAGATGAAAAGACTAAAAAGATATGGTAACAAAAGATGAAATACATTCGGAGCTTTTTCTTGCACTGGAAAAGGACATATAACCCTCTCAATACTATGAACCAGTTTGTGATAACCTTTACAAACAGTTTGGATCTAGATGAGATGTTGGGTAACTCAGCATCTCATCAGGATCAAAACTGTTTGACAATTAGACACCGTTTTTGTAAAGAAATGGAAGGAAACATCTTTTTAGATTTGAAGTCGAAACCAAATTTTGCAGCAAAATTTACTTAGTGTTGAAAAGGCTTAAGCCCAATTTTGTATGCAAATGCACGACATTTACAGCTAAATGTAATACAAAATGTGCAAAAATATCAATACAGAAATGCATCAGAAATGCATTCTACAGAGAAATCATCACCAATTTCATTACGATGGGAATTGGCGGGCAAAAAATACATCAGTCGAGAGAGCAAATTGCACCAAAAATGAATTAATAACAGATAATAGGCGTGAAATATGGCAAGCTTGTGTTTTAGGGTGTCTGGATGAAATACATCAACAGGTCAGATGACACTAATATTTTATATGGTTATCCTCGAGCAGGATTAACTGATTCAGGTACAAAACTGCTGTAACAAAATGAGTCACACAGATAACCCTATACTTACCTTAAGATCTAAAACAGGGAAAAGGTTGATTGAATTCACACTTTAGTCCTTATTATGGACCTCCTTTTATGTTTTATACTCAAAAACAAGTTATGAAACTATAAACAGGGACAGAGACAAGTAGAAACTAAACTAACCTGGTCCCTGTCTGTTTCCTCATCATGGCCACTTCCTGTCTCTCTCGGGCCAACTGGTCTTCCAGTTCCCTGCAAAAAAAACACCCAAATTACAATTTATAATTATATAATGCTTTTGAATGCACATATTCGGTGTGAAAAGAGCGCTATATAAATGTGGTATAATAATAATAATAATTATGTCCCTTTGAAAATTAAAATTGATCACAGTTGTCTCTCTTTGATAACTTGCCAATTTACTATTTACCCTTACCTGAGAGAGACATTTTTTCACACCGTTGTGAACAGAGTAGTAGGAGCTGTATGATCAGAGTCTTCTCTGTTTGCTTATGAAAACATACAGAACTGATTCTACAGTTTCTGTCAGGGCCAATAGTTCCCTTGTGTAGGTACCAATACAGCAAAACACCTTCCAAACCGGAATTCTAGTAGAGAAGAATTTAGAAGGTTGCTGCTTAATGCAGGGTGAAAGTCATGCAGAAAGCTCCTCTAGAAACTTTCTGCAATACTTTTGCTCTCCATTAAGCAGCCATCTGCTTTCAAGAATCCCATATGTACTGATTAAGAGGTCTCTAGAGAGAGGTGATACTGGAATAACAAATGAAAAGCTGCTCAAGCTAAGTTAAGAAAACACTTCACCTTTGCTTCTGGAATCGTTTGGCCTGTACTTTCTCATTGATGAGTTGTTCTTGCCGCTCCCGATTGTTCTGTATACGGTTGTTGACCTGTTCCACCTGGTTATAATGCTGCTGAATGATTTGGTCAGCCCACATGGATGACAGACGTCCACTCTCAACCTGCTTCTCCAACTGATCCTGTAATAAATATCAGGTATTGTGTAACAAACTCATGGTATAATATTTTGTAATAAATGTCCCCCTGATTCTGTAATAAATACCAATCTTCACAGTGTCCCAAACTCATGGTACATGTATTTTATAATAAATGTCCCCCTGATTTTGTAATAAATACCAAGCTTCACAGTGTCCCAAACTCATGATAATTTTGTAATAAATGTCCCCCAGATTCTGTAATAAATACCAAGTTTTGTGTAACAAACTCATAGTATTTCGTAATAAATGGTCTAACAAACTATCCTTTTTTTAACCATTTCCTCCAAAATTACGCCTTTCTATGCCTCTGTAATATTCACTTCTTGAAACCATTGTGATAAATACAGCATTTGCAAATGCTCTATTTATCACAATGGTTTCTATACTAAACAATTATAACATTTTCCTTTTCTCTTGTAAATGCTCCTTTTCGGTAGATTCATTCAAAGAGGTTGGGTCTAAAAATAGCTAATGGGGGAAAGGGTTAAATAAATGTCCCTTGATTCTTTAAGTACCAAATACTGTAACACTACCATTAATATTCTAGCAGACAAACCTGGGGAAATAGTGCAAATTCAGGTTAAACCTTTCCTTCATATGAACGCATTTTCACACATTTGCAAACAGAGTAGACCCAGACCAGACAGTACCTATAGGAGCCATCTGATTAGGGTCTGCTCTGTTTGCTTTTGACATGATATAAATCTGACTCTATAGTTTTTATCAAAGCTAAAACATTCCTTGAAAAGTTTACATTATAAAAATTCAGCTAATGAGTATTCACTGTGTCATTATTTCTTACATGAATAGTAACCCTTTCCTCCATAGGCTATTTTTAGACCCAACCACTTTGAATGAATCTACCCAAAAGGAGCATTTACTCGAGAAAAGTAAAATTTAGAATTTTGTAGTTTGAAACTATTGTGATAAATAGAGCATTTGCTCCTATAGGAGCAAATGCTCTATTTATCACGATGGTTTCAAGAAGGTGTAGAAAGGTGTATTTATGGAGGAAAGGGTTAAACTGTTCCTCATGGAGCAAATTTATCAGGGTCTGCAAAATGTGTTCCTTAAGCAGTTATAAAATGGTATAGACATATTCCACTTTACAAACCATTGTAAGCAGCAATTGCTTGTCCCAATATACAGTAAAACCTCTCTATAATGACCACTAAATTGTGCTAATTAATTGGTATTAAGGGCAGGTGGCTGCATTTAAAACAAAATACTTGATGTAATTTAGTAGTCGTTATAGACAGATTTTACCGTATAGTGCAAATTGGGCAGTATGATACACACAGAAGCTTGAAATAAATTTCTAAAGATATTCTACTAATTATGATATCATGTCACACAGAAATTAATTGTTCTGTATTATTCTGAAATTTAATCCTTTCTATGTTTGGTATTCATGAATTAACAATATCATCATAAATATATTTGTATTTATTATTATTATTATACCACATTTATATAGCATTCTTTTCACACAGGATATGTGCATTCAAAAGCGCTTATTTATTAGATGAATTTTTATAATGGCACATGTAGGGCTCCTGTTTTTAGCCATTTGATCTGGGTCTACTCTTTTTGCAATTGTGTGATAATGCATTTATATGAAGGAAAGGGTTAACAGGTACATTGTACATGTGTTAGAACAACATTATTGTTGTGAAATACAAGGTCTCCTGTAATAAACACATCTGGACATTTTACTCTAACCAAGCTTTCCCATATAGACACATTTTCACGCATTTGCAAACAGAGTAGACCCAGATCAGACGGCTCCTATAGGAGCTGTCTGATCAGGGTCTGCTCTGTTTGCTAAAGGTATTTGATATATCTGTTTCTTTACTTTCTGAAATGACAACAATGTTCAACCTTCCATATTCCACTATAAGTCTTTTGCCCATGCATATTCAGTATGTATTCAAATTTGGAATAAATATAGAACAGGGAAAGGGTTGATATTTATCCTATAGAGGATCTGTTGCTCGTTGTCTTTTAAGATCAAATGTTCTTAAACGAGTCTATAAAAATGTTTATGCTGTAGGACTTAAAGATTATTCTGTAAATTTTGTATGAAGTACAGAGTATTACGTACTAGTAACATATATAACTGAATACCAAAACAAGTAAAGAATTCTGTAACAACTATATATATGTACATATGTAATTCAGTTACAGGTACATTAAATCCTAAAGTAGCCTACCATTGGGTATTCTCGTGGTACTTAACAAATATTAACTAAAAAATGTTTACAGTTCTGATGACGTGTTTGATAATTTAGATTTTTGAAACTAGTTGTCTAAAAATAGCCTATGGAGGAAAGGGTTAACTGACATACAACCACTGTAATTGTTCGTGAAAATGCCCTTTTCCAGTGGATGGTCAGCCATGTTTAATCAATTATGTCTTTGTGTATTCTGATAGTATTGAGATCTAACTCAATTAAAAAAGTCTATCTACTCAAAAGCAGCACTTTCAGATATCTCATTATGTGCAATATTTATTGTTTTATCAGTGTGAGATCTTCATTACTCGTATAAGCATTGTAAACTGAAGCAGTTGATATATATGAAATGAAAAAGATAAATGGGAAGGTAAATTTTCAAATGCGTGAATTTGCTTACTCAATATACATGTAGATTTATTTTTATTGGAATATTTCATCTTTTAGGAATATGTCCATACTTGGTGACTTGGTGTGTCTTTTTCTAGGACACTGAACTGTGAGTCAAACTAGGTTTGTTTCATAATGATACAGTCACGATGTAAGTATACTTGTGAAAGTATTCAGTAACAAGTTATATTCAAAGCATTTTATATTAAGGACACTGTAAAATGTATCAGGATATTTTGTAACAAAGATCATGATATTCAGTAACAAGTACAGAATATTTTGTAATTAGAACAGAGTATTCTGTAATAGGAGTATAAACTATTAAAATAGTAAAATATTACTACAGTACTGTATGTGAAATATTTGGTATTCTGTAAATCTCTCTATATAAGTATATATATATAATACATGCACACAACTCAGTATCTTTATCTACCATTATAACCCTAAGTATTCATACAGACAGACAAACTCAGGCAAACTGTGCAGACCCAGATCAAATTGCTATATTTCAAAGGGAAATATGGAGATAATTTCTTGAGTTTGGAACCAGATGAAATATTATGAAGTTATTCAGTACTCATCAGGATCCAAACTGTTTGGACCTTTGATTTTTGAAACACTATGCCCCCGGTCAATTTGACCTTTGACCCTAAAGGATGAACTTGACCTTGACATGTCATCCCCCAAAATTTGCAGGTTCATAAGATACACATGCATGCCAAATATCAAGTCTCTATCTCTACTGGTTCAAAAGTTATGGCCAATGTTAAAGTCAGTGATTTGACCTATATATCTGACCTCTGACCTTGAATGATGATCTTGATCTTTACATGTCACTCCTCAAAATGTGCAGCTTTATGAGATACATATGCATGCCAAATATCAAGTCTCTATCTGTACTGGCTCAAAAGTTATGATCAATGTTAAAGTTGGTGACAAACAAACAAACAAACAGACAGGACAAAAACAATATGCCCCCTAGATCTGATCTGGGGGGCATAAAAAGCAAATACTTTACTCTTTACTCTTTACAGACTTTTTACGCCAGAGTAGAACCAGATCAGACAACTCCTATAGGTGCTGTCTGGTTATAAGTTCTGCTCCGTTTGCATATGGAACAATAAAAATCTGATTCTACAGTTTTTACCAAGATCAAATACTACCTTGTTCATAATTATGCTACTATAAAAAATCTTTACATGGAATTAATATTCATAAAGCAGTGTTCACGCTAGCCTTGATTTTCACCGAGTACCAGGGACTAGAGTCCCACTGAATCCCAGTTGAGTCCCAGTTTTTTCTTCAATTAAAAATGCACAATTTTATATTGAAAATGCTAAATTTATACATTTTCATTGTTTTAACATATTTCTATTATCTTTCAGCAAGCTTTTCTAAATAACTAGTTGAACTTAAATGAAGCATGTTTTTGTGACTAGCTAGATCTGTTATTTTTATTTGTGAGAATATCTTACATTGTGGTAGTTTCATGCATGATATTAGTACATTAATCCTTTGATGTTTCAGCTACAGTGTATTTGTACCACATTGTTTACTGAAGTTCACATCATTCAGTTCAAATAGCAATAGACAATGCATATGAAATAGGTAAAATAAAGCAGTAGGAAATTCACGGAGGATTCTCATACCAAATTGATGAGGGTACACGTGTAACGCGACATTGTTATGCACTATGTCACATACAGTTTTTGCCAGCCTGTTAGAGAATTGTCTGGTTTTTGGAGCGATTTTGATTTCCAAGGCCTGTCGATGGCCGTTGCAGATCTATGCCGAGCAAGCGAGCTGCATTGATAATCAGTGCTACCTAATGTGATGTGTAGTAACTAGTACAGTGCTCCCTCTCTACAACGACACCCTTTGGGATACGAAGATTGTATGTGTTGTTCAGAGGGAGTTGTTATAGGGAGGGAAAATCAAACATAATTAGCTTGTTTGCAGATCCCCAGATAAGGTGTATTTCGAGAACTAAAACCGTTATGCCTCAATCAAACCCTATGTTGTGACCACTTTTTAGGATCGTCACAAAGTGACGATTCTAAAGAGTGGTCACAACATAGGGTTTGATGGAGGCATAAAGAAAATACGATGGAAAAAGTTGTGTCTGGAGCCTTGTTGTTTCGGAAACAGTGACATGCGTTGTTGTAAGGAGGGAATCGTTATTGAGAGGGCCGTTGTAGGGAGGGAGCACTGTAACACAGATGCTGCATTTCATTAGAATGAAATTGTTGGACTCGGCCCTCTAGTCGCCTATTTATCATATATATCAACGAGTCCTTTTAAAGAGGATCTATCAATCACGCTTCTTGGAAGTGAAAGATATGTTTAGGTGGATACACCATCATTACTCAGTGTGCCGTTGCTATACAAGCACGTTTAATCCCGCGGTTAAGCAATAGATAATGAAACCGCTGGGTTCAAACTGTGACGTCACACGATACATGTAAATGTTAATAATAATAATAATAATTTGATGACAGTGACGCATAATATTAATTATTTCAACCGTTCAAAACCTGAAATACTGACCAGATTACCAGAATAGTTAATATCAGCTTGAAGAACTGACGTTTTAGCGTTGCGTCCCAGGGACTCGACGACCTCTGAAATTCCGAATCCCGGTCAATTTTGATGCGTAAATAGATATGATTACGGCGTAAATGCGAACACAGTAAAGGGTTAAAGAAGACAATCATCTTGACACTGCTAATAATGGCTGAAAATGTAGTTACTATAGTTTTGTGCCAAACCATTGAAAACCACTTCAAATTGGAATCTTCAGTCAACCTTATACCTCATTAGCATTTATTAAGAAATACTGATATTTGTAGAATGACATTATGACCAACGGAACATTTCACCATGGCAGAAACTGTAAATTCACTTGTACAGTAAACCCCTCTAAATTGGATGTTTAATTTAGTATAAATATCGGTCTTGGAGACAGGTGGCAGCTTAATGTAGGGTGAAAGTCATGCAGAAAGCTCCTCTAGGAGCTTTCTGCATGACTTTCACCCTGCATTAAGCAGCCACCTGCCTAAAAGCAGCTAAACTCTTTTTCTACTAGAATTCCGGTTTAGAGGTGCTTTACTGTATATTATTTCATAAATAAACAAAGCAGACTCTACTACAGGAGCAATTTGATCTGGGTCTAGATCTACTCTGTTAACTTTTTTAAAAACCTTTTACAGGTTTAAAAAAGTTATCTTTATGTGTTTTTAAAGTCTCTCTACTTAAAGATCAATTATGAAAACAATATGGTACTGGGTGGATGCAAAAAAAGAAAAACAAAAAATAAACATACATGCAAATAAAACATCAATCATGCATACATGTTTTATTAAACATAACGTACAAATAATTATAGTATGGATTTTGATAAAAAAAATATTGATAAAAGACTAATTATAATTTAATTAAAACATTTAAATGACATAAAGTTAATGAAAAGCATGAAATTATTAAAACAGATATATAAGTGGTGTCATGAAAAGAAAAGTGTCTTTGTGGCCATGCAATCATCATCATCATCATCATTATCATCATCATCAACATCAGGATTGACATCATCATTTTCACTATCACTCAACCTTGTTTTATTTATAATAAATCTAAACTTTAAATGCTGAAATTTCAAAATGAAAGGGTCTGTTAATAAATTGTAAGATGATTTTTGAATGTTATCTTGACCTTGAATTTGATCGTAGTTTTTTGCATGGACAATTTGCAAGTAGTGGGTAAAGGCAAGTTCATGACAAAGAAATAGGTGGATGAAGAGAAAAAGAAAAACAGACAGGGGAAGAAAAATGGCATTGAAGAGAGAATGAAGAAAGGAAGCAGATGATTCCCATATGTTACTTACAGCATGGTTTGTTTAACCCTTTATCTGATAACACTTTTGAAAACAGAGTAGATCCAGGTCAGATGGCTTCTATAGGAGCCATCTGATCAGGGTCTGCTCTGTTTACTTATGAAATAATACAGACTTGATTCTACAGTTTCTGCCATGGTAAAAAAAGTTCTTGTTTATAATGCAATTATAAAAAGCAGCAAATTACTCTTAACCCATTCCCTCATATTGACGTCTTTTGGCGCCTCTGTAAATGTTACTTTTTGAAACCATTGTGATAAATAGAGCATTTGCTCCTTAGGAGCAAATGCTCTATTCATCACAATTGTTTCAATACTACACACTTATAAAAATTTCCTTTTCCCTAGTAAATGCTCCTTTTCGGTAGATTAATTCAAAGAGGTTTGGTCTAAATATAGCCAATGAGGGAATGGGTTAATAAAGTCATTATTTCATACATGAAAATTCATCAGATAAAGGGCTAAAACATGAACATCAATTTGTTTTTGCAATGTACATGTACCTTTCTGTCAATGTATCTTTCTATTCTAGCAACAGATCATAATATATTGAACTGTATTAAAGTTTATCATGCAAATCAAATAAGATCTGAAAAATGCCCTCAATCACGGGACGTCACCTTTCTAAACCTGTTAATAAACCTTCTTCTCTGAAAAATTGACATCATAATAAAAATTACTGCTAAACTGAAAATACATGTATTTGGAATGAATGCAATATAGACCCATCTAAAGGAAAGCAAATTTCTTTACACAGATGGGATTTCTGCATATCACAGACTTATTGTAAGTAGTGTAACCCTTCACTCCATACATTGGCCTTTCTAGCCTTTGCAAACAGAGGCGACCCAGATCAGACAGCTCCTATAGGAGGGTCTTATCAGGGTCTGCTCTGTTTGCTTATGATATAATATAGATATGATTCTATAGTTTCTGTCTTGGAAAAAACTTTCTGTGTCAATATGTGTTTTTGTATAACAATTAATGTAATTCAATTAATCTAATTGATATTCATGATGTCATTATTTCGTACATGTACATCAATATTCATGGAGTAAAGGGTTAAATATTCTAAAATCCAGTCTCTTCATTCAAACAGTTTGCAAACTACAATAAGTCATCACAGTTTCATAACTTCAAATAAAGCTAATGAAATAGCAGATAGTGTAGACCCTGATCAAACTCATCTTTCAGGAGCAATTTGATCTGGGTCTAAACTATTTGCCTACAGATGTCTGTCACAATATTTACCGTAATTACGGAAATCACATAATATAAACAAAATATCATGCAACTGTCATTAAAAACGACCAATATTTCACTAGAAGCTTCTTTCTGGCACACTCAGGATTATGGGGATAGCATAGTGGTCATATGTCATTATACTGACTGACTGCCCTTGTGTCATATCAATGTGACTGAGAGTAGATTCCAATCCAAATGTGTATACTATAATTACCATGAATTATAATTCAACCAGACCAATAGATGGCAAGTAGTGTAGACTCAGATCAAACAACTCCTGAAGGAAAAGTCTAATAAAAATCTGCACTATTTGCTATTCCATCAGTTTCATTTAACCCTATAACCAATGTAAACATCTTTGCAAACAGTAGACCCAGATCAGACGGCTCCTGTAGGAACCATCTGATCAGGGTCTGTTCTATTTGCTTCTGGAATTCTACAGCTTCTGCCTTGGCAAAAACATTCTGTGTTTAATCACCATTATAAAAATTCTGCTAATAAATATTCATGATGTCATTATTTCTTGAATATTCATTAGGTAAAGGTTTAAATAACAGTTGATTCATAAGTGTTTTTTATATTGATCTCTAAGAAGCGAACAGATTAGATCCTGATCAGACATCAAATTACTTGGCATCTGATCCAGATAAAAGCTATGAGCAAACATTATCAGAGGTCCAGATAAGATGTGTAAATTAAAATATTTTCAACAATAACTCTCTATTTCTCCACCTAACCCTATGTTGTGACCAATCTTTAGAATCGTCTCAAGCAGACGACTCTAAAGAGTGGTCACAACATAGGGTTTGGTGGAGAAATGACAATTTTAGTATTTGAGTATGCACTTTTATCTGTTGCTCCGAGTTATTCATGTTGCAATCTGTAGAAGGGTGAATGTGCTACAGTATTGTAACAGTAACAAAGCATTTGACACTTGTAGCAATATTTGCAAATCATTCACCAATCACCACTCATTTTTGCATTTGAAATAGTCTGCAAACCACACAAGCTGTAAACCAAAGCTCCTTCTGTACATGCAACACAACTTGTTATCACAACACAGATGCAAAAGACAGACAAACAGATGAACAGCTATTCCAAGAGTCCATTCAGACTCTATAGCTATTAACAAAACTATATCCCTCCACAATGAAGACCTCTCTGTTTAAATATATTTTCAGATACCAGTGACATACATTTTCAAATGTAACAAATGTATTTACTACACTTTCGAAGCTAGACTGTTAATAAATTTAAAAATCTTACCATTACAAGCCTAGGATAAGAGTCCAAACAATCAGAATTAAGATAATATGACAAATATTTTGCTATTTATTCTGGATCTAAACTGATCTCAGAAAGCCAGAGCAATTCAGTTGTGCGAGGGATATCTAATATGTGTGTTGCCAGCAGATCTGTCTGCTTTGTTTACCTTCTGAGAAAGTTGTTTTAAGTCAGTAAGTTCTGTTGTTAGTTGATTCTGTAATGTTTCATACAGTGATATACAATGAGTGTTACAAGAGAACATAAAAGTAGCCTAAAATAAGGCATATTGATAGAAAGATGGATGGATGGATGAAACAGTGTCTGACAGACAGACAAATACACATTCTGTCTAACAGACAGCTAGACAGACAGACAATGGTAAAGTGATATCTAACAGTCTTAATGTGTCACAGGTGAAACCTAACTATTTACAAACTACATGTTTATATATGTCACTGTACCAACTAGCATATCAAGGACTCCATATAGAACCAATGTCACATGTCTTCTCCAGATTTCACAACAGACTTTTCTATTTTCTAAACTTTTCTATTACATGTATTTCTTTTCAAAGACAAGAAGCAGAATGTCAACCAATGCAGATTGATATGAAATGCAGAGTTACTCGACATCTCACATGTATCGAAACAGTTTGCAAAGAATACCACAGACTCAATCAAAGTGTGTAGTTAGAATAGTTGTGTGTGCCAACCGACTAGCCCTAAATATGTAAAGTGTTCGTGATTAGTGAATTAACCCTTTCCCTCATATATACACTTTTTCATGCCTTTGAATTTTGAAAACAGAGCAGACCCAGATCAGACAGCTTCTGTAGGAGCCGTTTGATCAGGGTCTGCTCTATTTGCTTATGAAATAGTTATACTATGCTTATAGTAAAGACCTGGTTTTCTAATTTCTACCAATACCAAAAAGTATGTACATGATTGTGTCATCATAAATCTTCAGATAATAAATATTCATGATGTCATTATTTCTTACATGAAAATTCAACAGGGAAAGGATTAATTAGACACAGTAGAATCTCCCTAAAGTAGCCAATTAGTGAACAGTGATTGGGGTCTTTAAAAGCAGGTGACTGTTTAACCCTTTCCTCCATATAAACACGTTTCACACATTTGCAAACAGAGTAGACCCAGATCAGACGGCTCCTATAAGAGCCATCTGATCAGGGTCTGCTCTGTTTGCTAATGGAATTTGATAGATCTGTTTCTTTACAGTAAAACCTCGCTAGCCCAAACACTCAACCCTTGCTAATCCAAACACTCAAAACTCCCTAATCTAAGCACTTAAAACCTTGCTAATCTAAACACATACACCTCGCTGATCTGAACACTCAAATCTGGCTGATTTTTTGCTAATTCAAATACTCAAATAAGTATCATTATCTGTCTTTATGAATGGTGGCAGCTTAATGTAGGGTAAATGTCATGCAGAAAGCTCCCCAGTGAGCTTTCTGCATGACATTCATTCTGCATTAAGCAGCCCCCCTCCTAAAACCTTCTAAAGAATTTTTAACTAAAAGTTCTGATTAGTGAGGTTTATTCTATATCTATATAAAGTACCACACAAAGTCCTTCTTTCAAAAAACACATAATCTTATTCTCTAGATTTCATGACTGTCTACTGGCAGGATGTCAGTCAGTTTGTATCTAGTTCAGATGCTTAGTTACTCAGCATCTTATCTAGATCTGATTTTTTTTTTAAATGTTAGTCCTATCATAATTAACATGTTAGCTCTTTAAATGTGAGAAACGGGTTAATTGGCATTCACAAATAGTATAGACCCAGATCAGGGTGTGCACGGAGAAGTCTTCTGATCAGGGTCTGCACAGTTTGCTATTTAAAATCCTAAGTGCGACATAATCCTGTCACACTGAATGGACTCTTCTGTTAACCCTTTTCCTGTTCAATATTTCTGTAAGAAATTTTGATATCATGAATATTAGACTATTTTTTATAATAGCATATGATCACCGAATATTTTGGTTCAGGCAGAAACTGTAGAATCCGATCTACAGTATACCATGAGCAAACAGAGTGGACCCTGATCAAACAGCTCCAAATCTGGGCCGACTCTGTTTGCAAATGTGTGAAAAAGGGTTTATATAGGGGAAAGGGTTAAAGGAAGGATGAATGATTTCACATCTCAGCATCTGAATGAAAAAGTGTTTATTGTGATCTGGATATACAGTAAAACCCCGCTAATGCGACCACTAAAAAGGGGCATAATTCTGGGTGGCAGAGGCAGGTGGTAGCTTAATGCAAGACGAAAGTTATGCAGAAAGCTCCTATAGGAGCTTTCTGCATAACTTTCGTCCTGCATTAAGCAACCACCTGCTTTAGACGACATCAGTGACTGTTTATTAAGTGGTCGCATTAGCGGGGTTTCACTGTATATAAGTTATTTGTACGACATCAATTCTGCCTACCTGGAGCTCTTTCAGTGTCTTGTCCTGTTTCTGTAGTACTGCCTGCCTCCTAGCATGACCGACCTGTAGATATACACACAAGTACAATCATTAGTTGGACAAAAAACATAGGCAAATAGTACAGACACAGATCAATTTTCTGTAGCACTGCCTGCCTCCTTGCATGACCGACCTGTAGATATACACACAAGTACACTCATTATTTGGACAAAAAACATAGGCAAATAGTACAGACTCAGATCAAACTGCTCCTGAAACACTATTTGATACTACATATATGTCAGTATAACTTATTCCTTTACTCCATGAATAAAATAACAATGTCATAGGAGCAGTCTGATAAGGGTCTGCTCTGTTTGCTTATGATATATTATAGATATGATTCTACAGTTTCTAGCATGAAAAAAATCATTTTGTTCATCGTGTTATAGGAAAATCTGAGTTAATTAATATTCAGGTGTCATGGAATATTCATAGAGTAAAGAGTTAAGGAGCTAATTATTTATGATGGCATGAACAAGGGCATTTGTTTGCAATGACTCAAACTGTAGAATCAGATCCATATAAATTCAGAAGCAAACAGAGCAGACCCTGATCAGATGGCTCTTACAGTAGCCACCTAATCTGGGTCTACTTGGTCTGGGTCTATTCAAAGGCGTTTAAAGGTGTATCTATTGAAATCAGTTGAAATTTTATGACAGTATGAACAAGGAAATGTTTTATCTCATTCAAACCCTATCACTTGTTATTCATTATAACCGCCTCTATGAGGCTATTCTAATATAAGTTCCAACAAGATTGGGTTTGGCTTAGAAAGAAGACAGACAGATCAGTACTCCCCTATTTTAACCCTTTCCTCCATAAATATGTCTTTCTACGCCTCTGTAATAGTCACTTCTTGTAACCATTGTGATCAATAGAGCATTTGCTCCATAGGAGCAAATGCTCTATTGATCACAATGGTTTCTAAACAACACAGTTATAAACTAGAAAATTGTGTCTGTAAGACACAGTGATGCCCCCGGGTAGGTGCTTGCCTAGCTGCACGTAAAATTTCCAAGTCATTTGACCTTGACCTTGGGCTTGTGAGCAGCATGGGCTGGGTGTGCAATGAAAGTATGGATGGTGTCTAATGTGTATATGCAATTCCATGGCAATAGCTACAGTGATTAGGGAGATATAAGACAATGAAAAATCTGTGACAAAAAACTACACGTTAATGTGACAACCAACTGCACGTAAAGTTTCCAAGTCATTTGACCTCAACCTTGGGCTTGCGGGCAGCATGGGTGGGGTGCCAAATGATAGCACAGATGGTAATTGATGCGTATGTGAAGTTTCATGTGTATATTAAGTTTAGAAATTACTGACTTATAACACTTGAAAAACTGTGACAACCAACTGCACCTAAAAGCGTGACACAGGGACAGACAGACGCACAGACTTAGGGGGGGGGGGGGATGAAAAAAATCCTTTCCCCTAGCAAATGCTCCTTTTCAGTAGAGTTATTCAAAAAGGTCGGGTCTAAATATAGCTTGAGGGAATGGGTTAGAGCCCTGATAATTCTGCACCTCATACAGAATTATGTAAAAATCTAGAATTTCATGATTTTTTTATAATGGTATATAAACAAAAGAATAGCAGAAACTTTCAGTTCTATCTACAGTTCCATAAGCAAACAGAGCAGACCCTGATCAGACGGCTCTTACTCTATTTGCAATGGCGTCTCTATGAGGTTAACCCTTCACTTGCTATTCAAGTAAATATACCAACCTGTATATAGTGAAGACCCAGATGAGACAGCTCCTGCAGGAGCTGTCTCATCAGGGTCTGCACTATTTACAAGTTGATTGTGAAACCAGTGCACTCCACAGCAGTGATTGCACAGAGAAATGATTGTAGACAGTGAAGATATATGTAATTATACAACAGGGCATGGGTAAAGAAGGAGAAATGTATTTTAAAATTCAGCAAGAGAAGGGTTAAGGGATATCAGTGTTTACGGTACTTTACCTCCAGTCTGCCTATGAGTGCAGCCAGATCATGCTCTTGTTGGCTCAGCAGCGTCTGTGTCTCCTGGGCAAACTGACGTCGGAGGTTGTCCTCTGCCACCTTCCTTTCTTTCTCCATCAGTACCATCTCTTGGTCCTGAAAAAATCCAAATGTCCATTACAAGGGGAGTTTATTAATCATCAATAAATTGTGTAACAAAAGGTTTTCCTAATGATTTGTGCTACTCAAGTTTAATACATATTAAATGTTGACATTTCACAAATACTTAGGACGGGAAAAATTTGTTTCATAGATTTCAGGAAAATCAAGTACACTTTACTTGATGAATATATATCTAACAAATAATGACATCATCAATATCTATTAGATGAAGTGTTACATTGGCATATGAGCACAGGATTGTTTGGTATATTCAGATCTAAATTATTCCAAAAGCAAACTGGGCAGGCCTAGATCAGATGGTTCCAATATATTCCATCTGATCGGTGGTCTACTCTCTTTGCAAAGATTTGAAATGGTGTCTTTATCAGATTAAGGGTTTATTGAATCCAGATTGGTTTATATTTGACACGGTATCTGCTGTGAGTTCATCTGCCATGAGTCCAGAAATGTTTGTATGTGACACTGTATCTGCTGGGAGTCCATCTGCTGTGAGTCCAGATTTGTTAGTATGTGACACTGTATCTGTTGTGAGTTCAGATTTGCTTGTATGTGACACTGTATCTGTTGTGAGTTCAGATTTGTTTGTTTGTGACACTGCATATGCTGTGGGTTCAGACTGGTTTGAATGTGACACTGTATATGCTGTGAGTTCAGACTGGTTTGAATGTGACACTGTATCTGCTGTGAGTTCAGATTTGTTTGTATGTGACACTGCATATGCTGAGGGTTCAGACTGGTTTGAATGTGACACTGTATCTGCTGTGAGTTCAGACTGGTTTGAATGTGACACTGTATATGCTGTGAGTTCAGACTGGTTTGAATGTGACACTGTATCTGCTGTGAGTTCAGACTGGTTTGAATGTGACACTGTATATGCTGTGAGTTCAGACTGGTTTGAATGTGACACTGCATATACTGTGAGTTCAGACTGGTTTGAATGTGGCACTGTATCTGCTGTGAGTTCAGACTGGTTTGAATGTGACACTGTATCTGCTGTGAGTTCAGACTGGTTTGAATGTGACATTGTATCTGCTGTGGGTTCAGATTTGTTTGTATGTGACACTGTATCTGCTGTGAGTTCAGACTGGTTTGAATGTGACACTGTGTCTGCTGTGAGTCCAGATTTGTTTGTATGTAACACTGTATCTGCTGTGAGTCAAGATCTGTATATATGTGACATTGTATGACTGTATCTGCTGTGAGTCCAGATTTGTTTGAATGTAACACTGTATATGTTACCATTTTCTCCTGAAGTCTCTGCTGCTCCTTCTCTGGGGCCGCTTGGCGTTGGTTTCTCAGGTTGTCCTGTTGGGCCTGTAGCTCAGCCAGTCTTGCTCTTCTCTGACTGAGCTTCTTTTCCAACCTGCAATAAGCAGAAGGTCTTCCAATTTCAAAATATCCTAAAAAATCACCTAAAGCAAATAGCCTAAAGAAGTAACGACATCATGCATATTAATTGGATGAATTTTATAATGGTATGAACAAATAATTTATATTGTAAATTTTGGCAGAACCAAACTTTTTAGTTCAAGTTATCCCGAAGTTCAAGTTATCTGGGTTCGAGATATCGAAGTTCAACTATATTCAACTTTACAAACCATTGGAGATGGAAGATTGGGCGTAAGAACATGTGATCCCTTTACTCCATATGTGTGCAATTTTAAGCCTTTGCAAACAGGGTAGACCCAGATCAGATATTTGCTTATGGAGAATCATAGATCTGATTCTACAATTTCTGCCATAACTCAAATTTCCTGTGTACTTCTGTTATTATAAGAATTGATGTAAAAAATATTCATGATATCATTATTTCTTCCATGAATATTCATGAAGTAAAGGTTATGGTAATTACAGTACATTAGCTCTGCAGACTTACGCAAGTTTTTGCTTGAGTTTGCTGCGTGACATTTGGTTGTTCAGAGCCTCCATGTTCCTTTCATGCTCCAGGAGAACCTTTTCCTTGGCCCTTTAAAATATACAAAGGAGAAATCTGTGATAAAACAGCAGAAATCTGTAACAAAACAACAGAAATCTATGACACAACTAGAATTATAACAGAAATCGATAAAATTTGACCAGTAGTTGCTGAGAAAAAGTCTGGTCAAGAAACAAAACAAGAAAATCCAACCAATAGACAGAAAGACAGATGGAATGACATGGTGACTTCTAATACCCATCTAAACTGCATTTAACCCTTTCCCTCATATAAACGTGTCTTCACACAACTGCAAACAGAATAGACCCAGATCAGACAGCTCCTATAGGAGCTGTCTGATCAGGGTCTGCTCTGTTTGCTAATGGAATTTGAAAGATTGTGTCTTTTCTTTCTAAAATGGTTTCAGTGTTCCACCTTCCATATTTCATTATAACTATTTGTCCATGAATATTGAAATTTGGAATAGATACAGAACAGGGAAAGGGTTAATCCTTCGCTTGCTATTCATGTCAATATACTTACCTGTAAATAGTGAAGACCCAGATGAGGCAGCTCCTGCGGGAGCTGTCTCATCAGGGTCTGCACTATTTACAAGTTGATTGTGCAACCAGTGCACTCCACAGCAGTGATTGCACAGCAAAATACTTGTACACAGTGAAGATATATGTAATTATACAACAGGGCATGGGTAAAGAAGGAGAAATGTAATTAAAAATCAGCAAGAGAAGGGTTAAAGGGTTAATAGTTTTCTCAATAAATACACCTTTCTTTCTATACTTTTGTAAACAGAGTAGACCAAAATCAGATGTTTCCTGTAGGAGCCGTCTAATCAGGGTCTGCTGTGTTTGCTTATGGAAATATATAGATATGATTATTTAGTTTCTGCTATGGTCAAACTGTCCTGTGTTCATGGCATATATGAAAAATAATCTAATTGATGTTCATGATATCATTACTTCTTACATGAATATTCATGGACTAAAGAACTTACATTCAAACTAACTTAGATCTATCAAAGTTTTATGAGTCACAATGATATGCATTGTTTTTCCTTATAATTCATTATTAGTCCTTATAATTAATTATTAGTCAAGTTTCTTTCATCAGAGTCTTATCTTTAAATATGTAACTAACTTCAAGTGCTTCTGAACACACATATCCTGTGTGAAAAGAGCGCAATATACAGTAAAAAATCAATACTACCAACACACAAATACGTCTTTAACACAGGTGGCAGCTTAATGCAGGGTGAAAGTCATGCAGAAAGCTCCTAGAGGAGCTTTTTGCGTGACTTTCACCCTGCATTAAGCAGCCACCTGTCTACAAAGACATAAATTCCTCCTTACTGAAATTTCGTAGTATCAAGTTTGTACTGTAAATGTGGTATAATTCTGATAATACTCACTCCTCAGTGAGTTCCAGGTTACTGTTTAGGACCCTGCGGACCATGGCGTCCTGCTGCTCCTGGATCGTCTCCTTCTCTGTGACTTCTTGCTCCTGCTCCTCTTGAAGATTCTGAATAAAAAGAAATAGAATGATGACCCTCTACTTAATATAGAAGCCTTCGGACAACTTTGCAAACAGAGATGACCGAGACAAGATGCTTTCTCATCAGGGTCTGCTCATGGGAAACTATGACTGAAACTATAGAACAAATCAGATCTATATTAAATCATAATCAACCAGCGCAATCCCTGATCAGAGGGTTCCTATAGGAGCTTTCTCATCTGGGTCTACTGTGTTTGCAAAGGTGTCGAAAGGCGTATTTATGGAGTAAAGGGTTAAAGTACAGTCAATGCCAACCAGTTCACACGCTGACCAAATACTAGTTACTGAACATATCATTTGTATCAAAACTGTTTGGCTCCTGTATATATTCAGTAGGTATTGAAATTTGGAATAAATATAGAACCAGGAGAGGGTTAAGTGAATACAGTTCTTATATAAAAGGAGAGTCACATCTAATTCCATATTAATCCTCTATTCCATTAATATTTATGAAATAGTTAACATATGTAAGAATATTAACCCTTTCCCTGTTCTATGTTTATTTCAAGTTTCAATACCTACTGAATATTCATTCACAAAATAGTTATAAAAGAAATATGGAAGGTAGAACACTGTAGACATTTTAGAAAGAAAAGAAACAGATCTATCAAATTCTATTAGCAAACAGAGTAGACCCTGATCAGACGGCTCCTCTAGGAGCCGTCTGATCTTGGTCTTCTCTGTTTGCAAATGCCTTAAAACACGTTTATATGAGGGAAGGGTTAATTAGCTTAAAATTTATTATGGCATAAGAACAAGAAAAGTTTTGATTCTGGCAGAAACTGGAGAATTAGATCTATATTATTCAACAAGCAAACAGAGCAGATCCTGATCAGATGGCTGTAGGAGTCATCCGATTTCAGGGTCTACTCCATTTGCAAAGATTTAGAAAGGCGTATTTCTGAAGTAAAGGGTTAATATATCAAATATATCATTCGTTCATCTCTTCAAAATTGTTCATTAATTTTGAGATGTTTACATCATAAATCTTAAAGATGTTTATAAACAATTTGTAAAGAATTTTTTTCATCCATTTTCTATAATTCTTTGCTGTCATTCCTTAGTGATTGCTGGCATTTTTAAGGCTTACAAGTATAAGTGCTTATTGTTATCGTTACTTACATTAATTCTTTGCTGCCATCGCTCCTGAAGTTTGGCTCTCATTCGTTCCCTCTCCTCACGCCTCTTTTCCTCGAGCGACTTCATCCGTAGGTCATGCAGCTTCAGAACCCTGTTGACGTCAGACTCCGCTAATTCACCAGCTTGCTTAATTGTCTGCAGTGTCCTGTCTAACACATCTCCGGCAGCTCTCTCCTTATCTTGTTCCAAAGTCTGTAATGAACAGAATGCCTTTTACAAAACCCTGTTTAAACTCTTTATCTGATGAATAATTTATGTCAAAAGAAATGTTATCAATATTAATTAGCTGGTTTTCATAATATTATATAAACACAGGATATTTTGGCCATGGCAGAAACTGTAAAATCAAATCTATATAATGCCATAAGCAAATAGAGCAGACCTTAATCAGATGGTTCCTACAGGAGGATCTGATCTGGGTCTACTCTGTTTGTAAATGCTTCAAAAGGTGTCTCTATTAGGAAAATGAATTAGTAATTTGAACTGATCAAATACAGGAGTCTTCAGAAACAGGTGGTTGCTTAATGCAGGGTAAGAGTAATGAAGAAAGCTCTATTGGGAGCTGTCTGCTTTACTTTTGTCATGCATAAACACCCAGAAGCTTTCTTTTAATGGTCACATAAGAAAGGGTTTTACTTTTTACATAGACCTCATTCTGTGGAAAACATTTGAATGGCAGGAGTTGGAAAAGATTAACCCTTCTGTTCCATAGAGTAATGATAAAAAATATTATTTTCTAGATTTATTATATTTGTTATAATATACTGAACTATATCCTTATTTAACAAGAGGGCCATGAGGCCCTGAAGCGCTCACCTGAGATACCCCAGGGGTGGGGCCATCATTTGTACAACCTTGGTAGAGAACCACAAGGCAAAGCAGTATGCCATTAATTAAAGGTCTAAGCCTTATGGCTTCAGAGAAAAATAATATATTTTTCCCATGAAAAACTGATAAGCCAGGGCCATGTTTCGCCCAGAGGTCATGGTCGTAAGTTGAACAATCTTTGTAGAGGATCATTAGATCATGCTACATGCCAAATATCAAAGGTCTAGGCCTTACAGTTTCAGAGAAGAAGAATGTTAAAGATTTTCCTATGAAAAACTGATAAGCCCTAGGGCGGGGCCATTTTTGGCCCGGGGGTCATAATTTGAACAATCTTTGTAGAGGACCATAAGATAATGCTATATGCCAAATATCAAAGGTCAAGGCCTTACAGTTTCAGAGAAGAAGATTTTTAAAGATTTTCCTATGAAAAACAGATAAGCCCTAGGGCGGGGCCATTTTTAGCCCAGTGGTCATAATTTGAACAATCTTAGTAGAGGACCATTTGATCATGCTACATGCCAAATATCAAAGGTCTAGGCCTTACAGTTTCAGAGAAGAAGAATGTTAAAGGTTTTCCTACGAAAAACTGATAAGCCCTTGGGCGGGGCCATTTTTGGCCCGGGGTTCATAATTTGAACAATCTTAGTAGAGGACCATTAGATCATGCTACATGCCAAATATCAAAGGTCTAGGCCTTACAGTTTCAGAGAAGAAGATTTTTAAAGATTTTCCTACGAAAAACTGATAAGCCCTGGGGCGGGGCCATTTTTGGCCCGGGGGTCATAATTTGAACAATATTTGTAGAGGACCATTAGATCATGCTACATGCCAAATATCAAAGATCTAGGCCTTACAGTTTCAGAGAAGAAGAATGTTAAAGATTTTCCTATGAAAAACTGATAAGCCCTTGGGCGGGGCCATTTTTGGCCCGGGGGTCATAATTTGAACAATTTCTGTAGAGGACCATTAGATCATGCTACATACCAAATATCAAAGGTCTAGGCTTTACAGTTTCAAAGAAGAAGATTTTTAAAGATTTTCCTATGAAAAACTGATAAGCCCTGGGGCAGGGCCATTTTTGGCCCGGGGGTCATAATGTGAACAATGTTTCGTTCCCCCTAGCCACTGATGCTTCTGACAAAATTTGGTTAAAATCGGGTCAGCACTTTCAGAGGAGATGTCGTTTGAAAATGTGGCCGGACGCCGGACGCCGGACGCCGGACGCCGGACAAATAGCGGTCACAATAGCTCATCCTGAGCCTTTGGCTCAGGTGAGCTAAAAATGTTTTGCTCCAAAACTTGTCTTTATCATTCCTTAACATTATACAATTCCCTAAGCCTTTAGAGAAATTATTTGCCAAAGTGTCAAAAAGTCTGGATGCTGATCAGATGCTGGAAAACATTTTGTCTCAGTTGCAAGTCAGATAAAAAAAAATAGCTGGAGACAGATTATATTGATGAAACATACGTAAATAAAATGTTCCATTTTGTTATCTAGTAGAAATTGCAACATTTCATTTGAATAGTTTTTAATCCATTTCTCTTGGGAGGTGTCAGATGTTTATATCTTAAAATGCCTTATATTTGCAGGCTTTTTTCAAACCTTAAGGATGGTTTCTGTGAAATTGGATGACTTTGTGACCTAATTTCAGACAAACAGATAGAATAGTACTGGTATCAAAGAAAAAATGATAGAAATGCAAATAAAATAGAGTCAGATCAGCCTGCTGTATAAATGATGACCGTTTAACTCCAATCTGTTAACCCATTACCTCATAGGCTATTTATTTGATACAACCTATTTGAACAAATCTACCAAAAAGGAACGTTAACTAGAGAAAAGGAAACTTTTAGAATTTTGTAGTTTGAAACCATTGTGATAAAGAGAGCATTTGCTCCTATAGGAGCAAATGCTCTCTTTATCACAATGGTTTCACAAAGTGACTTTTACAGAGTCGTCAAAAGTCATCAATATGAGGGAAAGGGTTAAACAGTGTCTCATCTTGATCTGGATCTAGGCTGTTTGCAAAGGTCAAAATGGTTAGCAGGATAAGACTTAATCATTTCCCTGATGAATATTCATGTAAGAAATTAAGACATCATGAATATTTATTGGCAGAACATTTATAATGGCATATGTACACAGGATGTTTTGGTATTGGTAGAAACTGTAAAGACAGATCTATCATAATTTCATAAGTAATTTGAGCAGACCCTAATCAGATGGCTCCCACAGGAGCTGTCTGAACTGGGTCTCCTCTGTTTGCAAAGGCGTGAAAAGGAATTGATATGAAGTAAAGGGTGAACACTTTACCTTTTGAATATTCATGCATGACTCTGCATATAATGATTATGACAATTCTTATATTAAATTTATAAAATAAGGAAAGTATTGCTATGGTAAATAGAAAAGATACTGTAACACATAAGCAACAGTGCAGAAACTAATCAGATGGATCCTACAAAAGCTGTCTGATCTGGGTTTACTCTTTTTGCAAAGGCATCTCTATCAAGTAAAGTGTTGAACAACTTGTATACCCCAATCAGATCCACTGTTATTTGTAAATAGTGCAGACCTAGACTCCTCTATAAGCCCTCTGATCAGTGTCTACACTGTTTGTCATTCAAAATCCTCTAGCAAGTTTAAGCTTTTCATACTGAGTGGACTCTATATAGTGAACTCTATACAGTAAAACCCCTCTAATGTGACCACCAAAAAGGGGCATAATTCTGCAAAACTTTTGTCCTGCATTAAGCAACCACCTGCTTATCAAGACAGCCATGTTTGTTCATTAAGTGGTCGCATTAGAGGGGTTTTACTGTATAGTGAAACATTGATGAGCTATTCCACTCTGAAAATTCAGCATTGAAAGGTCTAAACTATTTGTACAAGATCAATGTACACAGTGAGTCAGTCGCCTGTTACCTGGGTAAGTTTTTCCAGTTCCTGTATTTCAGTCTGATCTAGTTCCATCTCTGTCTGCTCTGTTTCTGCCTGTTGATGCTGAATCAGGTCCTGGTAAGTCTACAAAGTAAAACAACAAACAAACATGAATATTAATAAAACTAGAAAAATGATTGCGTCACATCAAGTGTTGATAGAGGGACGGACAGAAAATTGATTCCCACAGGGCTCCTGCATTTTCGTTGCAGGGCTCTAATTAATTTTTTGTAATGGAATGATGACCATGAGGATATATTACCACAGCAGAAAGTGTAGAATCATATCTATATAATTTCATATGCAAACCAATCAGACCTTGATCAGACTGCCCACACAGGAGCCAGGATCTACTCTGTTTGCAAAGGTGTAAAAATGTATTTATATGAAGTGAAGGGTTTATCTGTTACCAGTTATCTTAACAAACAATCAAGCTTGTTGTATGAGTTGTCACTAAAGGATGAATTCTGCTCATAATTTCACAAACTGCGTGTAAAAATTGATATCAGAGTTGGAATCTGTGTCTTTAATTTAAACTATCTTAGTATAGTGGATGACCCAATTATCGGGATATACTAAATACTGGTAAAGTCTGTTTACTATCTGTTGTGTTTGTAAAAAGTTTTTCCAAGAGTCTCTAAACACTGACTTTACTTTAGAAATAGTTCAGTGGGCACAATGTGATAATTGTGAGCACTGGACTCATTTAAAGTACTGTACACCAGTTAGGTGTCTGAGGTGTGGGGCTCAGTTTCTCTGTCCTCACTGTGATTAGATTTCACAAACTTTACTGAAAAACAAACAGTTGTTTACATTTAATACATGAGTTTAAAACAGTTTGTTAGGTTTTTTTTTATTTTGTCTTATGACAGACTACTTTCTATGCCTTATAGCAGTCATTAATCTTCAACGTAAAGAATTTTGGATTCAAAATAATGACAAAATCAAGTGTAAAACATCCTTCTGAAGTTAATTAAGTTGTAAACAAAATAATATTTTGATGTTTATTAACATTTCAAAAAAGATAAATTCTTACGATCCCGATAATTGGTATCTCCAGGCTACTAATGAGCATGGTCAGGAAAGAGTTCTTTGTAATGAAAAATGAGAAAATTTGATTGCCATGGAAACAGAAGGAAACAAATCAGCAATTCAACTGAATCTGTCTTAAAAAAAACAATTATGTGTACTGGACATACTCATTTCAAGGTACAGTAAAAAACCCTTTAAACAAGAATTCTAGTAAAGAAGATTTAGATATTTTTGGGCAAGTGGCTGCTTATTGCAGGGTGAAAGTCATGCAGAAAGCTCCTAGAGGAGCTTTCTGCATGACTTTCACTCTGCATTAAGCTGCTACCTGTTGCCATGACCGATATCTATACTAAATTTTAATGTCTGGTTTAGAGGGGATTTACTGTATTTACGCTAAATATTTGAAAACCCAATCACCAGAAGACTTCAGCAGATTGCAAAGCTGAATAAGTCAATTTGGCATCATTTCAATAACTTTAAATTAGACTGACATACAGTAAAACCTCTTTATAACAGCAACTTAATTACATCAAGTATTTTGTGTTAAAGGCAGATGGCTGCTTAAAGCAAGGTGAAGGAAAAACAGAACGCTCCTATAGGAGCGTTCTGTATTACTTTCACATTGCTTTAAGCAGCCACCTGCTTTAAATACTAACAAATAACACAATTTAGTGACCATTATAGAGAGGTTTTACTGTACTAGCAAAAACTAAAGACCCTGATCAAAAACCTTCTCCAGTAGCAGTTTGATCTAGGTTTGCACTACTTGCCAAAGTTTGTTTCTTCAAATACTTAGGGTATTAGGTACTTACATTAAGGATAGTATCTGTGTTTGCAGACTTTTCAGCATGGTCTGCATTCATTGCCTTTTCTTTTGCTTGTTTATGCTGCAATTTGTTCATTCTGCCCTCCCGTCGCTTCTGCAGTTTGTCAGCTAGATCTACCTGTAATCTCATTGCATCTACAAATAGAGAGTGTAATTAACCCTTTACTCCATGAATATTCATGTAAGAAATAATGACATCATGAAATTCAATTACATTCATTTGTATAATGGCATATAAAAATAGGAAACTTTGGCCATGGAAGAAACTACAAAGTCATATTTATATTATTTCATAAGCTTCCTATAGAAGCCATCTGATCTGGGTCCATTATTTATGTTTGCAAAGGCATAGAAAAGCCTATTTATGGAGTAAAGGATCAAAATATTACAGTAAAACCCCTCTAAACCGGACAATCAATTTGTATCAATATCGATTTTTAAGACAGGTGGCAGCTTAATGCAGGGTGGAAGTCATACAGAAAGCTCCTCTAGGAGCTTTCTGTATGACTTTCACCCTGCATTAAGCAGCCACCTGCCTAAACATATCTAAATTCTTCTTTACTAGAATTTCGGTTTAGAGGGATTTTTACTGTACTTCATAGTTACACTTTTTTAATGCTTTTGTAAAAAAGACTATAGACCAGGACCACATGACTCCTGCAGGAGCTGTCTGTGCTCATATATCACTATAACAACTTCAACCAATTAATATTCATGATGCAATTATTTCATATATTGAGTAAAGGGTACATTACTATGGCATTACTGACAAATAATTTCAAATAATAAGCATAATGTCCATATTTCATACTTTCAATTGCCTCAGTTTCATTATATTGGTTTTTGATTTTGATCAAACTTCACAGAATTACAAGGTACAATGGGACAGAGTCATTCAAAATAACATCTGCAAAGGTCATACAACAAAACCAAAGGGGAAAGTACACTTGTAAAAACGGGTGTTGTTGTTTCCTAATACAGTAGAACCTGTCTTAAGCGACCATCAAAAAGAGGTCTAATTATGGGTCTGCAAGGCAGGTTGTAGCTCAATACAGGTCAAAAGTAATGCAGAAAACTCCTATAGGATCTTTCTGCATTACTTTTGCCTTGTATTAACCCTTTCCCTCATATAAACGTGTTTTCGCGCATTTGCAAACAGAGTAGACCCAGATCAGACGGCTCCTAGAGGAGCCGTCTGATCAGGGTCTGCTCTGTTTGCTAATAGAATTTGATAGATCTATTTTTTTGCTTTCTAAAATGTCTACAATGTTTCACCTTCCATATTTCTTTATTATTATTTTGATAATGAATATTCAATAGGTATTGGAATTTGGAATAAACATAGAACAGGGAAAGGGTTAAGCAACCACCTGCTTTTCAAGAGTCCAGTGTCCAATTAATATAAGGTCGCTTAAGACAGGTTCTACTGTATTTATGCCCCTGCCTCATAGATAAACATTTTAATGTTGTTGCAAATAGAGTAGACCTAGATCAAATGGCTCGCATAAGTTTCATTCTGCATTAAGCTACCACTGGACTGGAAGACCCAGAATTATCTAATTCATTAATGGCTTACCAAGCTCTTGTTTTTTCTGCAGTTCCTGCATGTTCCGCTCATGCTGGTTCAGAATCTCATTCTTCTGTTTCTCAGTTATTTTCCCTTCGGCAATCAGCTTATCTATTGGGTCCTCCAAGGCCTTAGTGCTTTCAAAGAGTTTTTCTTTGCTCTGATGCTCTTGCAGTTTTCTGAACTCCAGTAGATGTCGACGCTTTTCCAGTCTTTCAGCCAAGTGCTGAAGTAAGAAAACAAAGGTCAAAGCTATAGTGTTTTGTCAAGAACTGTAGAATCAGATCTATATTATGTCCATAAACAAACAGAGCAAACCCTGACCAAATGGCTCCAACAGGAACCATCTCATCTGTGTCTACTCTATTTGCAACAGTGCTAAAAGGTGTGTCTATGGGGTAATGGTCTATTAATTCTGTTATTTCAAATTATGTGGTATTTTAACCCTTAACTTAGAGTGCAGGACACGAGTCACTATTGTTCTTTGCAAGCAGTGTAGACCCAGATAAGAGGGCTCCTAGAAGAGCCCTCTTATCAGGGTCTGGATTGTTTGTCATGTTATACTTTTCTTTAAAAAAATCCCAAAATATTCTCCATAAGCTTGACCTGTTTGAATTTTGGAATAGTCCATTTGAACATTAAGCGTTGTAAGGGTTAAAGGCATTCAAAGGTACAGTAAAACCTCTCTATAATGACCACTAAATTATATCAAGTATTTTTCACTAAAGGCAGGTGGCAGCTTAAAGTAAGGTGGAAGTAAAACAGAACGCTCCTATAGGAGCGTTCTGTTTTACTTTCACTTTGCTTTAAGCAGTCACCTGCCCTAAATCCAATTAATTAACACAACTTATTGGCCATTGTAGAGAGATTTACTGTATACTTATTGAGTAAAGGGTTAATACAGAACTAAATGTATGGGGCATGTTCTGCATTAGGTTTGTTCTGCATTAAACAGGAACCAACCTTGTACTATTTGCCTAATGAACAATTATGTAAGAAATAATGACTTTATTAAGTTTAACACTTTCTCTGTTGAATATTTATGTAAGTAAAAATGAGAAACAAATGCTCACCCTTGCTTGTCTGGCTTGTTCCAGACCCTGCTTTCTTTCCAGCTCCCTCAAGTTTAGCTTCAACTTCTCCAAGATGTCATCCACCTGTAAATATATATACATAGTTGAACTTCAGTATCTTGTGGACCACACACATTACTTCGAGATAACATAAGTTTGAGTCAACCAATTTCTAACTTGGATAATTTCCCAAGTTCACAACTTAACCCATTTGCTCCCAGTGGATTCTTCCATGCTTATATATTGGATTAGTCTTAGGGATGTCTGGTCTAAATTTTCATTTTGTTTTGTTTTATATTGAATTTCCTACCAGCAAACAGTGTAGACTGATCAGACACCGCATTATGTGGCGTCTGATCAGAGTCTACAGTCTACACTGTTTGCCTACGTCCCATATATGGAAGCCTGAGAGCAAATGGGTTAATGCAGGTAAAAAATAATAGCATTGTTATGACAAATGGTGTAGAATCAAGGATAAACATATTCTATCAGCAAACAAAGTAGATCCTTATCAGACAGCAGCTTCTACTGCCTGATCTGGGTCTAGTGTGTAAGCAAAGGCATCAAAGGTTTAGGGTTGAAAAAAAAGGTTGACATTGAAAAATTGACACATTCTATCTGTGCCTCTGATGACATGTGCTGAATTATACTACAGTAAAACCTCTCTAAACCGGAATTCTAGCACAGAAGATTTTAGATACTTTTATGCAGGTGGCTGCTTAATGCAGGGTGAAAGTCATTCAGAAAGCTCCTAGAGGAGCTTTCTGAATGACTTTCACCCTGCATTAAGCTGCCACCTGTCTCCAAGACCAATATTTATACTAAATTTTACGTCCGGTTTAGAGGGGTTTTACTGTATTGCTGTTTTTCCACTGTTTTGATAATTGGAGCATTGGGTCAAAAGTCATTACTAGTGATGTGTCGATTAATCGCAGTACTCAGCGATCGCATTGTGAAGGTTCCGACATGATGATTGATGAAGGACAGAATATTGTCGACAATTTATACATAACCTTATTGAGACCATAGTTACAGTTTAGCAAACAATAAAAGCCATACAAGGCCAAACATGTGATTAGGGTTTTACACTTTGTTTGTCACATTGTTTTAACTGAGCAGAATAATTTTGTAATCTAAGATTTAAATCAGTTTACCCTTATCAAATGTCATATTTTAGATAAAGAGACTGGTCTGGATATACATTGATAGCAAACATACAATCCATACATTGTACTTTACAACTCAATTAGGAATGCCATATCAGAATTTATTTGTGATTTATAATTGATGATCAATCGCAAACATGTGCTGATGATCGATTAAATGTTTTGGGTCCAATTCACAACACTAGTCATTATTTATGTCAGTAACTTCAATGGAGTTCTGCCTACCTCTGCCTCTGTCAATCCAGACGTTCGCAGCAGCTCACCGCGAATACCCTCTATCTCGTCCTTCTGAAGCTGTCGCTGGATGTACAAAAAATATAAGCTTACCAACAATTATTCACACTAAAACTTACCAACAACTATTCACACTAAAACTTACCAACAACTATACAAACTCGCTACAACTTACCAGCAATTATACACTTACTAAAACTTAACTATTAATCTATTTTACATTCTCACCAAGGTCACTAATCATTAACTATTGATATATTATACACAAGTAAATCACATATCATTGACATACATACAATCATAAACACCAATAATTACCAACTACAGTAGACCACCAAAAAGAGGTCTAATTCTGGGTTATATAGGCAGGTGGAAGCTTAACCCTTTCCTCCATAAATATGCCTTTCTATGCTTCTGTAAAAGTCACTTCTTGAAACCATTGTGAGAAATAGAGCATGTGCTCCTATAGGAGCAAATGCTCTATTTATCACAATGGTTACAAACTACAAAATTCTAAAAAAAATCCTTTTCTCTAGTTAATGCTCTTTTTCGGTAGGTTAATTCAAAGAGGTTGGGTCTAAAAATAGCCTATGGAGGAAAGGGTTAATGCAGGGTGGAAGTTACTTTTGTCCTGTATCAAGCAACAACCTCCTTTGATAGATATTCATGCTTATACATTAGGTGGTTGCTTTATTAATATAAACTGTAGATATATAATATATATTTACCAACCATTTCAGAGTGGAATAACTCATAAGTGCTAAACTACAGAGTCCACTCAGTATGAAAGACTTAAACATTTAATAGGATATTCAATGACAAACAGTGCAGACCCTATTCAAATGGCTCCTCTAGGAGTCCTCTGATCTGGGTCTACACTCTTTGCAAAAGTAAGGGTAAGTGTGTTCCAAAAGGTTAAAGAAAGGGAGAAACTTTGTCAAATTTATAGTTACCTTTCTCATGTCATTCTGTAACTGCAGGTTTTGTAGTCCATCCCCAAGTAACTCAGGATTCTTAGGATATTTCTTCTTCAACTCCTGAATGAGATCAACATTTGTAAACATGATGATCATGTAAAGTTAACCCTTTACCTCGTGAATATTTATGCAAGAATGACATGAATATTACAGTAAAAACTCGATACTACAAAATTTTAGTAATGAAGATTAATAATGGCACATATTTGAGTGTTCGTAGAATTGAGTTTTTACTTATTTAGCTGATTTTTATAACAGCATCTGAACAAGGAAATCTTCGGCCACGGCAGAAACCCTAGAATAAGATCTACATGTATATTATTTCATAAGCAAACACAGTAGACCCTGATTGCAAAGGTTTAGAAAAGCATATTTATGGAGTAAAGGGTTAACCCTTTTTACTTGATGAATGGAATATTGCATCCACTATGACCATTAGTTTTCCCTTTACCTGATGAATATTCATGTAATATTATGAATATCAATTAGCTGTTTTTTTTATAATGACAAAGTATCCAGGAACATGTTTGGCAATGGCAGAAGGGCCATATTCATAAAGCTCCTAAGGAGAAACTTAAGAAAATTCCTTAGTTTCTTGAATATTCCTTAATCTTATAAAATCAATACAAGTAAAGATATTTAAGAGAAGTAAAGCTGTGTATAAACTATATACTTAACCAAAATATTCTAGAATTCATTGAATAAAAATTTACTCAATAATTTTGCTATAAATGTGGAGAGAAACTTTCTCCTTAAGTCGTCCTAAGGTTAGAATTTTCCTAAGGAGCTTTATGAATATGGTCCCTGATCTATATACAGTAGAACCCCTCTAATGTGACCACTTAATGAATAAACATGGGTGTCTTTATAAGCAGGTGGTTGCTTAATGAAGGGCAAAAGTAATGCAGAAAGCTCCTCTAGGAGGTTTTTGCATTACCTTTGTCCTGCATTAAGCTACCACCTGCATCTAGCATCCATAATTGTACCTCTTTTAGGTGGTCGCATTAGCGGGGTTTTGTTGTATTTCACAAAAAAAGCAGAGAAGACCCTGATCAGATGGTTCCTAAAGGAGTCATCTGATCTGGATCTACTTTGATTTAATACAAAGGCATTAACTCCTTTAAGAGCCCTCTGATCTGGGTCTACACTGTTTTAAAATGATAGTACATGTGTGTCCCTCTTTAAAATGGTTATGCAGCAAAATAGTTTCTTCATTTCTGCAGCAAAATAGTTTCTTCATTTCTGCACTAAACATTATTTATTAACCCTTTACTTCATGAATATTCTTAACCCTTTCCCTGTTCTATATTTAGGTCAAATTTCAATACCTACTGAATATTCATGAACAAAATAGTTATAATGAAATATGGAAGGTGGAATATTGTAGCCATATTAGAAAGTAAAGAAACAGATCTATCAAATTCCGTAAGCAAACAGAGCAGACCCTGATCAGACGGCTCCTCTAGGAGCCGTCTGATCTGGGTCTACTCTGTTTGCAAATGCGTGAAAACACGTTTACATGAGGGAAAGGGTTAACAAGGCCACTGAAGAATCACATCTATATTATATCATAAGCAAACAGAGCAGATCCTGATCCTACAGGAGCCATCTGATCTGGGTCTACTCTATTTGCACAGGTGTTAAAAGGTATATCTAATAGGTAAATGCTGAACAACTTAACATAGGTTTGACTGTACTTTACCTCTTCCCCGTCCAACACTTCCTGGTCCAGCATGTTCTTGTTACTCTTGCGCATGTCCATCACCTTCTGTGTGAAGTCTGTGAGGTACGGGTCTCCAACCTGACCTTTGCTCTTCATCTTCCTTAGCTTAACCTTCAGCATCTTCAGTAGTAACTGCGGAAGGAATACTTAACTTTAAGCATGCTAAGTAAGTGTCGTCTGCAGCAAGTCTGACCAAAAAATATTTCCTTCATTTTCCTTAAAAAAACCCACGAGTACGAAACATTTTGGATCCTGATGTGCCCCATGGTTACTTGGTGTCTGATCTGGATCCAAACCATTATGCATGTTATCCAGAACAAAAAATAAAGGTGCATACTCACATATTAAAATTGTCCTTTCTAAACCAAATCCTATGTTGTGACAACTCTTTAGAATCGTCTCAAAGAGACTATTCTAAAGAGTGGTCACAACATAGTGTTTGTTGGAGAAGTAAAAATGTTATTCTTGAAACTGTTTTAATTTACGCATCTTATCTGGACCATGTTTTATAACAAATTTGCTGTTAGTATACAAAAGTAAACCCTTTCATGCAGACCAAATCTACACTTATTCAGTTATAGTATACAACATACTTGTAACTCATGGTGAAGAAATGTGCCAAGCTATACCAAATATCCTAACTCCTGTAAATCCTAATTAACCCTTTACTCAATGAATATTCATGTAGGACAAGTGAGTTTAGGTTTCTTGTCCATCTTCTTTGTTTATATTGCAGGACACATAGTCCCCTAAACAGCATAGCTTAAACCCTGTCCCTGTTGCATATTCATGAAAGAAATAATGACTTCGTGAATATTTATTAGTTGAATTTTTATCATGTAAAATTTTCAAGGGATTTATTCGCTTTGACAAAAACTGTGGACTCAGAACTATATCATGTCATAAGCAAACAGAGCAGACCCTGATCAGACAGCTCCTACAGGAGCCTTCTGACCTGGGTCTACTCTGTAAAGGCGTGAAAATGTGTTTATATGAGGGAAAGGCTTAAAGTGATAAAGAGACTCTCTCTGATACAACAGAACTCTTTGGTATACTAATTAGTTTTTAAATTGAATCCAGCATGAATGTTTCTTATTGATATATCTTTTTACCCTTCTTTATATATTATTTCATAAGAAAACAGAGCAGACCCTGATCAGACTACTTCTAATGCTGTCTGATCTGGGTCTACTCTGTTTGCACAGATATAGAAAGGCATATTTATGGAGTAAAGGGTTAACAATTCAATGCATAATTATGCATTGCTTAACCCTTATAGTGCGGGTCATGAGTCACTAATGTTCTTTGCATACAGTGTAGACCCAGATGAGAGGGCTCCTAGAGGAGCCCCCTCATCCGGATCTGCACTGTTTGTCATTTTACTCTTTTATTTAGAAAAATCCCTAAATATTCACCATAGGCTTGACCTGTTTGAATTTGGAACAGTCCATTTGTAAAGTCAGCATAGTCTATAAGGGTTAAAGTACAGGTTTAACTAAAACATCGGGTCAACTCACATCATCTCTGTCATCTTTCTGTTTTTTGTCCATTTTTCTAACATCGTTCAGATCTTGATTGACCAGTTCAGCATCTGCTTCACCACTGTTAAATAATCAAAGCACTGATGTACTATGGGATAATAACTCTTTCGACTCTATCGACAAATTCATGATTACCGGGCTTTTTTTCACCATCTTGGGAAGATGACCCATACCCGTGAAATTGGAAATTTTGTCTGATTTGGGCATTTTTTAGCTGTAAGAAGACTTCCAACAAATTCCCTCCTACAAAATTTAATGTCCATTGCAAACACATTAGACCAAGTCAAGCCAAAACCTCTAAAATTCATAAACAAAAAGTAGACCCAGATCAGACAACTCCTGTAGGAACTGTCTGATCTGGGTCTGTTGTTTGTAAATGTTTATGAATTTTAGAAATTTTGATCTGTGTGAATTTTATGGCTAAACACTTTTACCTCTGAATTGGGAATTTTTCAATCAAAATTGGGGGGAAAAAACACGTTTTGCCATTGGGAACACAGCCCAATAATGGCTATAAAACCCTGGATTATTTATGCAAACAGCTTGGATTCATAAAGACATATTAGGATCAAATTGCATGCAAATAACTAAACATATTTTGATTGCATGCAAATAACTAAACATATTTTGATTGCATGCAAATAACTAAAACAAATTGTTTGATACTGTGATTATGTATTTTGACCCCAAAAATGGAAGAAAATTAAAGATTGAAATTAGAGCAGACGACAAATTTGCAGCCTCAATGTTAGTGCAGATAGTAAGACACAACTTGGTGGTTTAAACATAACATACTATTGCAACAGATTCTGCAAATTTTTACCTGGAAAAGACATCTTTTACGCCTTTTCCAACAGAGTAGACCAAGATCAGATGGTTTCTCTGGGTATACTCTGTTTGCAAAGGCGTTAAAAGGTGTCTGGATCAAGCAAAGGGTTAAATCTAAAAAAATCCATTTCCTACTCAAAGACATGATTTGAATGACAAAACAGTTTGGATCTTGATAAGACGCTGAATTATTTTGAGTCTCATCTAAACCCAAACCACTTGCCATGGTTTGACACTCAGTCAATAGGTTCTTAAAAGTTTTAACCCTTTCCTCCATAAATACGTCTTTCTACGCCTCAGTAATAGTCACTTCTTGAAACCATTGTGGTAAATAGAACATTTGCTCAATGGTTTCAATACTATACAATTCTATCATTTTTCTTTTCTCTAGTAAATGATCCTCTTTGGTAGATTTATTCAAAGAGGATGGGTCTAAAAATAGCCTATGAATTGAAAGAAAGTAAAAATTGAAACAGATTAGAGTTAGAGCAGACAGCATTTTTTCCATAGGCTAAGTGTTAACCCTTTACTTCTTCAATATTCATGTAAGATATAATGACATTATGAATATTTACAGGCTAATTTTTTCTAATGGCATATATTCGAGGGCTTGTTGCAAAACTATTCTAACTCCTTCACAAAGTTAAGGAGTTAGAATAGTTTTGCACCAAGCCCTCGAATTATGTATTTACACAGAACATTTTTGTAATGGCAGGAACTGTGGAATCAGGTTAATTAGAATTGAAAGGCATGTTTATGGAGTAAAGGGTAACAAGGTCTGGTGAAACACTTTGGTGGACAACTGCAATCATACAAATATAAACTTTCACTTTATTGAAATAATCATAATCATTGAAGACCTACCTATTCTTCTTTATGAGAATGGTTACCATGCCAACAGATGCAGTGGGCGGGGCATCAGGTTTTTTGTCATTTCCCTCTGATTTCACCCAGCCTGTATTGTCCGTCTGAGTGTCTGTGGCTGTTCCCCCTCTTTTTATTTTACTTTTGACGAAAGCTTTAATACCAGAAAACCGGCCTCTCTTTGGTTGTGTATCGTCCTGAAACACAGAATCAGCAGGTTTGTTAGTAATGAATAAAATCAATCCTATCAACCAAAAGCCTGAAGTCATATTACTAAGAGCTCTTTTAATTAATTTTCTAATTAATTCCAAATTGCTATATTCCTGGGAGATTGTTAAAGGTTGTTGATATATCCCTTTCCTTCATATAAATGTGATTTCAAGCATTTACAAACAGAGTAAACCCAGATCAGATGGCTTCTAGAGGCGCCATCTGATCAGGGTCTGCTCTGATTGCTAATAGAATTTGATAGATCTGATTCTTTTAGAGGCCGTCACACCATGACGCTCTGGTCAACGTTCTCTGAACATTTCAATCGTTCAATTTTTTAGCATTCTAGAATGATGATGACACATCTGGCGTGTGATTAATGTGTGCCTAATGCATGACTAGCGTGTGTAACAGCGACCAAGTAAGATACCCCAGAAAACCATAAGCGTGTGCTAACGTGCCACTGGCACGCGATGAACGATTTGCCAACGTTAGATGAGAGTGTTGAGCGTGTGACTAACGTGTGGCTTACGACAGAATAGCGTTTTGACGTTCGTTTGACTTTAGTCACGTGCTGCGTGCACTAGAAGACCGTTCAGTGGTCGTTGACAGGTCGCCAGTGAGTCGTTCACTGCAAAGCAAATGATTAGAAACAACCAAGTAACGCTAGAGTAACGACTGACTAACAATAAACGAACCCGGGCAACGCTCATCGAACATTAGTAAAACGTTCCATGAACGTTCTTCAGTGTTTAAAATTAAACGTTAAAGAACGCTGGTCACAGTGAGAACTTTTGTGCATGTTCAAAGCTTTTTTCCGGACCAGCATTCTCCGCCGATTCCTGGCGATCACCAACGTTCACACAACGCTCTTCTGGCACTATCCCAGCGACCATGGGCGACTACCAACGTTCCTCAAACATCATAGAATGCTGACCAGAACATCATGGTGTGACGGGCCCATTAGTTTCTTAAAATGGCTATAATATCCAACCTTCCATATTTCATTACAACTATTTTGTCCATGAATATTAAGTAGTTATTGAAATTTGAAAAAAACAACATAGAACAGGGAAAGGGATAAAGGTATATTATTGACTGGTCAAGCAACTGCACACAGTATAGATCCAGATCAATGGCCAGGTAACTCATAATGTAATCTAGCTCTAAACTGTCTGTATTGATTGATTATTTCTGCAGTTGGATAGAGATGTCTTTGGACACTTTTGCACAGAGTAGACTGAGATCAGATGGTAGCCGTAGGAGCTGTCTGGTCAGGCTCCGTCTCCGCCATGACCAAAATATCTACTCTGTTTGCAAAGGTGTTAACCCTTTTCTTCATATACATGCTTTGTCATGCCTTTGCAAACAGAGACCCAGATCAGATGGCTCCTACAGGTGCCATCTGATCCGTGTCTGCTCCGTTTGCTTATGATATATAAATATATAACAGTTTCTGCCTGAGTTAACCCTTTCCCTCATATAAACGTGTTGCAAACAGAGAAGACCCAGATCAGACGGCTCCTCTAGGAATATTCAGTAGATATTGAAATTTGTAATAAACCTAGAACAGGGAACCAGGGTTAAAACATCCTGTGTATACATGTATATGACATTATAAAAAGTCAGCAAAGACATGTTCATGACATCATTATATCTTACACAAATATAAAACAGGGAAAGGGTAAACATTTCAAGGAAAACTTTTGCATTGAGAAAAACTGTAGAATGAAATCTATATCATGTCAAAACAGAGCAGACCCTGACCAAACTGCTCCTGTAGGAGCTGTCTGATCTGGGTATACTTGTTTGCATATGCATGAAAAGGCATTTATATGAAGGAAAGGTTTAAAATGCATCTCCATCATGTAAAGGATTAAGACCTGGGTTTACTGTTTATGAAACTATATACAGGAATGCTAATTGGAATACCTCTGTTGTTTCTGTTCTGGTTACTGTGGCCACCTCAGTGTTCTCCCTTTCGAGTTCTTCAATCAAGTTTTCCTCCTGGTCTTGTTTCTAAAACAAATTTAAGCAAATTTTCAGAGCTATTTATAAGAGGCATACTAGTCTACACAACTCTCTTATTTCTCAGCCAAAAGCTATCGTGCTGGTACTCATTGGAATCATCTTGGAGATACAACAGGGTATAGTAGAGAAAAATAGAAAACATGTTACATAGACATACAGTAAAACCTCTCTAATGCTACCACTATAAAGAGGGGAAATTCTGGGTGACAGAGGCAGGTGGTAGCTTAATGCATGATGAAAGTTATGCAGAAAGCTCCTAGGAGCTTTCTGCATTACTTTCATCCTGCATTAAGCAACCACCTGCTTATTAAGACAGCTATGGTTATTTTTAAGTGGTCGCATTAGAGGAGTTCTACTGTACTGCTTTTATCTTGAACTGAATATCTCTATAAATACGCCTTTCTATGCCATTGCAAACAGCGAAGACCCAGATCTGATCAGGGTCTGCTCTGTTTGCTTATGAAATAATTTAGACCTGATTCTACAGTTTCTGTCATGATACAAAATTCCCTTTATCAAAATGCAATTATAAAAATTCAACGTTTTTAATAATTCTCTTGATGCATTTCATCACATATATCAGTGACTATACCATACAATATAACATTAACCCTTACTCCATGAATATTCTTGTAAGAAGCAATGACATCATGCATATTAATTAGCTGTATTTTAAAAATAACACATAAACACATGAATATTTAAATGAGATAGATAGTGTAGAAATAGATATACAGTAAAACCTCTCTATAATGACCACTTATTTATGTTAATTAGTATGTATTTAGAGCAGGTGACTGCTTAAAGCAAGGTGAAAGTAAAACAGAATGCTCCCATAGGAGCGTTCTGTTTTACTTTCACCTTGCTTTAAGCAGCCACCTGCCTTTAACACAAAATAATTGATGTAATTTAGTGGTCGTTATAGAGAGGTTTTACTGTATATATCGTGTCAAAAGCAAACAGAGCAGACCCTGATCAGACGGCCGTCTACTCTGGGTTTACTCTGTTTTCAAAGGCGTAGAAAGGCGTATGTATGAAGTAAAGAGTTAAACTTATTTCTGTATTCCCATCATTATCACACTAAATAACTATAAAATTGTCTCTAAAATAGCAATTTTGCTGAGCACCAACAAGATAATGGTTTGTCTGAGAAATAAGAGAATTGGACAGATCAGGCTCCAGGTAAAAAACATTTTGCTTAACCCTTTCCTCCATAAATACGCCTTTCTACGCCTCTGTAATACATTGTAACCACTTCTTGAAACCATTGTGATAAATAGAGCAATTGCCCATATAGGAGCAAATGCTCTATTTATCACAAGGGTTCCAAACTACAAAATTTTAAAATTTTACTTTTCTCTAGTACATGCTCCTTTTGGGTAGATTCATTTAAAGATGTTGGATCTATAAATAGCCTATGGAGAAAAGGGTTAAGTATGAGTTCATTCTAAAGCATCTAATGGGTGAGATTTTGAATGAAACTAAAATTCTGTTAGATCTCAGACTCAAACTTAGAAGTTTTATAACCCAGGGGTCAGTACCCCTATTATCTACAGCTCTGTTATCTACCCCCTGTCAAATTATTTTCCTATATGATTATTCAGTTCAAAGGATACCCTCATAATGCTGAGATGCAGAAAGAACCAGAACTAACTTCATTATATAGTTCATGTGATCAGGGCTTCAGTTAAACCTTAGCCTGCTGGAAAAAATATATCTACTAAACCTCTGACCATGAGCAATTTTTACTTCCATTCAAGCTTTGAGAAACTACTAAATACATGTAAGTGTCTGTGAGTGAATGAGCGAATGATCTACTCAGCATCTCATATGGATCCAAGCTGCTTGCAAATGCCAGTTGAATCACGCTTAGCTCCTATAGGAGCAAATGCTCTATTTATCAAAATGGTTTCAACAGGCAATTTTTACAGAGGCGTAGAAAGGCGTATATATGGAAGAAAGGGTTAAACAGGGAAAGAGTTAAACAGTATTCCAGTTAATGTTCAGCTCATTTAAGGTGGAGGAAGATCCTTGATGAAACACCTAATATTGTTTCTGGTACAGAGGACCCTCTGGGTAGAATCATTGATCTACAACCACCAAAAGAAACAACTGATCCTGTGACTTATATTAATAGTTCTAGAATATGCTACAAGCCACATGCATCTAAACCCTTTCCCTTTCACACATGACCAGGGTCTGCTCTGTTTGCTAATGGAATTTGATATATCTGGGGGGGGGGGGGGGTTACTTTCTAAAATGGCTACAATATTCTACCTTCCATATTTCATTATAACTATTTTGTCCATGGATATTCAATAGGTATTGAAATTTGAAATAAACATAGAACAGGGAAAGGGTTAAGATATCTTAAAGGTTTATAAGATGAAGAAGGGATCTGTTTACTCTTTACTAAAATAATAATGAAAGAAATGTTTACTGAATGACTATTAACCCTTCACTCCATAAATATGCCTTTCTATGATTTTGCAAATAGTGTAGATCCAGATAGGAGCTGTCTTACCAGGGTCTGCTCTGTTTGCTAATGAAATAATACAGATATGATTCTTCAGTTTCTACTATAGCCAAACATTCCTGTGTCATGTGCCATTATAAAAAATAATCTAACTAAAGAACTTTAGTGAGCAAGCTCAAACTGCCACATTGTCAGAGAAAAAAAAATATTGGTCATCCATGACAGGTTCCTCTGACAATTCAACTCATTCAAGCTTTTATTCATGAAAATTCCTAAGCAAATTTGAGATAAATTGGTTAAGAAATGAAAGTGTTAGATGAGCAACAATGTATTATGATACATGGACTAACTGACGGAGGGACAAACTGATGGAGGGACTGATGGGTCAAAAACTATATACCCAATACAACTTCATTTCATGGGGTATAATTAATATTCATGATGTCATTATTTCTTACATGAATATTTATGGAGTAAAGGCTTAATTAGCTGATTTTTTAACCTGGCATATAAGATAAGGAAAGTTTGGTCATGGCAGAAACTGTAGAACCAGATATAAACTATTCCATAAGCAAATAGAGCAGACCCTGATGAGATAGCTCCTAAAGGAACAGCCTGATCTAGGTCTTCTCTGTTTGCAAAGGGAATGAAAAGCGTATCTATGAGGAAAAGGGTTAATCTACTTTAAACATTAGTACGTACAATTGGGATCAATTCAGTATTTAACAGGTGACCTATCATTTCCCAGAGAAGCCAAGAGGTTGACCAATTATCTCATCTCCTTGTCTTACAGTAATTGTAGTAATTCCAATACTGTGTCAAAGCTGCCACCTCCAATTCGGAAAACTTGCCATCAAGGTGTCTCTCATGGAACAAATAAATTGCCTACATATGTGCTATGGCTGTAATGTTAAAGCATGATGGACAAACCGATATATAAGTACTGATCTTTAAATGTCACCTTGCTTAGTTTAAATATTGTCTTCGGTATAAGTTTGGTACAGGCTATAATTTCTAAAAATGACACAGCATCAACTCATTAGAGTGTATAAGATATGTGACAAATTATATTAAATTCTGTCTATGCAAAGTAAAGTTATTGTCAAGCTGAACTCAGTAACGCAGACAAAACATAAAAAAATGATAATGAGAGGTGACAGTTGTGGTTCTTAAATGTGACATATTGTTAATTTATTAAAAATATCAGTGCCACATTATACCTTATTCTGTCTATGTGAAATAATTAATGGCAAGCTCAAAATCCAATGACTTTATCAAGTCAATCGCACATACGAGGGGTGTTCCAAAAATAATGTCACTTGCATCGGTGCTCATATAGCGGAAGTGCTTTTGTTCATTTTAATTTGCTCTGCCCTTCAAAATACTCTCCGCCAGCCAGAATACACCTTTTTAGCCGGTCAATCCATTTTTGGAAGCATTTTTCATACTCTTCAATGGGGACACCCATCAGACACTGATAAACAGCAGATCCAATGGCATTTCTCGAATTGTATCTCCTTCCAGATAAATGATATTTAAGTTTTGGAAAGAGAAAATAGTCGCAGGGGGGCAAGTCTGGCGAATACGGAGGGTGCGGAAGGACGGTAACCTTCTCTGACTCCAAAAAGTCAGTCACAATACGTGCCTTGTGAGCGGGTGCATTATCATGCAAAAGTCGGACATACTTAAGTCCTGTTTTGGGGCGGCTACTTTTGTAGTAGTTCTTCAATTTTCTCAGAACAACGTTTTTATAGAACTTGCCTGTGACCGTTCTGCCTTTTGGCAACGGGATTTGAATAGCTGGACCCTTATTAGTGAAAAAAAATAGCATACAAAACCTTCTTTACCGTTCGTATTCGTTTGGCAATACTTGGGCGTCTGGCATTTTTAGTGGCCCATATTCGGTTGGAAACCTTCCGCTTTGGTTCAAAATAATACACCCAGGTCTCATCACCAGTGACTATATTATCAAAAGCCTTTTTACTATATTTTGGGTACATTTTGAGAAGTTTTTTTGCCATTGTTACACACGTCTTGTTTTGCTCATCCGTTAACAAATGGGGTATCCATCTTGCATTTATCTTTCTAACTTTTAGGTGTTTCTTCAAAATTGCATGAATTCTTGCTAACGACAAGTTTGTCATTCGAGCCAATTGTCTTACGGTGAATCGAGCATCAGTTTTGAGGATATTTCGGATTTTTTCTATGTTACCTTTGGTCGTAGTTGTTGCAGGACGACCTGGGCGAGCAGCATCTTTCAGTTGCTGCTGCCCAGCACTAAATTTAGCTACCCACCTACAAACAGTCCTGTGGGACATTTGGCCCTCCCCATAAATGTCACACACCTCGCGGTGAATATCTACAGCCTTTATGCCGAGTAATGACCTACCTTTTATATAGGCCCTAATTTCAATAACATTTTCAGCTCGTTTTCCTGTCATTTTGTGTATAGTCTAACGAATAGGCTATGAAACGATGTACACTGTACCGAGGCAAGTGAACGTGTGGACGAGATATTTACCTGTGTCACGAGCCAGTGATCACTCAATCGACACGAGGTGGTTTTGTGCATGAATTGCACGATTTCCGCGAAATAAAGCACAGATGACATTATTTATGGAACACCCCTCGTAACTTGTCAAAAAAACTTGGCAATTTTTTTTACCAGTTTTCTAGAAGTGAGAAGAAAATGGGTGGAAAATATGCTAGGTGATACTGAAGATAGAGAAAATGATATGCACAGGCGGGAACTAATACAAATGACAGATTATGTGAGCTGTGTCACGAGAAAAAGCTGTTTCTTAGGGATTTGCAAACAGCGTTGACTCAGCACTTGGTCAGGGTCTTCACTATTAGCAAAATGTCAGAACTCTAACGACAACATTTTCTGGTCACATAACTCATACAGTTGAACCTGTCTATAGTGACTACTTCATGGATTAACTATTTACATGTACTTCATGAATATGCATGTAAGAAATAATAATACATGTACACTGATTATCAATTAGGGTGTGTTTAATAATAGATTGCTGCTTAACCCCTTTACTCCATGAATATTAATTAGATATATCTTTATAATGGCACATGAACACGGGAAATATTGACAATGGCAGAAACGTAATACATTAAAAGCAAACAGAGCAGAGCCTGATCTGAATGCTCCTATAGGAGCTATCTTATCTGGGTATATTCTGTTTGCAAAAGCATACATATAGAAAGTCGTATACCTGTTTATGGAGTAAAGGGTTAACATGGGTGTGTTTCATCCTTTACTCCATACATACGCCCACCCTGACGGTAGTGCACCTTTCTACACCTTTGCAAACAGAGTAGACCCAGATCAGATGGCTCCTGTAGAAGCCATCTGATCAGGGTCTGCTCTGTTTGCTTATGAAATAATATAGATATGATTCTCCAGTTTCTGTCATAGCAAACATTTCCTTTGTTTATAAAAATGAATTTAATAAATATTCAGGACATCTTTATTTCTTACATGAATGGAGTGAAGGGTTAAAACAAGATGCCTGCTTAAGCAGAATGGAGGTAATGCAAAAGCTGTAATTACTGTTTCTACCACGCCCCCAAAGTATACCCCTTTTGTTGTTGATTGGTTCAATTGTATATGTACATGCTTTCCCTTTACTTTTTCCACTTTAACCCTATGCCTTTTAATGCCTTTGCAAACAGAGTAGACCCAGATCAGACAGAGTCTACAGAGTTGATTGTCTGATAAGGGTCTACTCTATTTGCTTATGTAATTATATAGATCTGATTCAGCAATTTCAGCCATTGCAAAACAAAACAACAACCCATGTGTTTATATATACCACTATAAAGCTTCAGCCAATAAATATACATGTACATACACTTATTATTTCTAACATGAATATTTATCAGGGAAAAAGCGATAGAGTTTTAAATTGGAAAAACACCACCTGGGATTTTAATTACAAATGAGGTTTGTGATCATATATTAACCCTTTACTTCATAAATATACCTTTCTATGCATTTGCAATCAGAGTAGACCCAGATAAGAACGCTTGTCTAGGAGCCATCAGACCAAGGTCTGCTCTGTTTGTTTACAACATAATATAGATATGATTCTACAGATTCTATGGTAAAATATTCTTGTGTCCATAAAATTATGCCATTGTAAAAATTAATCTAATAAATATTCATGATGTAATTATTCATGGAGTAATGGGTTAACACTATAAACCAATGTTTATTGACCTTTGCAGACAGTTTGGGTCCAGATCAGAGGCCAAGTAACTCAGTATCTCATCTGGATCCAAACTATTGGACACTCTGACAGTTTGTTTTAAAACAAAATGGAAGAAAACTGTAGGATACTAAACAATTAGTGTCTGATGAAAGCTACTTTAACCCTTTACTCCATAAATACACATTTTACGCCTTTGCAAGCAGAGTAGACCCAGACAAGATGGCTCTTATAGGAGCCATCTGATAAGGGTCTGCCCTGTTTGCTTATCAAATAATATAGATATGATTCTACAGTTTCTGCCATTGCAAAAATTCCTGTTTCCATGTGTTATTATAACAATTAATCTAATTAATATTCATGATGTCATTACTGTATTTTTTACATGAATATTCATGTAGTAAAAGCTTGATAATAGTGTTGAAACGGTTAAAGGTAATAAGGAATAAGGGAATCAGACAAAAAGGAAAATATATGAAATGGCTGATGCAAATTGCATAAATAAACAGCAAAGACATACATACTCATATACACATATCAGAAAATTAGAAAAAAATATATGTCGATTTTTTAACTCATATTGTTTTCATACTGATAAAAACACACATACCAAGTCTTTAAAATCTGATAATTTGGTCTGACAAAAAATATAAAAGCACACAAATAAAAAAAAAAGCATTTTTAGGTAGATCCAGATCATATGACTCGAGGCTTGCTCTGTTTGGTTATGAAACAATATAGGTCTGATTTACAATTTCTGTCTTGGTAAATTATTCTTGATACCATTTTACAATTAACCATTTACTCAATAATAATGCCTTTCCATGCCTTTACACACAGAATAGACACAGATCAGACAGTATCAGCAGAATCCATTTGATCAGGGTCTTCTCTGTTTGCTTATGATACAATATAGATATGATTCCACAGTGTCTGCTGTGGCTAAAACATTCTGTGTCCATGTGCTATTATAACAATTAGTCTAATTAATATTCATGATGACATTTCTTATATGAATATTCATGGAGTAAAGGGTTAATAAAATCAAGCTAATAATTATGTATTTATTATGTCATTATTTTTACATGAATATTCATGAGGTAAAGGGTTAAACATCTTTAAGATGTAAGAAATAATGACATCATGAATAATACTTAGCTGGTTTTGATTTTTTAGTTTTGTGTTGATTAACATCCGTTTCTGCTCACTATGAGCTAATTGGACGCCCCAGAGAGAGGAGAGAGGATACAGAGAAACCCGGGCGCGATGCCCTACTCTTATTATTGACTAAGTTTCTCTGGTTCTTATTGAACTGATTTTGAAGATGGTAAATGAACACAGGAATGTTTGGTCATGGGGCAGAAACTGTAGAATCAGATCTATGGTATATTATTCTATAAACAAACAGAGCAGATCCAGATCAAACAGATCCTACAGGAACTGTCTGATCTGGGTCTACTCTATTTGCAAAAGCATTAGAAGGTGTATATATGGAGTAAAGATTTAATATCCCACATTTTAATACCTCTGCAAAACAAGATCAAGCAGTTCCTGTATGAGCTGTCTGATCAAGGTCTGCACTGTTTGTTTAACCCTTTCCCTCATATAAACATGTTTTCACGTATTTGCAAGTAGAGTAGACCCAGACCAGACGGCTCCTATAGGAGCCTTCTGATCAGGGTCTGCTCTGTTTGCTAGTGGAATTTAAAATATTTGTTTCTTTATTTTCTAAAATGGCTACAATGTTCCTCCTTCCATATTTCATTTAACTACTTTGTTTATGAGTATTGACATTTTGAATAAACATAGAACATGTAAAGGGTTATATAATATTATAGGTTTATATTATACAAAAAATTCCCCTAGTTAAACCTTACCTACATGAATATTCAGGTAAGATATAATGATGTCATGAATATCAATAACATTAATTTGCTATTATAGCACATGGACACAGGAATTATTGACCATGGTAGAATCTGTAGAAACATATCTACCAGTATATCATATTATAAGCAAACAGAGCAGACCCTGATCAGACGGCTCCTATAGGAGCCGTCTGATCTGGGTCTACTCTGTTTGCAAAGGCATAGAAAGGCGTACTCATGGAGTAAAGGGATAAATAACTACAGTTTAAATGTATATTGTATAATTATCATCCTTAATTTCTTTTGAAGAGAAAGATCAAAGCAATAGATAAAGGTGTGTATTCAAATATATGTACTCAAATCATTATTTCTCCATCAAACTCTAAGTTGTGACCACTGGCACTTGATCGAAACAGACTATAGTTTTGTAATATAATAGTCATTTCATATACATGGTGCGGCAGCCAATTCGGCCATTATTTTGTACCTGCGTAAATTTCCGATATAAAACACAGATCAATGCGAAATCTACTCAGCAGCCGGGAAGAAAAGACATTTATCTCTGTAGAAACATTAAGTTCTTGTCCATAAACAAACCTCTTTAGAAAATATTTGATGATTTCAGGGAGAAAATGACGGAGTGTATTTGCCTGATCTTCCACTCCTTGTTAACTTTCGGTGACCTCCTCTGACCCCAAGAAAATGTAACAAGCCATTTGATTGGTTGACAATGACCCAGTTATTTCAACTGTCAGCTCGAAGTCAAACTACATGTAAACATAAATACTTGAACAGCTCTGATCTAATATTTCGACCACTGAGGGCTTTTTCAAAGATTATCATGTCAAAATACATGTTGTTACATGCATTCAGCCATAAAATCAAAGAGAACAATATTGATCCAGCTTCATAGCGACGTTGGGTTGATATTTAAAATGTCATGACATCATCAAATGACTCCATCAGCACGTCTTTCTTTGATAACATTGAAACTTCATCAAGTAACAAAACATCCGTTCCCAAAACATTCTGGCAGACATGGCCAAATTGCAGGAGCCAACTCTTTACAGTCCCGGTAACCACAAGATTGTGGCCTTCTAAGATGTTTTTTATTGCCAAGATTTGCATTCTAAAAACAAATGTCTGACAGATCGCAGAAAAAACAGACGCTTGACACACCTTTCTGATTCATCCAATGGAAATGCCTGTTTTAACCGAGACAGTTGAAGGTCGCTCAAACCGGAAATTGACTAGGAATGCCTATGGCTGCAAAATCAAACACCATTTTCTCCTCGAAATATCATCAAATGTTTTCGATAGAGGTTTGTTTATGAACAAGAACTTACCCTTTCTACAGAGATAAATGTCTTTCCTTCCCGACCGCTGAGTAGATTTCGCATTGATCTGCGTTTCATATCGGAGATTTCTGCCGGTACGGAACAGGGGAGAATCGGCTGCCGCACCATAGTGTATTAAATTAAATGTACTAGTTGCTATAAATAAACTATAATCTTTTTCGATCAAGTGCCAGTGGTTGTGACCATTCTTTTAACAACATCTCAAAGAGACAATTCTAATGAGTAGTCACAGCATGGGGTTTAGTGGAGATATTCAGGAAGTATTTTTGAAAATGTTTTAAATTATACATTTTATTTGGGCCTCTGGAAAAATGAAACAAATTACACTATTACCACTGTGACCCCCTGTGCTGCAGTTGTACCAAAGATGCAATAAAGCAAAACAGCAAAATGCAATCACACAAGAAATATCAACACACCACAACAACAAATGCTAATATGGAGAATGATTCTAAAATAGACAGTGGTCTCTTCTTTGTACTGACACATTATTTCAAAAAGAAACAATTCAGATTCAAGAGATATCAAATTAATCAATCTTCAATTATATTTGCAGATGTATGTATATTAATGATATGTATACAGAGCTCCAGATAAGGTGTGGAAATTGAAATTTTTTCAAGAATAACTTCTTTATTTCTCCACCAAACCCTACGTTGTGACCACTCTTTAGAATCGTCTCTTTGAGATGATTCAAAAGAGTGGTCACAACATAGGGTTTGGTGGACAAAAGGACTGTTTTAATATTTGAGTATGCACCTTTATCTGTTGCTCTATGTATGCATATATAAAACTGTTTATTGTCAGTAGAGTGTTAAGACATGTACAGGCCGAATTACCAAGACAACACTGTACTTTGTATATATAGCATCTTTGGTGACCCATTTTATTAACCCTTTACTTCATGAATATTCACCTAGTATGTGAAATTAAATCATGCATATTAATTAGCTGACTTTTGATAACACAGAAATGTTGATTGACCATGGCACAAACTGCAGAATCAGATCTATATTATTTCATAAGCAAACAAAGCATACACTGATCAGACGGTTCCTACAGGAGCCATCTGATCCGAGTCTACCCCGTTTGCAAAGGCATATATATTTTTTTTAAACGGTGAATCAATGCAGTAAAGGGTTGATGCATGCTGTATCTTCTTGAGAAATTTCCCAGTCAGAAATGGCATTTAGTTGGAGTTTTTACTTTGTCCTTCAATTTCTGGCAATTCAAGAACAGAACCAAACTTTCAGATCGATATATGTAAATACAACAAAAGTTGCATACAGTGGGTAACCAAAACTGCTGGGAGAGATGCTAATATAATGTTTGCTAAAGTGAAACCTAAAGAAATATCAGATCATGGCAGGAAATCACCAACACATTCTCAAGCATCAGGCTCAAGAATATATACTCTCAAACATGTTTGTTTAACCCTTCACTTTATGAATATTCATGTAAGAAATAATGACATCATGAATATTAATTAGATAATTGTTTTATGATAGTACATGAGCACACATATTTTTGATCATGGCAGAAATTTCAGGATCATAATTATCTATATCATATAAGCAAACTGCTGAGCATACCCTGATCAGACAGCTCCTGCAGGAGCTGTCTGATCTGGGTCTACTCTGTTTGCAAATGCGTATTCATGGAGTAAAGAGTTATGTCCTTGCTTCTGTTATTCTGAAAGAAGCTGGGAACAAAAAATAACATGTCTGAGGATATTTTGAGTTCTGAGTTGGATAATGTTGTTAATTTCATGCCCGGAGTTCTACACCATTGAACCTTTCTAAAGTAACCATTCTAACACCCTATTTACCCTAAGTATCTAGACACCTCATCTCCCCCTCTCCATCAGTTTGCAAAGCTGATTAACCCATTACCTCATAGACTATTTTTTAGATACAACCTCCGAACAAATCTACCGAAATTGAGCATTATCTAGAGAAAAGGAAAATTTACGAATTTTTTAGTTTGAAACTATTGTGATAAATAGAGCATTTGCTCCTATAGGAGCAAATGCTCTATTTATCACAATGGTTTCAACAGGAGATTTTTACAGAAGCATAGAAAGGCTTATTTATGGAGGAAAGGGTTAAGTCAATTTTAGCACCATTATAGATTGACATAGTAGCAGATAGTGTTTTGCCTGATCAATCCGATCCTTCATGACCAGTTTGATCAGGGTCTGCCCTATTTGCCTTATTTTGTCTGTTGGAATACTCAGGGTAATTAGGTCAAGTCTAATTAGTAGATTTTAAAGCATGTGTCAAGATGAATGTTATGTAAAGGAGCTTTCTCCATTTCTTTTGTCCTGCATTCAGCAGCCACAAACTTAATAACTCTTTACTCCATAAATAAGTCTTTCTACACATTTGCAAACAGAGTAGACTCAGATCAGAAGGCTCCAGTAGGAGCTGTCTGATCAGGGTCTGCTCTGTTTGACATGTGACATTATAACAATTAATCTAATCAATATTCAAAATTTCATTATTTCTTACATAAATATTCAAGGAGTAAAAGGTTATAGAGAACATCAGTGATATTTTGTTAAGTGGTTACTTTAGAGAGGCTACACTGCTCCCATAGTGGGAAATAATCATTTGTTTATGTCTTGTGTCCATGTCAATAAAACTAAAAGTAATTTTAGACTCAATGCATTGTTTAGATATATACATATCCATGGTATTAACCTAAAAGGAAATTTATCCATTTTTATAATTTACCAGTAGTCAATAACTAAAGTAAGAACTGGAAACAAAATTGTAGAGCTGTCTTTAATCTTTTGACTGCAGACAGGATATATCGAATGCCTGAAATAAGGAATCCATTGACCAGGGTGTACACCATTTACCTGTCCTATTTTAATCTATAACTAGAGGTTTTTGTCACAAAAACGGATGTCTCCCCTCTAATAAAAACAATATGTAAAGGGAAATCACTAAAAATGTTATGGTCTTGATGAATGATACTTCCCCTCATTATGCGTTTTCCACACCACATTTTTCAAGAAGAAAATGATAACAGCTAATAACTCCAAAAATACTGATACCAGATTTATGGACCTTGTGCATGACACTTACTTTCATCATGCTCTTTCCAAAAATAAAATGTCATTCCAATAGCATCAGTCGAACAGGACTTATTGATCGGCCAAAAAATGTAACAAAGGGCAATAACTCCAAAAGTATTGAGACCAGAATTATGGCCCTTGTTCATGACACTTTCTCTCATCATGCTCTTTCCATGTATGAAGTTTCAATACGATGGCAAGAGCCATGTAGGAGTTATCGTCCGGACAAGAAAGAATTAAACAAATGTACAAGGGGCAATAACTCTAAATTTATTGAAGCTCGAGTTAAGGATCTTATGCATGACACTTTCTCTTATCATGATCGTTCCATGTATGAAGTTTCACTCCAATGGCATGTGTCACATAGGAGTAATCATCCGGACAAAAAATTGTGATTTTTTTTTTACAAAGGGCAATAACTCCAATATTAGTGAAGCCAGAGTTATGGACCTTGTGCATGACACTTCCTCTCATTATGATCTTTCCATATATGAAGTTTCAATCCAATGGCATGAGCCATATAGAAGTTATTGTCCGGACAAAAAGTGTGAATTTTTTTACAAAGGGCAATAACTCCTATATTAGTGAAGCCAGAGTTATGGACCTTGTGGATGACACTTCCTCTCATTATGCTCTTTCCATATATGAAGTTTCAATCAACTGGCATCAGGCATATTGAAGTTATTGTCCGGACAAAAAATTATGATATTTTTTACAAAGGGCAATAACTCCAATATTAGTGAAGCCAGAGTTATGGACCTTGTGCATGACACTTCCTCTCGTCATGATCTTTCCATATATGAAGTTTCAATCCAATGGCATGAGCCATATAGGAGTTATCGTCCGGACAAAAAAGTGTGATTTTTTTTACAAAGGGCAATAACTCCAATATTAGTGAAGCCAGAGTTATGGACCTTGTGCATGACACTTCCTCTCATTATGCTCTTTCCATATATGAAGTTTCAATCAACTGGCATCAGGCATATTGAAGTTATTGTCCGGACAAAAAATTATGATATTTTTTACAAAGGGCAATAACTCCAATATTAGTGAAGCCAGAGTTATGGACCTTGTGCATGACACTTCCTCTCATCATGATCTTTCCATATATGAAGTTTCAATCCAATGGCATGAGCCATATAGGAGTTATCGTCCGGACAAAAAAGTGTGATTTTTTTTTACAAAGGGCAATAACTCCAATATTAGTGAAGCCAGAGTTATGGACCTTGTGCATGACACTTCCTCTCATTATGCTCTTTCCATATATGAAGTTTCAATCAACTGGCATCAGGCATATTGAAGTTATCGTCCGGACAAAAAGTGTGACGGACAGACGGACAGACGGACAGACGGACGGACGGACAGACGGACAGACAGACAGACAGACAACTCTCACGAAAACAATATGTCTCCCCCATATAAATATGGGGGGAGACATAATTATATCCAAAAGACACAAATGCCCCCAATATGACCTTGACCTTTGACATTGTGATACAGGTCTACATACGTAGAACGTTTTATTGCTTCATCCACTAGTCATTGGAATCTTACATGAATGCAACATGGAATACTCCATATTCAACAATTAATAAAAGTACAAAAACCAATCCTTCAAAAGGATATTCTACTCCTAAAAATTTGTCTCCTAGTAATTCAGAGTCTATCACATGCATATTCATGGACATGTCAATTGTAAACAAATGATTCTAATTGATTATTCCACCTTAAAACTGGTGGTTTGAATTTGCAGAGTGAACTGTTGTAGCTACCTTGCACAGAAGGGTGAACTGCAATAAAGAAAATAATTCTAAATAAAATAATTCTAAATAATCAGTGCTGTACATGGTATGCTCTTCATGCTTTAAGCATAATCTGAACTGTGTCAACAAGGTTGATTTTAAGTTATTAGTTGCCAAGCAATTTACTGAATTACTTATCTACATGTATCTCTAGGACTTTCAAGCATTTGGTATTCAGCATAATGAGGATAGTGCTTGACTGGTTCCTTAATCATTAGCATGCTGAATTTTCAAAGTGGATTGGTCAATCATTGTTTAATAATAAGAGTCCATTCAGTATGAAAGGATATCATTTGCGAGAGGATTTGAATGACAAACCAGCATACCCTGATTAGAAGGCTCCAGTAGCAGCCCTCTGATCTGGGTCTGCACTGGTTGCAAATGCCAGTACACTCATTTCCAGTGTTCAAATGATGAACTATTTACATGTTATGGGAGATTTGTGAATACCTTTACAAACATTTGGATCCACGTCAGATGCAGAGTATATAGATATCTCAACAGGATCAAAACCGTTTAACCCTTTACTCAATGAATATTCATGAAAGAAGTAACAACATCATGAATAATGATGAGATTCATTTTTATAATGGCATATGAACACAGGTAATTTTGGACATGTCAGAAACTGTAGAGTCATATCTATATTATTTCACAAGCAAACAGAGCAGACCCTGATTAGACGGCTCCTACAGGAGCCGTCTGATATGGGTCTAATCTGCTTGCAAAGCCGTAGGAGGTGTGTTTATAGAGTAAAGGGTTAAACACCTAGAAATTGTATTTCCTGGGAAAAGACAACACAACACAACAGACCTTTTCAGTCAGGTAAAAGTCATGCAGAAAGCACATTTTGCATTGAACTGTCATCTGTCTAAAAACCAAGAATTGATACTAATTTGAAAGTTTGGATTAGAGGGGTTTTAAATACAAACTTGGCAAAGTTTTGAGGAGGTATAGAATTACTTGTCAGGCCAGAATTTGAGTGAGTTAAAGGCTCATCAGGAATATATTAACCCTTTACTCCATGAATATTCATGTAAGAAATAATGACATCATGAATATGTGATGGCACATGAACATAAGAATGTTTGGCCATGTAGAATCATATCTATATTATTCCATTAGCAAACAGAGCATACCCTGATCAGCGGAACGGCTCCTATAGGAGCCATCTGATCTTGGTCTGCTCATTTGCAAAGGTGTACAAAAGCTTACTTTATGGAGTAAAGGGTTAAAGAAACATGGCACAGCAGTTTCCTTCAATATCCAAACTGAAATATTAGGTTGTGTCTGTTAACAAAGCATTGGTAAAACATCAAACATAGTTTAATATGAGATAAAAAAAATACTCTTTTTTAAAAGTTCTTAATAATACTGTAACTGTTTCATAAAGTTGAAAATGGTAACAGTTTGGCCAAAAATAGTTTGATTTTCTTTACTTTCATAAACAAAACAGTCTTAATCCTTGTGCTGTTGTGAAAATGGTGTCAATTTAAACACCCATCTGCTGTATTGTTAGACATTACAGTAAAAACACTCTAAACCAGATATCTAGTAGAGAAGAATTCAGATACTTTTAGGCAGGTGGCTGCTTAATGTAAGGGAAAAGGCCATGCAGAGAGCTCTTACTGGGGAGCTTTGTTTGCATGACTTTTACCCTGCATTAAGCTGCCCCCCTGTCTCCAAGACCGATATTTATACTGAATTTAATGTCTGGTTCAGAGGAGTTTTACTGTATATGTTTTATCTTTTTTTGAAAGGAGAGTGGATGCAAAGAGGAACACTGTTTGTATCTTGATGAGACCAGGCATTACGAACTACATGTAAGTTGTTTGCACATGCTGGTAAGGTGCAGTTAGCAGGGTTAGCACCACAACTATAGATTCATAAGCTTTACCTTTTTCTTCTCCCAGTCCTTCAGGCATGTAGGCACAAGAATGGCTGCTATTCCCCCACCCACAAACAAACCGAGGAAAAATGCTCCTGCGATCCAGCCCTTGTTGATTTGAAATTCATCTACTTCTTCCACCCATGACATCAATACACAAATGTCATCAAACAGTAAACTTGTCATTTTGTGGATTTTTCTTGCACCAACAGCTGAAATGGAATACATATTACATCATTATATATACTGGTATTGTAACATAAACCATTGGTAATCCCTGGTGGTCACCCATCCACCCAGTAACCATGCAATGCATTGTTCAACTTTGTAACATTTCCAAGCAGTTAACCTTTTACCTGTTCTATATTTATTCAAAATTTCAATACCTACTGAATAGTCATGGACAAAAAAAACTATAATGAAATATGGAAGGTGGAACATTGCAGCCATTTTAGAAAGTAAAGAAACAAATCTAGAAATTTTCTTAGCAAACAGAGAAGACCCTGATCAGACGACTCCTGATCTGGGTCTACTCTGTTTGCAAATGCGTCAAAAAGCTGTTTATATGAAGAAAAGTGTTAAACCATGTCACCAAAAAGCTAGTTCAGAACTGTTCCCCTGCAAGGAGAGTTTATAGTGTGTATATACTTAAAAGTCTCGCTGTTATAATACTTTTATCTATATATACAGAGCTCCAGATAAGATGCGTAAATTGAAATATTTTCAAGTATAACTTCTCTATTTCTCCACCAAACCCTATGTTGTGACCACTCTTTAGTATCGTCTTGAAGAGACAATTCTAAAGAGTGGTCACAACATAGGGTTTGGTGGAGAAATGACGATTTCAGCATTTGAGTACGCACAGTTATCTGTAGCTCTGATATATATGCAAATTTAGCTACCAACAGGGTATCAGATATACACTACCAAGTACATTAAGTTCATAAACTTGATTAGGTGTAAACACGGTATAGATATTATATCAATTGTGCATTTACTCCTTTACCTGATGAATATTCATGTATGAATAATAGCGTTATGAATGTTAATTACATTAATTTTGTAAATGACATTATGAACAGTGTAAGTTTGGGCCATGAAAGACACTGTACAATTAGATCTGAATTGTTTCATTAACAAATGAAGCAGACCTTGATCAGACAGCTCCTGCACGAGTCATCTGATCTGGGCCTATTCTGAAAAGGCATCTCCATCAGGTACGAGTCATCTGATCTGGGCCTATTCTGAAAAGGCATCTCCATCAGGTAAAGGGTTAAGTAACTTTACACAAGTTTACCTTTATTGTGTAAAATAATTGTACACTAACTGTAACAACATTAGACAAAAAAACTCAACATTGTTTTTATCTTGAAGAAACTGCAGGATCAAAGCTATATTATTTCATATGTACCAATAGAGAAAGGGATTGTCTCTTATACGAACCATCTGATCTAGGTCTATACTGTTTGGTGTCATGAACCACCTAATCGAACCCATCTGGATCAAATCAGACCTGATACATACCAAATCAGGCCTGATATTTACAGAATCCGACCTGTTTCAAAATTTCCCATTGTCTATGTTTCAATTTGCCTACGAATGAGCTATGATCAAAGTAATAGTACAGGAGGGAAGTTATGCAGACAGCTGGTTTAGGAGCTTTCTGCATACATTGATTCCTTTCTGCGACAGTTTATCTTATTGTTTGATGGTCACTTCGACCTGTCAACCGAGCAGTATATGGATGGAAAATATTGGAATTCCAAGGCAATTTCAGACAAAAATTGAGTTCTTAAATAAAAAACTAAAGCCTACATAAAACATTTAACAATTATTTGGCCAAAATGAGTCCCTTTATATGATAAGATATGGTCTGATCCGGTCTGATTCAGTCTGATTCTATGATACCCTGTTCTGATTGCAAAAGTGTCATAAGGCCTGCCTCACAGGGCACCATCACAATGAATTATGAACCTCGATAGAAAAAAAATGTATGAACACTAGACATATAGACAAGGGGTCAAACTTCCTATTTACGAATTTTATCCCTCTCCCAATTTATGCCTCTGTTGACATTCAGTCAAACGGTATATCAGGTAAAGCTTTTAGTCAATAAGTAGTCTAATGTATAGCCTATGTAACTGTAAAGCGAAAAGCTCCTATATGAAACGGTTCTCAGAAGCCACAGCAGAGAATCTCGAGAAATACGGTAATTTTGACAGGTCGGAAATGACTTACCGACTAAAATGGCTATTTGACCGCTTGCCAGTGCAGAATCAGGGCTGTATGCAATAGCTAGTAAGCAATTGTGTCACTTACTGCGAAAACCGCGTTCGATTCCTATAATTTGGGCATTCAAATGAACATTTTCCAGTTTATTCAAATTCCACACCATGTTTGTATCATGTGACTAATATTGTATAATGTATTGGCAAAATTTTATTGGTCAAAACTGGTCCCTCGTTCAATCAACTTGCAGCTTTCATTACTGGTCACTTGACGTAAAATGGATGCTGAATGCTAAAACAAATGGTTTGGAGACAATATCATCTGTCAAACAGTGTACATAAAGTTAATTGAACGCAGTTTTCGCAGTAAGTGTCACAGTTGCTTACTAGCTATTGTATGCAGCCCTGATTCAGCACTGGCAAGCATTCAAATAGTCGGTTTATTCGGTAAGCGGGCAGTTGCGAGGTCGTTTCCGACCTGTCAAAATTACCGTGTTTCTCGAGATTCTCCGCTGTGACTTCTGAGAACCGTTTCAACTAGGAGCTTTTCGCTTTGCAGTTACATAGGCTATACATTAGACTACTTATTGGCAAAAAGCTTTACCCGATATACCGTTTGATTGAATATCAACAGAGGCATAACTTGGGAGAGGGGAAAAATTCGTAAATAGGAAGTTCGACCCCTTGTCTATATATCTAGTGTCCATACATTTTTTTTTCTATTGAGGTTCATAATTCATTGTGACGGTGCCCTGTGGCCTGCCTATGAGAGCCTTTGAGGTAAGTAAGCTTGTTTTCAGATCATTATACTTGGCTCTTGTATATGGTTTTAAAATTCAATTTGAATATACAGCTGTTTTCATTGGACTTGTGGGACTACTGCACTTTACTGGTACGCGTACAAGCATTTTTACAACATTTGCAACATTGGAGCTCTGACAACTTTTGTAACATCGGAGCAGAATAAGAACCTGGATTTATTTGATTAGTTTTTCTTCAAGTTCATGTGTTTATTTGCTTCGTGTCGGGGGCTGCCACCCCAAACCCCAGCTTTTATGAAGGCAATCGCCAGATTCAAATCAAAATGGTGGCAGCCATTGTTGACTTCTTCTTCTTCCTAGTAATGGCCACATCAGCTATTTGATTGTTTTGCCATTGTCGAATGCGATACGTTTCAAATTTCAGACAGTTTTGTATTTATAAGTTAAAAATTTATTAAAACTATATACACTCGTTTGCATCTACATAATGGCAGCTACACTAGCCTTTAACGTGGCCGGTGTTTCTGATTGTGCTATGTCCTGGGGCAGAGAATTCCAGTCCTTAATAGTGCGTGGGAAAAAGGAGAACTTTCGGTAGTCACTGTTGGTAATCGGTATTTGTTGTTTATGCACATGCATGCGCAGTTCACATACCAGTAAAGTGCAGTCTAGCCGGACTTGTGCACATTTAACAAGTGAATCCTAAACTACACAGGAAGTAGGAGAAAAAGAAATATATGTTGGTGGGCTTTTCTTATCAGGCTTTGTTCGAGAGGTTCTGTGTGTATTGTCACAACTTCGTGTTCATGCAACAAGCTCACACAAATGCACAAGCTCACCATTTAGTCATAAATCACACCTCAAGGCTTTAGTATCAAAGGAAATAACAATGTTATATAGAAATGTTCCCTATCGAAATGTACTCTACCGGTGTTTATCTACATCTAGAATGGACACGTCAAAGTATTAACGAACTTGCCGAAATGCAAACACTGGACAACAATAATAAACCAAAATGGATACTTGCATTCCAAAATAATATTCTTTCAACAGTTCAGTGCTTAGAAGTTTTGAGAACTGATATAAACGCTAAAATACGGTGAAATTTCAGCATGTCAGTTTGACAAGTACACTTTGGTCGCCATATTGTTTGGACTTGTTTTCTTCCGTTACTTTGTTGTGAAGGCCAGTTTCAAGAGAACCCACAACGATGATTGTACTATGGGGATCTTGAAACCTGAGCATTTGGTACCCAGTACTATAGGACATGTTATAAAACAAGTTTTGCGGTATGTTTTGCGGCCCTTTGCTCTCGAGATGATTGTTTAGTTAAGACATAAGACATAAGACATAAGACAAGTTTTATTTAACGTCGGATGTTCATAACATAATAACATAAGCCCTGATGGGCTTTTATTCCGACAAAACAAGAGTAGAAAAACAAAAACGACAAAATAAAAGTATGAACATGCAGTCAAGCACATAGAAAAGTATCACATACAGCATGCTTACATAAGACAGTATCACAGTATTTACATTAGTATGAAGCTATCACAGCTAGATCTATTAATTATATTGAATATTTGGTTGCGAAATAAAAGAAATTTAATAAAAAAGATCCCTTTAGTTGACTAGAGCACCCCTCAGCAAACTAGATCACATCTCGATCAGACAGCTTATTCGAGAGCTGCCCAATCTGGATCTGGTCAGTCAGTAGAGATTTAAAAACGAAAAACCTTTGTAAGAAACAAAATGTCCTTTATTTAAATATAAATAAAATCAGTTAAGAAATTAAAAATTGATTGCAAAACATGCAGTTTTAAAACTAAAAAGCGAGAAACTAAAGCTGACTTCAAGCAGGTTCTAGAACCAAGAAACAAGCATAAGATAAAGCTAAAAACATGCCAGCAGCTAAAACCAAAGAATAAGCAAAATATAAGTATTCACAGGATAAGCACATATTTAGGTAGAGCATACAGGGCATCCACATATATCACCAGTCCAAGTGCGCAACAGCCTCCTAAATAAGGGGAATGACTCAGCAGTTCTGATTTCATTCGGGAGGCTGTTCCACACCCGGGCAGCCTCATACCTGAATGACCTGAGCCCATACCTGGTACCTTTGACCCTTGGGACTGAGGTAAGCTTCTCTTTCCTGAAATCATAAGAGGAATTTTTTAGTTGAAAAAGATCCTGAAGGTATTCTGGAGATATTTTATTTATAATTTTAAAAACTTCCTCACCCATCAGTTTAATCCTGCTAATATGTAGAAAGTTTCTGTTATTAGCTGTTAAAAGATCCTGGAGAGGAGAAGTGAAATCATTATATATGAATCTCAAGGCCCTCTCCTGGATCTTTTCCATTTTACGGGTACTAGCTTGACTACAAAAATGCCAAACAATTGGGCAGTAGTTAAAATTTGACACAATGAATGAATTAAATATAGTCAGTTTTCCTTCAATAGTTAGTAGATTGCCCATTCTTTTTAAAACAGCCAATTGACGAGAGGCCTTTCTACATATTTCAGCCACATGGTCATTAAAAGCTAACATAAAATCAATATTTATTCCTAATAGTGTGACGTTTGATTCACATTTAATGGATTTGTCTTCTATCTGAAAATGTTCAATCAAATCATGTGTCCTCTTGCCTATGCAGATGGCCTGAAACTTTTCTGGGTTTGCTTTCATATAGTTGTCTTCAAACCACTGTACAAGCAAGAGGCATTCACGGGTCAAAGTATCTTTAAGAACATCAATATTGTAATGAGCAAACGAGATAGTATTGTCGTCAGCATAATTGTAAAGTTTTGAATCTTTGACTACATAGAATATATCATTTATAAATACATTAAAAAGTAATGGTCCTAATATAGAGCCTTGCGGGACGCCTTTTACTAAGTTCTGCCAGCTGCTGACTTTGGATCCCAGTTTAACCTGCTGCATCCTGTCCTTTAGATAGGAGAATATTAGATTAACTGCTTCTGTGGATAGTCCATATGCCTTAAGTTTAGCAATTAACAAGTCATGTGGAAGACAGTCAAAAGCCTTGGACAGATCCATAAGTATCGCTGCGACATACTTACGGTTATCCAAAGCCTGACGCCAATCTTCAATGAGTCGCAACAGGGTAGTCTGGCATCCAAAGCCCTTTCTGAAAGCAGACAAGAAAGGATTGAATATACTATCACAATATACCGCAAGCTGGTCATGCATACTCCTTTCATATATTTTGGAAATAGTAGGTAAAATACTAACTGGTCTGTAGTTTTCTTTGTTAAGCGGATCTTTCTTTTTAAAAAGAGGGATAACTTGAGCAGCCTTTAATTCATTTTAGTTAAATGAATAAATCAATAAATGAAAACATTTTGATCACTTTAAATTTTACCCATTAGATCAAGTTTGTTCGTCTTGTAATGAGTGTTGCGATATTGTATAAACAAAAAAAAACTTGTTCAATAAAAAATATTGATTCAATAATGTTTAATATTTGTTCAATAAAACAACATTTATTCAATAATTTTCAATATTTATTTAATAAAACCCCGTGAATTCAAAAAATAATATATTTGTTCAATCTATGAAAAACATTTTTTTTTTACATTTGTTTCTTAAAATATATCTATGTGGTTTAAACAAGTAGATTTTTATTCTTTGACAAAAATAATTGTTCATGAAATATAATAATATTCTCAAAAATATTTATGAGGTTAAAAATCCATTCTTTATTTTTTTTTTCTTCAAATGGGCTATATGCTCTATTCCTGGTGATTCGTGTACCGTAAATTTTAAATTATCTTATGTGCATGGCCCTGTTCAAGTATATATTTTTGTTGTACAGTACTTTTTAAAAAATATCTTGAAAGAATAAATTTTCAGAAAAAAACATCAAAAAGTTGTTAATTTTAGCTGCTATAATTATAATTATGGGACAGTAGAATTGATTTTGTAACCACATATTAATTTGATCGTTTATTCCAATAATGCAGCCCGCTTTTTAATCTACATGTATATGTGTTGCAGTGTCGTAAAACAAAATTCACTTTCATTCGGTTCAAAAGCTAATAGAGTAGACTCTGCTCCATGGTGTGAGGCAATGGTTTAAGAATACCATAGAATTACCACAATATATCCGCCAGCCTGTAGAATGCAGCATAGTTCAGTGCCTGGTAAGGCAATATGTCCGGTGCCCAGGGACAACTAAACATTTCTGTTGGACAAACAACTAAAACACTGGTTGCCTAAGAGGGCTACTAAGGTGTAAATGTGTAAACTAGCATTCTTTTCTGTATTTGTGCATTTGGGTAATTTTTTAAGACAAATGGAACGTTCGTTATTACTTTTATCTGCATTAAGCAGCCATCTGCTTCAGATTTTTTATATTTATTTGTCACAATATTCCAGGTAACCATGGCAAACGTCCGATGGGCCACCAAGACAGTGAAAAGTTTGTTGAACACTGGCGTAGTTGTATGCTATTGGGTATGCATGCAAAGTGAGAATGTTGGCTGTTATATACATACAACTTCTGACGTCAGTGGCAGAATACTCAAATGAGACAGTCTTATCAGGACTCCATCTGGTTGCTGATATATTGTTATAGCTGATATATTGTTATAGCTGATCTTACTCTTTTAGCTATAGCAATGAAATGCTTTCTGTGCTGATAGAAGTATTTTAAGTGGAAATTTGCATAAGTATTCACTAAGTAAAGGTTAAGTGGTATACGCTAAAATGTCTAAGTACTTTTGAATGGGCAAGATATAATGAAACAGAAAGACAGGTATTTCTAAGTGAACTTATGTATTCAGATGTGAGCTGACATATTGGAATGTACGAGCCAATGAAATTCGCTGTTACAAAAATGATTCTATTATCCCACACTTTTAATTATAGCCTATATAAATATTTCTAAAGAGTCATTTTTACCTGATGCCTATACTTAGAACATAATCATATAATGTATTATCAACATTTTTTATCAAAGAATAATTGCGTTTACCACACACATTCTAATAACATATTTTTTTAGAACAAATATATTTTCTTGAATTGAATACATATATTATATATTAAAAAATGTTTTATTGAATAAATATTGAAACTTACTGAATTGATAATGTTTTATAATTGAACAAATGACTTGCTCTATACACTATTGCAACACTCCACACGCCATATATCTTGTGGTTTGAAATCGTTTTTCTTGCACACAATTTCCGTTGTTCTTATTCAAATAAATCTATTTATTCAATATTGTTTAATTTGTTTTTTTAATATTTTATTTCTTTTAGCTTCCAGTTCTACACTAATAAATCAGTATATTTATTTATCAGTTAATCAATTTACCAACATTCATTCATTCAATAAATTAATTAATTCACTCGCTCACTCGCTCACTCACTCACTAAAACATCATCCCTTTCATTCACTTCATTAATTCATCTCATTCAGTCATTCATTTTTTTCTTCCATTCACTTTAGATATCATTTTTTTCTCTTCAATTCACTTCCTGAATCAGTTTTTCTTCCATTCACTTTCTATATTATTTTGTTCTTCCATTCACTTTTTATGTCATATTTTTTCTTCTATTCACTTTCTTGATCATCGTTTTCTTTCATTCAATTTCAAGATCATTATTTCTTCCATTAACCATCTAGATCATTTTAATTGTTTTCTTTCATATACTTTCTAGAATATTGTCTTCTCAATTCACATTCTCAGAAATAATAATGCTAATAATAATAATAATAATAATAATACATTTGTAATAATAATAATAATAATAACAACAACGACTTTATTTTAAGTGGATTACATATTTAGTATAAGACCAATTTTGAATATGGTCGACATGACAAGAACATTAATATACAGAACATATAATTAGAATTGAAAACCAAGCTGACCCTGTTTAGACCTAAGAAAGTATTATCAATGCAATAACTTTATATCAAGGTCAGGTTGGATTAAACTCGTAATGAAATATAATAAACCAAAATCGTATTGAAAGTATGATTTGGAACTGTACAAAAATAAAATGTTGACATTTATTTCACTGTCTGATATAATTTGTTTTCTTCGATTCATTTTCTAGATAATTTTTTTCTTCCATTCACTTTCTAGATCATTTTTATCGTGTTAGAAAAGTATCGTTGTAATAACATACACTCTCCTCGGATTGTCGCCAATATACAACAACTGATATAACTTTTAGGTCTAAATTCCTGTACAAAAAAATCTAGTGCCAGATCTGTCATTTATGCCTGACCTTCTACTTGGAAAAAATGAAAAAATGAATAAGAGTCAGATTATGTAGACGGCACATGGTCATGGTAATTAATTTTTCAAGGCGATATTACAAGTGAAAACAGAAAATGCATTGTGCTTACAGCTACATGATGTCTGCTAAAACATGAGAGTATAAAATGTGACAAATTCATAATATGATGAAACATACATGTATACTAAAGAAATTGGTATAAAATTTTTGGTATGAACATATCTTGATTAACACTCATTGAGAACAGTATCAGTGAGCTGGTTCATAACAGTTTATTGTGAAGAGAGAGAGATTTTTCTTAAAATGGGCATATGTTGTTTTTTGTTGCAGTCGAGTCTCTTATCTGCATTTGTCAGCATCAATTTAAACCTCCGCCATTTTATCTTCTTTCTAGAGAATATTATCTGAATGGTGTAAAGTTGTAAGGATTTACCTATTAGTAAGGTTAATTGGCGCCAAGTGTGATATTGTACGGTCATGTCCGTCGCTATCGCGACGGACATATAAGACCGTACAATATCCCACACTTGTACCTGTCATACACCGTTAACTGATAAGTCAACTACAGTCAATCTGATTACATTTATGTGATTAGTATTTAATTTGAATGTATGTGTTTATATTCATGCTGATGTTTTTTCTGTTTTTTTGGCGATGGTAGTGCCAAAGAAGTTAATTTTGATTTTCCAGTGCACATTGCACAAATCACATACCACCTGTTTCATGCAAACACAACTACCCCAGTTAGTGGCAGTTACCCTAAATAGTAGACACCCACTCTCCCGACTCAACTGAATTGTACAGCTAAAAATAGTATTGTATAATTTTAAGTCAGACTGACACAGTAGCCAACAGTGTGGAACCTAATCAAACGGTTCCAATAGGACTCGTCGGTCAGGGACCGCACTATATTCTCAGGTATGTCTGTCCAAATACGTAGGATAATTAGGACAGGCCACTATTGATTGTCTTATATAAATACTGATGGAAATCAACATATTGGAAAGAACTATTATTAGATACGAGCCTTGGATACTGGGCGAGGAAATGTATATATAATTTATTCTTTGACATGCACGTAAATATATATATTTAGCACAGTATATATAGAACACGCAGCAGACTTGGAAAACCGTTACGTAAGTATCAAGCAGTAGGATTGACCTACTAATAGGTACAGACACAGTTTCAGATGATCTTTGTTGATAAGTGAGGGGCGCTGTGCGGGGATAATACTTTGCTTTGAAACTAATGTCAGCTAATACTTTGAATTATCAGTATTTTCGCAAGTGGTTATGAACTAAATGGATATATCCGTGCAGCTATATTCACCATGTCACAGGTTTCTGTGCCAGACTTAATGCTACACAATGGATTAACAGAACATTTAAACACTTAAAACTATATTTTTATCACTGAGTGAAAGAAAAACAAAACAAATTGCAAAAAACACAGAATACGAACATGAAAAACACGTTTGAAACTCACCAGTACGTAGTAACTGGAATTTTTACAGACTGAACTGTTCTTTTTAACAGTGCACTATATTTCAAGTTTATCTTTTTATTTTCCATTCTTCTGCCATCTCTGGCATATTTGTTATGTATTCCCTTTTCATTCATATATACATTTTGTATGTGCTAAAATACACTGATTATCAATATTAACCCTTCGCTTGCTGAATTTTAAAATACATTTCTCCTTCTTTACCCATGCCCTGTTGTATAATTACATATATCTTCACTGTGTACAAGTATTTCGCTGTGCAATCACTGCTGTGGAGTGCACTGGTTGCACAATCAACTTGTAAATAGTGCAGACCCTGATGAGACAGCTCCTGCAGGAGCTGTCTCATCTGGGTCTTCACTATTTACAGGTAGGTATATTGACGTGAATAGCAGTGGTTCAGAAGTTAAGACAAAATGTTGAAGCTTTTCAATGATGGCACACTTGTCAAAATAGTGTCTTTGACCTAATTTCAAATATTTTTATATCAACTGAAAGGCCTTTACCAAAGCCATCTGCATACCAAAGATGAATTGCCTAGTATTTGTAGTTCAGAAGTTAAAGCAATTTTAAAGTTTGTTAAAAACGGCAAAACTTTCGAAATAGCGACATTGACCTTGACCTGATTTCATGTATCTTTGTATCAAGTGAAAGGCTTTCACCCAAGCTATCTACATAACAAATATGAACTGTCTAGCTTAAGTAATTCAGAAGTTATAAGCAATGTTAAAGTTTTGTTAATGACATTACGCCGCCCGCCCGGTATTTGTAAAAATCATAAAAAAAAACCAATATGAAAAAGGGGAACAATTCCCAAATTATTGATACCAGAGTTATGGCCATTGTGCATGACACTTCCTATCATCATGCCTGTTCCATATGTGAAGTTTCAAATCAATTTGAATCAGTAGATAAAGGGTTATTGTCCGTACATGAAAATATGAAAAAAGGGGAACAATTCCAAAAATATTGTTGCTAGAGTTATGACCATTGTGCATGACACTTCCTCTCATCATGCTTGTTCCATATGGGAAGTTTCAAATCAATTGAACCAGCAGATAAAGAGTTATTGTCCGGACAAGAAAATATGAGAAAGGAGAATCACTCAAAAATATTTATGCTAGAGTTACGTCCTTTGTGCATGACACTTCCTCTCATCATGCTTGTTCCATGTTTGAAGTTAAAATGAATTTAGTCTACCCTTGTAGGAGATATGGCCCGGACACAAAGCGTGACAGACGGGCGGACGGACAGACGGACGGACGGAGGACGGAGGACGGAGGACGGAATCGAGCAAACCTATACATGTAGTCTAAACCTAAGTATATAGTACAGGACTAATGAGATATATTTTCAAACAAGATAATCGGTAAAAGAGTTGCTCCCAGGTGCCAAATAGTTAGATGATACAGTAAAACCTCGATTATCCGAATTTTTTGTATAAACGAATTTAGATACTTTTATGCAGGTGGCTGTTTAATGCATGGTGAAAGTCACGCAGAAAGCTCCTCTAGGAGCTTTCTGCGTGACTTTCACCATGCATTAAGCTGCCACCTGTCTTACAGATCGATAATAATACGTATTTTAGTGTTCGAATAATCGAGATTTTACTGTATATCTATTTGACCATTTACTCCATGAATATTTGCGTTAGAAATAATGACAACATGGATATCAATTAGCTGAAGTTGTAAAATGACATATGATCACAGGAAATTTTGACCATGGTAGAAACTCTAGAATCTGATATATATTAAAATACTTGAAATTTCTACTCAATTTCAATTCATGCATATATTTTCAGTAGGGAAAGGATTAAATGTCGAATATGAAAATAAATCCATTACATTAATCTCTATAATCACGTATTTTCTCCATTGTGCATGTCAGCGGTTTATTATTTGATCAAATATCTGAATATTTGATGAGTAAATAATTAATAACATTCCATACATCAATCTGCTCTATAGAGAGTCGCCGTTGCTTTTTAGTTCATACATATTTTATTTCCATTCTATACATACATTGGAAATGGGACTGGTTCAACATTAGTTTGGAACCCCCCCCCCCCCCCCCCCACACACACACACACACACTCTCGACCCCCTCCTCGTTCTCTCTCTCGAAGTGATATACATACACAATTATTATAATGGCGAAAGTTTTCATGACATACAGCGTACATAATCCATGTTAAAGAGAGAGAGAGAGATAGCGAGAGAGAGAGAGAGAGAAGGACGGAGAAATTGATAAAGAGGGGAAGAGGGGATGAGGGGATGAGAGGATGAGAGAGAAATGACATGTGTAAAAGAAAGAGTATGACAAATCTTCCTTAAATCAAACATATGATCAGACAACTTAAGACTGTAATGCTAAATATAGAATTGAATAAAGACATATTATGGACAAAGACCCAAATCAAAACCTTCGTGTTTGCTTAATGAAAGAATGCACGACAGAAAAGAGTGTTCTGTTGTTTTCACCACTCATTGTAACTTAACATATTCCATCATACTGACGACTTTTGACGACTCTGTAAAAGTCACTTTGTGAAACCATTGTGATAAATAGAGCATTTGCTCCTATAGGATACATACATCTTCATTAGGGAAAGGATTAAATGTCGAATATGAAAATACATCCATTACATTAATCTCTATAATCACGTATTTTCTCCATTGTGCATGTCAGTGGTTTATATTTTGATCAAATATCTGAATATTTGATGAGTAAATAATTAATAACATTCCATGCATCAATCTGACCCTGATGTTAGATCGTACAGACTGGCTCTATAGAGAGTCGCCGTTGCTTGTTAGTTCATACATATTTTATTTCCATTCTATACATACATTGGAAATGGGACTGGTTTACAAGTGCGTACAGCATTAGTTCGCCCCCCCCCCCCCCCCCCCTCTCTCGAAGTGATATACATACAAAACATATAATGGCGAACGTTTTCATGACATACAGCGTACATAATCCATGTTAAAGAGAGAGAAGAGAGAGAGAGAGAGAGAGAGAGAGGCAGACAAACAGACAGAGTGGGAGAGTAGGACGGAGAAATTGATAAAGAGGGGAAGAGGAAAGTGGATGAGAAAGAAATGATATGTGTAAAAGAAAGAGTATGGCAAACTTTCCTTAAAGCAAACATATGATCAGACAACTAAAGACTGTAATGCTAAATATAGAATTGAATAAAGACATATTATAGACAAAGACCCAAATCAAAACCTTCGTGTTTGCTTAATGAAAGAATGCACGAAAGAAAAGGGTGTTCTGTTGTTTTCACCACTCATTGTAACTTAACCCATTCCCTCATATTGACGACTTTTGACGACTCTGTAAAAGTCACTTTGTGAAACCATTGTGATAAATAGAGAATTTGCTCCTATAGGAGCAAAATTAATGCTATATTTATCACAATGGTTTCAAACTACAAAATTCTAAAGCTTTCCTTTTCTCTATAGTTCATGTTCCTTTTAGGTAGCTTTTTTTCAAAGAGATTGTATCTCAAATAGCCAATGAGGTAAAGGCTTAATGCAGAAAAAAGGTATGCAGAAAGTATCATTAGGGGCTTTTTGTATTAATTTCGACCTTCACTAGGCAACCACTTGCTCTAATCGACTTCCATATTATTCATTATACGGTGGCTATAGACAGGTTGTACTATACTCTGTAAGCGAGGCTTCGGTGTCAGTTTTACTAAGGGCTATAGCAAGTTCTTACATACGACGATCGCGAATGGAAATTGCGATCGTCGTATGTTAGAATTTATGATAATTTCTGTCGTACGAAGTTGGCCATTTAGATAGCTGCTGTACACTAGAATGTGCGATACGTTTTACCGTACAAAGTTAGCCTTTACTGCTGTGCACAAGAATGTACCATAATTTCTGCCGTACGAAGATAGCCTTTATTGCTGCTGTACATTTAAAAAGAACTCCTTATTTCCCGTTTGATATATCTATTAGAGTATCTACTAATTCCAGTGAACAAAATGCTTTGAACATTTTCGTATCCTTCAACCAGCCTTCCGTTTTCGATAGGACCCGTTTTGGAAAATCACCTTCTCGGGAGCCTCCACGAGATACATGGCAGTCAAATAATAGTCTAACTGGTTGTGACAATGGGACTTTTTCCGAAAATAGTCGAGTACTCGTATCATAGTTACCGAATAGTCGAAATGACTGCTCATTTAAAAAGAACATGCATGCTGTTTACGTTTGTGGCCTGTTTGGACTTTGAACCTTCAATTGATTTAACACAGATGATGGTGCTACGATGTCTGTACTAGGAGAAACAACTATGTAATTTCACGTAATTCAACATTTGGCAAAGGGATCAAAGTTCATTATCAGAACAAGCCGGGGGCTTAATGTGTTTTGATAACTAGTGCCCAGGGCAATTTAACAGTGTCATTACTATTTAGTATAGATACCGTGTTTTAGATTTCCATGCATACTGAAGTAATCTGTTTTATGTCAAACAAATAATAAGAAAATATTTGATTTGAAGTATTAAAATTGTGTAAAAATATTCGAATGGACAGACTTCGAGTTTAAAATTTCGAGTCTTTGGTCCAATCCCTTAAAAAAAATGTGTGTAAGTACATACCTATCGGCAATTCAAAGGACACAGTCTTTATGTACCAATCGTGATGTGAATATTACTTTATTGCCTTCGTTCTGCAAAGTTCACCTTTGATCAGGATTAAAATAACATCACCACAGTCGCGACGTTATCTAATTAATTCCAATACGTATATTTGCTTCTTGTTTCAACTGCGAGTCAGAGTCTGATTAACTTGGCATAATGTTTGTAAGGTTGTTATTAGTCTGTTAGTGTCAATGCCCAACACTGATTAGTTAATGTTTAGTCCATGAATAATTATGTAAGAAATAATGAGTTGTTATATACATGCAATGATTAGTGTGCGGTGGTCTAGTGGTAGCGCGCTTGACTAACAATCCGGATGTCCGGGGTTCATATCCCGGTCTCTCCCGGAAATTTCAGAGACGCTTTTCAGTGTCCTCCATCCGCACCTCCTCTCTACCCAGGGGTTAAAATAGGTACCTGTGAAGGTCACTATCCGGTTCTGCGGCTGCATGATTGCGCCGTAATGATAATGCTTAATATTACAGGCGAATGACTTAATGGTCAGGGAAGAGTAAATGTACAGTCGGCTGAGCGGTCCTTCGGACTGAAAGTATACTACGTGTATAACTATGAATTTTCATTAGTTGACATATTTTCAAGTATTTTGCCCGCCATGATACTTTATAAATAGATATATAAATCTAACTGATATTTGCAAACAGCCAGGGTCCCTGCTTATAAAGCTTTTAGTTGAGTCTGAGTTTTATTCTCAAGCTTTTGATTGGTCAGATTTGAGTTCTCAAGCTTTTGATTGGTCTGGCTCAAATCTGACCAATCAAAAGCTTGAGAACGTTCTTAGACTCAACTAAAAGTTTTATAAGCATGGACCCAGATCAGGGTAATGCCGGTAACTCGACGTCTAAACATGAGCCTGTAAGGTGGACACGCTGTTAATCCATTACCTCGTACGCTATATTTAGATCCAACCTCTTTGAATAAATCTACCGAAAAGTAGTATTTACTTGAGAAAAGGAAACTTTTAGAATTGTGTAGATTTGATAAATAGAGCACAATGGTTTCAAGAAGTGACTTATACAGAGGCACCAAAAGTCGTCAACATCAGGGAATGGGTTAATAATCACTCAGTGCTAAACAAATGGAAAGCAAAAACAGAAAATTAAAATTGGACAGGAGATTCAACACAAAACAGACAGCTACCAGAAGTATAAATGGTGTGGGCTCGTACATATAGACACACACAAACTTCACATGTTCTTTGTTTATAAGACAAGATACGACTTCATAAAACTGCAATGGACTAGGGTTTGACTAGACATCTATGTGTACATGTACAATAAGATAAGGACTAATAGATTGACCAATGTTATAAGTGAACCTAAGGCAAGGAAACAATGGTATTTCTGACTTTATCAAAACTGAAAATGAGATATATGTATAAGTTAACATTTTACCCCCAAAGATACGTCTATGACACGTTGCAAACAGAGAAGACCATGGTCAGACGGCCCCTTTCGGACCTACCCGACGAGGGCCTGGTCTATTTGCTTACAAAATAATCTAGCCCGGATTTTACAGTTTTCGCCATGTTAAAACTCCCTTGTTCATGATGCCGTTATAACCATTCAACCCTTTACATCATAAACTATTTTTAGACCCAACCTCTTTGAATGAATCTACCGAAAAGAAGCATTTACTAGAGAAAAGGACAATGCTATAATTGTGTAGTATAGAAACCATTGTGATAAAGAGAGCATTTGCTCCTATGGAGCAAATACTGTATTAAGCCATAAATTTACTGCCTATCAGACGACTCCAGTAGGAACCATCTGATCAGGATGTCCTCCGTTTGCTTTGGGGAAGGAGAATGTAGATCTAATAACCCTTTCCCTGTTCTACGTTTATTCTAAATTACAATACCGACTGAATATTCATGGACAAAATAGTTATAATGATATATAGAATGTGAAACAGTGTAGCCATTGTAGAATGTAAAGAACAGATCTATCACATTTCATTAAGCAAAATGAGCAGACCCTGATCAGTTGGCTCCTACAGGAGCTGTCTGATTTGGATCTACTCTGTTTGCAAATGCATAGAAAGGAGTATTTGTGGACTGGAGTAAAAGGGATAAGGCCAGTGCTTATGGGCGTCCTGGATCGAAGAATGGCTATTAAGAAAACAGCCTTATAATACAATATACATAATTTATATCGATAGTTCTCGTACATTCAATTAGAATTTGACAGCCTTATCATCTCTTATATACATAGTGGTGTGCTTAATTATACACACGTTGATATATTGCTGACCATTTTGTCGTTCTCATGGGCTTTTAGCATTATGAATTCTCCGAAATTGAAGCTAGTTTGTAGTAAGTTCTTTTCAAGACGCGTTCACTCAGGCCAACTTTGAATAATGGTGTCACGAGTAATGCATAAAACACTGACCGATCGGCCGTGCTAATGACCATTTTGTTGCCCCGTGCGGTATAATTAATCACCAGGGGTAAACAAATATTTTTTACGCCTTCCCTAGATCAGCCAATCACGATAATTGAACTAAATTAAGGCAGAATTAGATTTTTGGCACGAGAATTTATGTCTGTTGCCAGTTCGTGCCTGCTCTGTCGGTCAGTCATGTGGTCAGTCCGATTTAATAACCGTTAGTTGGGCTGACCGAGGTCGCTGTCCGAAACACACCCCGAAGTGACCCGCCGCTATCATAATAAATACAACATTTTATGATAACAAACGTAACAACTGCCCATTCACCCTACCATGGTTGCCAATTGGTGCCAAGATCACCGTTGATACATGCAGATTATACAGTAGAACCCGTCTCAAACCTTTCCCTGTTCTATATTTATTACAAATTTCAATACCTTCTACATATTCATGGACAAAACAGTTATAATGAAATATGGAAGGTGAAACATTGTAGCCATTTTGGAAAGTAAACAAACAGAAGTATCAAATTCCATTAACTAGTAAGCTAAGCATACCCTGATCTGACGGTTCCTGTAGGAGCCGTCTGATCTGAGTCTACCCTAAACGCAAATGCGTGAAGTGCGCTTATATTGGGGAAAAGGGTTAAGTGGTCATTCATTTATTGAACATGGGAGTGTTACAAAACGAGTGGTAGCTTAATGCAAGGCAAATGTAATGCAGAAAGCTCCCATATGAGCTTTCTGCACTACTTTTGACTTACATTAAGCTACCACCTACCTTACAGGTCTATAATTTGCCCTCTTTTCGCTTAAGGCAGGTTCTACTGTACTCACATGTAACACAGTTTGAATTGGGTGAAAGTTATAAATAACACTCCTGAAACGATTAACAGATTAATTGTAGAGACACGATCGAATATAGACGACCGCCCGTGTTTACAAAAGACAAAGAACGTGACCATAGGCTGATTTATGCAAGGGGCTTTGTTAGGTCATTTCAGAGGACACGGATTAAACCGTCCGAACCGCTGTGAAAAATGTCCGCTCAAAGTTGGATCTGGTACAACGTGCACTACTTCCAATTCTACCAAGCTATCGAGAAATATGCCCAACAAAGTTTCTAATTGGCCATATGATATTTTGACCAAAATATGAAAACCAGACGGTTGTATGCAAATGCAATACCCCTAAAAGGAAGAACGATTGATCTATTTATCACAATGGTTTCAAACTACAAAATTCTAAAATTTTCCTTTTCCCTAATTAATTCTCCTTTTCGGGAGATTTATTCAAAGTGGTTGGGTCTAAAAATAGCCTATGAGGGAATAGATTAAAACAGATGATAGTTTAATGCAGGACGAAACTTATACAAAACAAACATTGTTCTGTATTTAACGTCCATCTGCTTTTATACACACTGGCGTTTATTCATTCAATGGTCATAGCAGAGAATATCTACTGTAGACGAAAGAAAATAGTCTCTAATTATTCAAAATTAAATGAAACAGAACATTTTAAAGGCGCTTAAAGGTACAAATTAACATATACATTACAGACAATTTAGGGCCGCGTTCTACGCTTCGAATCTAAAAGCCTATTCGATCATAAAAAGGCGGATTAAATAGTAAAATTAAGATTTCAATCTAAGATGGCGCCGTAATTGAATTAAAATCAAACAAATTAGCACAAAAGCACGCGGAAAATTTCAACGGAAATCGTGAATAAATATAATGGCATGGTCATTGGGAAAATGAAACGGCCATAAATGAGGATTTAATCATAAAATGACCATTTTATTGTTAACGGTGGTGCTCCTAACCCTTTCTCTGCCAAAGGCGAATTTATGATTACATTTGAAAATGGGTTGGATCCAGATGAGACGCCGAGTTACTCGGCATCTCATCAGGATCTAAACTGTTCCACACTGTGGTGTATTATTATGTATTTGGTATAAAGGAAAGAAAGAAATGAAAGTCGGAGCAGACGACAAATTTGGCAGACGAAAATACGTTGCAGTGAAAGAGTAGGTCTTTCTGAAATATTTTCACACTGCCCCCAAAGCCTTGACTACCGAATATAATGTGTGGGTATTAACGCTTCAATCGCATGAAGACAGGTATGTGATATGAAATGCAAACAGCTTGGATCCAGCTGTTTGACACTGTTGATTTTGTACAAAGAAATTGATGAAATGGCACTCTAAACTAGCAGGCTAAAACGTGTCCACAGACGGTAATGCTGACACTGAAAGGAGTTAATTATGGACAGTTATTTGTACAGAACTGTTGTATTCACCATGTACAGTAAAACCCCGCTAATACGACCGCCTAAAAGAGGTATAATTCTTAGTGATAGATGCAGGTGGTAGCTTAATGCAGGACAAAAGTAATGCAGAAAGCTCCTCGAGGAGCTTTCTGCATTACCTTTGTCCTGCATTAAGCATACACCTGTTTATTCATTAAATGGTCGCATTAGAAGGGTTCTACTGTATTTAAATGTGAAAACATTCATGTCGGAAATACCCATGTCGGGTCATTTGTAACATAAATCAGATGTACTATATAGAGTATAAGCCCTTTATTGCGATCACCAAAATGAGGTTTATATCTGAAAGGCAGGTAGTAGTTTAATGCATGCCAACATGATGGTCGCTTAAGTCAGGATGTACTGTACTTTCCTATATTTGCATGTACATGTACTTAGTATATATACATCCTGACATGATATCGAACAAGCTATATAAAAACTGACATTTCAGAATTATTCGAATGCCAGCATAACAAAACTATATCTGTAAGCCAGAGGCTAACGAATACCTCCCCCCGGGAGAAAGTTATAAAAATAGTCCAGTCCCAATGACACAGGTGCACAGTTTCCAATGCCCAATTAGTCTTTTAACACTATTAAAAATGCCATATTCAAATGCGCGAGTAACGGGATAAATCGGTGATAGGACACATTTATTCGTCTCGGAGAGAAAATGGTCGAGATGCGGCAAGCATCGCCTCAACATTTCAACCCATCGTCGGACAAAGGTGTCACATATACAACATTAACGCATTATTCTCTATCTACAGCATATACCCTTAACGACCCATTTATCAGTTATAGTTTATTGGCAATTTGGCACAATAATAATGCATTTGGCAATTTACCACAGCATTCTGGCAAACACGCAATAAATATGAATAGCTGTACTGACAGGGCAACAGATTAAGGTGTGTACTCAAATACTAAAATCGGCCTTTCTCCACCGAACCCTATGTTGTCTCTTCGAGACGATTCTAAAGTTATCACAACATAGGGTTTGGTGGAGAAATGAAACAGTTATTCTTGAATATGTTTTAATTTACGCGCCTTACATGTCTGGACCTCTGTACAGTAAAGATACGATAAACGTACACATAAATATGTAACAAGTACAGTAAAACCTCTCTATAACGGCCGCTAAATTATGTTAATTAATTGGTATTTAGGACAGATGGCTGCAGGAGCGTTCTGTTTTACTTTCACCTTGCTTTAAGCAGCCACCTGCCTCTAACACAAAATACTTGATGTGATTTAGTGGCCATTATAGAGAGGTTTTACTGTATGACACTATCTTATGTACTATCAGCATTACTTTTAATATAATATTAACTATAGAGAAACAATTACAAAATGCTTTCGAGGGAGGGTTTATCTCGCCGTGTTTGCTTCATTTATATATCAAACAGAGTTAATGATAACAGGTCTATTGCGTCATTAACACCAAGGAGGTGAATTTTCTGTTGTTAAGTCCTGGATGTATACTTCAAATCATTATTTCTTATCGTTCTATATAATGGGCAAGATAACCTAAAATGAAACTCAGACTCTACAACATTTTGGTTACACAATTTACATACCCTCCTTTCTTTTGGCATTCCAATATACAATCCTGCTTCTATTATTATTAAATGAGAACTTAATCTAAGTCTTGAGAACAGTCGACGCTTTGGATCATTTTTTAGATCTAAAAGATTTCTTAATCGAATGTTTTTCAAGTTGACCAACAAATATTCGAGGTTCGATGTGCTATTTACAGTGACATTCAATGTTTGGGTGTATTGCTCTTTTAATCGGTTGTTCAAGACAGGTAGATACTAGATAGTTTGCCTTTTCGTCCATAGTTTGTAAGATATATAAACCCTAGACCATTAATTGTAGTTCCAATCTCATTCATCAATCACTTTCCTCTGCAGTTAACCCTCTCTATAACGACCACTAAATTACATTTAGTTTTTGTGTTAAAAGCAGGTGGCAGCTTAAAGCAAGGTGAAAGTAAAACAGAACGCTCCTATAGGAGCGTTCTGTTTTACTTTCATCTTGCTTTAAGCAGCCACCTGCCCTAAATACCAACTAATGTACACTATTTAGTGGCCGTTATAGAGAGGTTTTAATGTACATGTCAAAACATGTTGAATACATCTACGAGTGACGATTTTTAATAAACGTTCATACAACGACCTTTATTTTACTTATTCGATATAAAAGAAATCTACCAATTTCACTTGGTACAGCATTTGTTTGAGCTTGTGTTTTAACACCAACAATTATTAAAAATATTGATGGGCATGGTTTAAGCATTTTTATAACAATATTATCCTAATCTCAGAGCAATATATTAAAATATAGGAAGAAAGAAATAAAGACAACCTAGTATTTAAATCTGATTGTGTTCTGTTAAAAACGTGAATCAAATTGCAATATACAATTAAAATCAAAATAGAAACCAGACAGGAAATTTGGACACACGGCTGTGCACAATAACACTAGAAGCACAAATGAAATGCATGCTCGCATAGGACCTTCATAGAACAGTTCCTTGCCTGTCTCACACTGACATAATTTACGACACTGCGACGCTAAAAGAGTCACATACTGACACAGTATGTAGAACATAAAGGAACTCTGTAAGCACCGATTCACAGCAAATGAAGAGCGCTCATGCACACATATCATACACATATGCAATTCACATACACATAGAAATGTTCATTACATGCTCCACACCGACAACGTATTAGCTGTGCCGTTAAATCAATACTAAAACTCATGAAAAGTAAGAAAGAAAGACGAGATAATTATGATACCATAACTTACGCAAGAGTAAGTTATCCCCAAAAGGCCTTACTGAAAAGTATATGTTGGTTGGGTTGAATCGAGGGTACTGCGACACTTAATTAATAGGATATTGTGGAGTTGAAGGCACGAACTGCGACACTGAAATGATCATGTAACGCTGTGATGATCATGTAAAGCCAATAATGTTGAGAATAAATGAACCTTACAAGCACCGAGTCACATCAATTAAAGATCACTCATACACACATATATCACGCATATAAAATCAAATGTACAGAAGTATGAAAGATGCATGATACAAACACACAAATAGGGCGAAGACGGGAATACAACTGCCTGGCATGATCGCTTATGGAATAATATGCATATAGGTCTGATTCTACAGTTTTTGCCACTGTCAAACCTTCCGTTGCCACTGTAAAATAAAATATAATTAATATTAATGATGTCATTTTTTCTGACATGAATATTCATAATGTAAAATAATCAGAGCTACAGATAATGATGCATACCCAAATACTAAAATCGTCATTTCTCCACCAAACCCTATACTGTGACCACTCTTTAGAATCGTGTCAAAGAGACGATTCTAAAGAGTGGTCACAGTATAGGGATTGGTGGAGAAATAAGGGAGCTATTATTGAATATGTTCAAATTTACGCATCTTATCTGGAGCTCTGTAAATGGTTATTCTAGTGGTACTCAGAAATGGACTGCTTTTAACTACTCTTTTCCTTTACAAATCAACGCCTGGGCTTGAAATGATGTATGATATGTATATGTGATTGTAAATGCTGTCCACAGAAGTGGACCTTATACGAATTGATAATAAAAGTTGAAAGTTTTAATTAGTCACCTGGTTCGTTATAAAAATGATAGCTTTGTCGGTTTCTTATTACATACAGCCAGACTGTCAATAAGTAAATTTGCTAGGCCAGCAAACATATCAAGGAATACTTTACAGCTGTACAGTCTATTTGTGTTAGACTTGTCAGAAAGCTGATGAAAAAATAATTGCTCACATGCTGTAAATCTAGTAGCTCTGACCATTTCATGACCCCACTGTTCTAACGGTACTAACCGGTCCATATAGGTGAGCCCATTATATAGGACTATGTACATATATAGAGAAAGTATTGAACAGTTCAATACTAAGTACAGTTAAACCCTCTAAACCGGAATTCTAGTACATGTATTGTGAAAAATTTAGATACGTTTAGGCCTAATGCACGGTGGAAGTCATACAGAAAGCTCACGAGTTTCACCCTGCATTAAGCTTCCACATGTGTCTAAGATCGATATTTATACTAAATTGAACGTGAGGTTTAGAGGAGTTTTACTGTACTTAACCATTTCCTCCATAAATAGGCCTTTCTATGCATCTGCAATATTCACGTCTAGAAACCATTGTGATAAATAGAGCATTTGCTCCATAGGAGCAAATGCTCTATTTATCACAATGGTTTCAATACTACACAATTCTAGCATTTTCCTTTTCTCTATTTACTACTCATTTTCCGTAGATCTATTCAAGAGATTGGATCTAAAAATAGCTATGACGTAATGGGTGAAACAGTTCGTGACAATGCCATTTTCACCGCCTCTTTGCCTGATATACATGTCCATTCATTTATTCATTTACAGCTGATCACTCGGTTCACTGTCCGGTAGATTTATTGTCCAGCACACTGACCAATTAATTCTATTCTACATTAACCCTTACCATGCTGAATAATCAGAGTGGAATGGTCCGTCCGTGTCTAACTATAGTGTCTATTTAGTAGGATATGCGTAAACGTGATGGAGGGTCAAGGATGACAAACAGTGCAGACCCTGATCTGAGCCTACATTGTTTGCAACTGACAGTGTATACGTGTTCAGATTCAAAGGGTTGAAATTTGTTATTGTTATATGCTACAAATGTATGTCTCAATATATTTATTTCTTCTGTTTATGTATAAAAGCAACAATTCTTGAATCGCAAACAGTTTTGATCCTGTTTATTTCTTCGTGTCTCTTCTGGATTCAAACAATTTGAAGGAAATATCACGAAATGGACCACAAAGAGTAATCATGACTGTCAGCTGGGCAAACATTCTGGTCAGCTGCGGACATTGTCCAGAGCAATTACAATGCATTAGGTAAGCACAGCGGTCAAGAAACAGAATTTCAATTGATACTGCTATTATTAATTTACGAGTCTTGTGCCAAAACAGCCCACACAAAACATTATGAAATAAAATGTTGATTGACCTATACAAGAAAACAGTTACCCTACAGTCGTCGTATAGTAGTGTAAAACGCATTTAAACAGACCACTTTATGAATGGACATAGATGTCTTTACAAGCAGCTTGATGCTTAATGCAGGATGAAAGTAATGCAAAAAAGCTCATGCAGGAGCTTTCTGCATAACCTTCGTCCTGCATTAAAGTACCACCTTCGTTTAAGATCCAGAAATATACCCATGTTGGTGGTCGTATTAGAGGGTTTTTACTACGAGTATATTGCAAGACGAACGTGTGCTGAACTTTGCACGCTATTTGGGTCCCAATGATTGATCCGGCAAATCAGTCTGTCTTCAGGATATACAGTAAACCCACTCTAAACCGGAATCTTAATCAAGAGGAATTTGATTGTTTATGCAGGTAGTTTCTTAATGCAGGATGAGAGTCTTGCATTAAGCCCCCAAAGGGAGCTTTCTGTATATCTTTCATCCTTCATCAGGTTGCCACCTGTCGTTTAGACCAGTATTGGTACTAATTTGTTAGTCCGATGTAGGTGTTTTACTGTTATTGTTGGAATCATGAATTTGAGATAAATTAAAACTAGATTCATATCCACGGGGCATGGGTGCCCCTATGTTGTTATTTTCACTAACACGCAATGTGTAACCATGTCTTGTGACAACAAAGTGTCAAATTTCTGTCAACAAATAATCACAGCTGGAATTCCTTAACCCATAGCCCGCCAGTCACAACTATAATTGCATTTACATTTGAAAACAGTGTAGACCCAGATGAGAGAGCTCCTATACGGGCTCTCTCGTCTAGGTCTGCACTGTTTCCCAGGAAATCCATGCTTGCATGCTCTATGCTTTTGCCTAGGAAAATCATTTTAACATATCCTGTATATTTTTGTAAAGATTTGCCTTATTTAAATTCAAAGAAGACAGAGCGATAAAAGTAAGTGGTTGGTTAATTTATGCTCACCTACATATCAATGTGGCTTATCTTTGAAGTTTCAAAGAAATCTCGCCAAACAGGAATCAGACACGATAAATTGTGTGCTGTATATAATGTAAAGTATTGAATTTTGCTGGTGTATTTAGGAGGTCGAAAAACGTCTGACACAATTAAGGCCGAACACCAAAGAACACAATTTTGTCAAATGATGAAGTATAAACTCGACGCTTTGAACTTTTATTAATGAAGAACTGTTGCCTATTTAGACAGGTGGCATCTTAATGCAGGTTGAAACAAATACATCGTAAGATTAATTAAAATAAAATAAGGAGTGTATAAAAAGTAACACACTCTTAATATGTGTGGTGCACCGGAAACAGCAAAACACACATCGAAACGGCACCGCACATCTTAAAAAGACACGTCCAAACAACACAATATCTAAAAACAGCCAAATACTTCCAAACAGCAATTCACCTTCAAACAGCACAATTTTTCTTAAAGCGGACCGTCCAAACAGCACAATATCTCCAAACAGCACTTCCCCTCCAAACAGCACCACGCTTTCAGACAGTACCACACTTCTACACGGTTCGCAGCATCCAAACAGTACCATACCTCCAACAAGTGTAACACCTTCAAACAGTCGATACATTCAAACAGTACCACACTTATAGACAGTACCAAACTTACAACCAGTACCACAGCTATAAACACTACCACACCTACAGACAGTACCACACCTTCAAACACCTACAGACAGTACCACACCTTCAAACAGTACCACACCTACAAACACTACCACACCTACAGACAGTACCACACCTTCAAACAGTACCACACCTACACACACTACCACGCGTACAGACAGTACCGCACCTTCAAACAGTACCACACCTACACACACTACCACACCTACAGACAGTACCACACCTACAAACACTACCACACCTACAGACAGTACCAAACTTACAACCAGTACCACACCTACAAACACTACCACACCTACAGACACTACCACACCTACAAACTCTACTATACATACTTCCACACCTATAAACACTACCACACCTACAAACTCTAATATACCTACTTCCACACCTACAAACACTGTCACACCTACAAACTCTACTATACCTACTTCCACACATACAAACACTACCACACCTACAAACTCTACTATACTTACTGCCACACCTACAGACACTACCACACCTACAAACTGTACCATATCTCCAAGCATTACCACCCCTACAAACAATGCCACACCTACAAACAGGGCGACACCTACAAACACTACCACACCTACAAACTGTACCACACCTACAAACACTACTGACTGGCGAATCCTTGCAAAGAGTTTGGATCCAGATCAAACGTCGGGTATTATCTCTTATTGTTTAATCACAAACAAATACATAACTGTATTTAACCCATTCCCTCATACTGACGACTTTTGACGACTCTGTAAAAGTCACTTTGTGAAACCATTATGATAAATAGAGCATTTGCTCCTATTGGAGCAAATGCTCTATTTATCACAATGGTTTCAAAGTACAAAATTCTAAAAAAAATCCTTTTCTCTAGTAAATGCTCCTTTTCAGTATTTATTCAGAGGTTGGGTCTAAAAATAGCCTATGAGGTAATGGGTTAACCTTTGAATGACCTTTATGGACTAACCAATCCGTGTTTAACTATAGAGTCCAATCAGTATGAACGGCGTGATTTTTAATGGCAATCAGTTCAGACCCTGATCAGAGGGCTACTCTAGGAGCTCTCTGATCTGGGTCCACACTGTTCGCAACTGACAGTACATGTGTGTCCTGGACTGGAAGGTTTTACGACAGTTTACATTAATCAAAGTACGAATGTCGTACATTTGAATGAAAACAGTGTAGATCCTGGTCAGAGAGCTCCCATAGGAGCACTTTTGTTTTGGTTACATATGTGTGCATATCCGGTGCAGTGGTGGTATAACCCTTGACCTGTTCAAGTTTCATGTTAGAGATAATGACATCATGAATAGCTATTAGCTTTTGATAAAAGTTTGAAGGCTTTGCTTTCACAAAAACTGTAAAATCAGATCTATATGATGTCAAAATCAAACAGAGCAGACCCTAACCAGACAGCTCCTATAAGAGCCGTCTGATATGGGCCTACTCCGTTTGCGAATGCGTGAAAAGGCGTTTATTTGAGGGAAAGTGTTAATATGTAGGAAAGTCGGTCATTATACAGTAAAACCTCTCTATAACTGCCACTAAATTACATGAAGAATTTTGTGTTAAAGGCATGTGACTGCTTAAAGCAAGGTGAAAGTATAACAGAACGGTCCTATAGGAACGTTCTGTTTTACTTTCACCTTGCTTTAAGCGGCCACCTGCCCTAAATACCAAATAATTAACACAGTTTAATGGCCGTTATAGAGAGGGTTTACTGTAGTTATCACAAGGTCATGATTATACAACGCAAACAAGTGCTAGCGTTGTCCTGGGCTGGGTTTCATGTACATCGTCCAGCGTGCTTTTCCTGGTAGTTTGCACCCAAATTAGACGCCACGTTCGTCTGCGTCATCACGAACGGATTATTCAAGTATTTTCAGAAGTATTATAGCTCTCTATCGTATCTATTGTTAATTTAGTTTAAGCAAACGTCGCTTTTTACCACTAGCATAGCATACCACTACTTTCCGCCGTAAGAAGGATTTTGTGGTCACTGACCTGTTAACCAGTGGTCATTTGAGGACAGATTCGACCAGGTAAGGTAACGTGATCGGGTCACAGGGTCAGGTGCGAAGGGAAATTCGGCCAGCTGACCTCAGCAGTATTTCGTTTGGACCGAATTTTACCTCACTGTATATATATCTCTCGTTTGATACAATGAGAGAACGCCGAAAAGCGACTCACAGGGCTTGTTGCAATGGGCAAATCTGTGATAACCTATACAGTAGAACCCCTCTAATGCGACCACTTAACAAATAAACGTGTGTGTCTTTTTAAGCAGGTAGTTGCTTAATGCAGGACGAAAGTAATGCAGAAAGCTCCTCGGGGAGCTTTCTGCATTACTTTTGTCCTGCATTAAGCTACCACCTGCATCTAACACCAGAAGTATACCCTTTTTTAGGTGGTCGCATTAGCGGGGTTTTACTGCACAAACAGTTTAGATCATGAATAAAGTACATTCTGAATTTTTGACACTTAACCCTTTATAATTCAGAAAACGAGTCTCTAATGTCATTTACAAACAGTGTAGACCCAGATAAGAGCTCACCGAGGAGCCCTCTCACCAGGGTCTACACTGTTTGTCATGTTACACTTTTCTTTAAAAATCCCTATATATTCATCGTAAGATTGACCTGTTTGCATGACGTAACAGCAAGCGAAGGGTTAACACTGAGTAGTTTAGCAAGACGGTACCTTAACATTTTCCTTGTTCTATATTTATTCTAAATTCCAATACCTGCTGAATATTCATGGACAACATAGTTACAATAAAATATGGAAAATGGAACAGTGTAACCATTTTAGAAACTAAAGAAACTAATCTATCAAAGTCCATTAGCAAACAGAGCAGACCCTGATCAGACGGCTCCTGAAAAGGCGTTGCTATGAAGGATATGGTTAATGCAGGACAGACTTCGTGTACACAGATATCTAACAGGAACTGTTTTACATTGCTTTCGTTCTACATTTATCATCTTACTACTTTTAGATGCTGTAAGAGGTTCTATTATATTGAATGGTTTAGTACCAGCGTATAACACATTTCCTAACACAACCAGGTTGTCAATAAACACTGGATTCTAACAATTTTCGGGTCGTCTCATTTAGTTTGTGAAGGTTGTCACGATGAGGCCTATAGACGCCTATTCTGAGATGGCCCCTTTACCTCATTAATATTCATTAGCTAATTTTTATAATGGTATATGAACACATGTTATTTTGGCTTTGACAAAAACTGCCCGATCAGATCTATACAGTAAAACCCCTTTAATGCGACCATCAAACACGGGTATAATTCTAGGTGGCAGAGGCAGGTTGTAGCTTAATGCAGGACGCAAGTTATGCCGAAAGCTATTGGAGCTTTCTGCATTACTTACTTTCGTCCTGCATTAAGCAACCACCTGCTTATAAAGGCAGAATGATTATTCAAGAAGTGGTCGCGTTCTACTGTATATAATTCTATAAGCAGATAGTGCAGATCCTGATCAGACGGCTCATTCAGAAGCCGTCTGGTCTGAGTCTACTCTATTTGCAAAAAAACGTGAAATGTGATTTTATGTGTAAAAATATTAAATTTACAGTTTTGGTGCCAAAGGCGAATCTGTGATAACATTATTATATTGTAAACAGTTCTAATCCAGCTGATACGCCAATTAACGATAAATAAAGCTCATACTGGAGCTTTCTGTGTTTATTTTGTTCTCCTGCATTAAGCTACCGCCTGTTATAAAATTCCAGAATTATACTTCTTTTGAGTATTCATAACAGCAAAACTTTACTCTACATAATTATTTAGACGAGGTCACCAAACTACTGAGACTTAATTTCATCTCCTCTGCTAGGATACATTTTGTGTTCAATTTATTTTCAAATTATCGTTTTCAAGTGTCAAACAATTTGTATCCAGATGAGACCCGGGTCTAAGGTTATAAAACTTCCGAGTCTGAGGTCATTCTCAAGTATCTGATTGAGACCATTAACATCTGACCAATCAGATGCTTGAGAATGATCTCAGACTCAAGCAAACAGTTGTATAACCTCGGAGCCCGGGGTTGCTGTGCGATTCATCTAGGTCCAAACTGATTGCAAAATATATCGTTTGTTCACCTACAGAATGTTTTATAAGTTTTTGGTTCTCATTCGAAAAACGAAATACTTCGAAGTCCGAAATCCGGGTAACGAAATGGTCCAAATGAGTTACAGATACACAGTGGTGATATTCTAGACACTGTTGATCCAACTTATCGTCAATTCAAATCTTAAATATGAATCATAATTATGTAGCCGTATCGCAGTTAGACATTCGAATAACGAAATAGTTCACAATGCGTTATTCAAATATTCGAATAATGAACTGGGCTAACTTATCGCTGCCAAAGCAGACGGTAATGTTACGGACTAAAGTTACATATTGTTTATTAATATATCTTGTTGCCAATGCACCAAGAGTTGCCATGCATATAGTGAAGAATCACACCCACATTTGTTGGCAACCGTGGTTAGTAATAACTAGTACACTAATGTCTTGCTAATGCCAACACTCAAAAACGTACAATTCTAGATTTTTAAAATATGTGGTTGCTTAATGCAGGGGAACGAGTTATGCAGAAAGCTCCTATAGGAGCTTTCTGCATAACTTTTGCCCTGCATTAAACTATTATCTGTTTTACAGACTCATGTGTTTTAAGTATGTGGCCACTTAAGAGAATTAACTGTAATAGTAGAGACTTGTCTCATGTCTGTATGTATATCACATTATATATATAACATTATGTATATCTTATTGTATGTAATACTGCCTACAAAATGTTGCCAAATTTGTTACTGAACGCGCATGGTAGTATGGACAGTAGCACCATTCGCACGTGCTAAACCAAACGATCGCCTGCTAAAGACCACAGAGTGTCTTAATCAAATAGCTATTACACATGATCATTCCCGCGAAGGCAGCTGTTTCACGTGCGTTTCATGGCGCTAGCCCAACTCATAGCTGTATCGTCAGCACGGAGAATGCCTGTGGTTTATCGTTTGCATATTGTCTTGTCAGTGTTTATGTCATCACTGCTTGACGCTATCTACACTCCATTAGTAAATGGCTTATAATATCATGTTCGTATGGTTAGTAAATCGGTGCCTGATAATACAGGCAAATATGAAAATAATGATGATAATGATGATGATAATGAAGATAATGATGATAATGATGATTCAACATGTATCATCAGTAATACATCTATAATTACCACAACCACCACAGTAGATACTTCTGCTATAGTACTACTACTACTACATTTTATATGTTATATTTACCTATTTAACCCAGACTTTTACCCATCTTGACCGGACTTTCACCCATTTAAGCGGGACATGTTTACCCCTATAAACCGTTCTTTTACCTCTCTAAACCTAATTTTTACCCGTTCAATCCGGACTTTTACCCTTCTAAACCGAACTTTAATCACTAACCACGATTGTTTCCCTATAAACTGTTATTTTACCCCTCTAAATCGGACATTTACCCATTTAAATCGGATTCCTACCAGTTCAAAAACGGACGGTTTAAACCGGACCTTTGCCCATCTTACCGAGACTTTCACCCTTCTAAACCGGATTTCGACCATTTTAACACGGACCTTTCCCCTTTAAGTTATTCTTTTTAGGTTTTACCACCCTAAACCGGACTTTTACTCGTCTAAATCGGACTTTTACCAATTGGAACCGGATTGTTTATCCATTTAAACTACTATTACTCCTATACACCGGACTTTTACCCATCTAAACTGCACATTTATCAATCTAAACCGGACTTTTTACCAACCTACACTTTAAACCGGACGTTTACCCATTTCAACCAGACCTTTTCCCCTACAAACTGTTATTTACCTCTCTTTATCCATCTAAACTTGACTACATTACTACCTTATTAAATTGTTCTTTTACCCTTTTGAACCCTTTTGAACCAGATTTTATTCCTCTAAACTGGACTTTCACCCATCTAAACCGAACTTTAACCTATTTAAACCGGACATTTGTTACCCGTAGAAACTTCTCTTTTACCCCTCTAGACCAGGCTTTTAATTCAATTCTTATAAACTGGATACATGGTAAATAATAATTTAGACATTTTTTAGGCATATGGCGGCTTAATGCAGGGTGTAAGTCATTCTGAAAGTAAGAAAGTGTCAAAAGGAAATTTCTGACGACTTTCACTTTGCATTAAGCCGCCGCCTATCTTAAACCCTTTACCCCATGAATAATCATGTAAGAAAAAACGACGTCATGAATATTAATTAGATTAATTGTTATAATAGGCTAATAGCACATGGAAGCAGGGACTTTGGCCATGGAAGAAACTGTCGAATTTTACCTATATTATATCATAAGCAAACAGAGCAGACTCTGATCAGACGGCTGCGTCTGATCTGGGTCTACTCTGTTTGCAAGGGCGTGAAAACACGTTTATATCAAGGAAAGGGTAAAAGATCAACGTTGAAATATGAACTCATATGAACGTTCGGGTTAGAGGGGCTTTCACTGTAGTGAACTTGAACTGGAAATCATTGCGCAGGCATTGTGCCATGGTTTGTCGTTGTGGTTTCTATTTATTTTTGGTTCGATGTCAAGTGGCACAGTTGTTGTACCAATTTTCGTGCGTTGACGCCATCTCTTCTGATTGACACTGATGAGATTTTACACGTCATGCTGGCCCGTATAACGTACTGAATAAATTGTCGTCTGCTAACATTGGCATTGGCAAACATTGTCGTCTGTTTCTTTTTGTTTCAACGTAGACACTTACTTTAACTTTATACATGATGACAGACAGTTTGGAACCTGATAAGACGCCAGTTTACTCTCCTATGGATCCAAACAGTGTATCAGGTTAAGCCTGAGATTATTACATTGTCGCTCGTTATGTGCTTCAAGCTAATGAGACATGCATTATACCAATGAGACAACTACAGTAGAACCCCTCTAATGCGACCACTTAATGAATAAACATGGGTGTCTTTATAAGCAGTGGTCGCTTAATGTAGGACTGCATTACTTTTGTCATGCATTAAGCTACCACCTGCATCTAGCACCAAAAATTATACCTCTTTCATATGGTCGCATTTTTAGCGGGGTTTTACTGTATACATACATAATGATTGTGTACTTCTTGTCAACCTTAACGTGCTAAGCGAGACATCAATGGCACGTGCAAACAGCTTTGATCCAGACGATTCAGGATCAAAGTTGTTTAACAATTAGTTTAGAGTTTCTACACTGTCAAATCATCAATTTTACTCCATAAATACGCCTTTATATACCTTTGCAAACAGAATAGACCCATATCAGATGGTTCCTATAGGTGCCGTCTGATCAGGGTATGCTGTTTGCTTATGGTATGATAAAGACATATTTCTATAATTCCTGCCTGAGCCAAAATGTCCTGTGTTTATATGCCATTATAGAAAATAATGCCATTAATATTCACGAATATTCATGTAGTAAAGGTTTAAACGAATCGGAAGTAAAAACTTCCTCGAGATCAAAGTCTGAGTAGGAATAATTTCAACAGCAGGGTGGTAATGGCTGGTATCCGTTATACGCCGGTTTATAATCACTCATTTTTCATGCAATGATGTTTGGCTGATAAACTTCATAAACCATTTTATATCAAGCATTTTATTCATACAGGATATACTCGTTTTTATACATTTCGATACTAGGTACACTATGCATTATGTTTGATATACTAAGTAATATTCATGCTTCCATAAATATGCCTTTAAGGGATTTTCAAACTGGATTTGACAAATACAGTAAAACTCCTCTAATGCGACCACCAGAATGAGGTATAATAATGGGTATCAGGGGCAGGTGGTAGCTTAATGCAGGACGAAAGTAATGCAGAAAACTCCTACAGGAGCTTTCTGCATTACTTTCGTCCTGCATTAAGCAACCACTTGTTTTTAAAAAACATTAACGTCTCCTCGTTAAGTGGTCGCTTTAGAGGGGGTTTACTGTAGTTTACTTGTGAATTCCTGGTGTTGATCGAAAAGCAAATATTCCCTCATCAATTAATTCCTCATGAAACATTACATGCTCTCTGTTTTTATTCATTTTACATTTTTCTTATTACTTGACAGCTGATTGGCATTAGATGTGTAAAATGCTTTTAACGAATTTAATAAACTAAGCTTCAAAGACGGAATATTATGAAAGTATTCATCTTCTTGCGTACCAGCACAAATCATTTTAAAAATATTTTCTCTGCACACCAATTGCATACCGTTTGAACATAACATTTGTCTTCTTAAAGGCTTAACCCATTCCCTCATATTGACCACTTTTGACGACTCTGTAGAAGTCATTTTGTGAAACCATTGTGATAAATAGAGCATTTGCTCATATAGGAGCAAAAGCTCTATTTATCACAATGGTTTCAAACTACACAATTCTAAAAGTTTCCTTTTCTCTAGTTAATGCTTCTTTTTTGGTAGATTTATTCAAAGAGTTTGTATTTAGAAATAGCCTATGAGGTAATGGGTTAATTATCTATAAATGACGGGTTGTAAACGTCTGTAAAACTGGCATAAAATTATAGATTGTTTAACGAAAAGTACATATAGATTTAGTAGAGTGTGGAAATAACTTTGGAACATAACCACTTAGAATTGTCAAATGTGAATGTTAAAGTATCAATGACGCGCCGTTTTAGACACCATTCGTTTGCGTTTTAGTTTCGTAACGATCGTATTGCCGTCAATATGTTTTACTCAAATTCATATTTCCATATTTTAGGAATAGCTTAGAGCAGAACCTGTCATAAGCGACCATCAAAAAGAGGTCTATTTATGGGTCTTTAGAGCAAGTGGTATCTCCATGCAGGTTACAGGTAATGCAGAAAGCTCCTATTAAAGATTTATGCATTACGTGTGCCCTGCATTAAGCAGCTATCTGTCTTTTAAGACTGCTATATTTAATGAATAAATGGCCGTTTAAGACAGGTTCTATTTTATAATTATGAGCCCCGCATAAACATGCAGATATACTTTGCATTGTGATGAAATTATGACATTGAGCTGAACAATAGTAAAAACCTAACACACGACAGGCTAGCTTCACAGGCCACAGATAACACGGAAACATGCCACACGAATTTTATTAGTTATGATAGGCAGTAAACAGTTGTCTGAGAACTGCATGTATCAAAGTCTCCTTGTATGTTAATCGGTACGAGTTTGTTTAAATCTTTACCTTATGAATATTTCATGTAAGAAATAAATGGCATCATAGATACTTTAATTTATATTATAAATCTTACAGGTGCCGTTTGATCTGGGTCTACGCTGTTTGCAAAGGTTCGATCGATCGACTATTTTAAAGGCTTAACGATAACCGTTTTCTCTTTTACGACCTTATGCGAATCTGGATAACCTTTGCAAACAGTTTGGATCCAGAGGAGACGCCGAGTTTACAGACGCCGAGTAACTCGGCGTCTCCTCAGGATCCAAACTGTTTGACACTGATTTGTTTTGTAAAGAAATTGAAGAAAACGCCACTTTGAAACTTCGAGTAGATGATGATTATAGCGGTTGAAGTTTATTTTGCACAGAAAAGGTTAAATTACATGAGAACATAGGCCTAGTATATGTATATGCTATTCGTTCTCATTATAAACTGTATGCGCATGCGTGAGGTTACATTATAATTGCGTCATTGTGCACTCACAATACTATTTTTTATTGGAAGCATTGCAAAAAGTAGGTCAGCATCATAATTGATCTTGCACTCAGACGAGTTTTATCTTTGATGTGGCCTGATACATGAGATATATTTTATGATTCATAAAAAATAGTATTAAAATAAAACTGTTCATATTTGTTAAAACCTTTCGGCACTAAATAGATTCTGCATGTTTTGTCTGCTAAGATTTTTTTCTGTTTCTTTTCAACTCTCGAGATACCAGGGTATTAAACAGTTTTGATCCTGTTTAGACGCCGACTTATTTCGCGTCATATCTTGATTCTGTCATGGATTCTTCTAGCTCATGTATGTCGTGTTATTTGGATCCCATAGTCGTGTACTGAAGCAGACGACAGGTTTTGGCAGACGTCAATTACTAAACAGGGTTTTATTTGGACGTTACTATCGACATTCTATTGATGTTTGGTGCAGGCAGTACATATATTTAGTTTTATATCGTACCTTTTTACATCTGACATAGGTTATAGCATACAGTCATTTACCCCTGGAATGCGGAAAACGATTACATGTATATTGGCAATTACAAACCGTGTAGATCAAGATTAGTGGGCTCCCAGAGGAGCTCTCTGGTCAATGTCTGCACTGGTTATCATTCAGATTCCTCTGACAAAGTATAACCTTTCATAATGAATTTTCTCTACCATTAACCATTTCCCTGTTCTATGTTTATTTCAAATTTGAACACCTACTGAATATTCATGGAAAAATTGTTACAATGAAATATGGAAGGTGGAATATTGTAGCAAATTTAGAAAGTAAAGAAGTATATCTTTCAAATTCCATTAACAAACAGAGCAGATCCCGATCAGACGGCTCCTAGAGGATCCCTCTAATCTGGGTCTACTCTGTTTGCAAATGTGTGAAACACGTTTATATGAGGAAAAGGGTTAAACAACTTTGAAGATTCATCATTTACCCCATTAATACGCCTTGTAACGCGATCAGAGTAGACCCGGATACGAGTCGTGTGTTCAGGGTCTACTCTGTTTGCTTATGAAATAATATAGATGTGATTATAAGTGGCTAAACGTAAAGAGTTAAAGGGGTAACGCACCAATCATGACAACTCTTCATTCGTTGCTAAGTAACTAGATTTTTAACCCTTTCGCTGCCAATGCCGGATCTGTCATTACCTATGCAAACAGTTTGGATCAAGATGAGACGCCGAGTAACTCGGCGTCTCATCAGGATCCAAACTGTTTGTTACTGTCACTATGTTTTTGAAACAAAAATGAAGAAAATCAAAAGAATGAAAGTTTGTAGCAGACGGCAAAGTTAGCAGACGACAGAGTTTGGCAACGAAAGGATTAATTCCGTACGTTTGACTTTCTGCACTCCCTAATTGTCGTCTGTAAATATTGTCGCCTGCTTCTATTATAAAAATGACATTTTCTTCCATTTTCGTTCAAAAGACATTGTCAGAGTAACAAACAGTTTGGATCCTAGTGAGACGACGAGTTACTCGGCGTCTCATCTGGATGCAAACTGTCTGCATATATTATCGCAGAATCACCAGCACAGTGCGAAAGGTTTAATGCTCCTGTTAATGCATCACGTTGATTTTAGTGCTTTAAAATTACTTTTTTTTATAGTAATTGCAACAGCGCCTAGATGTCCATGTGACGCACTATTGGTAATTGTACTTGGTTACATGTACCAACAGTTTTAGTATTTATGAGACATGATTTTATACCATATACATGTACATATATCTTTGACAGTTAACCTTTTTCCTCATAAACGTTCACGTCAGAATTAATGACGTCATGATTGTATTTATCAGCCGAGTTTTAAAAATGATAGATGAACACATGATTGTTCGGCCAGTGCAAATATTGAAGAATCAGCTCTATATTATTCTTACATGGGCCAACTGATATGGGTCTACTCTATTTGCAAAAATGCGTCAAACGCGTTTCTGTTAGACAGAGGGTTCACGAGTTGAACAAATTCTTGTAAACTTTAATTTGTATTTTTCATTATTTTATTTGAAATCGATCTTTATATTAACTTTCTCAAAATGATAGTATATATGTAATGTTAAACCTCACTAAACCGTACATTCAAATGATTATTAATGTCATTATTTAAGACAGGTGGCAGCTTAATGCAGGGTGAAAGTCATACATAAAGCGCGCAAAGGAGCTGTATGACGTCCGCCCTGCATTAAAGAGCCGCCTGCATAAAAATATCTTTATGTAAGTACAAATACTTAACCTTAATTATGCGGGATAAATGTGTCAGCTCAACATCTGATATGGAGCATACAGTAAAAATCCATCTAATGCGACCACCTAAAAGAGGTATAATTCTGGATGCTAGATGCAGGTGATATCTTAATGCAGGACAAGAGTAATGCAGAAAGCTCATATAAGAGATTTCTGCATTACCTTTGCGCTGCATTAAGCAACCACCTGCTTATAAAGACATGTATGTTTATTCAAGTGGTCACATTAGAGGGGTTCTATTGTATTTACTTAACTTCGAATTCAGTCAAGCTTCAACCACCTGTTGAGTTCCAAACAGCTAGGGTCCAACTGTATTCAATTTGCTAATGCCAATCAGACAGCGCGTAGTATGATAAGTATGCATATATACCGATCGGGAAGGATCTTCCTGGTTTTATTCTGCATTGTTTGTTCCACTAACTAGCCTATAGACTGATTACTAACAGAGCATATTTTACATACCGCCCCCTCCTCTCCCCCTCCTACAATAGCAGCATGTTCAGGAGAGATGCTGGTATTGATTGGATCCATCTGGTAATGCTGGTATTGAATGAATCCATCTGGTAATATAGACTTATATGTGTTACATGGCCTCTTGTCGGAATAATGTTTCTAAGTTCATAAACCCAGACCCAGTTACATGCCAGAGTGTATTAAATAGGTCGGAGTCTGATTTGTCAAAGCAAAGTGATCAATACATTGTATTTATGTATACTGGTAAAGAAAACAAAAATAAATAAATAAACATTATTCTGAACTAAAAACGTAACTATCAGTTTCGAATCAATCTTATCAACAAAATTATAGTTTGCATTATTTTCAATTACACCAATTTTATATGAAAATTGAGGCAATTCATGTTACTTTATTGAAAACTAAGTTAATTGAGGTTAGTTTGTTAGTAAGTAGCTCAGAGAGTCAATGGGTGACCCATATTTTGGTTTGAGTTTTATCGAGCATCTATATGTAACTTTTATTTGACGATAACTACACGCTCAGTGAGAGACGGACACTCATTAACCCATTCCCTCATATTGACGCCTTTTGATGCCTCTGTAAAAGCTTTTGTTTTACTTTTTGAAAATTGTGATAAACAGAGCATTTGCTTCGTGGGAACAAATGCTCTATTCATCACAGTGGTTCCAAAACTATACACAATTCTTAATTTTTCTCCTTTTTAATAAATGCTCCTTTTCAGTATATTTATTAAAAAAGGTTGGGTCTAAAATAGCCCATGAGTGAATGGGTTATAATGGAGGCTTGTCAGAATGTTTTTAACCCTTTACCTCATGAATATTCATATAAGAACTTATGACATCATGAATAATAATTGGATTAAGTTTCACAACATCATACGAACACATGATGGTTTAGCCATGGCAACGGGTGTAGACTCATATCTGTATTAGTTAATATAAAAACAGATCAGACCCTGATCAGACGGCCCATGCAGGTGCAATCTAATCGGAGTGTACTCTATTTGCAAAATTCTACATAGTCTAACCTATGAGATAATATGTTTAATACAGTTGATCCTGTCTTAACCCATTACCTCATAGGCTATTTTTAGATACAACCTCTTTGGATAAATCTACCGAAAAAGAGCATTAACTAGAGAAAATATTTTTTTTTAAAAAAATTGTAGTTAGAAACCATTGTGATAAATAGAGCATTTGCTCCTATAGGAGCAAATGCTCTATTTATCACTGGTTTCACCAAGTGACTTTTACACAGCCATCAAAAGCCGTCAATATGAGGGAATGGGTTAAGCGGCCATTCATTTATTGAACTTAGGAGTCTTAAAAGCAGGTGGTTGCTAAATGTAGGGCAAAAGTAATACAGAAAGTTCATATAGGAGCTTTAAGCTACCACCTGCCTTACAGACCTATAATTTGACCTCTTTTTGATGGACGCTTAAGACAGGTTCTATTGTAATTGTCTTTGACCCGTATTCTCCCCCTTTTACATGCAACACAGTTTGTTTACCGTACGGTTTTTCTTCTTCAATTCATAAGCTTAAGATAGCAGAACGTGTAGTTATAGCCAGCAAATTAATTCAGACCACAGAATACCACAGGTAGATCTATTAATATTCGCAAAAACCGCAAACCGCTCTTTCGCAGCCTATCGTCTGCAACATTTATCGTCTGCTAATGTTCGTATGTTTAATTTTCTTCCATTTGCTTTCAAAAACATTATCATCGTAACAAACAGTTTTTATCCGGGTGAGACGCCGAATCACTCGGCGTCATATAGGGGTCCAACTTTTTTGTATACATAATCACAGATGAAACATTGGTAGGAAAGTGTTTCACCGCAATAGGCGATTTCATGAACACATTTACAGCAGGCAGTGACATCGAGTAGCTCGAAGTCTCATCTGGGTCAATTCTGTTTGACATTGATATGAACACATGAAACACCACCCTCCCAAACACAAAAAACCCCTCCAGAACAACAACAACAACAACAACAACAACAACAATAAACATAGTAATAACTAACAAATGAAGAAAATGAATCCTGCTTGAACCACAGAAGCGGAAGAATTACAATGTATATTTGGCGGCAACTGCGACAAAGGTACCTAGGTTGATTTTGTTGTAGGCTTTACGAATAGTTTTGACTCTGATGAAACCCCAGGCGACACGTTCACCAAGGTCAAACTCCTTGGCGATCTGATCCCGTTTTTAAGGATGGAAGGAAAGTGTAACTTGAGGGTTGAAGCAGACGCCCATCTTTCAAACGAAATAAAAAAAAGTTAAAGTGCCTCTAGTGATTCAATAATGATATTTGCAAACAGTTTGGAACTAAATGAAACGAGAAGGAAATGAACATCTCACGAGGATATATGATATTCGGGTTGTATTTTTGTAGAGACAAAAAACCGGTATTATTTGTTTTTTCTTTTCTTTTTTTCAAAGAAAACTGAAACAGTCAGTAAGTTTAGCAGACGACAAACTGGCCTTCTAATCATTGGTCCGCGATCAAAGTTAACAAAAAACCCAACAACCAGAGTATCAATCAATTTGGATCCTGGTGAGACGCCGAATTATTCGGCTTCTCATCTGGATCCAAATAGTGATGCAAATGCTATAATAATATTCACCCACAGCAAGCTAAAGGTGAAATGTTAAAATCCGCTGAATCAAGATGAACCAAATTCAGAGACCCGTGCCAAACCACACGCCAGAATACTGTGGGAAAGTTAGAAGGAATGCTCGTAAATTGTACCGGGGTAAGATATACAACAGCAAAATAAATTAGCCGACAGTTACAAATATTGGCAGACGAACCAGAAGCACGCGCGTGGCACGATTATTTCAACCCCGCTAAGCACGCGCTGCCAAATTCACAGTTGTCACGAGTTTTACGATGTGGTTTTCGAAACTTTACCCTTATCCCTGTACATGTAATTCGTAATTCATAGATACATGCCTATTAACGCATCTGCACACAGAGTAGATCTAGATCATATGGTCCCTAGGAGCTGTCTGATTAGGGTCTGCCTAGTTTACATATCGAGGGCTTGGTGCAAAATTATTGTAACTCCTTCACTATGTGAAGGAGTGACAATAGTTTTGCACCAAGTCCTCGATATGTAATAATATACACCCAAACATATAACCTCTTTCAAGGCCAGAATTCGTGTTGATAATTATACTGTTATATATAAATTCAGTTAATAATTGATATTCTAGATGTCATTATTTCTTACATGAATATTCACGAAATAAAAGGGTTACTTAATCAGGTCGACCTATATTTCTAAGTGAACTTATGCATGTATATACATGTAAGTATTTTGAACGATTCTAATATACATTTGAGTGGTGTACAGTAAAGCCCGTCTTAAGCGGCCATTAATAAGAAGTCTAAATCTGGATTTTTATAACAGGTGGCAGCTTAATGCAGGGAAAAAGTGATACAGAAAATTCGTATAGAAAGCAAACAGAACAGGGAATGGTCAATATACGGTGTTTATGACACAGTAAAACCCAAAAAGCTAAACCGGAATTGTAGTAAAGAATAATTTACATATTTTAAGCAGGTGACAGGGTTAAAGTCATAGCGAAAACCCCTAGAGGAGCTTTCTGGACACGATTTTCACACTACATTCAACTGCCATTTGTCTCTAAGACCGATATGTATGCTAGTACGTTAAGCCCGTTGTACATAGAGAGTGTTACTGCATATTTGAAATGACGTAGATTTAGTATTTGTTTAGAATTGTAACATACGATATTATTTGCAGACGACACTAACTTCGTCTTCACGGAGTGAAGGAGCCTGAAAATAGCGTATCTGCTGAATACAGATTAACATAAAAATCGGAAAGCAAACAGAAAACATAGGTCAACTGTATAGAATAGTGCTACCAAGTGACATTGCAACTGGCTGACCGTAAAACTTTACCTAAAAAATTGTTTACAGTATTACAGTTTATTTCACTCAGAACATGGTTTGACATGTTATAAGAGGTTAAACATATATATCAAGAAATACTGGTTTGGTAGGCTATATAGCAATTGGCGCAGTTGCATAGGTGAGAAACATATGCATCTATGCTCGCACATACATACAGACACACAGACACATACCACACACAGACACGCACACACAGACACAAATACGCACACACATACACTATACATAAACGATCTAGCCAGGAGGGGTCCTAAATTTCTTTAATATTGATCCTAATAGACAACAAGTTTTCTTCAATCTATTAACATTTTCGTCATTAAAGATTTCTGAAAATATTTGTGTATTTGCTGTCCTCTTTTTTATGAAGGGGGTTAACCGTTTTCGGTCATCGTCAAAACTTGGACATTTGAACAGAAAATGGAACCCATCTCCTATATCGCTATTGCATAATGTACATTTCCTAAGATGTCGGTCTATTCCATTCCATTGGTCGGTTTCAAGACAGGTCGAATCTTAACCCTTTCCCTGATGAATATTTATGTAGGAAATAATGACGTCATGAATATTAATAAGATTATTTTTTATAATGGCATACAGGACATTTTGGCTCAGGCAGAAGCTGTAAAATCAAATCTATATTACACCATAAGCAATCAGAACAGAGCATGAGACGTCTTATCTGGGTCTACTCTGTTTGCAGATGCGTCAAAATGCGCTTACATAAGGGGAAGGGTTAACCCTTTTCTCCATAAATACGCATTTTACGCGTTTGCAAACAGAGTAGACCCAGATAAGACGTCTCATGTAGGAGCCATCTGATCAAGGTATGTTCTGTTTGGTTACGATAAAATTTAGAAATGATTCTACAATGTCTGTCATGGAATAAAGTTCCCCTGTCCATGTTCTATTTTACCAATTAATCTAATTAATATTCACTATGACATTATTTGTTCTTGAATATTCATGGAGTAACGATTAAATGCCTGGAGAAAGGCATACACGAAACATTTTGGGAGCTTTCCGAATGATTTCCACTCTGCATTAAGCCGCCACCGGCCTTAAAGCCTCATTGTTTCTTTTTACTTAAATTTGGGATAAAAGAAATGTTTCTGTATCTTTGATACATCGGATACATTTGTATGTACATATATCAATGCCAATATACTTTCTGATATACCAAGTACACTGATCATGTCTGACACCGACCAAAATTTATTTGGAACTGAATTACAATATTTTCTCGGACGATTTGTGATTTATTAACAAGACATTGACTTACACGGACTTTCAAAGGTTTTGAAGACATTCCAATGTAGCAAATACTGTTAATAATCAGCTGATTGCTGAAGGTATTGCAAAAGTTTTACAGAAGGCTACCCCGATGCCTTAATGTTTTACGTCATACATCTGTACGCCTTATGATGCCTTTGTAAACAGAATAGATCCATATCAGAGACCTCCTGCAGGAATCGTCTTGTCAGAATCAGTTCTTAAATAATATAGACATGTGTACCAGTTCCCATTATAAAAAGCCATTATAAAAGAAATAGAAATTTGATATCTATGACGTCATTATGTTACAATTAAAACAGGGCCTTTTCCGCACAGGGGTGTTTTTTACGTGTCAAAAGAACAATGCCAAAAGACAGGTCATTGCGTACATTCTATTGATCAGGAGCAGTTCAGCTGGTTCAAACCAATATTCAGTTCAACTATAAAGGGTTAATAAACGATTGTTGGAGATAAAGAGAGTTGTTATTGGCTGTTTTATCTGTACTGTACCAGTACCATCGTAAAGCAAGCTGTTTACAGACTAGAATATGTCAAAAGAACATCAGTTATACAGCAAAACCTCTCTTAACCCTTCGCTTGCTATCCACGTCAATATAACTACCTGTAAATATTTAAGACCCAGATGAGACAGCTCCTGCAGGAGCTGTCTCATCAGGGTCTGCACTATTTACAAGTTGATTGTGCAACCAGTGCACTCCTCAGCAGTGATTACACAGCGAAATACTTGTATACAGTGAAAATATATGTAATTATACAACAGGGCATGGGTAAAGAAAGAGAAATATATTTTAAAATTCAGCAAGAGAAAGGTTAAGCGACCACCCAAAAGAGGTCTAATCATGGGTCTGAAAGGCAGGTGGTAGCTTAATGCAGGACAAAAGTAATACAAAAAGCTCCTATAGGAGCTTTCTGCATTACTTTTGTCCTGCATTAAGCAACCACCTGTTTTTTGCACGCATATGTTCAACAAATGAATAGCGCGTAAGACTGGTCTACTGCATATACATTTTAGTGGAGCATCATTTATCTGTTGGAGGAACTTACCCTTCATCACAGATGTCGCCATTATGCACCACGGCCAACAGTGCAATGCCAGACCAGACTAGTTCTATCTCTGCTGTTGATTTCTTTGAAATTTGCCTTATCACAATTCTTTATTTTACCGAAAACTTTTAACAAATTTGGGTTGCAAGCGGCACATAGAAACTTTGCGCCGAAAATGTTAATGGAATAATGAAGTAAACTCGTTTTAACCATTTCCCTGTAGAATATTAACACTTCACTTGCTGAATTTTAAAATACATCTCTTCTTCTTTACCCATGCCCTGTTTTATAATTACATATATCTTCACTCTGTAAAAGTATTTCGCTGTGCAATCACTGCTGTAGAGTGCACTGGTTGCACAATCAACTTGTAAATAGTGCAGACCCTGATGAGACAGCTCCTGCAGGAGCTGTCTCATCTGGTTCATCACTATTTACAGGTATGTATATTGAAGTAAATAACAAGCGGAGGGTTAATGTAAGAAATGATATAATTGATATTTAGTAGATTAAATTCCATAATCACCGTGTTGGATTATGTACAAAGTGTATAATAATATCTATATAACACCAGAAGCAAACGAAGCAGACCCTTATCGGACGGATCCTACAGGAGCCGTCTGATCTGGGTCTACTTTGTTTGCAAATACACGGACAGGCATTTCTTTATGAAGGAAATGAGTAAAGCGAACATTCAATTAAATATTAATGTCGTTGCTTGAGGCAGGTTGCAGTTTATTGCAGAGTGAACGTCATGCTGAAAGCTATTTCACGGCGGAGTGGTCAGGACTGTTGCAGACATACAATCATAAAAGGTATAGTAATCTTCAATATCGGTCGTAGAACAATAAGTGCCATATCTTTCAGCTCTTGTTATCTTGTCCATCCTATATTCACCATTTTCACATCACATGGCCATACAGGGTACATAGGCAAATAGTGTAGATCCAGATCAGATGACGAATGAAGGCGTCCTCTGAACAGGGTCTGCACTATTTGCTACACCAATCACTATCCGAGGTTGTCCTGTTATTGATGTGTTATTATTCGAGAGTGAGTACAGTAGAACCGTCCTATGCGACCGTTGATTAATTTAAACACAGACACTTGCTTAATGCAGGGCAAAAGTAATGCAGAAAGCTCCTATAGGAGCTTTCTGCATTACTTTTGACATGCATTAAGCTACCACCCGCCTAACATACCCATAATAAGACCATTTTTGATGACCGCTAAAAGCAGGTTCTGCTGTATACGTAAGTCTATTGAACTGTTGCAGTGTTATAATAAATTGATATTGACAAAGTTGGCAAAGTGCCTAAAGTCTGCTTTAATTCAAGACTGTCGCTGAAGTTTCTTATTCGTATATTAATATTGTATTGAGAATGTTATGATTGTTAAAGTGAAGATAGAAACTTAAAATATGGTGTGATATTTATTTATGGAATATCAACGAAAATCATTCTGACATTTGACCTTGTTAATGCTTAATATGTGATTAAAATTTATGCTTATTGGATATGATGATCTAACATTGCACACGTTAAAAAATATGTTCTGTTATAAAACAACCAGTTTTATTCTAATTTTGAGAGGTTATGGTGGAGAGGTTTTACTGTTTTTGAATCTGTATTGAGAGGTTTAATTGTATAAAAGAACCTGTCCTAAATTGACATTCATTTATTTAATAAAGAAGTCTTTAAAAGCAGGTAGTTGCTTAATGTAGGACAAAGGTCTGCATTACATATTACCTGTATTAAGTACCACTTGCCTTACAGATCATAATTAGACCTATTTTAATTGACCGCTTAAGACATATTCTTTTGTACCATAAAACTGCTCTGAACCAAAATGTTATTAAGTACGAATGTAAACATTTTTTTATGCAGGTGGCTGCTTAATACTGGTGAAAGGCATACAGAAAGCTCATGTTGGAGCTCCTTTCGGAGGTTTCACCCTGCATTATGCTGCCAGCTATCGTATAGACCGGCGTTGGTACTAATTCGGTTTAGTGTGTGTGTGGCTTGTGTGTGGCTCTCCTGCTTGACTTTTCTATTTTTTCATTTAGAGATGTTTTATTATATTGATACATACTCCCTATTTCCGCTGAGGGTATCCCGCAGCACAGAGTATGTAATGGTTTGGTATGACCTACATTTTTTGGCAGTGGGGTAATATTTTTACCTTCTGCCTGGAAGAGCTTATTTATTATGAACAATTCGGTCCCAATCCGTTTCGGGCTTGGTCGTTTCGACCCATCATGAAATATAGCAATTTTTACGCAAAATTTAGTCCAACCGATTTGCATTCAAATGTATAGAAATGATTAAACGGAAAGTACCAATGTACACAGAATTAAATCCGATAGATGCATGTTTTTGATTAGATGATAAATAAGCTTTCAACACCAGTGTAATATTATGCCGTATTATGATAGTGAGCTATGGGGAATGGTGTTAGTAAGTATCCTGTTTAACTTGAATTACAAAGTTGTGGAAATTGTCAAGGCATGGAATTTACAAAAAACTTGGTTCATTTTGAAATTGGAATTTTATTGTGATGAGATACAATACTGTACTTTCTTTCTGTCGGTTACATTGTTTCAAATGTTTATTTTTAACATTTTCTCCCACAGATACATCTAAACATCTTTGCAGAGTAAACTCAGATATGAACGATCCTAAAGAAGCTGTTCCATTTTCGTCCGCTACATTTAACGATAATTATATTAAAATACTGTACTCAGTTAACACCCCTAATGTCAGTGAAAATTAGTTTTTTTTCTATTATACCAAATGATTTATTTAATAAAATATTCACCAAATATAAACTTCTGTACATGTATAGATAAACGGAGAAAAAGTTAATCATTCTTGATTTTGCGCATGCTGTAATGAGGAACAATATAGTTGTTTGTTTCCCTTTGCTACTAAAGAGGGAAAGGTCCTTATTTATTTTCTTAAAATCAAGTTCATCCATATAATTTATTCATTAATCCAATGAAAACCTTTTCGTGGTCGACATGTGCATCAAGGATAAAAACGAAAGTTTTCAAACAAAAGGAGCCATGATTGTTTTAAAAAGCATCTACTTTTATCAAGAGCAAACACATCTGACTAACTAATGTGGCATTTACTTAGTAGTTTTAGTCATGCTATCAACACCAAAAGTATTTCGTTTCTATTGTATATTATTTAGAAGCTTTTTTGAAATAAAGATAACTAATCATTAACTTGGTTGTTCCTTTCTATACCCGACCTTAGCTCTTCTTATTACTTCTTAGCATAATTTAATTCATATCAGTATACTTTCGTATACTAGTATACTCGAAATACAAATGGTATTTTACCAGAGTCTATACTGTTTAAAACTACATTGTACTTTGCTTTCAATACTCAAGTAATAAACACTATACACCTCAGTCAAAGTATCATTTAATACTTATTAAGCAAATACTTAGGTTTACATCAAATGGTAAGCTTTGTTTTGCCTCAGCACTTATTCACTTTGCTGTACATGTACAGCACTTTGTTACTTGTACTCTATATTGTTGTACCAACATTGTTCTTTGAATCCTTGCCCTGCTACGAGCCCATTACAAATGGTGTATATTCAAGGTGGAATTTGCCCGTCAGTGTTAAACTATAGGGTTAATTCAGCATGAAAGGCTCAACTTTACTAGGGGAATATGAATGAGAAACAATGCTTATGTAAAAACCTCTTGTATTAACACATAATTACCGGTGACCCCAATCACGGGACATATGCAAATAGTGTAGACTCAGATCAGATAGTTACCCGAAATAGCTCTCTGATCAGGGACGGGGGAGGTTGGGTGAAATCAAGAAGTTATAACGGTTAAACCTCAGAATTCTTCTTATGGGTTCGGTCTGTACAGACAGGATTTTCTGTGCTGGATTCTCTCGATTTCCCTTTGAATACATGCCATTTGCAAACAGTGTAGACCCAGCTCAGTGGTCTCATAGAGGAACACTCTGATCAGGGTCTGCACTGTTTTGACATTCAGAATTCTGTAGCAAGTATAACCCTGTCCTACAGAGTGGACCCTACAGTTAATCAAGGACGGGCTAGTCTACTCTGACAGTTCAGCGGTGAAAGGGTTAACATTGGCCCAGACACTCTTTTTGAGAGGAAACACGCACAGGTAAGTACACGGTAGTTATTACCACATCAAAGATTACATTAGGCCAACTGCCACACAATAATAACCGTCTGTTTCATTGAAGCATTCACACAGTGATCAATCTTATTTCTCTGTAAAGTGTTCTGGTTAAGTAATTACGCTATGCAAGCAGTCTAAAATCAACAGGCTGCCGTTGTATGGCAGAAAATAGGATATTGCTTCCATCATAAATTATCCCCGAGTCATTTAGAATCCATAAAAATGGTTTGTTTGCCGTGCAAGAATTCTTTGCAAATCAGCGCTCTTAGATGTGGTGAAAAGTCAACAAAAACACAATTCTTTCAGGATAATGTTGTTAATGAGCATGGTAGACATTCGACGGAGCTAGATAACGTAGTTTAGAATAGACAAGAGAAATAGAGATGTTCAATGTTGAATATTCAATATTTTCCCTTCATCCAATTTTTATTTAAGAAAGTTTTAAGAAACAGTGACACACGGAGTGTAGTCTATATAGTTTGTTTCACTGTCCACGACACTATTTAAGGGTTATTTTATAAAAAGAATCTTACATGAGTGTGTATTACTAATTGTTTCTATCAAAGCCGTTTATTATAATTACATGTAATATGACACTCGCTACAGGTGTCATATTATTATAATAAACTCGTATCATAAAAACAATTTGTAATGAACACTCATGCAAGAGCCTGTGTTATAGATTGCAAACTAAAAAAAGTAAACGCTAATATTCTTTACCCACAATAAAATCTGTCTACAACCATGACACAAAATAAATCTCATTCTTGGCTTTTAAGACAGGCGGTGGCTTAATGCAAGATAAAAGTCATGCAATAATCTTATCTTGCAGCGTTCTGCATTACAGCAAAACCCGGCAAATGCGACCACCTAAAAGTGGTATAATTCTGGGTGCTAGATGCAGGTGATAGCTTAATGCAGGAAAATATAATACAGAAAGCTCCTCTAGGAGCTTTCTGCATTACTTTTGTCCTGCATTAAGCAACCACCTGCTTACAAAGACGCACATGTTTATTCATTAAGTGGTCGCATTAGAGGGGTTCTGCATTACGTTCGTCCTGCATCACACAACCAGCTGCTCTTGTACAGTCTAATGTATATTTATAATATGGTCACGATAGGCAGGCTCTACTGTACTTGTCATATCAGATACACATTCAGCCTGTACAGTTCTGATCTTTAATATAAACGACATATCGAAATCAGTAAACCCTCGTTACAACGGAGGTGTTTGTTTCCAGACATTGCGCTGGTATAACGAGGTTGCCGTTATAACGAGTTTAATTATGAAAGGAACCATATGGCCAGTTTTAAATTAGTGCCAACAGGTGAACGCTTAATGCAGAACACAAGAAGTGTAAAAAGCTCCCTCTGGGAGCTTTTTGCACTTCTTGTGTTCTGCATTAAGCGATCACCTGTGTTATAGGCATTCTATCTATTTATTCAGTGGTTGTTTCAAAGAATTAAGGGTAATTTCGTTCCATTGCATACTGTCGGTATAACGAGGGTGCCATTGTAATGAATGCCGGTATAACGAGGGTGCCATTGTAATGAATACCGGTATAATGAGGGTTTCACTGTATAGTCATAACTATACCTGAAAAGAAAACACCAATGTAATTTGTAGTTTTGATACTTCCTGTTGGCTGACTCCTGATTTAGGAGTGACATCGGTTTTTGGAAAGATGCTGTTATTCAGTGGCGGGCTGTCAGATTATATGTTCTCCTTTGCTAGCTTTAACATTTTCCCCTCATATAAACGCCTTTAAACACCTCTGAAACGAAGTAGACTCAGATCCGACGCCTTTCGTAGAATCCGTCTTATCAGGATCTGTTCTGTTTGCTTATGAAAGTACAATAGATTACACCTATACCAAACATGCTGTGTGCATATGCCATTATAAATATGCAGCTGTTAGATATTCATGATGTCATTATTTCTTATATGTATATTAAACAGGGAAAGGGTTAAGGTTTACGATCAGCATGTCATGTTTGAGAGAAGGGTTCTCTGTTGATTTATACAGGACTAATTTCTTTTAGTCTTGTAGTTGTTTAGGTGCATTTTAGTTGTTAGGTCTTATCACAAAGCATACATTGATATAGATCTGGTATATAGATTATATGCGAGGATATGGGGAATTTGTGTGATATTAATTTGACCGGACACTACAGAGTCATTGGGTCAATATTCGATAGATTAACCCTTACAACGCTGAATTTTCAAATGGACTATTTCAAAGTTCAAACAGTCCGATATTACGGTGAATATTTAGGGATTTTCTACAAAAAAGTGTAACATGACAAAGAGTGCAGATACCGATGAGAGGGCTCCTCTAGGAGCCTTCTCATCTAGGTCTACACTATTTGGAAACATCATAGGGACTCGTGTCCCCAACTGAAAATGTATACAGTATACGACTTCGTGAATTCCCTTCTCCAACTCTAACCATGTTTGCTACACAGAGGAAGAACAAATACAAGCAAGATCTTATATTACAAAATCAAATGAATGGAATCGGTTATACCTATTTTAATGTCTTTGCAAACAGGGTAGAACCAGTTCAGACGGTTCCGATAGGATTTGTTCTAATCAGGGTCTATCCAATTATTAATGAAATAATATACATCTGATTCTACAGTTTGTATCATGATCAATCATGTTCTTGTCCATAATGTGATTCTAAGCATTCGAATAGTAAATGTGAATGAATATTGTTTCTTACAGAAATATGCTTGACGTAAAGTGTTATTTGAAGACCCGAGTAATGCATAGGAAGCATGCGTGTAATGTGTCTCCTGACGATAAAAAAAGCAAAAAGAAAAACACAAAACAATAAAGAACATTTTTATCGTGTTTATGTTCACCTCAAAGACTTTGTTACGCCCAGAATGTTATAATTGCCGTCGTAGAAGTCTCAGACAAGCTACAATGAACCCTCTTTACCACGACATATTGTTTAGCCATACCCTTAGTTTGTCTCCTCTGTAAAAAATCATCATGATAAAATGTGTATTTGATCAACGGGAGCAAAATTAATACTTAATTTATCACATTGGTTCCCAAGCTACACAATTCTTTTCAGTAAATGTATTCAAAGAATGGCCTATGAGGTAATGGGTTAACCAATTCCTGCATATTGACGCCTTTTGACGCATCTGTAAAAGATACTTTTTGAAACCATTGTGACAAATAGCGCATTTGTTCCATATGAGCAATGCTCCATTTATCACATTGGTTTAAAAACTACACAGTCCTTACCTTTCCGCTAGTAAATGCTCCTTTTCGGTAGATTTGTTCAAATGGCCTATGAGGTAATGGATTAAATAGCACACGTTTAGTTAAGCGTTCGCTATATAGTGTTTCTACAGTATATACTTTTTCTACCATATCTTTGGTTTACTAATTAGTCAACTCTTCAAAGCGTTCTGCTATAGTAATTGCGACGGTCTCAAAGTCACAGATCAAAGACATGTGACTTCAGGCAACATAATAACATTAGATTTAATGTCGATATAATATTCACAGTAATATCCTTTCAAGTTTGTTTTTATATTATATTACAAATAGTATACTGTGTGAAAAGTGCTGTAGAACCTATCTTAAGCGATCGTTCAAAAAGATGTCTAAATGTTTGGGGGCTTTTTCAGACAGGCGGTTGCTTAATGCAGGTCGAAAGTAATGCAGAAAGTCCATAACGGAGCTGCATTACTTTCGCCCCGACTTAATCAGCCCCCTGCGTTTTGAGAATACATGTACTATATTCAATAAATGAATGCTCGCTAAAGACACGTTCCGCTGTACAGAGTATGGTGGTTGTCTTGTGTTTTCTGTACACTACTTAATTCTCTATAACGACCACACTGACCTAAGTTTTGAGCCCTTACACCGTTGTACCAACAACAATGTCTGCAATCGTAACTACTCGCCGTATTCCGTCAGAGTTTAAATTTGTATAAATTGCTTCAGAAATTATTATGTTTCTTTCCTTTTTTGCAGTGAAAATTTTGTTTTTTGGCACAATTTTGATGAACAGAATTGCTAAATTGTAGGTTTTTTTTTCATTTTTGCCCAAATGTCAGCTGAAAAGTCAAATTTACGGCGACCAATGTTTTTTTCCAATTTTTAAATCCAGTCATTGTAAAAGAATATCCACACGAAAAACTATTTTTGTAAATCGAAACAATATGCATATTTTTAAGAGAAGATTCGTCTTTCTTGCCATTATAAAAGTACAAAAATGAGTCATGCAGGAAACACCACATACAGAACAAACACTCGCCCGAACAGCAACACAAGGAAACAGCAAATGTACATAGGTAGAAAAAACAACAAGAGACGCACAAAGACAAAACAAACATACAATAGGAGGAAGATGGAAGTACCGCCTTGGAACGGTCAGTGACAAAAGTCACCGGGGGTTTAAACCGGTTTATGGGCGCCCAACCTCACCCTTATTCCATCCCCATCCTAAAAGACAAACAGTGTAAATAAACGTATCCCCTCTCCGACTAATCTACAACAACCGCGACAGCAAATACAGTGGTAAAGTGCATGTATAACAAAAAAACATTTTATTGAAAATACTGTATCCACCTATCGCTATTGTACTCAATGATTGAGCTGCAAACAGAGTAACTGTAGAAAAGTAATAAAGGGTACGACAAAAATGAAATAGTACAGATATCCGACGTTCTCCTTCCATTTCTGGATTTAAGAGGTCGCCTTCATAGAGTACTAAACCTTTCTTGTCGGCGTACATGCAAAGAGGCCAGCGTGATTGCCAACTGTAAAAGGGTTCACAACCAAACATGCAGTATGTTGTAGTAATACAGGATCATATCCCTTTTTAATGAATTGTTTTATATATTTGATGAACAAAGTGAGAAAATGGGTATGTCCAATAATTTTACGAAGTTTGTAAATCACATCACCATAAAATTCCGGATGTGAAATACCGTGTCGCAAAAGTACCTTGAGATTACATTTGTACTTGCCAATAAGCGAGAGATTTCGATAGTAAAATTTAGAGAAAGTTTTTCTTAGTTTATGGTATCTATATCCTTGTTTAAGCAGTTTATCAGTTAAAATGAGATTTCGACTGTTAAAATCGTCAATAGATGAACAAGCTCTAGCAAAACGCATAAGTTGAGATATATAAACCCCGTAAGATGGAGCACGGGGAACATCCCCGTCAAGATGAGGAAAATTTACAACATTAAAATCAAAATCATCTCTTTTGTCATATATTTTAGAAGAAATCATTCCATTACTAATTTTAAGGTCTAGGTCAAGAAACGCTGCATAATTGTCGGACGGGTTAGCTTTATTCAATTTGAGTTCTTTAGGATAAATTGTAGGAATCAGAGCATCAAAGAAAGGGTTATCTAAGTTAAAAATATCATCCAAATATCGACAAGTTTCATTGAAGGCTTTTATAACATCTTCTTGTGTTTGAGGATTCAAACTCAACATGAAATCTCTCTCATAGCAGTACAAAAACAAATCTGCGACAAGTGGTGCACAATTCGTACACATGGGAATACCAATTACCTGACGGTATATAGCATTCCCATAACGTACAAATATGTTATCCAAAAGAAAGGTTAGTGCTTCGCAAACTTCTGAGCAAGTCCAATTGGTGTAATATTTCATTTGCTCGTCAGTAAAGAAAGCTTTTTCAGCATTACATGCCAAGAATGATGTTCTTTCTCGGGCAAATACTTTCTGGATCAAGTTAGTAAGCTTATCCTTAATTAAAATATGAGGAAGAGTTGTGTACAGAGTAGAAAAATCGTACGTGCTTACAGTGGATGCAAGATACCTTTTGTTCTTAAGTTTGTTTAAGACTTCTGAAGAGTTCTTAATAGACCAGAAGAGATTTATTCCAGAATTTTCATAAGTCTTATCACAGTAAAATTTTACATGTTCCTTTACCTTCGTTAAACAAGAAGTCAAAAGTATAGACAATTTAGTAGTTGTACATGAACTAGAATTTGCAATGAAACGCGCTTTATATGGTTTTTTATGTAGTTTTGGTAACCAATACATAGTAGGAAGTTTATGTTGTGTAATTTTAATATCGGTTCCAAATTGTTCACACTTTTTGACATGGTCTGAAATGATGGTCTTTTCGTCAGTGGTAACTGAAATGTATGACTTGGTATTAATAATTTCCTGTTTCAAGACATCGATATAATGTAATCGTCAAATAATAATCACATTATTTGATGCCTTATCAGCAGGAACAAAAACGTATTTTGAATGGAAATCCTGTAAACCCTTTTTAAGATGTCTAAATGAAGTTCTAGGTTTAGGTGGAAGAAGGTGTTTATTAGAGCTGTAAAAGGAAATGCGTTTATCTATTATATCAAAAATTAGTTTTTTCCAACAAGAAAGGGCATTAGACTCAACATGTTCTCTTCGACACCATTTAATACTAAAATTTTGTAAAGCCTCCGCAATCTGAACTCGACAAGAGTTAAAATCTATCAAGGATGGTATTCTATATTTGGGACCTTTATTCAAAAGAGATCGTAGACGTTTATCTTTAATTATCTCAAAATTACCAGTAATCACATGACCAGCCGGAGAATAGCAAAATTTTGAGGTGGCGCAATCTCAATTATCAGGAATATTATCATTAATATTAAGGTCGGCCACAATTTTATTATAGTTGAAAATTGTATTTCTGATGGGTTTGTTATATTTGTAGCAAATGATAGGTGGTTCTGTATTTTTAAAGTATTTAGGAATAGTGTCAATTACATTTTTGTCTCTAAAAATACTTTGGAGGTCAATAAAATCAATACCTTTATTAATAAAAGGAATTTTCAAGAAGAATCTTTGGTGTTCAGATAATTTGTCGATGTGCGGTCTGAGAACATGTAGAGTAAAGCTTTGTATCAAACTAGCCGTTCCTATGAGAGGATCTGATCGAAAAATAATTTTATCGGCTCGCTCGTCAATTTCTTTTAATGAACATATAGATAAGGAGGAAAGTCTAGAAAGCATGGCATGTTTACCCGAAGTTAGGCGTAAAGTATGTAGATCAAGAAGAGTCAATTTCAAACGAGATTTTCGTTTAACATTACCATTCTTGCGAATGCCATGCGAACGAGATTTGCGTTTTCTAATAGAAAAAATTGAAAAAATATCTATATCTGGTTCTTTTGAAATATTTCCAGTCTGGTAAATATTATCATTCAATCCTAATGGAAAAGGTGTTTGCAATTTTTTGATCCAATTTAATTCAGATATAAATCTAGCTTTCGATTTAAAGCTACTAGTCGCCTCCTTATCATATGTTATATGCTCAACAATTTGTAATAAAACATCTTTAAAAGAATGGCCAGATTTCCGAAAGTGTTGGTATAAAAAATTGTTTAGTTTACGATTTCGACACTGATATGCATGCTCACGAAATCGAGTTTTCAAAGCACGTCCTGTTTGTCCTACGTACTGTATACCGCAACTAGGCGCGTTTCAAGTTAAAACATAAATAACGTTAGTAGTAGTACAATCAACGTCTGAGTTTATCTTGACATTAAATGTTCTACCATTAACTGTAGATTTTATAGTGGAATTACAAGAAATGTTACTACAACATATGCACCTCTTAGCAAAGCACTTTTGGATAATTGGATACACTCTGTGTCGTCTGCATAAGGACCGTTTACGAATAGAAGAAACATTTTGGATAACAGATTTTAAAGGTGAAAGTACAACTCTTGGTCCATTGAAAAAACATTTATTAATAGAAAGAGATGGTATGTGAAAAGATGAAGCCGACTGAAGATTAAGTTGTTTTAAACGAACAAAAGGTTGAAGGGAAGAGAAATTAGAAATATTTCTGGGTACTTGTATAGACGACACAGATTGCATATTTAAAGCTTTTAGTTCTATTCGAGGTATTTTAACTTTATTCATATTGGAAAGTGATAGAGGGGCACCTGTATTGTGTTCATCAACACGTCAATTACATTGGTGTAGCTACCAAGTGCATCAAATTGTTGGTGAACACAACACCTACCACGAGGTGCATGACATACTTGTGATGATGTAAGAGGCGAATGAGAGTTGTGTATGTTACTTGCATATCCTGCAAGAAAATGATAACAACATTGATTACGTCAAATAGAAGCAATTAAGTGATTATTTTTATCTAAACAAAAGGATCACAAAGCAATTGATACTTAAATGTTATCGAGTCAGGAAACTGGGACGTTTTTATACATTTTAGAATGGTAAGTGATAAATGTCTTTTTCTGAAATTGGTACGATGACAACAACAAAACAACCGAGCATGGTGACCCCACATTGTTTTGTGTTTAGAATGCTTTCAAATATTTCTGCAAAGTTTCATCAAATTCTTATTTGAATTTCAAATGGGCGAGTATCCCTTAAAGAACGACCTGCTTTTAAAGACCACTATATTTATTTAAAAAAGTGTTGCCATAAAGATGTTCTACTGCAGTAATATAAGTGTTCTGTAGCGGAAAGTAGGTGTTTTAAATCACTTTGCTTAGTAAAATAACAAATATACAGCTACGTGTAGACATGAGCAGGGTAAGTTAAATCGATTACGTTTCTTTGGCAAATAGAGTAGAACCTGCCTTAAGCCATCACTCATTTATTGAACACAGGAGTCATATAAATCAGGTGGTTGCTTAGTGCAGTGCAATAACAATGCAGACATCTCCATTAGGAACTTTCTCTACATGTATTAAATTTGTTCTGTTTTAAGCAACCGCCTGTCATGCAAACCCATAATTAGGCAAATGTTGATGGTCATTTAAGACAAGTTTAACTGTGCTTGTAGACATGAGCAGCATAGCCTAAATCTATAAATCCGTCTGACAAATACAAGGCATTGGATATCTAGGATTGATCCGAGAGAAGAAACCAAAATACATATGAGGCCAATGAGTTCTACCTGCAGTACACAGCCAATGGTTGTGTATAAAACCTTGTCCTTGTAAAAGCCACGTAATGGAAAAAATAGAGAGCCACCCTGACATCACACCACCCTGTATAGACATCGGTTTGTTTATATCGGGGTTTAATGTATGTACGTTGAGGTTTCGGTAATTATAGGTTCGATGTACAGTAAAACCCCTCCAATGCGACCACCAAAAAGGGGCATAATTCTGGGTGCCATGGACAGGTGGTAGCTTAATGCAGGAGCTTTCTGCATAACTTTCGTCCTGCATTAAGCAACAATCTGCTTATAAAGACAGTCATGTATATTCATTAAGTGGTCCCATTAGAGGGGTTTTACTGTAATACAGTAAACCGAACATTAAAAGTACTATTAGTGCCAATCTTTCAAAAGGGTTGTCTGGTCCCCGTCGCACTAAAACGGTACGTAGTTTCCAGGCAATGGCACTAGATAGAAAAAGACTATAGTTTTAAACATAACTCATAGATATATACCATGGTAAACAATGAAACCAATACCTACTCAGTTTCGATGACCATATTTTATATCAAGAACAAAAATAGTACAGTAATACATTTTTATTCAATAGAAAACTTATCTAATTCGGTCGTAAATGTAAAATCTTGCCTACAAACGAACATTTATCGCAGAAATCGGCCATTTGTTACGGACAATTCAACGTTTCCAGACATGCGATGCCTGTAGTGCACAATACTATTACACTTGACAGTGTTTCGTAACTCTCGTTTATGACAAAACTCTTGTCTGTCCCTGTCTGGTAATGACAACAGTGTGCCGTTTGGGCACCGTTTTCTTTCTGTAAGCAAGTTTACGAATGCGTGAAGATGTAAAACGAAAGAAGCTTGGTATACTTCTTATTCGTCCAATGATAAGGTTTGTTTCTACTGGCACCGATTTAACAGGAAGCTGGCACAGGATAGAATGATGACCCCAGTTGCGTAAAAACGTTCAATTTCTTCCGTATTGTCCGCATTATTATCCGTTTTGCACTGTTTCCAGCGAGTTAAATGCCTATTCCGCAAAACTACGTCGCACATTTTAGGAGTTTCTGCATGACTTTCACCATGCATTAAGCAGACACCTGCCTACATGTAAAAGGGTCTAAATTCTTCCATACAGAAAATTCGAATTATCGAGATTTTACTGTATGTTTTCTTCTGAAACAAAAAGGAAGGCACACCTATAAAAACGTGAAATTTGAAGCAGACGACAAACTTTGCAGAGATTGAGTTTAACTCTTCAACACTGAAGTTCACATGGTTTCCTGCAATGGGTAATTCTGTCCGGCTTAGGACCTGTTTTGAGACGAAACTTATTTGGGGCCAAAATAGTTCTAAGAAGTTGTGATACGTACGGTAAGTCCATATTAATAGTTTGTGATACTGTTTCCTGGGTTTCACACACAAAACTCTTACAAAACCGGATGTCGTTACATTCCAGCCTAAGACAAAAAACCCTCAATCTCAGAAACCAGTCCTTTAATTTAACTCTTTCCCAGATGAACATTGTTGCACGAGTTGTTCACTTAATTAATATCCATGAACTTATTTTCAAAAGGAAAAGAAAAAACGAGAACTATTGGCTCATGTAAAAACTGTAGGATTAGCTCTATACAATTCCGCCAACAAACAGAACATACCATGATCAGACAATCCTTACAGGAGCCGTCTAATACACGTCCACTTTGTTTGCAAATGCGTGAAAAGGCGTACATATCAAGGAAAGCGGTATTACATTAACAAACAGTAAACAAGTTTATCTTGAAACATAGCCGACCTCATGCACTTGTGTGAATGGCACTATTTCATGACGCCAGCGTAATGGGATTCATCTGTTTTGCTTGCAGAATCGGGCAAAAAATAAGCCACAAACTTTTGCCAACATGCTTTGATGGAGCAATTACAATAACACCTCTTTAAAGCGACAATATAAAAGATGTATGATTCCGGGTCTTAGAGTCAGGTGGTAGAGTAATACAGGAAGAAAGTAATGCAGAAATATTCTACAGTAGCTTTCTGCATTACTTTCGTCCTGCATATAGCAACCACATACTTTTAATCAAAACTACTCTTGTTTATATTTCTAGTGGTCGTTTAAGAGGGGTTCTAATGTACGTCGGGTACACAGTTCAAGATCAACAGGTTGTGTTTGTGAGAGCTGCTGTATTATCTGCCGTAGGCGTAAATAACACATGCAGACATAAACATAATCATGTGCCACAAGTGTACAAAGTATACTGCATTCTCGTACAATAGGCTTATTAACTATGTACTGGTACTTGATGAAGACTCATACTGATGCATTTGCAAACAGAGAAGACCCAGACCAGACAACGTCTGTAGGAGCTGTTTGATCAGGGTCTGCTCCGTTTGCATGTGGAATTATATGTATCTGATTCTACATTTTAACATGTCCAACACGATCATTGTTTATATACAATTATGAAATAATATAGTCAGCTAATTAATATTTATAAGGTAATTTTCTCTTACAGGAATAGTCAAGAAAAAGTAAATCGTCTTATTCGTACGTGATGCAGTGCCATTGGTTGTTTACTCTGAAAAAAAAAGCAGTTTATCTTGTATTATCTATGCAAGAAGACCTTCTCGGTTACTGAGGTTGATTAAGCAATCACATTCGTTTACAAAACATCTTGAAATAATGTATTCAAGCAAACAACGCAATCCAAATCAAAATACATTTTTACATTTTTTATAGAGACGAAATTAGAACAGGATTGGCATGCTATTTCAGACCGTTTGGATTGTTTATTTCCGGTAAACCCAGAAAACTTTGACATAAGCTAACGAATGCACAGCGCAATATTTGCATGAATGGACATCGATGTTTGCTATGTTCAAAGATACAGTACAACCGCACACAGTCGCACTTATAGAAACTGAGAAATTTGAGGCTGGTGGCTGCCTTATCCCATTCGATCCTTATAGGCTATTTTTAGATCCAACCTCTTTGAATAAACCTACTGAAAAGGAAACCATTTTTACATGATTTTTACATCAAGGGGTTTGATAAATATAACTATATTAAAGTTTAGAAAGAGGTAGAGAACACACACAGAGGTCTGGAAACAAACAGGACATATTAGAAAGCTATAGAAGCCAATAGAGAATCGAGCGGTCTACCAACCAACAGATCACAACCAGAACGCTCTAGAAATAAATAGTAAACAAACAGAGAGGTATAAAAAGCATATAGAGAACATATTTGAGAGCACAGAGGGTTGGTTTAGTAGAAACAAATAGAACCACCTAGAAACCAATAGCTAACAACCAGATCGCTCTAAAACAAATAGAAAACAAACAGAGATGTCTAGAAACCAACTACAAACAATGTAATATCAAGTAGAAGCTCTAGAAACACACAGTTAAACAAACAGAGCTTTATGTGAGCTTTCTGTATAACTTTTGTCCTGCATGAAGCTAAAACCTGTTTTAAAAGTCAATAATTATGCTTCTTTAACTAATTCCCTCATATTGACGACTTTTGACGACTCTGTAAAAGTCACTTTGTAGGAGCAAATGCTCTATTTATCACAATGGTTTCAAATTACAAAATTCTAAAATTTTATTTTTCTCTAGTTAATGCCCCTATTCGGTGGACTTTTTCAATGTACTTTTTCAATCGTACATGTAGAGATTTAACTATATAATTGACTATTTGTGTTATCAATGTTTTAGAATGTGGGTACTTATTTACTAAATTATAAATGTAAATAAACGCCATTATCAGAAACTAATATTTCATTATAATGATTAGGACTAATGACATCCAGGTACATGTACCCAGGTGAGCGATATAGAGGTCATCTTAGTCCTCTTGTTTCTATATCAGTAACTTAACCCTTTCGCTGCCAATGCCGGATCTGTGATTACCTATGCAAACAGTTTGGATCCAGATGAGACGCCGAGTAACTAGACGTCTCATCAGGATCCAAACTGTTTGTTACTGTTACTATGTTTTTGAAACAAAAATGAAAAAAATCAAAAGAACGAAAATTTGTGGCAGACGACAAAGTTAGCAGACGAAGTTAGCAGACGAGTTTGGCAGCGAAAGGTTTAAAATGATAGCAATGTATAGTACCTCCTCTCTTACCAACAACAAAAACAAAAAGAAAACAAAACACAGAAAAAAAATAAAAACGAAAAATAACCACTGCAAAACTTCATATTGGAAAATAAACCTCATTCGCATTTATTTGTCAAGGATACTGTTATATGATCCTAGTCTAATTTAAATGTTATCTGTTTTCCATATTACATCGGGCAGACCTAAGCCAAATACTCTTGCCAACTTCTCTGGTTAAGTGTTTGACTTCAAGACACTATTCAAGCTCTACAGGTTGTCTGGTGAGAGTTATTGAATTATCGATCATTCTACCAAAATGCAATTCAGCACAAGCCTTAACAGAATCTTGTTTTGCAGTTGTAAACATTTTATTACACACTGTAAACCACAACAAGGTAATAATTTTATTGGCAGCCATAGGTAATGATTCCCAGGGTACTGGCCGAACATACAGCAGAGTTCCTCTGACCCGACTATTTTATAAATAAACGTCGGTGTCTTCAAAACAGGTGGATGTTTAATGTAGGGTGAAACTTAGGAAAGAAACTCCTACAGAAAGCTCCTGTAAGAGCATAACGTTCGTCCTGCATTAAGCCACCACCTGCCCCACCTGTATCTCAGAATTAGATATCTTATTTGTATAACACCATGTTGTCTATTACTAACGAAATGAAAGGAGGCAACATACAGTAGAACCCCTCTAATGCGACCACTTAATAAATAAACATAGGTGCCTTTATAAGCAGGTGATTGCTTAATGCAGGACAAAAGTAATACAGAAAGCTCCTCTGGGAGCTTTCTGCATTACTTTTGCCCTGCATTATGCTACCATCTGCCTCTACCACCCATATTTATACCTCTTTTAGGTGGTCGCATTAGCGGGGTTTTACTGTATATTGTTGGCCTGTTTATCGTTTTGCGATATTATATATAGCAATACCTCACTTAAACAACCACCGAAACGAGTCAGTGTTCGTCTCCCGCATTCGAAGGGTAAAACTAAATGGTTGTGTGGCTCATTATTGGCACAAAAATAAAACTTAATTATATTAGTCGGCTATAATCACATGTAAAACCTGTTCCATAAAACTTCAAAACTTGAATTGATTTCAACATAGCTAGTGTGTCTATATTTATATCATTGGAATAAGTGTTATTTCGATAATAAACAGCACAACATGATTGTGTAGATAGAAATACAAACAGTGCATTATAATGATCAACCAAGCTGTATGTTTGGCACTAATAACGGAAGACCTGTAACGAATAGATGATGTCAGTTACAAACATGATTCAAACTATTTTATGCTCCGCTTATGACGAGGAAAATATAAAAAAATGTTCTAAGAACAGGATTTACACACCAGTGTCCGAGGTTATAAAACTTCTGATTCTGAGTCTGAGATCATTCTCAAGTATCTGATAGGTCAGATTTGAACAAACTCAAAATGATACAAATCAGATGATTGAGAATGATCTCAGACTCAAGCAAAAAGTTGTATAACATCGGAACATGTTCTCAAGACAAGAGTGTGCTCAGATTGAAGTGGTAACCCTTTACATCAACATTACCGATGTAAGATTTAATTATCCATATTAATTATTGAACGTTTTAGTGGCATACTATTATGAACACAGCAATGTTTGGCGATGGCATACGCTGTTTGAATCATATTTATATTAGCCCATAAGTAGAAAGAGCAGACTCTGATCAGACAGCTGGAACCGAAATTGTCTGATCAGGATGTACTCCGTATGCAAATAAATACTTAACTATGTATATACGTATATGAAGTAAGGGTTCAACTCTTTAAGTCATTCTCTCCTAGGCTATCTTTAGATCCAACCTTTTTTAATTAATCTTCCAAAAAGGAGCATCGACTAGAGAAATGGAAAAATTTTGAATTTTGTAGTTTGAAACCATTGTGATAAATAAAGCATTTGCTACTATAGGAGCAAATGCTCTATTTATCACAATGGTTTCACAATGTGAATTTTATAGAGGCGCAAAATGCGTCACTAGGGCATGATGTGTTAAAATGCTGACTATTTACCGTGGAAGTGTACATTAGTGTTGAACTATACTGTCCGTTAAGTATGAAAGGTTTACTTTTGAAGATGAGTTTGAATGACAAACCGTATGCAACCTGGTCATAGAGTTTCTCTGGGAGTCATTTCATCTGGATATACACTATTTGTAAATGCAAATAGAGCAATGTAATTTATGGAGGATCTTACATGAGTGTGCATAACAAATTGTTTTAAAGAAACGAGTTTACTATAATATTCATTGTAGTAAACATGTTTCATAAAAAACAATTTGTAATGAACAGTTATGCATTATTATTTTTATCACATAACCCTTAGAAGTGTCATAGAAAGTGAAACAGACTTTAGCTGACGACATTGTTTACAGCGTCGAAGCAAATGCAGCGCTACGATTAGCAAACGATTAAATTACGTCAATGACGTCATTCATTGGTTCCGGGTGTTCACTTTAAGATTCCTTATCGACTGGATTCAAACTCATTTGAATACAAAAATATACTAGTGAATTTCTGCGGTTTACGGTACACCGAAGATTATGTAATACAAGTGTTTCCGAAACATACGAGTTTTCAGAAGAATAGCGCAGACGATATATTATCTATATAAATTATATATAGCACAGATTATACATACATTATTCTGACACAAAAAAATAAACTCGTTCAATTTCGTTAAATGGTGGTTCTAAAGCTAAGCGGGCCCTACTGACATTTACAAACAGCTTAGATCCAGATGAGTGGCCGATTATCCAGACGTCTCACCAGGGTCTAACCGGTCAATACTTTCTTAACCTGTTACTCCATGAATATTCATGTGAAAAATAAAGACATACCATGAATAATAATTAGATCAATTGTTAAAATGACACAGGAAATTTTGGACATGGCAGAAACTGTAGACTCATATCTATATTATATCATAAGCAAACACAGCAGACCCTGATCAGACGGCTCCTATAGGAGCCGTCTGATCTGGGTCTACTCTATTTGCAAATACTTAGAAAGGCGTAGTTATGAAGTAAAGGGTTAAAAGCTATAACAAATCAGATGAAAAATCTCTAAACACTCTCTAAACCCCAATACGGTAATCATTTTATTGGCAAGCATTTGCAATGGTTCTCAGGGTACTGACCGAACATATTTGTAAAACACCATGTTGTCTATTACTAACGAAACGAAACGAGGCAACGTATATTGTTGGCATATTTAATATTCTTTACCCATTCCTTGATACGTATATATACAGCAGTACCTCTCTAATGTTACCACCAAAAGGAGTCAGTTCGCTCGTTTCCCGCTTTCAAAGGGTTTAATTCTTTCGCTGCCAACTTTTGTCGTCTGCATACTTTGTCGTCTGGTACAATTTTCAATTTTATTTTTTTCTTAGTTTTGTTTCCTGAAATAGTAACTATAACAAACAGTTTCGATCCGAGTTACTCGGCGTCTCATCTGGATCCAAACTGTTTGCATAGGTACATACAGATGCGACAATGGCAGCGAAAGAGCGAACTCTAAAGTGTTTTTTTGGCGCATTATTGGTACAAAATAAAACCTAATTATTTCTAGTCGGCTATGATGACAATAAAAATCTGATCCATAAAATTATACAAAAACAATGAATTGATTTCAAAATAGCAAAGCAAGTGGTAGTTTAATGCTGGACGAAAGTAATGCAGAAAGCTCCAATAGGAGCTTTCTGCATTACGTTCGTCCTGCATTAATCTTATAATTAAAAACAACCCACAATGTTTTGCTTGTGGTAAATGCATATACTGTTGTCTATGGCATCTGGTGTGTTATTTTTGTATCAGAATATATTTGTTGTTACCACATACATACATTTAAAGAACATAATTAGGTTTTAAGAACAAATCTTTTTTTTCATGGACTGAATTAATATATTATTTATTGAATAAATATTTTGATTGAATAATTATTAAAAAATATTGAATCAATAGAATATTCAAATTGGAATGACCCACCAGTGTTTATCTATAGGATCTATTCAGTATGAGAGGGTTGAATTTACAGAGAATTTTGAATATCTGAGTCTACACTGTTTGCATAATTATTTCAATACACTCGATTTCCACATTCAAATAATCCAAGTCATTGTTTTGTGGCATGTTGTTTCACAATAATAAAACGTCTAGCTCTTCTGCCGCTATAGTAACACCTCTTTATAACGGCCACTACATTACATCAAGTATTTTGTGCAAAAGGCAGGTGACTGCTTAAAGCAAGGTGAATGTAAACAGAACGATCCTATAGGGCAGGTAACTGCTTAAAGCAAGGTGAATGTAAAACAGAACGTTCCTATAGGAGCGTTCTGTTTTACTTTCACCTTGCTTTAAGCAGTTACCTGCCCTAAATACCAACTAATTAACACAATTTAGTGACCGTTATTGAGAGGTTTTACTGTAAATGCTAATTCGTGATAATATTTGCAAACATTTTGAATCCAGAGGAGACTCCGAATAGCTCGGCGTCTCATCAGGATTCAAACTGTTAATTATTGATAAAATTACTGTAAAGAAACTGTACAAGACGCCACTTTGAAACCCAAAGCTAACAATAATCTTAGCTCAAATGAAATGTATTTGCGCCAAAAAGGTTTGTCGGCATTTACGATGGTTGGCATGATGAAAAATGAAAACTTAAACCCAATTTTCAAAACGAATATAGCAAAACCATTATGTCTACATTAATATAATTGGAATTAGTGTTTCTTAGATAATAAACAGCAGAACAGGTGGAAATAGAAATAACAGCGGTGAAAATAATTGCTCAATCAGAATGTATGTTTGGCATTAATAACGGTACAGTAAAACTCCTCTAAACCGTAATTCTAGTAGAGAAGAATTCAGATACTTTTAGGCAGATGGCTGCTTAATGCAGTGTGAAAGTAATGCAGAAAACTTCTCTAGGAGCTTTCTTCATGGCATTCACCCTGCATTAAGCTGACACATGTTTCCGAGGCCGATATGTATGCTAAATGTAACGTCCAGTTTAGAGGGATTCTACTGTAGACCTGTAGCGTGTAACAGACGCATGAGCGATGTCAGTTGCAAACAGGATAAAACCAATGACGTTTGCTTATGTTGATAAAAAAATTAGAAATAAATCTGTCTTGAAGATGAGATTTAGATGACATTTTCTCCGAAACATTGCACAGTATGATAAAGTTGATCTCGTAATCCATGACTAATCATGCAAGAAATAATGCAATTATTAGTATCAATTAACTGACTTTTTATAGTGGCAACATATTGTGCAAATGGTAATGGTTGGCCCAGGTGCAAATTGTCGAATCATATTACAATGTATATCATAAGCAAAACAGAGCAGACCCTGATGCGACAGCTCCAACAAGAACCGTCTAATCTATACATGCGTATATACGAAGTAAAGATTAACCATTTGAATACTGAATACGAAGTAAAGATTAACCATTTGAATACTGAATGTTCAAAGCGAACTACAGTAAAACCTCTCTATAACGGTCATTAAATTGTGTTAATTAGTTGATATTGTGGACAGGTGGTTGCTTAGAGCAAGGTGAAAGTAAAACAGAACGCTCCTTTAGGAGCGTTGTGTTTTACTTTCACCTTGCTTTAGGCATCCACCTGCTTTTAACACAAAATACTTTACGTAATTTAGTGGTCGTTATAGAGGAGTTTTACTGCACTATATCAGTGTTTAACCTTAGAGTCTATTTAACGTGAAAGGGTAAACTTTGCTAGATTGTATTGAATGACAAATAGTGCATACCATGATCTGGATCTACACTGTTTACCATGATCTGGATCTACACTGTTTACAAACACCATTACACGACCTTTGCTCTTTCAGTTCACAGCGTTATGCAATGCAATTCATGTGTTTCAGAAAAAATATGGATTTGTAGAAAATCAACGAAGATATCATAACATGGCATCAATACAGTAAAACCTTTCTAAACCGGAATTCTACAAAGGGAGAATTTAGACACTTTAAGGCAGGTGGCTGCCTAATGCATGGTAAAAGTCTTGTGGAAAGCTCCTCTCTCTCTAGGATCTTTCTGCATGACTTTCACACTGCATTAGGCTGTCAGCTGTATCCAAGACCTGGTCAGGGTCAGCTCTGTTGGATAAAGTTAGACAGAACGCCACTAGTCGTTGTAAAGAGATATTATAAACAAACCCTCGGATATTTCCTAGTGCAATATAAAGATACTAAAACCACACATTTAAGATTCTGACATCTTTATTACACAATACACTAATTATTTTAGATCGGTTAGTATTAGTCAGGCATTCTGATTTCCTTATTAGTTTCCCACTGGTTGCAAGTTTAGTCCTGTACCTGACAGAGACGCCTTTGAATACTGAACAGACAAAGGTCAGGCGGCTTCTGTATGAGCCGACTGATCAGGGTCTGTTCTGTTTTCTGATGGAATCATATATAGCTGATTCTAAAGTCTCTACCGTGACCAAACATTGATGTGTTCACAAGTCCTTATATAAATCCACCCATTTAATATTCATGATGTCATAATTTATTAGCCTACATGAATAATCATGAGGTATGGCCCAGCTACATGTATTCTCTTTATTCAAGGCATATATGTAAATATCGTCCACCGATCACTTGGCTTTGAAACTTCCCTCCTGTAACACCTGTATCTGTTCCGTTTTAACCCATTTACTCCACGAGATAATGACATCATGAATATTATTTGGATTTAGTGTTGTAATAAAACATGGACACAGGAAGTTATGGTAATGGCAGAAAATGTAGAATCAGGGTCTCCTCTGTGTGCTTGTCATATAATAAAGGTTCTATTATATGACAAGCACACCGAGCAGACCCTGATCAGACGGCTCCTGTAGGAACCGTATAAATTGGATCTACTCTGTTTGCAAAGGCGTAGATAGGCGTGGTTATGGAAAAAGGGTTAGGGTTATAGCATCAACCAATTTTCTCCATTTCTTGACTAATTGTTGCCCAGGTGCCAGGCAGATGAGATCCTGAAAAAGTGCCGTGTTAGTTGACTTATGATATGAATTCAAGCTGTTTGGCGAATGATCGTCATATTGAACAGAATATGTTGAACCTATTCTGGTACTAACGTTTCTCGTCAATGTCTTGGATGTCTTTGCATGAACAATAGTCATTATTGACGGTTGATTTACGAAACAAGAGAAAACACAAGATATCTTTGATCTAATAACATCCAGTGCCGTTAACTTGGAAATGAGTTGCACTCAATTTATCGCACCAATGATGAATTGTCATCGCGATCGAATTTACGATCCATCAGTGAAAGAAAAACTAGTATAATTATATTTTTCTTGCAAAGTAAAAAATCACTGTATGTCCAGATTACAGAATTAGTTGCATCTGACTCCGCACTGGCATTAGACACATAGGAAGTCGTGTGTTATTTAACCCTTCTCTTGCTGAGTTTTTAAAATACATTGCTCCTTCTTTATCCATGTCCTGTCGTATAATTACATATATCTTCACTGTGTACAAGTATTTCGCTGTGCAATCACTGCTGTGGAATGCACTGGTTGCATAATTAACCTGTAAATAGTGCAGACCCTGATGAGACAGCTCCTGCAGGAGCTGTCTCATCTGGGTCTTCACTATTTACAGGTAGGTATATTGACGTGAATAGCAAGCGAGGGGTTAAATCTTTGCTCCATAAACACGCCTGCAGACCCAGCTCCTGTTGGAACTGTCCGATCGAGTCTGATCAGAGTTTGCCCGTTTCGCTTACATTCAGGACTAATTCTCCCCTGTTTGTAATGGCAATATACATGTATTCATAATAGTAAAAAGCAAAGTTTATCCACCTTCTTAGCATGTCAGATGATATAGTAAAAGCCCACTTAACCAGAATTTGATAAAGAAAAAATAGGTATCTTTAGGCAGACAGCTGCTTAATACAGGGTGAAAGACATGTCCTTTTGAGCTTTCTGCATGACTTTGAACCTGCATTAAGCTGCCACCTGCCTGAAATTTAAAATTTAAACGTCTGGTTTACTGTATATACATGTAGATGTTTGGTGCAATAGATAGTATAAATAAGAACAAATACAATAGCAATATAAAACATATTGCTACACTTCAAAATGTACTCTTTCCTTGTCCTATGTTTATTCACAAATTACGACACCTACTGAATGTTAATCGGCACACTAATTATAACGAAATAGAGAAGTTGGAAAATTGTTGTTTTTTTAAAAGGTAAAGACCTAGATCTTTCAAGTTTCATATGCAAGCAGAGCAGAACCTGATCAGACGGCTCTCATAGGAGCAGTCTGATCTGGGTCTACTCTGTTTTCAAGTGTGCGAAAGGCGTTAAATAATGGGAGGGAAAACGGTTAAATAATGATTCTCATATTAGTGTTCGTATAAACAAGGCGTTACAGTATGTCAAGGCTACAGTTATATGACGCAAGTTCCTTCTGTTTTTTCTGTACCAGACAAAAACTAAAGTGCACACATTGCCAAGCGTTCTGGTTTAGCAATGAATTCGAGTAAACAGTTCATAATCAACAGGTTGTGTCGGTGAGAGGAGATGTACTTGTCTGCATGTTACCAAACGCTAGTACAACAAAACTCCCAGGAACCGGAATTTTAATAAAGGAGACTGCAGGTATTTTAGGCAGATGACTTCTTAAAGCAGTGTGCAAGGTATATACAGTAACCTGCCATCTGTCTTAAAGACCGCCATTCATACTAATTTGAATGTCCGGTTTGGAGAAATTTTAATGTACAATTTAAATTCTGAAAGTAAGAGATCCTTCGAAAGCGAAAGCAGCAATCTGAAAAGATAAACTTGCAGAGTTGGTTTTATTGAGTGTTCATAAACAGTTATTAAAAGTGCAACACCGCTCACGCCCTCTAACACCGGCTTAAGCGATATTCAAATCCTGAAGGACCAGAAAATATAACACTGAAAATGAAATGCGGGCGACGTGTTATTGGCGAAATTATGATCATCTTTGCAAACAGTTTGAATCCAGATTAGACGCTGAGTAACACATCGTTTCACCAGGATGCTACCGTGATTAAATGTTTTGAAAGAAAAGAAGAAACCATAAATAATGAGATAGCAGACTGCACATTTTGCAGACGACAATATGTGGCAGTGTCATGCGTCATAGTGTTGTAACATACAGTAGCACCTGCCTTAAGCGACCACATAATTAATAAACATGGGGACATATGTGTATAAGAACACATAGGAGCTTTCTGAATAACTCTCGTCCTATATTAAGCTACCACTAGTTTTAACCCTTCGCTTGCTGAATTTTAAAGTACATTTCCCCTTCTTTACCCATGCCCTGTTGTATAATTACATATATATTCACTGTGTACAAGTATTGCGCTGTGCAATCACTGCTGTGGAGTGCACTGGTTGCACAATCAACTTGTAAATAGTGCAGACCCTGATGAGACAGCTCCTGCAGGAGCTGTCTCATCTGGGTCTTCACTATTTACAGGTAGATATATTGACGTGAATAGCAAGCGAAGGGTTAAAGACCTAGAATTATACTTAAATGTATTAGTCTCTGTAGACAGGTTTAAGTGTATTTTTGTTAATACATAGCTGTAATTCATACAGTTAAACCTGTCTTAAGTGGCCATCAAAAAGAGGTCTGATTATGATTCTGTAAGGCAGGAGGAAGCTTAATGCAGGTCAAAAGTAATGCTGAAAGCTCCTATAGGAACTTCCTGCATTATTTTTGACCTTCATTAAGCAAGCACCTGCTTTTAAGACTCCTATGTTCAATAACTATATGGTCGCTTAGGACAGGTTGTATTGTATAGAGGTTTATAAACATGGAGTCGTCTTCCAGATGGAAAGTAAGCGAATTTTGCAATTTCGTCAAGGTGCCTAATATAGGATTCCAAACTATTTGTACACGAAAGGAAAGGAGGACGTTTATGTTTTAGCATGTTCACTTTTGGCACGAGAAAAGGATAACCTCGCATATTTACGCTGGAGAGCCGCTTATCTCCTATCTCCAACTCTACAAGAGACTTGTAGTGACTGATTACATTTTAGCAAGTTAAGCAAATATTCACCGGCTGCGTTCTTATATTCTTATAAAACAAACAAAAACAACATAACCTTAGCTATATTGCTGCTTTTTAAAACAAACAAGCCCCATGTCAAACATAATAGACAATTGGCGTGACGCTGATTAACTCATTAAATCTGGGTGATGTTTATCGGTTCTAACAGTCGGGTGTAACAAACAGGGTAAAGCTACAGCAGTCGCTCTGGCTTACGATACATCTTGAAATAATAGTATGAAGCAAAAACGTAAAATACAAACCTTTCCAAGAATGAAAATAACACAAGGTTTCCTGTGCGAATAATTGTTTAACTCTTAACTCCTTAACCCATTACCTCATAGGCTATTTTTAGATACAACCTCTTTGATTTAATCTACCGAAAAGGAGCATTAATTGCAGAAAAGGAAACGTTTAGAGTGTTGTAGTTTGAAACCATTGTGATAAATAGAGCATTTGCTCCTATAGGAGCAAATGCTCTATTTATCACAATGGTTTCATAAAGTGAATTTTACAGAGTCGTCAAAAGTCGTCAATATGAGGGAAAGGGTTAGATACGCTTTTCCATGCATTTACAAACAGAGAAGACACATAGGAGTCGTGTGATCAGGGCATGCAGTGGTTACTCATGAACTAATATAGATATGATTCTACAGTTTCTGCCATTGTCAACATTTCCTGTGGTCATGTTTGATAATAAAAAATAAACTAATTAATATTCATAATGACATCATTTCTTACATGAATATTCATGGGGGTAAAGTGTTAAATGCTGATTTCAAAAGCTGAGCAGTCCACCATGGCTTAACGACAGAAGTCCATTCAGTATGAAAGGGTGTGAGTATGATGATGACTGACAAACAGTGTAGGCCCTGATCACACGGCTATCTCTAGTTAACTCATGTTCCCCATTCATAGTGTTAAACTACATGGTTTTGAACTCGGTTCTTATAACGAAACAACACCTTCTGTGTGTATTTGCTTCGTATTTGTTTCACATACAAACAAGCGAGGTTTTACACAAGCGTAAAATGGCTGCCTAACATGTATCAAATATCAATACATAAATAAATAAGGAGCGGTGTATATAGTGTACTTGCAGAAGAAAAACAATGGAGGAAAAACTTGTAAGTGAATGGAAATCAGAGAAAGAACATACATGTACATGTATAATACTTGTATTATAATGGCGTGTTTGAGAGGTTTTGTTGTGTTTGTTTTTTGTCATTTTTACTATGCAAAGTTACTTTGAAATAAAAAAGTTTGTATTCAACTAGTTACCAAACTCAGCTGGCGGTTAATCAGTATTCACTTGTTAACTTGCTGCCGTCATATCATCAGCAAATCAGGGTTAAAGGTACCATTTGTGCAAGTGTGGAGTAGGTTCTACAAACGGGGATTTAATATGTCTGGATGATAATGTGAAATGGAGTTCAAACAAAAGCACGTTAATGTCAAAATAAGAAATAAAAAGAAATAAATGACATACGAAAAAGAAAAACAAGAGATGTTTGTAAAACATGTATACCCCCCCCGACCCCCTGACCTTTGATCTAGTGACCTCAACTATAGAGGTCATCTAGCGGTCATGACTAATCACCACAGCAACTTTGAATATCCTAAGCCAAACCACTGATCATTTATTGATCTGAAAACATTTCACATATTAAGGTCATGGTGACCTTGACCTTTGACCTAGTGACCTCAACAACTTTAGGGGTCATCAAGTGGTCACAACCAACTACCACAGCAAGTTTGAAGATCCCGAACCAAACCATTGAGCAGTTATTAATTGGAAACCATTTCATCAGTTAAGGTCATGATGACCTTGATCTTTAATCTAGTGACCTCAAAATCAATAGAGGTCATCTAGTTGTCATGACCAACCACCACAGCAAGTTTGAAGATCCTAAGACAAACCCTTGAGCAGTTATTAATCGCAAACCATTTCACCAGTTAAGGTCATGGTGACCTTGACCTTTGACCTAGTGACCTCAAAAATAATAGGGGTTATCTAATGGTCATGACCAACCACCACAGCAAGTTTGAAGATCCTAAACCAAACCTTTGAGCAGTTATTGATCGCAAACCATTTCACCAGTTAAGGTCATGGTGACCTTGACCTTTGACCTATTGACCTAAAAAACAATAGGGCTCATCTAGTTGTCATGACCAACCACCTAAGCAAATTTGAAGATCCTAAGCCAAACAATTGAGCAGTTATTGATCAGAAACCATTTTACAAGTTAAGGTCATGGTGACCTTGACCTTTGACCTAGTGACCTCAAATACAATAGGGGCCATCCAGTTGTCATGACCAACTACCGCAGCAAGTTTGAAGATTCTAAGCCAAACCCTTGAGCAGTTATTGATCGGAAACCATTTGACCAGTTAAGAGCATGGTGACCTTGACCTTTGACCTAGTGACCTAAAAAGCAAAAGGGGTCATCTAGTGGTCATTACCAACCACCACAGCAAATTTGAAGATCCTAGGCCAAACCCTTGAGCAGTTATCGATCGCAAACCATTTCACCCTTTAAGGTCATGGTGACCTTGACCTTTGACCTATTGACCTAAAAAACAATAGGACTCATCTAGTTGTCATGACTAACCACCTAAGCAAATTTGAAGATCCTAAGCCAAACCCTTGAGCAGTTATTGATCAGAAACCATTTAACCATTTAAGGTCATGGTGACATTGACCTTTGACCTAGTGACCTCAAAATCAATAGGGGTCATCTAGTGGTCATGACCAACCACCACAGCAAGTTTGAAGATCCCAAGCCAAACCCTTGAGCAGTTATTGATCGGAAACTATTTCCCCATTTTAGGTCATGGTGACCTTGACCTTTGACCTAGTGACCTCAAAAACAATAGGGGTCATCTACTTGTCATGACCAACCACCACAGCAAGTTTGAAGATTCTAGGCCAAGTCGTTTATTAGTTATCGTTCGGAAACCATCGATCTACCGACCGACCGACAGACCGACCGACCGACCGACCGACCTACCGACCGACATGTGCAAAGCAATATACCCCCATTTTTTCAAAAGGGGGGTATAAAAATGTGATGTTTATCTAGGATCGAACCCGTGTACTCGAATTTCCTAGGCTAACGCGCTACCCCGGACGGACGGACGAGTGGAAGGACAGACGGAAGGACGGACAATGCGATTACTATATGCCCGCCGTTGGAAGGCATAAAAAGTTTTGATTTTTTGTTCGTAAAGTATAATACTATGTAAACTTTACATTGTATTAGATACTACAAGAAAGAAATCTGTCACGCGCCTGGCACCTGTGCGTCAATGAGGACATGGGTAATTCTAAAGACCATCACCAGCTTTGCAATGGAGCGGCGATAAACAAGAGGCTGCCAACAAAGATCTGTTACTATCTGGCTGGTGCTGGATGGGGTTAGATAGTTCCCCTTGACAAAGCGTGCTGCACGGCGTTGAACGGCTTCCAGTTGTCTGATGTTGGTCTTTGTATGGGGTCCCAGGCGCAACTAGCATACTCGAAGACTGGTCTGACGAGGGTCTGGTAGCACTGTGCTTTGATGTTTTGTAGTCAACTCGACAGATTCCTCCTCAAGAATGCAACGCTATTATTGGCCTTCTTTGCAACCATTGCAACATGGGTGTTCATTGACAGCTTCTCATCAACGTAGACTCCCAGGTAATTCTCTTCCTTGACAACTTGAAACTCCCTGCTATGAATGTAGTAGGGTTTTTTGATAGAGTGTCTCTTCCTGGTGATGCGCACAACCTCGCACGTAGTTGGGTTGAAAGACACCAACCAGTCACATTCCCATTGCTGGAACCTGTCTTGGTCTTCTTGCAGGGCGTGTGCATCCTCTGTGGAGCGAATCTTCCTATACAGGAGACTGACGTGAAGTTGATATCGCTTGGAGTTGGATGTCGTTTATATGTAAAGTAGGAAGAGAAGTGGCCATATAACTTATCCTTGGGCACTCCATAAGTAACTGGTGCTGTGTTGGAGGACCTTCCCTCAACCAAGACCTGCTGGATACGGTCTGCAAGGAAGCTTCTAATCCATTTTAACGTTGTTCCCCTAATACCGTAGTAGCTAAGTTTGCTATCAAATGTTTGTGTTCGTAATACACGTTTAAATACTTACTGAAATCATCAGGAAAAACGCACGCAATGAAAACAATCTTTCATGAAATATAATTGCAATTATACAGTACAGTATTTGCTTTAATTCATATAAACAGTTTGCATTCCTTCTCATTAGTGACATTTGTTCTTGTAATTATCTCCTTTCGACTAATGGAAAACCCACTTATGTTCATAAACATGTGCATATGAAATTAAAATTAAAATGCAAAAGCATCAAGCAGTAATAAATGGGTAAGTTATAAATATTGACAAAAACAACAACATAAGTTTCGTGAATTTTAGAATAGACGAGATAACATAGTAATACAGGACCGCAGTTAACCATGCAACATTTTCAAAGCCCTATGAGTATAGGCTGCCTTTCGGCAGTCCAACAATACCAAGGTAGCAACATCCAACCGATTTTGTGATGTATACACGTACTGAAAATAACATCAAACCTAGTGAACTGTAAAATTCGTACGGGGCGATTCTTAAAAACACATCCGTTTTACTCGTATTTGTTGCATATCGGATGAATTCGCGAAAATTGCTCTGTATGAAAGTTTTGAGTTCAACAGGTTTAGTATGATTGCCCACATCAAATCAGTTCAATACCGTTATATATACCTGTGCAAAACACTGTTAGTAAAGACATTTATAATGTGTGAATCAGCCAAACTATTATGTATAAACAAAATATTGACATTTATAATTTATAAGAATGTTTTTGGTCGTTTTTTATTGATAAATCTTCTCTCACATTTCCTTGCATTCATCAAAGGTAGCTCACTGCATTTATGTTGTAATGGTGATGGTGAATATGTGTTTGGTTATAGACACATAACCAATAGTCTATTGGCGTAGCGTCACAGTTGTGCTTGGTACAAGGAATATCTCGTGTGTTGTTAAATGACGATAAGACTCACAAATTGGACCCAGATGAGACTCCTACAATAACTGAGAGTGGTTTAGGTAGATTATTGCTTAATGCTGAGTGAAAGTCACGGTGAAAGCTACAAGAGGAGTTGTCTACACGACCTTCATCCTGCATTCTATCTTAACCCTTGGCTTGCTGAATTTTGAAATACATTTCTCCTTCTTTACCCATGCCCTGTTGTATAATTACATATATCTTCACTGTGTACACGTATTTCGCTGTGCAATCCCTGATGTAGAGTGCGCTGGTTGCACAATCAATTTGTAAATAGTGCAGACCCTGATGAGACAGCGCCTGAAGGAGCTGTCTCATCTGGGTCTTCACTATTTACAAGTAGGTATATTGATGCGATTAGCAAGCGAAGGGCTAACATTTCCTTCATATATAAACGTGTTTTCACACTCCTATAACAACCGTCTGATCAGTGACTGATCCTTTTGCTAGTGGAATTTGAAAGATCTGTTTCTTTACTTTTTAAAATGTTCCACCTTCCATATTTAATTATTACTATTTTTTGTCCATGAATATTCAGTAGGTATTTAAATTTGGAATACACAGAACAGGGAAATATAGTTAACGACAGATAATGATACTTATATGAGCGTTCAGAATAGCGATATGTTGCTGCAGATCCAAGTGGTTTCCATATCTAAAAGCGAATACAGTAAAACTCTCTCTAAACGGGAATTCTAGTAGGGGCTTATTTAGATACTTTTAGGCAGGTGGCTGCTTAATGCAGGGGTGAAAGTCACACAGAAAGCTCCTAGAGGTGATTTCTGCATGACTTTCACCCAGCATAAACTGCCACCTATCTGCAAGACCGATATTTATACTAAATTGAACGTTCGGTTTCACTGCATAAACATAATGTTATGTCTGCATCTATATGACTGGAATGGGTGTTAATGAACAGTAGAAACAGATGCAAACTGACATAATAGCAGTGCACGTGATTGATTATTCAGGCTATCTAACTCTAGAGGTACGAGGGAACGAAAACCTTTGAGCCTGCTCCAAGCGAATCGTTCATGTTCATTGCAAATAGTTGGTATCCTGGTGAGACGCCGAATAAGTCAGCGTATCATTATGATCCACCCTGATTGGCACACAGGTTGTGTTTTGGACACACTTTAATCTATACACTATGACTTAGATGGTATTTTCAGCCAACAAAAAGTAGACAAGTCTGGTACGTTAACTCGGCCTTCTGACAAAATGTGGCGTTTGCTTCAGATGTTATTTTTGAATTTTATGCCCTTTTTGTTGAAGGCTCATGGCCAAAGCATAAAACAGTTCGGGTCTGGGTGTGACGTTGTGTTACTCGGTGTCTCATCTGGATCCAAATTGTTTACAAAAGTGATAACAGGGCCCATGCTTATAAAGCTTTTTAGTTGAGTCTGAGTTCGTTCTCAAGCTTTTGATTGGTCAGGGTTGAGTTCTCAAGCTTTTGATTGGTCAGATTTGAGCCAAAGGCTCAAATCTGACCAATCAAAAACTTGAGAACGAACTCATAAACATGGACCCAGATCGCCATTGACAGTGAACGAGTTAACCCCTGTTCTATATTTATTCTAAAATTCGATACCTACTGAATATATTTATGGACAAATAGTTATAATGAAATATGGAAGGTGGAACATTGTAGCACATTTTAGAAAAAAAATCAAATTCCTTTAGAAAACATCTAGCAGTCCCTGATCAGACGGTTCCTGCAGCAAATGCTTGAAAATGCGTTTTAATACAAATATGAAGGAGCGAGTTAGGGTGTTCTTAACAGATTTGCTTGTAGAAAATCAGAACCGATTATCCCATTACCTCGTAGGCTATCTTTAGATACAACCTCATCTACCGAAAAGGGGCATTAACTAGCGAAAAGGAAAATTTTAGAATTTTGTAGTTATATGAGCACATGCTCTATTTATCACAATGCTTTCACAAAGTGACTTTTACGGAATCGCCAAAAGGCGTCAATATGAGGGAATGTGTTATACTACAATTTGTATGTGTTTCTGATCCACTAAAGCTTTAGACAAGGTCTTAAGAATGATTACAGCTATATTAACCCTTTACTTAATGTGTATCCATTTAAGAAATAATGACGTCATGAATATTAATTAGATGAATGTTCTTATGATTTAAAAAACTAGAAATGTTAGCCCTGGCATACATTGTGGACTCAGATCTATGTTATTCCATAAGCAAACAGAGCAGACGCTGATCAGCCTCTGTACTCTGCTTAAATGCGTTTCTATGGAAGAAATGGTTAAGAACCTGACATCGCTCAATATTTAGCTTGCCGAACATATTTTCTCTACGTCATTGTTAGTTACAAGCTAGTTGTCTTTTCTTTCCAACAATATAAGTGGAGTATCAAACAGGTTCGATCCATAACCATTTCCATTATATAAGCGCCTTTTCGCGCATCTGCAAACAGAGTAGACCAAGATCAGACGGCTCCTATAGGAGCCGTCTGATCAGGGTCTGCTCTGTTTGCTTATGGTGTAATAAAGGTATGATTATACAGCTTCTGCCTGAGCCAAAATGTCCTGTGTTCATTTGCCATTGTAAAAAATAATCTTATTAATATTCATGACGTCATTTTTCTTACATGAATATACAACAGGGTAAGGGTTAATCGAGCTTAGCTTTAAAAGGGTTTAAACTTCACCCTAGTATCTTAATTTCTTGAGTAAATATAAGCCAAGTCACTTGGTGTCTGATCTGGATCCAAACTGTCTGTACACGGTATAATGGCAATTATGTCTTACTATAAGCAAGCTAATCATTTACTTCATCGATACGTCTTTTAACCATTTACTTTATGAATATTCATATAAAAAATGACGACATTATAGATAATGCTCATATTACATATTATAATGGAAGTCCTATAGGAGCCGTCTGATCTGGGTCTACTCTGTTGGCAAGTGCGTAGAAAGGTGTTGGTTAACATCTTTGCAAACAGAGTTCAGATGGCTGCTGTATCTTATCAGCGACTGTTTTTATTTGTTTACGAAATAATATAGGCTTTAGTTTACAATTTCTGTCATGATCATAATTGTCCTTGTGCAAAGTACCGGTATAAAGAATCAGTTAATCAATATGTATGGCGTCCTTATTTCTTACATGAATATTCATGTAGTACCGGGATAACGAATCACGCGCATTCTGGCACTAGCGCGTCTCGTTCAAATCCTCGGATGTCTTTGCACGAACAATAGTCGTTATTCACGGTTGATTTACGAAACTAGAGATGGTTGATCTAATTACAGTCAGTGCCTTCAACGCGGAAATGAGTTGGACTCAATTTAACGCATCAATGATGAATTGTCCTCGCGATCGAATTTACGACCCTTCAGTATTAAGAGAAACTCGTATATATCTTTCTTGCAAAGAAAAAAATGGTAAATGTTTGTCCAGATTACAGAATTAACTGCATCTGTCTCCGCACTGGTATTAGGAACATCAGAAACCATGCATGGTTTAACCAGATAAGAGACCGAGGAATGTTAGAAGGTTTATACAGGATATACATGTATTGGTGTCTGCAGAAAGCCCATATAGGCATTTTCGGCTTTGCATTCGCTCTACATTAAACAGGCACTTGCTCTAAATCACTTGAATGCGAGACATGCATGCATTGTCATTTGCAGGGTCTGCACTGTTTGTCATTCTAAACACTCTAGCAGCAAGTTGACTTTATATTTAAACACTGATGGACTACTCCACTAGGACATTCAGCATTTGAAAAGGTTACTGACATCAAGCTCAATATACATGAACAGTTTAGCGGCATAGTCTGTGCGACTACAGTAGCAAATATCCTAAGCGGTCATTCATTTTTGAACATAGGAGTCTTAAAAAGCAGGTGGTTGCTTAATGCAGGGCAATAGTGATGCAGAAAGCTCCTATAGGAGCTTTCTGCATTACTTTTGCCCTGCATTAAGCTACCACATGCACTACATAATCATAACTAAACATGTTAAGACAGACTGTACTGTACGGACATGTAACACTTTCCTTGATAGAGTCTGTTTATGTATTTGTATAGTATACCTGGACATTTGTTCTGCTCACAATGCTTATGGAATAATGAAGATCTGACTCCACTGTGTTTGCCATTGCCCAATATTTGGGTGGTCAAGATATCATTATACAAATTCAGCTTATTACTATTATTTTAAACGCATTTTCACGCGAATGCAAACAGAGTAGACCCAGATCAAACGACTTCTGTAGAGGCTTTCTGATCAGGGTCTGCTCTGTTTATTTATGCAATCATTATAGATCTGACTCTACAGTTTCCACCAAAACTTAATCATCATGTGTATATATTAACAATTCAGTTAATAAATATTCAAGATGTCGTTATTTCTTACATGGATATTCCACAGGGAAAACTCATCCTTTCATACACATACTTTTCTAGAGGTAAACTGTTGTACTGGATTTTGACAACATGTTTATCCGGAACTCATCAAATAAGTATCACAGCCTTGAATTATTCTACTTTACGGGGTCATTAAATTGACTTGAATTTCAAATACATTCAATATATATTCAATATCCTCTGGCCCAAGGGGCATCTGGAATTTAATTTTACATCCAACGCTTAGATAAATTTCCATATAAAACGATCTAGCTAGGAATGACGTGCTTGAGCAAATGTCGAATAACTTGAATTTATTTAAACGAATTCAAGACATACGTGTTATAGAAAAATAAAGTGACGTTTTTTAACATTTAGATCTACTCCATAAATACGCATTTCTACGCCTTTGCAAACGGAGTAGACCCAGAGGAGATGGCTCCAGTAGTAGCCGTCTGATCATGGTCTGTTCTTTGCTTATGTAATAATATAGATATGATTCTACAGTTTCTGCATTTGTCCAACTTTCATGTGTTCATGTGTCAATACAGAACATATTTTAATTATTATTAATTATCTGTTACGTGAATATTCATGGAGTATACGGTTAACACTTTACTCCATAAATACGCTTTTCTACACCTTTGCCAAAAGGGTAGACCCAGATCAGACGTCTCCGTAACACTTAGAGATGATACTTCCATTAAACTTATTTCATTGTCATTTACATCTATTTACTATACCGGCTCTTAGTATCACGCAAGCATTCGTTGCTTTCTTTACCCTTTCTCTGTTGACTATTCATGTAAGAAATAATGACATTATGAATATATATGAGCTGAATCTTTATATTGACACATGTACACATGGTGTGTTTTGTACTGGTAGAAACTGTAGAGTCACGTCTATTTCAATTTCATAATCGAACAGAGAAGACCCTGATCAGAAGGCTCTTACAGAAGCCGTCTGGTATGAGTCTACTTTGTACAGGCGTCAAAAAGCTTTTAACCCTTTCACCGCCAAGTTTGCCTTTATTCACCACGACAAATAGTGCAGTCCCAGATCAGACGCCGCCTTTTCAAGGCGGCGTCTGATCAGGGACTTCACTATTTGTCTCAATCTCTATTTCTATATATGTGCTTTGTTCCTTTGAAATTTGCATTTATTTATCTCATTTCCTTATTTTACTGAATGATTCAACAAACTTGGATTGCAGACGACAATTAGAAATTTGGCGCCGAAAGGGTTAAATGAGGACAGGGGTTATATCATTTACACATCCAACAGTAAATATGATAAATACTTACTCCTACAAAGTGATACTTCATTATATGGTCCCAAAGTAGACAGTAGACACTGTCCTTCATAACGACACAAATAAACAAGATGTCAAAAGTATCTGCAAGAATACCCCTGCAACACTGAATGCATGACAAAAGTTATGCTGAGGACTACTGCAGGATCTTTCTGTGCAATTTTCATATTGTATTAAACAACCACCTACTTTTCAAGACGCCCGTTTATTCATTAAGCACACAATGAATAGTTACAAACAGGTTTTTGAAATAAGTATATATTTTTGTACGTAATCTTTAATATTACAGTAAGACGTTTCTATGGCAATCTCAGTTGAAGTTTCTCGGTCGAAAAGATGTTTCACTGTATCTTTAGACTTACTGTAAAACATGTCTTAAGCGACAATAAAAAGAACTCTAGGTATTTAAGGCAAATGGTGGTGGCTTACTGCAGAGAGGAACTTTCTGCGTTATTTTGACCAAACATTAGGCAACCACCTGCTTGTCAGTGAATGTATTTTACAGTAGATATATCATATATCAGAAAGAATGTTCACTCAAACAGCCTGCCACTATACACATTTTCAATCACGATCTGTATATGAGATTTGATGTACAGTAGGACCTGGCCATAGCGACATTAGAATGAATAAACATGTGGATTTACAGGATTAGATGCTTGTTTAATAAAGGACGACAAACATGTAGAGGAACTAGCTGCAGGAATTATGTCCTGCATTAAGCTATCACGTGTCGTGAAATCCAGAATTAGACGTATTAACCATTCGCTTGCTGAATTTTAAAATACATTTCTCCTTCTTTACCCATGCCATGTTGTATAATTACATACATCTTCACTGTGTACAAAAGTATATCGCTGTGCAATCAATGCTGTGAAGTGTACCTGTTGCACAATCAACTTGTAAAAAGTGCAGACCCTGATGAGACAGCTCCTGCAGGAGCTGTCTCATCTGGGTCTTCACTATTTACAGGTAGGTATATTGACGTGAATAGCAAGCGAAGGGTTAATTATTTAAATGGTCGCGGTAGACATTTTACTGTACTAGGTAATCACTCTGTTAATATATCTTAGGAAATGCCATTATTACCTCTTAGAATGTTTTGGTTGACCTTTACAAACAGTTTAGACCCAGATTAGACGTTGAATGTTTTCCTTTCTCACCAGGATTCGCACTGTTTGACCAGAGACTGTGTTTAATAAAAAAAAAATGAACGAACAAATTCTAATTGACGACAATATTTGCAGATGACCGTCCGCCATGAATTAAAGAACGTGTCAGTGAGTGCTTTCTTTTGTATGCATGCAGTTAGTGAGTGCGTGCCTTTATTAAGATCATAATAACACACTGATGTAATCCATAGATAAACAGAGCGAAAGAAAAGGGACATTTGAGTCCTGCTTGCGTGCTGGGAACTGACGGTGTCATATTATACAATACGCAGGATATCATTGAAACAAACAACAAATATCAGACTACTGCGATAACTTCTGCTTCAAATAAATTGTAAAATGTTTTCAAAAGTCATGTTTTGTTTGCATTTTGTACTACATCTGTGTCAGTAAGAGGAGACTTATCGGTTGCTTATTGCATACAGTAAAACACCGCTTAGGTTAATCCATTCAGGTGATTGCTTAATTAGGCAGGTAGGCAGGTGATTGCTTACTACAGGATAAAAGTCATGCAGAAAGCTCCTAGAGGAGCTTTCTGCATGACTTTTATCCTGCATAAAGCTGCTACCTTTCTACAAGATCAATATCTATACTAAACTGAACGTCCGGTTCAGAGGGGTTTCACTGTATACATGTATAGAGTGCAAATATTAGTACAGACAATTATGTATAATACATGTACTTTTTTACTTTTGTTTGTACAAAAGTTTTCAAAATATTGAATGTTCAATGTTCATAGTAGAACTGGTTATTATTGGTTAGATTTAGAGTCCATTCAATATTAATATAACTGCGAGAGGAGAGTTTGAATGATAGACAGTACAGAGCCTGATCAGATGGTTCCTCTCCGAGTCCTCTTATCGGGGTCTACACAGTTTGCAAATGCCAGTAAGCTCGCCCCTCGCGTTCAAACGGTTCACAGCCAGTGTGAGATTTCTGCACAAAGAACATTCAAAAGTGTGTTGTCATAAACTAGACGGCATACAGTGGTAAATACGCTATTCCTACCCACTTAACGCGTTTCTTACGCGTTACCTAACCGTTCGTTACCCGTTTCTTAGCCGTTTCGTTAAACGGGTTTCTAACCGTTTGTTTACGCGTTACTTAACGCGTTTCCTAAACGTTTAAGAGCCCGGATGAAAGGGGAGTAATCATGGACGAAAGGGGGATAATCCTTGATATGGCCTTTCTCGTTTACCTGTTGGACACTCCTGGTATGTAAAATTAAGATCAACAGTATTTAAACTTTTAATTCTCGTTTCATTTCCATAAGATCTAGCTAGATCTAGATCTATATTAAAATATAGATCTACAGTCGCATTGCGCTCATCTATTTGTTGTAAAATGTCTTTTTTGCTACTATACGTACAGTACCGTAGCAAATATAGTAGAAGTATTTTACAATAGATCTAGATCATATCAATCTAAACTATCTTTAAAACTAGAATTTATATTAATCTAAATTTTAAATTGGTCTAAAACGTTTGGATTTAACTTTGTGCTGAGCCATAGGTCTACAATTATTCAAAACATAGTTTTCTTGTATTTTTGGAGAAGATAACGAATCATACTTTTAGATCATTGGGCACATTATTTGGTATTTCTGTTACGTAATAGTTCGTATCTTTGTTGATAAGAAAGCAGTGGTGTAATCACTGTCAAGACCATTGTCCCCTGCTGAGAAAATACCTAGGGGATTTACTAACCATCTTGCAGCTTTTATAGTATATTTAGGCTGGGTAAATAATAAAGTCTTCAACTATGACAATTTATTTTCATGCATTCATAACAATTATATAGTTAGTTTTTTTTAATATTTGAATGCGGGGAACAAAAGTACTGACATTTGAAAGCAGTCTAAACACAGACAATATAGCTCCAAAATCAGGGTGTTGATCAGGGTCTTCACTAGTATTTTCATAGGCCTGATTAAAAATCATCTAGTAAATTTAAGCCTGGTAATAATGAATGGAATAAACAGTTAAACAATGATGGGCCATTCCACTTTTAAATTTCGGCATACAAAGGTTTAATCTTCACAAAGTAACAAAATAATAAGAACTTTTTCATAGTTATATGTGAGCATGGAAATATGCTTATTTGTTTAAAACGCTTTAGATCTACCTCATAATGATGAAAACACCTTTGAAAACCAAATAGGTTCAGATCAGATTACTCGCGTTGAAGCCGTTTGATCTTGGGTCTGCACTATTTGCTTATCCCATTACATACACATGGATATAACACTCTAATGCATTTGCGAACAGAGTAAACCTAGACATGAAGGATCTTCTAGGGGGCGTCGGATCAGGGCCCACTCTGCTTATGAAATTATAAATCAATAGACCTGGCTAAATGTTCTACAAATATCAAAAAGGCGTGTGCACTTATACCGTTGTTAACTTCAGCAAGATCTAATAAATACTCATGATGTCATTTTTTTTCTAACAGAAATATTCAAATGCGAAAAGGTTAAGAAATAGAATAGATCTGAATTCTGTAGTAGGTTTATTCATTCTAAATCCCAAATTTGGTGATTTATCTTGTGACAGTTTTTATCTGAAATGAAGAAACCTAATCAAAAAGAACTAATTCTTCAATCCATTTGTTTGATATACAGTGGATAGCTGATATTATAGCTTTGTACAAACAAAATTTAAGAACATATCATTGCCTAAATGAGCAAATCGTCGACACTAGCCGGGATTGAACCGCTAAACGTTCGTTGAGTGACGAATCGATTCTTATTTTGGCTAACCCGTTTCATTCGGACTTTTTTGAAAACGGCTATCATCGATAAGATCCGAAATCTCCGCATGAAACGGAAAACTTATGCACGTACCGCAACTTCTCTGGTATAATCGTTTCTTTACGCGTTTAACGCGTGTAAACCGTTTATCGCGTAACCGTTCGTTAACCGTTCGTTAACCGTTCACTACCCGTTTCTTAAGCGTAGAAAAACGGGTAAATGGGTAGGAATAGCGTATTTACCACTGTAAGCATGGATCAACGAAAGGATCATAAACACTTCCTGTACTTGATTAATATGTATGTACAAAATAATTACTGTATAAATATTGATATATTTTTTTTATAATGGCATCCTGAACAAGTGAATGTTGACCATTGAAGTAGAATCATACATTTACTATGCCAGTAGTGACTGATCCTGATTAGAAAGCTCTTATAGAAGTTGTATGATCTATTTTTAGACCTAACCTCTTTGACTAAATCTTCCAAAAAAGGAGCATTAGCTAGAGAATTGTGTAGTTTTGAAACCATTGTGATAAATAGAGCATTTGCTCCAGTGGAGCAAATGCTCTATTTATCACAATGGTTTCACAAAGTGTTTTTGTTTACAACAGAAGCGCCAAAAGGTGTCAATATGCGGGGATGGGTTAAAATGTGTTTTATCAGATAAGAGTTCAAAACATTTGGATCATACATAATGCACAATTCCTACATAGTATACTATATAGTATAATGTCAACCCATATTCAGGCGTTGAAGAAAAATAAAGGTTGCTAAAATCTGACTTCTAGAACAGTTTACTCTTTGCCAATTGGTTCAAGCTTTCGGGGAAATGCTGTTTGGGTATCACACTGCTTGCATCCTGATGAGGTGCTGCGTTACGCGGTTGTTTGATCAGATTCCAAACTGTCTGCAAATATACAGTAAAACCTCTCTAATGCGACCACTTAATGAACATACATGGCTGTCTTGATAAGCAGGTGGTTGCTTAATGCAGGACGAAAGTTATGCAGAAAGCTCCTGTAGGAGCTTTCTGCATAACTTTCGTCCTGCATTAAGCTACCACATGCCTTTGTCGCTGTGAATTATGCCACTTTTTGGTGGTCGCATTAGAGGGTTTTTACTGTATCTCATATTCCTGAGACTACACATCCATACAATGTACACGTTTATGATAATCTCCATACAGTTGCTATATGAATATTTTATACGTCCGCATGTTGCTGACACAGATAGTGGCATCGAACTGATTGTGTAATGAACGCACGTGTAGAAAACCATACTGGAATTGATTGCAAACTATCTCAGCGGACAAAAACTGCAAAATGTGGCTAATTTCAGTTAGTTGTTTGTTATTTTTAAATATAATGGTAGTAAAAAGAATGACGTTTATGACAAACTGGCTAGAATCCCATATAGTGTGATAAGAGTAATAAGAACAATTAAATACTGGGTATACATGTAGATTTGGTTCTTGGTTCTCTTGGTTCAAGAATATAAGTCAAATCAATGACCACAGAAGTATTCCTGACAAATCTTTCTTGGTTTCACATACCACACTTATATGACATCAGGGTCCATGCTTATAAAACGTTTAGTTGAGTCTGAGTTCGTTCTCAAGTTTTTGATTGGTCAGATTTGAGCCAAAAGCTAAAATCTGACCAATCAAATGCTTGAGAACTCAAATCTGATCAATCAAAAGCTTGAGAACGAAACTCAGACTCAACTAAAGCTTTATAAGCATGGACCCAGAGCTTAATTTTGAGCACTATCTACAAAATGATCCGCTATGATATGTATAGATTAGATCAATCAACAATCTGAATTGAATTGAACTGAATATCACCTTATATAGTTCCTCTGTGATTCCATTGAACTTGCATTGTGATTGTAACAGATTGTGAAATACGTATACATTATGGTGCATCTAGAGCGAACACTGAACTCTCCCCGCTGTGAAAAATATAATGTAGTGCAGGACTTAATCACAACAGTATCAAAGGTACATTAATATGATTAATAAAGTTAGACAGTTGCTTTCAGATCTATCGTTAGAAAATTTCATACTTCCGTTTCTCGTTGGTTGGTGACTTCTTCGGTTATTTCCGCCACGTGATGACGCGAAACTCATGGTCTCCGGGAGCGAATGACAAGATCCGCTATCATCATTTCCGGATGATTACCCAAGTCAGGAGGACTTTGATCTAATATTACCGTTAGTTCTTTCATCACGGAAATGAGCAGGATTCAATTTTACGCTCTGTTGATGAATTGTCCAATATTTGAAATTCATGAGAGATGTTTATTTATTATGTTCATTTCTCAGAGAGTACAAACAACTCAAAATTGGGACACACGGAAAAAGGTTAAGCGCTATACAGAAGAACCTGTCTTATGCTGCCATTAAAAAGAGGTAGGATTATGGGTATGTTAGGCAGGTGGTAGCTTAATGCAGGTCAAAAATACTGCTGAAAGCTCCTATTTGTGCATTACTTTTGCTCTGCCTTTAGCAACCACCTGCTTTTTAAGATCCCTATGTTCAATAAATGAACGGTCGCGTACGACAGGTTCTATTGTACTGTCGTGTTAAACAGTCGTTTCTATTATAATTGCACCAGCAAACACAGCAGACCCTGATCAAACGGCTCGATTTTGGTCTACTCTGTTGCAAATGCGTGAAAATGTTTTTTATGAAGGAAATGGTTATTCCGATTCCTCCCCGTTGACCTCCATTTGAAAAGCCCTAAAACAGATGTTAAGGAAACTACATAAGTCGTTATCTCGGCAATCTGATCTATACTGTTCCCATGTATAAGTCGAATTAAAATAAATATCAGTCATAGCAGAATAGAAAAAGAGAAACTTCGCAAATTTCTTGTAATTATATACATTGTACATGTAGTAGTAATAAGACAAGACCGTAGCTGATTAACCCTTTCACTGACAAATACGTCCTCTCATGTTTTCAAGATGAGGTTTAGTTCAATTCTGTACGAAATCATTATCAACGTGTCAAATAGTTTGGAACTCCAACGAGACACCGGTTAAATTGGGCGTGCCATTTGGATCCAAACAGTTTCCGTAGGTTGTCACGGATTCGCCTTTGATGGCAGAAGAGCTATTCCATTCCTTCATATAAACACCTTATTGCATTTGCAAACAGAAAAGATCCAGATCAGACGTCTGATCATGATCTGCTCTGTTTGCTTACGTAATTCTGCATTTATAATAGACTCCACAGGTTTCAGCAATACCAAGTCATCTTGTTTACATTTAAAATTATAAAAGTTAAGGGAATAATGTCAATGTCAATATTTCGTACATGAATATGCGACAGGGAAATAGTATATAGATTCATTTCTATTATACTATAAAGCCACTTGATGAATTAACATGGGTGTTTTTTGAAGAATACGTGGTTGCTTAATGCAGGACAAAGAAATACAGTCCTGAGCTTTTCTGTATAAATGACGTTCTCTGCACTAAGCTATCACCTGTATTAAATACCCAGTTCTCGTTTTGGTAGTTGCTATGGTAAAGTTTCACTGCTTACATTTACAATCTGTACTGTTTTAGACTATGTTCAGAAGATATTCCGTTTAAGGAAAGACTTAAAAGCCTTTGTCTGCTGAACATCTAATCTGCTACAATATTTATTTACGATTGAGAAATTATTGACCAAGTGCAAAACAGCTTGGAACCTGATGACTAGCCGTGTGAATCGGTGTCTCATCTGAATCGTTTCCTTCATATGCAGTAAAACCTCTCTATAACGGCCAATAAATTGTGGTAATTGGCTTGTATTTAGAGCAGGTGGCTGCTTAAAGCAAGGTGAAAGTAAAACATAACGCTCCTATAGGAGCGTTCTGTTTTACTTTCACCTTGCTTTAAGCAGCCACCTGCCTTTAACACAAACTACTTGATGTAATTCAGTGGTTGTTATAGAGAGGTTTACTGTACATGCAAACGCCTTTTCACGCATTTGCTAAAATTATTTCTTTGCTTTCTAAAATGGCTCAATGTTCAACCTTCCATATTGCACTTTAACTATTTTGTCCATATAAGTTCAGTAGGTATTGAACTTTGTGATAATCATACAACAGGGAAAGAGTACATACGAGCTGTTTGCAAATGACCTTCAAGTCGAGTGTAGCAGGAGACAGTTTAAGAAGCCTGGACCTGTAACAACTAGAGATGCCGTTGACATGTGGCAGAATTATTCATGATTACTAAAATCCAGAACTAATCTAAAATTAAGATAAAATTCGATGGATTTGTGTTAAATCTTTACAAAGTAATGCTCATTTTTATCTTTGTGAAAAGATTTGAGTAAAAATCAGATACCGAGCTAACTGGCGTCTCTTCAACATCCAAACTAATTGACATTCTAAGTTTTATCTTTGAACAGAAATAAAGGTAATGTGAATTGTGGAATTAAGCAGACGACAAATATTCCACCCGAAAGTTCGTGAATGTAAAAAGTGTCAAATAATGACCCAAGGGAGCTCTGGACCTGACTATCTCCCGAAAACATCCGGGTGATTGCCATGTGTAATGTTTCTTGCGCAGAGTGACACGTTTTCGTATGATGAGTTTTTCAGCTGCTTCGTTTTGAAACGTATTGCTTCTGTTTTCTGTATCGAATTAAACTTGACAGTCAAATAATTTTGATCACGAACAGACTACAAATTAATGGCGATCTTAACTCCTTACCTCATACATATTCATGAAAGGAACTACGAACTCATGCATATTCATTTACTAATAATTCTTAAAGTTGGGTATGAACACGGGATGTTTGCCTAGGCAGAAATGGCAGAATCCTATCAAAATGGTGTAAGATTGTCTAGTTATTTAATTTAACCCACTCCCTCACATTGACGCCGTTTGACGCCCCAGTAAAAACACTTTTAGAAACCATTCTGATAAATAGAGCATTTGCTCCATGGGAGCAAATGCTCTATTTATCACAATGGTTTCGAAACTACTCAGTTCTAAAAATTCCCTTTCTATAGTAAATGCTCCTTTTCGGTAGATTTATTCAAAGAGACTGTGCCTAAATACAACCTATGAGCGAACTGGTTGATCTCATATTATCGTTTTAGTCCTAATTCTCGACAATTGTTAATACGTTCATAGCCAAAATTATTGCATTTTCTATTGTGTATCAATAGGTTCTTGTCTCGTATGACAGACTTTATTATATCGTTAGTTCCAACAGTTGGAAGTTGCGATCTACGTATTTATTTATTTCTCTTCAGTATACAACATAACCATTTATCACAGTAAAAATACAATAAAAACTGTACACTGCCACTCTCATATAGAGTTATAAGAGACTATTCTCACTTTCTTATACTATTCACAATACATTATCGATAAGTTTCAAATAAAACAAATAACTCCAAAGGAAAGCCCTGAACAGTATTTCCCATGTAGAGATATACTATTCAGGCCTATTCTTCTAGATACCGTCATGTCATACCTGGTTTACCAGCGGCGCTCCACAAAGAAAGCACTCGACAGACATACAGAATAGTAAATTAACTGTAATGAGAGACTATTTCTGCCAAAATGACCAGGTGGATCTAACAGGAAACGGTCCCCCATTACAATATTTACCATTATTATCACCTATTCATCTGCTTAAACACTTCAGTGCACACAGTACACCAGGAATTCACATATTATATAAAGAATCACACTGTACATTACCATTCTAGATTAGAACTATACGTATGTTAGTTTTGTTTGTGTTGATTAACGTCCATTTCTGCTCACTATGGGCTAATTGGACGCCCCAGAGAGAGGGGAGTATGTTAGTACTTACGCTAATTTAGTCGTATTGTCTTCAATAAGATATACCCCGAAACAAGCCTTTCGTTTTAAAGACCGCTGATTTCATGCGATGCATGTTAGTCGAAACAAAACCCACAAACATGAAACGAAAAAACACAATGACTGTTGGCGGAAGTGACTTTCAAAAAACGTGAGTGTAGCATGTACAGACGTCTGTAGCTATGCAACGCTCACGCGCTCAGATAATTGAAATTCAATAAATGTGACGAAAATATATTTTGCTTTCTGGAAACGTTTTCAGCTGATACCTTTCCTGTAAAACAAGTAGTGAAATGCATAGGTCGAATTGGCTTCAATTATTTTAACCGTTTATTCCATAATATATTTTATCACGCCTTTGCAAACAGAGAATGTCCAGATCAGATGTCTCCTCTATGGCCCGCCTTATCAGGACCACAGTACTACCTCTCTATAACGGCCGCTAAATTGTATTAATTGGTATTTAGGTATTTAGGGCAGGTGTCTGCTTAAAGCAAGATGAAAGTAAAACAGAACGCTTCTATAGGAGCGTTGTTTTACTTTTACCTTGCTTTAAGCAGCCACCTTCCTTTAACACAAACTACTTGGTGTAATTTAGTGGCCGTTATGGAGACGTTTTACTGTATAGTGTTCTACCAATACCATGTTCATAATACCATTACATGTACACAGCTCATACAGCTTTTGGCCAAACAATCAGCTAATTAATTTCAATGACGTCATTATTCTTACATGGATATCCAGGTGGAAAAGGTGAACCCTTTTCCGTCTTCTCATGCTGAAAAATAATATCTGGTCATTCTCTGATTTGTTTAATTTTTCACTGATTTCCGAATCGGTCAAACTTTTGAGAACGTATTAGCCGATTGTAAAATAACATTGCTCCTGGTGAGATGCCGAGTAACTCGGCATCTTATCTGGATCCAAGCTGTTTGCATACACCAGTTACAACGCGCCTAACCCATTCCCTCATTATGACGCCTTTCGACGCCTCTGCAAAAGTCATTTGCTGAAACCATTGTGATAAATAGAGCATTTGCTCCTGTAGGAGCAAATGCTCTATTTATCCCAATAGTTTCAAACTACAAACTTCTTCAATGATCCTTTTTCTGTAGTTAATGCTCCTTTTTGGTAGATTTATTCAAAGGGGTTGGATAGCCTTTGAGGTAATTGGTTACATGTAACACGAGACGAGTTATATAGTCTATCGTCCGACCTCAGTGTCTGAAAGTACGAAAGTACATTGATTGGTTGAATTCTTTACTTTCTTCCGGCTCAATTTATCTCTTGAGACATTACTGACAGATTGCAAAAGCGTTCCGATCCTAATTAGACACCGAGTTACGCGACATGTCACCTGGATCCAGTATGTTTGCAAATATGTCACCTTGCACTTGTCAGAGTTATCTAGAATTAGCTGTCATTTTGCCAACAACATAACAATTTACAGAAATGTCAATTAATATCAGAAAAACGGATTTTGTTAATGTTCCTCGTCGTTTCGCTGAACAAATTCTATTAGAAGTGTCGTTTTCAGGAGATATTTGTCTTAATGATTTCTGAACGTCAGAAAGCCGGTTTTCTGTAATAAAATCTGATTTGCATTGATTAAAAAGTATTGAATTAGGTATTTAAGTTAAATTGCCTCAATAACATTTAATATGAAGCAGAGAAAACACGAGTCGTGGATTTCGGGAATTGGACAACTGTAGCATTTTGTATCCCAAGGCGCAGACACAACGAGTGTCGATATGAATTAACATGTACAGTTCAACCCCTCCAAACCGACCAATAATTATACGCCAATAAGTGGGTCGATGTGTTGCTTTATTCAAAAACAAAAGCTATTCATAAAGCTCACACAGAAGTGATCTTCCTCGAATACAGTAGAACCCTCTAAACCGAACGTTAACTTTAGTACATGTATAGATATCAGTCTTGGAGACAGATTGTAGCTTAATGCAGAGAGAAAGTTATGCAGAAAGGAGCCACCTGCCTTAAAGTACCTAAATTCGTTTCTACTAGAATTCCGGTTTAGATGGGGGTTGTATTGTGCATATGATCAGATGGTTCTTGAAGAATTCTATGCGTGACAACCATGCACCACGATGGCTGATGATTTAAGATACAATAAAACTTCGCGTTTCCGATCTTTTACTAAAACTTCGCTAACTTGAACTCTTAGTAGAAGAATTTAGATTCACGCAGGCATACTCTCCCCCTGCATTAAACTGCCATCTGTCTTTAAGACCGACGCATATGATTTTGAGTGCTCGGATCAGTTAATGTTTTGCTGTATTACATGTATTGAAACCAAACTGTTACAATTGTGATTGTGACTTTTATTTTACATGCTCATTATACATGTATCAGCAAGACTGATAGTTTTAAACGAATGGGCAAGGCATAGTTAGATATACCGGTATGTTAAACCTCTCTAAACGGAACGCTGCAGTGCGTATTAGTATGGCTCGTTACAGAGAGGTTTTTCTGTACAAGCACGCGGTTTCAATATAATCTGTTTCGGGTAATGATCATGTAGCTACAGCAATACCCCCCCCCCCCCCAACAACAAAAAAATAAAAAATACCCCCCCCCCCAAAAAAAAAGGAAAAAACAACAACAAAAAAACAACCTAGAACTATCACTAAAGGTGATGGAATACCCCAGCTCATCTGCCTTGATCTCAAATCAAACAAGATTTGTGCCAGGTTGTGCCACGGACAGACAGTCAGACAGACAGGCATACAGACAGACCAACCTACCGACAGACAGACACATTGACTCCTATATTCCCCGCTCAAACTTCGTTTGCGGGGGTATAAAAACGAACGAAATGCATATCACTGTCGATCTTTAAGACAGGTGGTAGTTTAATGCACGTGAAAATCATACAGATAGCTCTAGAATTCCCCAGAGTCTTTTTTGGCGTTTCTTACCACTGAATTAAGCAGATGTCTGCCTGAATCTTTTTTTGAACGTTTTTTTCAGCGAAAGATTATTATGTTGTAATGTAACCGTACCTCTAAGAACTTCCAACATTATGGTGAATACAGCAAAACGTATCTAAACCAACCTGTTAGTAAACAAGAACTTGCATAATGTTAGGCAGGTGGCTGCTTCATGCAAGGTGAAACTCATGTAGAGAGCTCCCAAAGGAGCTTTCTGCACGAACCTTCACCCTAGATTAAACTGCCATCTTACTTAACCCTTTCCACATAGTCCATGCAAACGCCCTTTCATGCTCCTGCAAACAGTCGACCCAGATCAGACGGCTCATATAGGAACCATCTGATCAGGGTCTGTTCTGTTTACTAATCATATTTGATAGAACTTTTTCTTTAGTTTCTAAAATGACTACAATGACCCACCTTACTTATATCCGTATAACTATTTTGGCCATGAATATTCAATAGTATAGGTATTGAAATTTGGAATACATATAGAACAGGTTAAGGGTTAAAGACCGACATTGATATGTATTGAAGTGTTCAGTAAAGGAGGTACAGTAAAACCTCTCTATATCGACCACTAAATTACATCAAGTATTTTGTGTTAAAGGCAGGTGGCTGCTTAAAGCAAGGTGAAAGTAAAACAAAACGCTCCCATGGGAGAATTCTGTTTTACTTTCACCTTGCTTTAAGCAGCTACCTGTCCTAAATACTAACTATTTAACACAATTCAGTGGCCGTTATAGAGAGGTTTTACTGTATCACTGTACTTATGTAGCCATGGTCTATTGAAATAATACCTGCTTGTATGGATAACCTTTGCTATAGTCTGATAAAGTCAAAGCCTCTCATTACACTGCCAGTGATTGCCTTACTTTCTTTCTACATTAGGCAAACATCCGCTGCTCTTATAGAACACCATGTGTATTCATTAACCCATTCTCTCATATTGAGGCCTTTTGACGCCAGTTGACGCCTCTGTAAATGTCACTTTTAGAAACCACTGTGATAAATAGAGGATTTCCTCCATAGGAGCACAATGGTTTAAACCCTTCTCTTGTTGAATTTTAAAATACATTTCTCCTTCTTTACCCATGCCCTGTTGTATAGTTACATATATCTTCGCTGTGTACAAGTATTTCGCTGTGCAATCACTGCTGTGAAGTGCGTTTGTTGCACAATCAACTTGTAAATAGTGCAGAACCTGATGAGACAGCTCCTGCAGGAGCTGTCTCATCTGGGTCTTCACTATTTACAGATAGGTATATTGACGTGAATATCAAGCGAAGGGTTAAGACTATACAATTATAAAAAATCCATTTTCTTTAGTAAATGCTCCTTTTGGGTAGAATTTTTCAAAGGTGTTGATTCTAAAAATAGCCTACGAGGGAAAGGGTTAAGTGGTCGTTAAACTGTATACACATTGATATACATGATGCAGTCTAATCAGAATCTAGTGTTCCTACGTATTGATTCTCTCTCACGTTTGTCGGTGTTATTTTCCGATTATTTTCCAATTGTGATCAATTATTACAAAAGTCCTTAATATGGTATTTCAATTAACAGTTGGAGAACTCTTTTGTGAAATGTCAAATCTTCTGTGAACAAATACGTCTGCTTCGCTATTTCCCTATTCTTGAAATAAAAAAACAATTTCAGGGTGTCAAAAAGTTTGGATTCAATGAAAGGTTGAACAATCCGGTGTCTCATATAGATCAAACACTTTGCAAATCTCAACACAGTGTAGAAAGGGTTAAATACAATCACTGTAAAAAGTGTTAAATGCACCCAATGTAAAAGGATTCGATACATTTAGTGTTAGAATGGTTAAATACACTCGGTGTAGGAAGGGTCAAATTACACTCAGTGTAGAAAGGGTCAAATACATCCAGTGTATCAAGGGTTAAATACACTCAGTGTAGTAAGGGTTAAATATACTCAGTGTTAGAAGGATGAAATATACTCAGTGTAGGAAGGGCTAAATATACTCAGTGTATGAAGGGTCAAATGCACTCAGTGTACCAAGGGTTAAATACACACAGTGTAGGAAGGGTTAAATACACCCAGTGTATGTAGGGGCTAAATACATTCAGTATAAGAAGTGCTAAATAACTCAGTGTAAGAAGGGTTAAATACATTAAGTGTAAGAAGTTGTAAATACACTCAGTGTAAGAAAGGTTAACTACACTCAGTGTATGAAGGGTCAACTACATTCAGTGTAGGAAGAATTAGATACACTCAGTGTAGGAAGGGTCAAATACACTCAGTGTAGGAAGGGTCAAATACACTCAGTGTAGGAAGGGTCAAATACACTAAGTGTAGGAAGGGTCAAATACACTCAGTGTAGGAAGGGTTACATGTAAGTACACTCAGTATAGGAAGGGTTAAGTACACTCAATGTAGGAAGGGTTAAATACACTCAGTGTATCAATGGTAAAATACACCCAGTGTAAAAGGGTTAGATACACTCAATTTAACCCAACTATTCTCAGTATAAAATGCGTTAAAGCGATAGTCTATACTTGCAATATGTTTAAAAATGCCTAACAATTACATAGATCATTTGTCTATATGCTGGAAAGAAGCATATCGCAGGAATACAGACCGAATAAATGTCAAAGAAGATAAAACTTTCATTTGTTTGATATTGAAAACCCGATGTTATTCGGCAATGTATTAGTATTTATTCCAGTTGTGTTTTAGTTTCCTTATCTGTTCGACAAGGCTGATAGCATTTTGCTGCAGAACAAAAATATAAATATCGATGAAAACGGTTTATTTTGTATCACACGGGCATCATTCGATATAACTTCATATAAACACTCTTCATAATACTGATTGAACATATTAAACAAGCACTAAGTTTTAAGATGTTAATGAAAATATGCGTTTATTGTAGGGACACTCACTTTTAACGATGATTGCTTTTTAAGGTTCATAATAATAAACCCGTTTGAAAACACATGTTTCTACGTGTTGAATAACTGTAGATGCGTAAAGCAACAAATATGTCAGGAGAAGCAATAAGCCACTATACACGATTGTTTATAGATATGGAACTACGGGAGTCATGCTGCTAAAATTTATTCCGTCATGCTATCAATTGGAAAATGGAAAATCCTCGTCTTCAGCCGGAATAAATAGAGCAATTTTACAGTTATACAGAGAAAGACTATACGTAGAATACCCATTCATCAAACTTTGTCAAAGTGGAGACGTTTACATGATAACCCTTTCTCCGCTTTTCACCACCTATCTCGCGTTCGCAAACAGCTTCGTTCCAGATGAGTCACCGAGTAACTCGGCGTCTCATCTGGATCTAAGCTGTTTTACACTCGGTTAAACGTTTCTCAAAAGCTTAATCGAATCAGAACTAGTCAAACTTGCACAAGATCTAACTCTCAACAGCCAGTATTTGTTTACGTCGTGGCAAGTGTGGGATAATGTACGGTCTTACATGTCCGTCGCGTACATGTACTCTACACCATTTAGATAATATTCTCCAGAAAGAAGATAAAATGGCGGAGGTTTTAATTGCTGCTGACAAGAGACTCGACTGCAACAGAACATATGCCCATTTTAAGAAAAATATATATCTCTCTCTCTTCATAGTAAACTGTTATGAACCAGATCACTGATACTGTTCTCATTGAGTGTTAATCAAGATAAGTTAATACCAAAACTTTTATACCAATTTCATTAGTATACGTGTATGTATCATCATACTGTGAATTTGTCACATTTTATACTATCATTTTAGCAGACATCATGTAGCTCTCACACTAAACCTGTAACCACAATGTATTTTCTGTTTTCATTTGTAATTGCCTTGAAAAATTAATTACCATGACCATGTGTCGTCTGCATAATCTGACTCTTATCCATTTTATCATTGTTTCCTATTAGAGGGTCAGGCATAATTGACAGGTCTGGCACTAGATTTTGCTGTACAGGAAAATAGACCTAAAAGTTATATCAGTTGCTGTATATTGGCGACAAGGGCTGATACAAATGCAACTCTTTGGCAATTTGATTCAGTTCGGAGATGGCATCGCTGTCCAATCGTTCCAGGATTTGACACGAACTCTAGTCATCATTTATGGTTGATTCACAGACCAACAGAGCTTTGATCTAATTACAGTTGGTTCTTTCAACGCGGAAATAAGAACGACTCAATTTCACGGGCCAGTGATTAATTTTCTTCTTGCGATGGCAGTCACGATTTGTTAAGAAACGGGAAGATAAATGTATTATTGTGCTCTCTTGCGTGCCTTTTCTACAGTAGATAGTGTCAAATTTCTTAACAATATCACCAGAAAAATTTGCAAAGCAAATGAGCTCATCTCCCTTATGATGTAAAGACCTGTCACCCCAAGACCTTATGTCCGTTTAACTAAAGGTCGTACGATTGAAATTGTCGTAAGTTCTAAGATACGACGATTGCAGCTGAAAGTTGCCATCGTCGTACATGTATGTTAAACTTTACGATAATTTTTGTCTTACGAAGTTAGTCTTTATTGCCCACGATATTTTAGAATGCGGAATAATTTCGGTTATCCGAATAGTAACTACAGTAAAACCTCTCTATAACGGCCACTAAATTACATCAACTATTTTTATGTTTAAGGCAGGTGGCTGCTTAAAGCAAGATGAAAGTAAAACAGAACGCTCCTATAGGAGCGTTTGCTTTAAGCAGCCACCTGCCCTAAATACCAACTGATTAAAACAGTTTAGTGACCGTTATAGAGAGGTTTCACTGTATTGTCGTAGAAATAGGACTTACGATACTTTTGGTCTTACGATCTAAATATAATGAGTGGCATGTATTGTTGATTGGTCGGCTTGTGGTACATACATTTCAAAATGGTTGACACATTTTCCTGTATCCAAAATGACTAACTTATTTTCTAAATGCTTTGGAATAGCCGACTTATTGTATGGATCTTGTCGAATGACTAATGGTGATTTCCTTTCTTTGAATGAACGAATGATGGTCGCCTTATAGTGCATGTAAATCTATAGTTCCGACTTAAAGTGCGTACATATATGTAACGACTGACAAATGATACGAACTGATGGCGCAAATGGATCTATAATGGATTACAAAGGGTCATTCATCTAAAGATGTCCCATTTCCCCCTCATATTATCATCAAATGGGCAAACTATTAATTATACATCCAGAACGGCCGATGGTTTGCTTCAATATCAGATAGACCTACAAAAAGTGCGTACATCTCTTATTTCGATCATAAAACTTTTCTCTTCCGCTGTCAAGTATTGTCGTCTGCAATACTATTTATTTCTTAAATGTCTTCCCTTTGCTTGACTTTTTACCTTATAACAACACCCTTTCACGCGTTTGGAAACAGAACAGTCCCGGAGCAGACTGCTCCTGTAAGAGCCGTCTGATCAGGGTCTGCTCTGTTTGCAGTTTTTGCTTTTACCAAAATGTAATTTTACATATAGTATTATAATTAAGCTTATAAATATTCATAAAGTCATTATTTCTCACATGAATATTCACCAGAAACAGGGGTTCAGTTCCCATTATTAACCTATTGCTTCACACAAATTGACCCCTTTTGACACTTCTGTAAAAGTCCCTTTTGAAACCATTGAGATAAATAGAGCAGTTGCTCCATAAGAACAAAATCCTCTATTTATCACAATGGTTTTAGAACTACACAACTATAAAATATACCTTTTCTATTAAATACTCCTTTTTAGTAGATTTATTGAAAGAAGTTGGGTCTTAAAATAGTGTTTGAGGAAATGGGTTAACCCTTCTCTTGCTGAATTTTAAAATACATGTCTCCTTCTTTACCCATGCCCTGTTGTATAATTACATATATCTTCACTGTGTACAAGAATTTCGCTGTGCTGTGCAATCACTGCTGTGGAGTGCACTGGTTGCACAATCAACTTGTAAATAGTGCAGACCCTGATGAGACAGCTCCTGCTGGAGCTGTCTCATCTGGGTCTTCACTATTTACAGGTAGGTATATTGACGTGAACAGCAAGCGAAGGGTTAATACGTATGGATCATGATACGACGCATAGTTAGGTAACATCTGATCAAAGTCCAAACTATTGTCATAGGTAATCACATATTCGCCACGGACAGTGAAACGATTCATACACCTTTAACCCGTTCCTCCATGGATTATAATATAAGAAATGATGACGCCATGAATTTAAATCAGATTTAAAATAGCATATGGAAATAGGGATCTTTGGTCAGTGCAGAAACTAAATAGTTATATCTATATTATCTCATAAGCAAACAGAGCAGACCCTGATCAGACGGCTCCTATAGGAGTAAAGGTGTAAATAATTAACAATGAGCATGCTGTAAAGAAATAGTGTCTGCTCAAATTTGGATCAGGACCCAAGGTTATAAAACTTCTGAGTCTGAAATAATTCTCAAGTATCTGATTGGTCAGATCATGTTTTTGCGAAATTGTTAGTCGAGCGTCGAAGAGGTTGGATTCTGATTTGACACTGAGTTACTCGGCGTGTCATATGTATCCCGACTGTTAACACCAGAAAAGTCGTGTTTAGCGGAAGAAGGTTGATTTGAAGTGCAAATAAAATAAAATAAAATTTAACCTTTCCTGTCGTCATCCATTTATCTGTCTGTCGAAATTGGTTCCTAAACAACGAATCCTGATCGGATGAATGACGTGTATTAAATTTGATGATATATGTACATTAGTCAACATCAGGCTATCATTGATTTCGGATGCAGTAAGTTAGTATGTTACATGAACTATTATTTTTTTCTTTCTTCGGCGTTCAACAGAAACATACATGCCCTTTGGAGTTAAACTAGGTTGTCAAAAATGAGGCACCATCCCCATGTCAGCCACAAACAACATGGTTTAGAATCATCGATGGTTACTGGGACATTAAAGTAATTTACATTTCAAATAAATTCAATTGTTCCTCACCGAACACTATCAAGGGATATCTGGAATCCATTTCACCTCAAGCACTTTGAAAGCTTCCATTTATTGCGACAGTCAGTCAGAACTTATTTTTGTATATCAATCATTATCATGTGAAGTGGGGATAAAACGATAGCGCTTGATCATTTCAACGTACGAAACGAGTAAACGATTTTTTGCTAAAATTGTAGAACCAGATAAGAGGCATCTGACCGGAATCAGCGCTGCTTGTTATTGAAAATCATTTAATAGATTGTAACCTTTATATAATGAAAGACTCTGTCGTTAAATAACGAAGGAACATTTCAGTTTGAATATTCAACAGTTATCCCCTACCCTGTTCAATATTCAGGTAAAAAATAGTGACATCATGAATGCAGAATTTGTATAGCGTAAACTTTTCAGGGGAATTGTTTGCCTTGAAAAAAATATAGAATCAGATCTATATCATGTCTTTAGCGAACAGAGCAGACCTTGATCAGACGGCCTTGATCATCGCATAATTACGCCAACCATATGGCATTGCATCGTATGGAAATTTGTCGCATCGCATTGCATCGCATCATCATACCACCTATATGACATTACATGGAATCGCATCATCACACCACCCGTATGACATTGCACCACATTGTATCACATTATCACACAACCTATATGACATTGCATCGTATCACATCATCACTCCACCACATGACATTGAGTCGCATCGCAATACCCCCAGCATTCCTTCTAGCTTTCGTCGTACTTAGTGCTATATTGCTTCTGCATCTGTCTCTTTATTTGTCTGATGTTCACCCTGTCCCTTTTTCGCATGGCTGTATATTGTTTTCAGTTCTCTACAGAGAGACAAAGGTGCTTAAGAGAGATCGTAGTATTTGTCATCTTTAAATTCATTTGTATTTGTATATGAACAAAAGTATCAGCATATAAACCTTTGTAATGAGGTTATTATTGTATATGAGTATTATTGCACAACTCATTGCAAATAACTCTTAAGCCTTAGCAGAATATTTAAACCGTTGAGTTCTAATTATTTGAAAAAGAATGGCTCATCAACATTAACGATTTGATAGCTTAATATTAACCCTTCGCTTGCTATTCACGTCAATATACCTACCTGTAAATAGTGAAGACCCAGATGAGACAGCTCCGGCAGGAGCTGTCTCATCAGGATCTGCACGATTTACAGGTTGATTGTGCAACCAGTGCACTCCACAGCAGTGATTGCACAGCGATATACGTGTACACAGTGAAGATATATGTAATTATACAACAGGGCATGGGTAAAGAAGGAGAAATGCATTTTAAAATTCAGCAAGCGAAGGGTTAAAAGTGGATTGGTCTTTCAACAGTACTTCCTTGGATGTGATTGGTCAATCAACAGTACTTCCTTGGATGTGATTGGTCTATCAACAGTACTTCCTTGGATGTGATTGGTCAATCAACAGTACTTCCTTGGATGTGATTGGTCAATCAACAGTACTTCCTTGGATGTGATTGGTCAATCAAAGTACTTCCTTGGATGTGATTGGTCTATCAACAGTACTTCCTTGGATGAAATTGGTCAATCAAAGTACTTCCTTGGATGTGATTGGTCAATCAACAGTACTTCCTTGGAGGTGGAGTCAGAGGTCTAGAAAAGATGCGCAAATTGAAACATTTTCATGAATAACTCAAGAATCGTCTGGAATAGAAATGATGATTTCAGTATTTGAGTACTCACTTTTATCTGTAGCTCTTGGAATGGCTCATCAACACACATATTTCAGTGTCGAATATCTAAAGTGGTTTGACTCATCAACATTTGAATTCGGCTCTAAGCAGACCATTTTGTTTACTTACGACATAGATAGGCAATCGCACTTAACCTCGTTCGTAACGATAGATCAAACTAACAGTCAAACTGATTCACATCTCAAACATATAAACGTTTGCAATAGAAATTGTCTTAAGTGACCATTTATTGATTTGTATAGGATTCTAACAAAGCAAGCGGTCGCCTAATGCAGGACACAAGAAATTTAGAATGCTTCTATAGAAGCGTTCTGCATTATTTCCGACCTGCATTAAACTACTTTCAGCATGGAAGAGCCAGAGTTAGATGTTTTAATCATTTATTCCATAAATACGCATTTCTCCGCTTTGGCAAACAGTGAAGACCCTTATCAGACGAATCCTATAGGAGCCGTCTGACCAGGATCTGCTCTGTTTGCTTATGATATAATATAGGTATGATTCTACAGTTTTACCTTGGCCAAAACTTCCTATGTCCATGTGCTATTATAACAAATTAATGTAATTAATATTCATCACATCATTACTTCTTACATGAATATTCATGGCGGAGAGTTAATAGTCGTTTGATCCAGGGTTCCGCAATATTCGCTAAATGCCAATGAGCTTGTATAACTTTTATAACCAGTAGTATAAAGGACTTGTTCTGTTTGTTGAGTCCCGACGAACTTAACCCTTTCCCTGTTCTATGCGTATTCCAAATTTCAGTACCTACTGAATATTCATGGACAGAATAGTTATAATGAAATATAGAAGGTGAACTATTGTACCCTTTTTAGAAAGTAAAGAAACATCTTTCAAAATCCATTAGCAAACAAAGCAGACCCTGGTCAGACGGCTCCGTCTGATCTGATTTTACTCTGTTTGCAAATGCATGAAAATACTTTTATATGAAGCAAAGGGTTAACCCTTCGCTTGCCTTTCGCGTCAATATACCTACCTGTAAATAGTGAAGACCCAGATGAGACAGCTCCTGCAGGGGCTGTCTCATCAGGGTCTGCACTATTTACAAGTTGATTGTGCAACCAGTGCATTCCGCAGAAGTGATTGCACAGCGAAATACTTGTACACAGTGAAGTTATATGTAATTATACAACAGGGCTTGGGTGAAGAAGGAGAAATGTATTTTAAAATTCAGCAAGCGAAGGGTTAACACAATCTACAGCATCGTGTTTGTAGGTAGACCTTGTGGAAGTACTGCTCTGACTATTTCCCAGGTGAATATTCTAGGAAGAAATAATGACATCGTGAATATTTAAAAGCTGATGTTTTATAATGGCATATGTACACATTGAACCTTGGTATTGATAGACACCATTGCGTCAGTCCTATTGTGGTTTCTTCAGCAAACAGGGCAGACCCTCCTTTCGGACCCGTCTGATCTTGGATTACGCTGTATGCATTTTTATGACGGAACGGGTTAACAGTGCTTGGGGAATCATCTAAGTCTAATATTAGTGAAAGGTTTCGAAAAATAAAACAAGTAAAGCAGACTAGGAACAGACAGCTCCTGCAGTAGTTGTATGATCTGGGGTTGCTCTCTTATCTTCAGGTAAAATATTAATTGGCTTTCTTTGATGGGAGTTCAAAAGCTCCCATGATTTACTGCGAGGTTAGTTTTTATTTAAATGTGTGATAGAAAATTCCAACTAGTATTTCATTTCATTCATTTATTTACTGCATTGTAATATATTCCGCATATTTCTACACTCAAGATTTACACTCCAGAAAAATGCAGTTGCAATATTTTTCACTGTGCCTAAATAGTTTCACTAATGCCCAAGAACAGTTTATTGTTTGATGCGTTGTTAACATTATGCCAGTCATTTGCCGGTCATTGCTGTCCAGCATTATGTATTCGAAATACCTTCTACACTCTGAGCAATTAATGTCTCCAAATATTGTCGTCTGTTGCATTGTTTTCCTTCCATATCTATTCAAATATAAATGGCAGAGTGAAAAAGGTTTGGACCACGATGAGGTTACTCGGCGTCTCTTCTGGATCCAGACTGTTTGCAAAGGTTGTTATAAATGCTATTAAAGACCAAAGCAAAGCAGTTAGAACAAAACTTATACCTGTTTAGTGGAACAGTTGCTTATATTTCAGAAGTCAGCTGGTCGTCTTTGGTCAGAACTTCGTATGTTCTTGCATAATCAAAATTACTAAATAATAATGTTGCTCTCCGTTTTATCTCCTATACCTACTTAAACATGTTTTACGCAGCCATTGTGCGATTGCGTAAAACCTCGCTTGTCTTATTTACCGTAGGTAGGATTTTATAATATACACGTGATATTGATGTATATATTGTTATTGTCGTTTTATCTGTAATTAAGCAAGACAATGTCATTTTGCCTCACGGCAAAGGCATTTTCTACTGTGGTGTTTATAGCACGTACCTTACAGAACAGTGGGAATTAATTGCCAATGATATCTAATATATATCTAATATTCACAACACAGGGCAAAATACTGATCGAACAAATGAACGATTAAAAGCTTATTGACCTAATATAACCTATATTCCTTCAGGTGAGGATTTTCACTGGCATGTTGCACCTGAACTATTCATATCAATAAATGTTAAAAGGATATGTTTTAGCATATTATTACATGCACGTGGGTAGAACAGCACATTATGACACCATAACTAACACTTTCTATCCCAAGGTGGTACAAGGCAAAACTAAGAATGCTAACTGTAAACATGAACTTAGCCTTCAACAATTACAGCAGCTCGAACTAGATCTTTGATTAATCAAATGTATTTTGAATGTTTAGCAGTAATTATTTTATTAAATATGACAATACCTTTTGCGAAGTTTCATTTTAAAAAAAATATTCATCAGATTGTGTATATCAATAATACAACTATCAAAACTGAAAATTGCAAAATTATGACGAATAAGATCCTGTATCTCTCCTCCTTGTGACAACAAGAATTACGTGTTTTGTAAGGGCATAATATATGAAAAAGAGAATTTTGGCAATGTCAAAAAATTGTAGAATCATACCATTATCATTGTATAAGCAAACAGAGCAGACCATAATCAGACGGCGCCTATAGGGATTATCTGATCTGAGTCTACTCTGTTGGTAAAATCATTCAAAAAGGCAAATCTATGAGGAAAAGGTTAAGACACTGGTGGACTTTGAAGATTCAGCATTCAAAGAGTAATGTTTTGTGCGTCCAAATATGTCTCTTACTACAGTAAAACATCTCTATAACGACAACTAAATTGTGTTAATTAATTGGTATTTTGGGCAGGTGGTTGCTTAAAGCAAGGTGAAAGAAAGACAGAACGCTCCTATAGGAGCGTTCTGTTTTACTTTCACCTTGCTTTAAGCATCCACCTGCCTTTAACAAAAAATAATTGATGTAATTTAGTGGCCGTTATAGAGAGGTTTCACTGTATCGAGTATATATTACTAGAATATGTTTGGTCTGGGACATATTTTCATTTTCGGAAAACTGTGTACTGTTTGAAAGAAGATATAATTTTATCAGGTAGATTTAAAAGAACTTATTTTATTACCCCTTTCAACGCTGAATGTTCCAATGAACTATTCCGAAAAATAAAAAAAGTCAAGCATATCATGAATATTCAGGGATGTAACATGACAACCCCTGCAGACTCTGATGAAAGGGTTCTCTTCTGGAAGCCCGCTCATCTGGTTTTGCACTGTTTGCAAATTACATCAATAATTACTCGTTTTCCATATTTAAAGGATTAAGTCACCAACGATGGTGTTTATTGGGCTAAGACATTTGAGGAGTTCATTTCTATATAAGTAGGTGCCTTTACTTATTTTCGCAGTAAGTGTCACAATTGCTTACTAGCTATTATATGCAGCCCTGATTCAGCGCTGGTAAGCGTTCAAATAGCCGGTTGAGTCAGTAAGCGAGTGGTTGCGAGGTCGTTTCCTGCCTGTCAAAATTACCGTGTTTTTCGGGATTCTCCTCTGTAGCTTCTGAGAACCGTTTCAACTAGGAGTTTTTCGCTTTGCAGTTACGTAGGCTATACATTAGACTACTTATTGGCAAAAATATGTACTCGATATACCGTTTGATCGAATGTCAACAGAGGCATAACTTAGGAGAGGGGTAAAATTTGTAAATAGGAAATTCAACCCCTTGGTCTACATGTATACATGTATATATCTAGTGTTAATAGATTTTTCTGTCGGGGTTCATTATTCATTGTGACGGTGCCCTGTGGCTAAGATCGTACATGCGCATGCCGATTCTTTCCGTGTCCGTCAAATAGCGACTAGGGGAAGACCGAAGTGTAACCATTGATCTGAACTTTCAGCATCCGAAGCTAGAACACAAGAAACTGAGCTATCTGCGTGGCCTGAAAGTACTCTAGATATCCGTTGAAGCGTTTTCAGAGAGATGGGGGAAGCGTGAAGAAGAAAGAAACGCTGTCTTTTCACGTGATCTGGTGTTTTATTTCAATTTGTGGAGTACTGATGATATTGTGTAATCAGACATTCTATTTACAGTACAAGGTTGGAGTAGGACTTTCTTTTTTGGCCTTCCCCAAAACCCTAATACTTTTTACATTTTCCTCGTGTTTTCAAACACTTCGAATGAGTGACTATCTACAATGCAATGTTTACCTGCCAACGTTCAGATAAAAAGATACATCGATGAATAATCTACAGGTAGCAAACTTCAAATTATAATCTACGGAGTATTCGCATTCTTTTCTTGCAATTGTTTTTATAACATCATGTATATTCATACATATACTTTTCACATAACAGCAATAATTTTAAAAGTTAAATCCTAGTAAAAGATTCGGCTAACAAAGCTGACAAAGACCAGACTGCTGTCTGTTTAGGGTCCATTCCGTTTGCCATCATAAATATGTCTAACATGCTGATTCAGCTTAAATTAATGGATCTGTTTACATTTGTAATAAACAAATATTTTGCTACGTTCAGACAAAAATCATAAAACAATATTTGAAGATAATAAATACTGATCATGTTTTTTTTCCTTTATATTTTGTCTACATATTGTTTCTTACTACAATATACTCATATCTAATTCTGTTAAACTGTAGTACTTCCAGCTGTACTATCACCTGTTATTATTAACAATTTCTAGTTCGTCACTACCATAACAATTTCGTTTCTCTAAATTCCTTAAATCCCAATTTAATACAATTTCGCTTTGAAACCATCATCAGTACCTCAGTACATTGATTATCACCGGCATTGTGTGGCTTTATCAATGGCACGTGTTCCGGTAAGCAACTATGCATGGGCATACTCGTGATGATATGGTTAACATATGCACAGGTTATCACTCTCCGGAAAGACTGCACAATTTACCGGCGGAGTTTTATCTATACAGCGTCATCTCTCATTATGTTTTCTGCATATTGGCCAGAGTTCAGGTCAAATTTTCGGAGCTATATTGTGTGACGTACTTGCACTGTGCATAGAATGATACATTCAAGGGTTTTTTTCTGTATTGTTTTTATGATCTGAGTGCGTTGACACAATATAATAGAGCATAATACGCAGGCAGATAAACTTGCGGAAAGATAAAGTTGATATGTCCTAAATAAATTCTTTTTTATTATTTTTTTATATAAAATGTATCTTATCTTTGTGAAGCGCTTTTGAACGCACATAGCCTGTATGAAAAGAGCGCTATATAAATGTGGTATAATAATAATAATACAGAAGGAGCGTCCAGTTTCGAAGCGGATGTTACCGTTTTGAACACCACTTGGGTTTCACTAATAAAGCCATAAAATGGTAAGCCTAATTCTACGACAAGTTGACTCGTCACACATTATGTTACTGTGTGTGGATTTAACCATTTGCGTCGTTACTGGGTGTTAACTTAACCCTTTTTGCTTTATTACTGGGTGTGAACTTAACCCTTTGCGTTGTTACTATATCTGTATCCGGAAAGGCCTCTCACTGAGAATTAACTTCCGGGGGGAGGGGGAAGAGTGCTTAATTAGATATGCAGTCTTTCTTAAAATGTATCGATTGAATTCGCGCTAGTGACACTTTCTGGTAGGGTATTCCAGTCTTTTAAAGTCCTTTAGGAGAAAGAATTTCCTTACAGTTCACTGTTTGTTCTCTGCTGTTTAACATTTAGACTGTTTCTTTTCCTCAATCTATTGTCTCTATTAGGTTCTAAATGATCATTAACAGGTATAGCCACCAGTCCCTTTATTATCTTGAAGAAGAGGGCCAATCTCTGGTAACGTCTGCGTTCTGCCAGTGGGGTGAGTCGGAGGCTCTCCAGCATGGATGATACATGTATATACACTGCTCATATAGTCTGCACAGATTAATCTTGCTGATCTACGTTGAGTCTTCTCAAGTGCCTCACACTACTGGGTGTGGAAGTGGCCCTTGCGTTTTTAATGGGTGTAGACCTAACCATTTGCGTTGTTACTGGGTGTGGACTTAACCCTATTTATGCAGGAAATATATCCCGTCATATGTATAACAGTACCTAAACGAGTGAACTTTTGGCCATGAAAGAATGTATTGAATTAGTTCTATTTAGTTTCATTACATAAAAAGGGTCTCTATGAAGCAAAGGGTTTATCCGACCTCTGGGCACATTTGTTATTATTGCTTTATTCGTTAAAGACATATGAGTGCCAAAAGAGGGTTCTGCTTGGGTGTCTATTGCTAACAAACAAAAACAAATTAGCACTGATTAAAAGTAAAGTTTAATGTAAAGATACCAATGACATTGATGTTAGACCTGTACAAAAAATAAGATCTAATCAAATTTGGATGTAGTGCAATTTTGATTTCTTCCAATTTGACCAAGCGTGTGAGAAGCTATTGACTGGCCGTCAAACAGGGTAGATCCTGATGAGACGCCGAATTAGTCGAACTGTTTGTAAATGCGAGTCAAGTCGCGGGTAGTGGAATAAGGGTGAAGCTGGACCCTTGCAGTACCGATACATGAGCGGTGTTGTACAGAAAGCAACATCTTGGGTGGCTATGACTTTCTGGTCCTTCGGTATCATCATTTTCAATTATTTTAGTTATGAAACTTGAATACCTCTGAAGCCGGTGTTTGGAGGCATGAGTAGTGTTGCACTTTTAATAACTGCTCATGAACAGACTCAATATAACCGAGTCTACATAGTCCTCGTTTCGCCTTGCTGCCTTTGCTTTCGACGTATCTCCTATTTTCAGAACTTGGACACTGTTCATTGCATTCTTTAACCCTTCTCTTGCTGCATTTTAAAATACATTTCTCCTTCTTTTCCCATGCCCTGTTGTATAATTACATATATCTTCACTGTGTATAAGTATTTCGCTATTCAATTAATGCTTTGGAGTGCACTGGTTGCACAATCAACTTGTAAATAGTGCAGACCCTGATGAGACAGCTCCTGCAGGAGCTGTCTCATCTAGGTCTTCACTATTTACAGGTAGGTATATTGACGTGAATAGCAAGCGAAGGGTTAACCTAAAGTTATAAGAAGTAATTAGTCGTGAAATATCACGTGACACGTTTACGTTAATGCACTACCCTTATATACACCAAGTATTCGAAAGTACAATTGCTACTCTTTATGGGTTTATACAGCTAAATAAGGCAGTATGGTACCACTTCAATAACTTAAATTAGCATTTAGTGCAGACTCTGACATAACTGCTCCTTCAGAAGCAATGAAATCTGGATCTGCCTTATATAAGCCTAGATATATCTGTCCAAACATTTAAGGCACTTAAGTTATACAGATAAACCTGTCTTAAGCGGCCATCAAACAGGTATCTACTTACGGGTCTGTAAGACAGGTCGTAGCTTAATGCAGGTCAAAAGTAATGCAGAAAGCTCATGTAGGAGCTTTCTGTATTACTTTTGCCCTGCATTAAGCAACCACCTACTGTTTAAGACTGCTTAGGCCAGGTTCTTCTGTATGTGTCATATATTAGATATCTTGTTACTTCTCTCAGATGTATATTAACACCTAGCCTGCTGTGAAAATAGTGTCTGTCAATAACCTGGTCTGCTACAACCTGTTACTTACCTTGATTTAAACCTTCATTCGAGATATTCTTGACCACGACTCAAACAACGTGGATCTAATTAGATACCGAGTAACTCGAGTCTCATCTGGATCCAATCTGTTTGCAAATTTCTATCAAGTCGCGTTAGCAAGCGAAGGGTGAATCACATTAAGGAAGAGATCTTCAAACAATTACCATGGTCGTACGATAACAAAAGTTATTATCTCATGTTATTACCTGTAAATTTAGTCTTTCATTTTTTTTGGTTAATCATTTCTCTAGAAAATAGTATTATTACACAAGTCTTTGTAATAGGATATTGGACTTACCAGGGTATTGCACTCATCGTCTTAGATATTGGTGACCTAGAAACCTAGAGAGAGAGAGAGAGAGAGAGAGAGAGAGAGAGAGAGAGAGAGAGAGAGAGGTCTGATCAGGACCTGCTCTGGATGCTGATTCTGCAGTTTGTATACAATGCCATTAGAAATAAAATGATCTAATTAATATTCATGATGGGTGTTGCTAACGTGAATACTCAAGAGGTGAAGCATCAACCGTTCTTTAGACTGCAATACTAGCTACCCGTCCCACCTAACTACTCATTTGTTTAATTAGCCATTCTCTTGCTGAAATTTAAAACACATTTCTCCTTCTTTACCAATGCCATGTTTATTATTACATATATCTTCACTGTGCACACGTATTTCGCTGTGCAATCACTGCTGTGCTGAAACACATTCGAAAAACATTCACATTTCCGCAGTTAAAACGGTGCTGGCTATTTGTAGTCTGCTATGAGATGCCAGTTTTCTTTCTCCTACTTTCGTTTTGAACGGAGGTGGCCAAATCGCTGTGGCCCGAAAGTAGTAGTCAATTTGCATATCGAATAGTTTATGAGCCGGGTCACAGCAAAATGGTCGCTTCCGTTCAAAAGGAAAGTCGGAGAATGAAAACTGGTGCCTCGTAGCTCACTGGAAATAGTAAGCACCGTTTTAATTGCGTCGAGTTTAATGTTTTTAGATAGTGTTTAACCATAATTCGCGTTTTTGTTGAAAAGATTAACGAATACAGGTCCCCCTGTATAGGTCTATGCATCCTGGCGGGAGTCACATCGTTTCGCTCTAGCGTTTTTTCAAATTCGCGGTCTTGCAGCGACAAGACGGAGAAATATTTAAGAAAAGCACTAATTGTGCCGCTTAGCTTATGGACTTTGGAACGGATCAAAACCAAACTGATTGAAATCGGTGTTGAATTGGCTTTGCTGCAAGACTTTGAAAAACATGACTGTTGTATTTTCCGCCGCTGTTCTGTCGTAGTTAGGTACCTTTCAATACATATATAGACCCGATAGGAATTTTTTTCCGCGTCGTGTTTTTCTCGTTTTTCGGAATGGTTTAAGGTTCAAATAGATAGTTTTAGGCCAGTTGAACATACTTCGATGACAACTTTTTTTTTTTTTTTTTTTTTTGGGGGGGGGGGGGGGTGGTCCATGGATGAGTCCATGCATGCGTCGGGCACCTTTGTTTACAGGTAGATATATTGACGTGAATAGCAAGCGAAGGGTTAAGACCACGCATATTGCAGCACAGTAAACCCCTCTAGACCGGACTTTATAATTAGTATCAGTGCTGGTCTTTCAGGAGGTAGCAGCTCAATGTAGGTTGCAAGTCCTCTAGGAGCTTTCTGCACTAATTTCAGTCTGCATTAAATAGTCACCTGCCTAAGAAGACATAATTTATTCTTTAACAAATTTCCGGTTTAGAGAGGTTCACTGTAGTATTACAGACGAAACGCCCACCATTGCGTATTATTTTGTTTATAGAAAAGGATAATATTGCAGACACTGGCTTCATTGATGTTCGTCGTGCTATTCCCTTTTTCAAGAGTCTTTATTATTCTATAGTACAGACAGAACAGTAAAACCTATCTAAAACGGCCACTAAAATGTGTTAATTAGTTGGTATTTAGGGCATGTGGCTGCTAAAAGCAAGGTGAAAGTAGAACAGAACGTTCCAATAGGAGCGTTCTGTTTTACTTTCACCTTTTTTAAGTAGCGACCTGCCTTTAACACAAAATACTTGACATAATTAAATGGCCGTTATAGAGAGGTTTTACTGTATGACACGGGCGATTCGTGAAAGTAGTTGGATTGTGTGTTTGAGTATTTGGAAATTCGAGGTTTTGTTGTACTTTGCATTTTGAAAATGAAGTTGACAATAAGCTAGAAAAAAACGTTCGTGCATACAAAACAGTTACTCAGCATGGTAAAGGTTGAACGCATTTCCCCCAGTGATAGGTCATTAACTGAGAGTAACTGAGTATCAGATATAACAAAGGAACTATTAGCTGAGAAATAAACCGATGCCAATAGGTGGACCTATATTTCCTGCACTCCACAGTTTCTATTTTGTCTGCTCTGTTTGCTTTTGACATGATATAAATCTGATTCTACAATTTTTGTCAAAGCAAAAGAAATCCTTGAGAAGTTTGCATTATAAAACTGGAGCTAATAAATATTCATGATTTTACAATTTCTTACAATAATATAGAACAAGGAAAGAGTTAACTTTCGCCCTGACTTTAAGACCTAGATCTTTTTTTAGCAATCCGTCGTGTCAATATCGTTTTCGCTGATCAATGACAAAGGTCTGTCTTTGTGTTTCCACGCAAATATTAAAATGTCAGTGTTCATTCTCCGGATATATTTGGTATTGAACAGATAGTAACAAAGAAACTATAATTAATCATTCCTTCAAATCTTACACAGCGGATTTAGTGACAACACAATAAATCAATTAGGTCTTTGCAGGAACGTAGCTGAATCTAAATGTATTATACGCTCCGTGGCTATAGGGGTCCGGGAGCATGCTCCCCGGGAAAAGATAGAATTGGGTAGTTTTGAAACCCTTGTGGTAAAAAGAGCGTTTGCTCCTACAGGCAAAATGCTCTATTTATCACAAGGGTTTCAAAAGGTGACTTCTATATGGACGTCAGTATAAGGGAATCGGTTAATGCTTACATTGCAGGACAGAACATTACCAAGCACCTTTCAGATTGAAGTTACGTGCGTAAGTGCGTATCGCTAGCTACGCACCAAATTCCTTGAATGCTGAATATCCAATGTTGAATGGTTCATCTGTGTCCAGGTATAGAGTCGATTAAAAGGCTTAAAGTTTTAATAGAGGATTTTGAATTACAAACAGTGCAAATCCTGATCTGGGTATACATGTACACTGGAGAGATTTTTTTCCAGCATTCGAAATAGTTAGACTTTGCTGTTTCCTTCCTGAACTCGTTTTGCGCAAAACAAAATTTGTCTGCATACATTGGCGTCTGCTTAACCCTTTCCTCCATTAATACGCCTTTCTACGTCTCTGTAATGTAACGTACTATATGATGAGCTAACACTTTGAACGATACATGTAGATGGACAGAAACATATATTCAAGGACAGCCTAATGACTTCCATAAAGGCATTCAACATTGACTGGGAAAGCTGGAAGATACATGTTCTTGGTCGTCCCTACTGGCGTCATATTATCGGTGATGGATTCATGACCTCAGAATAGTCACGCCTCAAGGCGGCCAAGGAAAAATGTACAAACCGTAAATTCAGGTCAGTTAGCACACGATCTAGCCCCACTTGTAGTCGTTACTTTTATGCCCGGAATAGACTGATTAGCCATCTCCGAACGCATTAAACCAAATCAACTGCATAAAAGGAAGTCATTGTCCTCCCAAAGGAGCAAAATTAATGCTGTATTTATTACATTGGTTTCAAAACCACACATTTCTAACATTTTCCCATTCCCTGGTAAATGCTCCATTTCGGTAGATTTAATCAAAGATGTTGAGTCTAAAATTAACCTATCAGAGAATGCATACAAGTGTCAACGTGGATTTTCCTACACTCTTTTTAAAAACATAAGTGTAGTATCAAACAGTTTTGATCCAACCTGTGTGCAATTAGCATGTTGCAGCAATACAGTAAAACCTCTCC